>CM057004.1:110528171-111128171 GCA_029891345.1 Dryococelus australis | reverse complement strand
AACAGAAAAATTTCCACATCCCTTCAAAAGCAAAGTGTAAGATGCATAAACCAGATAAGGAGACAACCACCATACTAAAACACTTGAATACTTCAGAACTTTGATCCTTTTAATGATTTCTTTTATTACAGTAATTAGGAGTACAAAAACAGAAAATTTACAATATTCCTTTCTCCCACTTTCCATCACCCAAAAAATGTGACAATATTTATGTTAGCCAATCATAAAGAGGAAAGCACCTCTTTAAAATTTCTGCATAAAAGCGCATCCTTTTAATACAATGATTGCTTTCTTTTAAATAAGAGTATAATTTCTCCCTATTTTACTCAGAACAATCATCCCAGATAATTTTGCAAAACGTTCTTGTACCTTTCTGCCTTCACTATATTCTGGAATATTTGGAACATAGGATTCTTTATTAGTAGGCTAATTTTATAAAATGTTATTGGCTTGATAACATTTCAAGACCCATGCGATTATTCAATATGAAATTACTTATTTCAATTACAAATAAGATTTAGTGAAAGATGTTATTTTTCTGGCTAAGCAATATTTTAAAAGCCGTTTACTATTTCAAGTAGAGTAATATCCTTATATATAGGGCCTATTTATTTCAGAAACCATTTAATATTTCAAACAGAGTAAAATCCTCATTTCTATAACGAAAAACATTTTATAGTTACGTTTATTTTACTGGCTAAACAATATTTCCGAAGCCATTTAATATTTTGTTTCATTACTGAATTTATGATATTTTTACAAAATCTTTTATTGTTTTCAAAAAAGAAAACTTCAATAAAATTCTAAACCAGAATTTCATGGCTACACGCGCTCTCAGTTCCACCAATTCTGATTCATTAAAATTCTATTTCATAATTTCAGGACATTATTTGCAATATTCCAACATGTCTTTAAAATTTTACATTTGCAGCCTTTAAGAAATAGACGAACTTCTAAGTTTTCTTATGTGCTCCTGCATGGTGCCTACCAGCTAAGGACCTCAACATGTCCTTCGTGATGTGGCCATGGGGATTCTTATCTTGAAATATACATAAAGTTACTTATCTGTAGTAGTCATAAGTTCCCAGGGTTGCTCTACACGACTGAGCCAGCCCCAGGACTATATATAGTGAAATATTTACTACATTATCCCCTAGAGGGTTAATCACAATGGAACAACCAATAAGGTAGTATAGAATATTCTAACACATTCTTCAAAGATCAAAAAGTCGTTGCAAAACACCCTTCCGGAGGACCTTACGTCACAAGTTCTGGCCACGTATCTCCACGCACCACGTCGAGGCGCTGCACCGAAGCGCCCCAAGCGGCGACTGCGCCGGTCTTCAGTCATGAGTGAGACGAGCTGGGAGACAGACGTGCTGCCATATTCTGCCGCGACTGTCTACACTTTGTCATTGCAAAGACACATCGCAGATCGTCCAGGGCTCAAAGGACACGCAGATTAGTGCTTATTCATAAGCACGTGTAAATGAAAACCACCATTGTTCATTTTAATGCAGAATTTCTCGTTTTCGGTGATAGGAATGTGCCACGTATAGCTGTTGTGATGCGTCGCAAGCCTTGCTTCAAGGCTTGGTGAGTTGGTCTGTGATATTGGGCACGTTGATGGGGAGGAGGAAGGCTGCAACAAATTTCGAGACCCAATGTCTGAATACATATATGTGTGTGTGTACGCGGTCTAATCACATTATTATGACCACCTGCTAGAAGTGTCTTCTGCAGCGCGTAGCCCATCACGTAAGGCCCGGTGACGTGGGCTGGTGAAGTGGGTATACACATACCTATAATGCGACCGACAGGCTCGCTGTACACACTGCGCTT
Organism: Dryococelus australis; assembly: GCA_029891345.1. NCBI lineage: Eukaryota > Metazoa > Arthropoda > Insecta > Phasmatodea > Phasmatidae > Dryococelus > Dryococelus australis. The sequence continues at coordinate 111,126,329 of CM057004.1, read as the reverse complement.
CCTGCTGTCATGGGTAAGAGAAGCGATTTTACCGAGTTGTAAAAAGGGATGATCATCGGCTTTCGGGCCAAAGGGGGCAGCATTTTGGAAACAGCGATGTTTGTGAATCATTGTTCATGTGCCTCTGTGGTAAAGGTGTATCGTGAGTGAACGAAGGGCACCATTGGAAATAACTGCCATGGAAACTGTAGAGCTCCACATGCCATTGATGTCTGAGGCGAAAGTCGACTACAACGGTGCGTGAAGGTCGACCGAGAGGCTACATGGAACAGCTCACCATACAAATGAACCAGGGATCATCCAGACACGTGTCTACCGCAACAGTTCAGCGAACCCTTCCGCTGCTGATTGGCGACGCGTAAACTTCTTCGAAAAGTCACGTTTTCAGCTGCATAGAATGGATGAACGTTAGTGTGTCCGCCAAGAAACGACAGAGAACCGACACCCTACATCCATTGCTGGATGAACACAAGGCGGTGGGGAGCAGTGTTATGTTCTGTAAAATGTAATAGTGGTCCTCTCTAGGTCCCATCATCCGTTTCGAAGGCACTCATGATCGATTCGGTTATGAATCCATTCTCAGCGATCATGTCCACACATAGATGACGATTGCCTTCCTCAAGATGATGGAATCTCCCAGCACGATAATGCGCCTTGCCACACGGATAGAAGTGCCTGCACCTGGCTGGAAGAGCACGAACTGTAAAGTCTTCTTCACAGTTCTTCCGTGGCCCCCAAACAGCCCCGATCTCAATCCAATTGAACAACATATGTGGGACCACTATGATCGTAGTGTTCGCCGTCTGTCTCCACCGCCACTCACCCTTCAACAGTTGTGGGACGCACTGCAGGCAAAGTGGCTCCAGATACCCGCGGAGACCTATCAGCACCAGACTGTCAGCTCGTCTAGCTCGTGTCCGTGCTGCGAAGGGCAGTTACTCTGGATACTAGCAGGTGGTCATAATAATGTGATTCGATGTGTGTGTATTTATATACATACATATATATGCACACACAATCTAACAAAAAGTAATTGGGCACCCGTGAACATAGGTAATTCAGTACGTCAGTTGACGTCTGTTTCACGACCTTCGTCGTAGGACCGCTGGTGTTTGTCCGTGGTAGCATGAACATACTCGTAGCAAATACTCGTAGAGAGCATGCCAGGCAGGGTGGCTGCTGTTATAGCAACAAAAAGTGGCCCTACGAGATTCTAACGAGGTGACAACCACCGAGCAAACATTGTGGACAGGTGCCCAATTAACTTTTGGTAGATAGTGTATATAGAGTACAGAATTAGGCCTCGTGCGTGTCGAGTTTCAGTGCACCCAGCAGGGACTGTAATTTGTGGACTCGACAAATCCTCATGAAACAACTGCTGGAAAGAACTCGAGAATGTCAGTGTAGAATGTGGAAACATTCGTACTATTAAGTTTTCGTGTTTTAAAATTGTTAGTGTTGTAACGGCTGGATTGTTACCACTTAATATATTCACAAACATACTTAATGAGTTAATATGCTAATTCAGATACCAAGTTATATGATAATTTATTTACTATGATGTGTGGTCTAGTAGATGTGATTTTACTAAGTTGCATGCACTCAGAATATTTATTTAACTGTTAATGTGTCAGATATAATTATTTGGTGTTTTTTGATTATCACTGTTTCTAATGTGCAATATAGGTTGTTCTCTTACATGGCCGAGATATTGGAGATTATAGACTGGTTGCCAAGGGCAACAGAGTTTGTTGATAATTTAACGAAGTGTTAGCCCATTGATTGGTTGCAATTTTAGCGTCTCCTTAAGCTATAGCTGAGCCTTACGAGGCCATAGTGTCTTCTTCTACCGCTAGGCGGGCCACGACGCATGTTCAGGGGCCGGTAGCGTTTTTGTTGCAGAATTAGGGAAAGTTGCGCGAGTGCCGCTATTGTATAACATACCATTAAGAAGCAAACTCGGGAAATTTTAGCAGAACAGAAGAGGGTTCGTTCGTTCTGCACATCCGAGGTATAAGTTAATACAGTTAACCTCCCGCGACTTAACGTATGGTACGATAAAGACCCATGTGCCTAAACCTAGGGAAGGATATGAAGGAGATGCCTCGCGGGTCACACGCTTCTGCAATGCTACTTTATGCTGTATCGTAGATAGGAGAGCGAGTCAGAAAGATTTTAGCTTCAGTAAGTAAAGATTTATTTGAGATGGTTGCTGATTTAATTTTAGTATCGTACAGCGAAGTACGCCATTTTGAACTGACGCCTAGTGGATTTATTTAACTGTTTAACCTGCAATCCCTTGATTGTGAGTCCTATATTGGCGTTAACCTTAATTAAAATGAGAACGTAATCATTTTAAAAAAACGATATAATTTTTTTATGAGGCGTCAATCACAGGATCATGCTACTTCTGTTACGGCCATTTCATGCATAATTGTACAAGTCAGCAGATCTATTCTTGCTATTGCAAATAATATTAATTCCAATACAATATTTCTGCATCACTATTCCAGTGCCATCTAAGTCTAATAATTTGCAATAAACCGTGAATGCATGCAATTTATCTGGGGAGCGTTATTTCTCGTAGTGAATACTGGTTATTTTAGCGTTTGGAAAAGAGAATAATATTTTGTGTTATGTCCTCTAGCTGTCTTCAAATAGACTAATTGTGTCTCTTGTGGTAAGTGTGGTAATGAGAGAGAGAGAGAGAGAGAGAGAGAGAGAGAGAGAGAGAGAGGGAGAGGGGGAGAGGGGAGGGGGAGAGGGAGAGGGAGAGGGAGGGAGAGGGAGGGAGAGAGAGAGAGAGAGCGAGAGAGAGAGAGAGAGAGCGAGAGAGAGAGAGAGAGAGCTCTCTCTGTTGTTCCATCCGCCGGCCGTGATGTTGCAGAACCCTGGTAGTCGTCCAGGATGCGAGTTTTGGTGTAACCAAATTAAATGAACCAGTGTCTACTCCATACGACGAAGGGTGTGGAATCAGATCATTTGTAATTTGGTTCCGGCTGGAAGTTCATGTTACATGCCTACTCAGTTCACCTGCAACACCATCTAGCTCACACCAATCACACATTAAGGTACCAGATATTGTACATACCTTCACCTTCTATTTACATAAAATTCTGGTGCCCATTTATTGTACTACAAAAATTTGGCCCTTAACGCGGCGTCTGTCGTACTCCGTCCCTGCTGATGCTACACGACTCTGATACGATACCACCTAATTACGCCACAGTGTGTTATGTGTTTTAAAATTTCTTTTGTGGAAATTGCTTTATTAGTGTGAGTAGACTCTATATAAACTTAGGGTACACTAATCTTAATTTTCAAAAATATCAAAATAATTGTTTTAAGCACGACTGTGCTTGACTTCTGACTGTTATATATAGCCTAGGCTGTTCACGGTAAAGTGAGCACTTATGAAGCCCTAGTTAGGCCTACTTTTTCCTTTCAGCCATTTTTTGATCCTTTAAACGCCTTTTAAAATAAATATTGCCATGCGAGTAAGTAGGGGATCGTACCGGTTTCAACTCACTAAGCGAGGAACGATGTCCTGGGCAATCTTACAACGATAACCCCAATCATTCAGATCACTAAGCGAGGCTACAGGCTCTCTATGTCATATGGACGGGTGCATTAGCACGCAGTGCACGAGATTGTGTATCGGGGCGGCATCCCTTTCTTCCCCCAAGGGATTTTTATACTAGTTGACTGACTCATCGCCACCCCAAACCCCTAACCCTCACACAGCCAGCCCCCCCCCCACCACACAGTAGTAGGGGCGAGAGCATTCTAAATCAATTTTTATTAACTGGATTGTCAATTAGGCCAATTAAATTGATTGAATTAATCCGATCAATCAAATTGATGATACAATTAATCAAACGTGATTTAAAACGCCCCGCCCCTACTGGTACTGTGTGGTTGGGGGGAGGCTGCGTTTGGTTCGACGAGCAGTATAGCAAACCCCGAGGGCGGAGAAGGGTTGCCGCCCCTCTTTCCCGGTGCCCTCCCGATAACAGGTGTTTGAGGGGGGGGGGGGGAGAGAATTGGGTTGGTGATGGGTCAGACAACCATTATAAAAATACCTTGGGGGGGGGGGGAAGAAAGGGTTACCGCCCCAATACACTCTTGAGCGCTACGTGCTAATGGACTTGTCCATATGACATTCTAGAGAGAGTGTAGCCTCGCTTAGTGATCTGAATGTTTGTGGTTATCGTTGTAAGATTGCCCAGGACATCGTTCCTCGCTTAGTGAGTTGAAACCGGTACGCTCCCCTACTTGAGTAATAATCACAGTGTGTATATTCCACCGCACTAGGAAGTTAACATCTAAAGCTAAAATAAAATATATTTACTGACTATTATTATTCCAAATAATAGGGCTTTCAAAAGTGCTCATTATACCGTGAATAGCCGATAAGTGTTTATTTGTGTGTTTATAGTGGGCATTGCAATCAATAAATTACCTCATCAGAAGTAGGATAGGATTTTACGTTATTAGCTGATTTTGTGTTACAAAATTTCAGCTTGTGTACGTAATTTATGTTTTGTATTTCTAGACCTGATGCTTGAGAAATATTCTTATTTACATAGTGCGTGCGCACTTCCGACAAACGTCTGACATTAGTTTTAGTTGACGGCAAATACGTTTACTAATTAATACTTTTAATGTCACTAGCAACAACTTAACAAAAAAAAACGTAAAATGAATTACATAAAATTGTTTACTTTTCAGAGGACATTGGGTACGCTATGGAGTGAACGTGTAATTTAGTGTAGCGATTGTTCACAAACCAACTTTGCCAAGGATAAGGCACGAACCAATTGAGTTGCACGTTTGCCGGAATTAGATTCCGTCTGCTATCGACTCGGCTTAAGCAACACAACTTGCACAGCGTAACAAGCGGAATCGTCCGTCTACAATCGGCGTTAACGTAAAATAAAAATAAAAACGCTGTCTCACCAGTTAGAAAGAGCAAGCTAATAGGAAATGAATTTTCCAGCACAAGAATTTTTATACGCGTAAGTTGGCTGCAGTAGTTTTATGACGTTTCACATTCTCATCGGCCGACGTTAAAAACTTGGAGCAAGATACTCAGAGATGACCAAGTCACGTAAATAACGCCTATGTTGTCCTGTAGCCGCCGTCGGCGACGATTCGGATTTTTGGACCTCGGCGTCGGGGGTGGGACGCCGTTATGTGTGTTTGTGCCGTTTGACTGTTTGGCGAGTTTATTGGACTTTCTATTTCTGGACACTTTGCATTTTGTTGACGTGTTTGTTCACGATGTTTTTTTTTTTTTCCGAGGTGTGTTGTGTTTCTGGCTGTACAGGCTTAGTTCCTAAGGCCAGGCGCTTTTGCGCCGTACTAGAGTATTGCAATGTAAACTTATATAACGCCAAGTAAGTCACGCCAAATACTAGTTGTGGACGATGCTATCTTGTGAACGGGGCCTTGAGCCTGACACAGACGACATCATTTGTGAACAAAAAGGTGAACAGTCTCTTGTATTCAAATCCCATGTACATAATGTACCCACAGTGGTAATACTTGACTGTTGCAGCATGTCAGTCATTTATTTACATCACAACACAAAAAGATTTTACAAACCAAACGCTAATACAGAATTAAAATCTGTTTTCTACTCTCAAATTAACAATATCAGCATAAATAAGCGTACGGGAACTATATAAACACATAAGACGCAAATGTATACAAACTGCTTGCACAAGGAGGACGGAACATGAGAACAGTCTCTAAATGAGGCTTAGCTATCACGCAAGCCACTTGCGAACAAGTTAGCCAGTCACACGATGCAAGTTGACTTGAACAAGAAAGGCGTGCTCCTTCTTGTACACGAAAGTGAACCGTGTGTAACAGGCTTAAGGCACCGTTTACTGTTATCGACATGGCATAGCATAAAGAAGTAACGTCCACAAATAATATTCGGCGATATTTGCGTGTCTTGACGTTATGCTCGCCTCAATGGTGGGAAGGCACGTGGCCGTGGGACAACCCGTAGAGCCAGCGAAACTTGAATGTGGAATATTATATAGAGAAACCTATACGGATGTCATTGCCCAGTATTCCAATTGTAAAAGCCTGATAGCGACAAAGAGAGTAAGCATCACAAACTAAAGGCAGATATGACTTGACGTTAAGATGTTCATCTCCGCGTATCTTACGCCATGTTTTTAACGCCGCCCATTGAGAATGCGAAAAGTCATAAAAACAGTACAGTGGTAAAAGCTGATAACTGTAAAGTGAGCACATTTGAAGCCAATTGTAAATTTTTCCTTCCGCCCAATTTCTATCTTCCTGTTGCTTTTTCATATTAACTTTGCAAAGTGACGAATAAACACATTGTCTATAGTTCACTACTCTCAGAATTAAAAACCTAAGGTTGCAATGAGATATATTTATTAGTGGTAAATGCCTGTTGGGAGGGCCTTAAAGAGTGCTCACTTTATCGTGAATAGCCTATATTGGCTGTTCACGATAATGAGTACAAAGAGTGCTAGTTACTTTTAGTTAGTTAAGGCCCTAGTTACTTTTTTCCTTCCGGTTATTTTTTTATCCTTTAATCACCTTTTTAAATAATTATTGCCATGTAAGTAATAAACACAGTGTGAGTATTCCACCGCACTAACAAGTTAACGTCTAAGGCTAAAATAAATTGCATTTATTGACTATTATTCCAAACGAGAATGCTTTCAAACGTGCTCACTTTACCGTAACAGCCTATAGTCAACTTATGCATATAAAAATTCTTGCACTTGAAAAATTATTTCTTATTCGTTTGCTCTTTCCAATTGGTTAGAAAAGTTTTTTTTTCTTTCACGTTAACGCCGATTGTAGACATACGGTTTCGTTTTCTTATGCTTTGTAAGTAATGTAATTTAAGCAAAGTCGTATGTGGAAGGGACCTTACGTTCCTGTGCGGATTGACTTGTGAGTTAAAAATATCCCGCGGCCGCAATAACTGTAGTTGTAAAAAAAAAAGAGATAGCCGGCGGGGCGGCTGGCACGGCCTGGGGAGCGGGCCGAGTGGAGTGTCTTCACGCGGAGCTCTTTGCACTCACCTGAGCTACCTGGCCGCGTGGCCGAGAGTCGCGGCCTGGCCTCGCGAAGCAACAGTTGGTTTACGTAGGCAAAGCAAGGCAAGGCTCGCCAGGCCGCCTAAGGTGCGGTGGTGCACTCGTGGCTGGAGCAGGGGGGACGAACAATATCACGGGGACTCCTGGAACATGCGCCGTGCACCCTTGTTCGTGTGAGAGTCTCGATCGTGTGTGTGCGTGTGCGTGTTTGAAGTGGCGAGAGAAGCTGTGGACACGGCTGGTGTTGCAGGAGCACGGTGCAGCTAGTGTTCGAGCTGGTGCACCAGATGGCGACGACGCGGTGAGGCGAACACTGCCCCGCGGTGGCGTGTGACCTGGCGAGGACTTGAGAATGATGGAATCACCGTACCTGTGCGTGTTCTACCTGGCCACGGCGGGCCAGCAAGGCGCCGGTCTGGGCGCCGACGAGGAGGAGGTCGTACTGCTTGTCTACGTCGTCATTGAGATGGGGCAGAACAAGGTGAGTGGACAGTCTTTCTCGAACTCGTGGCTCAGCTGTTGCAGCGATGGTGCTATCTGTCGAGCAAAGTTGTAGTCTGCTTCGCATAACACGCTCTGGTTGGAATTAGATTCTTGTGTAGGCTACTCACTGTAAAGTGAGCACTTTTTAAAGCATTAGACCTTAACGTCACAGTAATGGAATGTACACACTGTATTGATTACTTACATGGCAGTATCCATTTTAAAAGGTGGTTAAAAAGGTAAAATCGCCTGAATGGAAACAGTACCTAGGGTCTCAAAAAGTGCTCTCTTCACCGTGAACATTATATACATATACAGTTTGCTTTCGTTCATATTTATTCAATTAAATGAATTTATAAAGTAAAATGTTGTTACGTATCCCTATATCATGGAGCCATCTTTGCAGTTTTATTTACATCAGGCTCGAAACAAATATGGTGGCTATTTGGGTTTTGATAAATCAGTAGGTATTCATCAAGTTCTGTTACAAGTACTACACCAAACAAGTCGTTTTAATATGCTAAATTGATTCGCGTGACCATTATACTAAAACTGCCAATTGGAAGACTGTTTAAGCCGATCCCAGTGGTCATATCTGTTGCACGTGGCACGGCGAACACATGCCGCATTGGTCTGCTGGTAATTATGAAAAGCAGAGTCTCATCTGAAGTAAAGGTTGTTGCCAGTTTATTGCGCTGTATTTAACTTTAACAAGGCCTGTGTTCGTATCCACGAATGTAAACGTATTATTGCTGTCGTAATCCGCAGTAGCAGCACGAACGCACTTTGGAAAGTTTCGTTTTTCACGTGTTTATAACAATTATGTGGCGTCATCCTGCCAGTTGCTAAAGCCTGAAACACACGGGCATCTTTCTTGTTCAAAAGGTGGCAAAAGAGCGTTAACACCCTCTTACATTCAAGTCTTATGCGCATACTGTACACACAGCATTAGTACTTAAATGTTGCAGCAGGCCAGGAGGTGCGGATCTGGGGTTGTTGGAGTAATCGGTGCGTTGGCAATAGTATCACACAGGATTAACATCTGTTTTTTACTCTGAAATTATCAATATCATCATTAATAATTGTTCGGGAACTAGATAAATGTATAAAACGCGAATGTAAAAACGACTTGCACAATAAGGTGTACGAAGGATAGGACAGTCTCTGAACAATTCTAGCTGGCTTGTAAGCCCTCGCATTCTAGCTACTTGCATACAAGTTCGCCAGTCACACGATGCTAGTTGACTTGTACAAGAAGGTCTAGGCTACACCTTCCTGTACAATAAATATGTCCGAGTGTTTCAGAGTTAAGACACTTGTTCGTATCCAGACCAAGGGAACAGAAGAAAATCGGATGTGTATAATAATGTTTTTTTTTTTTTTTTAGCTTGCGCGTTGGAATTTGTGACATTTGCTAATTGCGTGTACTGATCGGATCAAAGGCAAGTGAACTGTGAGTTGTAAATTTTTTTATGTATATTACTTTACAATATTCGAATGGTCTTTATGGTCCGCCCTTCTATAGGGAATGTTAGATTGTATTCGGAATAAGGCCATGGAATTATGCTTTATTATGAAAATGCTATACGTATGTATAGGCTGTTCACGGTAATGTGAGCACTTTTTAAGACCCTTCCAACAGGCATTAAGCACTAATAAATATATCTTATTGCAGTCTCAGGCATTACATTTAGAGGATAATGAAGTGCATACACTGTGGTTATTGATCACATTGGATTTTTTTGTATCAAAAAGCTGCAGGAAGATGGAAATTGGATAAAAGGATGAATTCATAAGGGCCTTAAAAAGTGTTCACTTAATCGTGAACAGCCTATATTAATGGTACCGTTAGCCTTTCCTTCAAATGAGCCGCTACTCTTGATAGTTACTTGATGAATGGGCACGGCGAATACAGTCTTCGTTCACTCGCATGGCCCGTGCTTGCCATCTTCCTCGCCAAGTTACTTTTTGACAGTGGTTTTTGTTAAGTGTTTGCACGAACATGTTACTCGTCAAACTTAAGGATTTACACTTTTTCCTAGTTGCTGCAATTATAATAGGCGTACATTTTGTATAATGGATAGATCAATGCTCATTTGCTACGAAGGAGTTATTGCCTAGGTAATAGTTTCCTGTACTCAATCAAGTACTTCAGCTCGTTAATAAACGTCTCTTCAGCAACATAATTTTTCCAGTGACGACGCGCCTGGCAATCCGGAAACACGTGACCTTCTTGAGATGTGTTTACATTCACTCGCGCCGTGTTCCGAGTCTTTTCGTTGACTGAATAGCCACTTGGCGTGATTTCGCACTTCGTAAATTAGTAATTTTTTTATCTGACTACTATCTCAGAATGACTGCGTGTGATCTTTCCTCAGCACCTTCATTTTAATATGTTTTCTGTTATACACGAGAATGCATGATTACATGTCAAGAAACGTTGTACGGTATGATTATAATTATGAACTGCATGTTTAAAGAAAAGCGTTGTTTGCTTTAAAACAAATTTTGTTGCAAATTGACTTGTAGAATTCGGGGCTCGAGCGAGAAAAGTAGGTCTATGTACATTTTTTAATTTTTATAAACTGTTTACGGTAAAATGAGCACGTCTGAAAGCCCAGTTTAAGTAATACTTGTATGCGCATTGTGTATTATTCCGCCTTAACCAATACTAACATTGCCATGGGCCTCGTCACTTTATTCACGCGTCAGTGTAGTGCTACTGTGAAATTACTACAAAAGAAAATGGTTCGTAAATCTACTCATTTTTATACTCGGATGCATTGAAAAAAAAAAAAAAACAAAGCGAAAGAAATAATTTAATTTATCACAAATGGTTACCCGACACTTTTTGTTCAACGTTAAGATAGGGAACTACTTTCCATTCATCGTCACCAACTTTACTGGGTGCATGTCACTCAGTTATCCCGTTAAAATATACGCAGGTAGAAATAGTGACATTACTCAAATCTTGATTTCAAATGTGCTCACTTTATCGTGAACAGCCTTTATCTCGGTGTCGCAATATTGCATGTGCGCGTGTCCCACCCGTAGTCTCCCTTGTGGACGACCTTGGGCTGCGGCGGCAGGTGACACACACACACACACACACACACGTCCTGTACTGCTGTATAACGAGCCCGCTGCCTTTTTGTACTCGCTATTAGCCGTTCCCGAACTTTCAAAATACGTTATCCTCAGGCAAAAGTCGAGGAATTTCATGTGACGGGAAAATTGCCGTTCACGATATAGTGAGCACTTTTGAAATCAACGTTAGAAAAAAGTCACTGCTCCTGCTTGCATATATTATAACAGGATGACATGCGCACAGTAAGTTGGTAACCATGGATGGAAAGTAGTTCCACATGTTAACGTCGAACAAAAAGTGTTAGGTAACCATTTTTGATAACTTAAATCATTTCTTTCGCTTTATGTTCTTTTCTTGTGCATCGAAGTATAAAATTGAGTATGTTTGTAAAATATTTACTTTCCTTGTAATTTCACAGTTTTAGAGCGGCGCATGAATAAAGTGACGAGGTCCTTGCCAGTGATAATTTTACTCAAGGCGGAAGAATACGCAATGTGCATACAAGTAGATGTTCAGAAGTGCTCATTTTACCGTGAACAACCTATAACATATTTTACTCATGGCAATAGGCGTGTTGGAATTCACAAGTCAAAGGCCCACAAGCGGCTTCGTGTCGTGGGAAAATAGTTAGTAAGCTGTGACGTCACTTTGTCGCTCTCTGAATTCACGCTGAGGGAACGGATGTTCTCCAGATGCCCCGCCCCTTTCAGCCAAGGGCGCAGTTGTCGTTCGCTTTACATGCCCTACACGCAAGGTTCTTTCTATTGTCTGACACTTGATAGTACAAAAACCAAGACTTATGGGTGTGCGTTTAATGAAATTTCTTTTCCACATATGCGAGTTTTTTTAAACAATATATTGCGAAACGAAGACAGGTATTTGGACACTATACCAATCGTACTACGGCACGAAGGGATCAACAGGATGAGGGGAATTGTGGGTATTGAAGGAATCCAGGACAAGTGAACGACAGTATGTGGTAGTCATTTCGGACCCAGTTCAGATACTTTTAACAGATTGTACAAATGCATAGGCGTAAAATCATTGACACGGCACATGGCATTTAAATTAACAAGAGGCGAAATAGATATATAACTCAAATAAATTTAATGATTGAAATTAATCTGTTTTTAGTCCTTCTGAGTAGAACTGAAGCGAGTGAATGTTAATAAAATAAAATTGCATAAATATCGTAATCTGCATTACCTAACACAAATATGAGTGTGCACAAGCCAAAAGGACATCGTGAGGTCCGATGTAATTAATCGATTTTTGCCGCATGTCGTTAGATCTAATAGAAGCGTCAGGCTTTAATGAAACGTAATTTTCTGAGTTTAGTCGCTTCATTAATGCGAAAGGTTTGTGTATTTGTGTTTATTATTAAACGTATAGGTTAGGCGATGGTTTTTTATTGCAAACTCCCAAGGGTCTTTATGCTTACGAACTCAGAACTGTGGATACATTATATCAAGTAGAATCATTTCATCTTTTTGGTAGCCTAACCAAATATTATAGAAATTGTATAAGAAGAATGCTGTACTGAGTTATAATGTTCCTGGACATCCGAAAATACGATGATAGGATATTCTATAAGTTATTCCATAATTCGTACTTTGATATGTGGCGTTATTTAGAAACTTAAGTTTCTGAAAGAGAGTAAAACATTAAAGTGTTTTTTTTAAGCCTATAATTTTTTGAACACCTCTAAAGTTATTTATTATTAATTTTTTTGTTTCGCGCATTCCGCACGGTCACGTTTGATTGAAAACAATGTGTCGCAAAAGTGCATGCTCTGGGTACATGAATTTTTTCAATGCCAGTAAATTTACGTAATAATATGCCGACGTTTTCAAAATATAAATTAGTTTTGCACTACGCCTAGGAGAAAGAACATAATGTATTGCATTTAACGGTTAAAACTAAACACTTTTTCATATTTTTGTTGTTTGGGTTGGGAGTCCAGCTTATGCCTCAGCAGAATATTGTTTTACTGGTTGAACTGCTAGGCACGGGGCCATATTCATCGACTTTTCTTAGACTGTCATTAATGTGTTGATTTAATCAAGGCAGAGTACATTCGTATGCAAAAGTTGTTCCCGCACGTAAAAGCCGAAGGCAGGGAGGTGCGTCCGGCTTGTTGTCGTGGGGCGGCCGCCATCTTTGACGCGCTGTGACGTGACGTGTTGCGCGAGCGAGCGACTGGCGTGCAGGGCTGCCAACAGCGCCGGACCTCGGCTGGCTTCGCTGCCAGCGTAACGGCGACTCTAGGCTATTCACGGTAAAATGAGCACTTTTGAAAGCCCTGCTTCAGAGCTTCTTGTATGCACGTTGTGTATTCGTCCGCCTTACGTAAGATTAACATTGCCATGAACCTAATCACTTTATTCATGCGTTGGGTCAAGTGAAACTGAGACTTACAAAAGCAAATATTTAATAACAGATCTGCTTCTTTTTACACTTCGATGGTAAAAAAAAATCATAAAGGTAAAGAGATAGTTTAAGTTATCGTACATGGTTACCTAACACTTTTTATACGACATTAAGATACGGAACTACTTCCCATTCATCGTTACCAACTTTACTGAGTGCATGTCACTCAGGGCGCCCGTTAAAATATATGCCGGTAGGGCAGTGACTTTTTTCAAAGGTTGATTTCAAAAGTGCTCACTTTATCTTGCACAGCCTTTATTATCCATTCGCGGTTACTTAAAGTCCTGCTAAAGTTATACTTCCAGGATATTCCTCCACCTCGTCCTAACTAGACTATGTCTAGAAAATCACGCGAAAGGGAAAACACGCCTTATTTATGCTCACTCAGTTTAATAATTTTCTCAGTAACTCCTATTTCCTAATAAACATTTAATACATCTTTTTTTCGCTTTTTTGTTGTTCATATTATGGTTTTAAATCAAACATTATAATTAAAAGATAAAATATAGGCATTAGTAAAATTTAAAATTATGCCTAACCGTAAAATAAGATACTTCTATGATAAAATAAGTGGAAAATGCTTCTGATACAGTACATATTAAGCCAAAAGCCAAACACGCCGTACATTTTTCAAAGTTTTGTCTCGAATAGTGTCAGACGAGAATAGACTGTAGGCCTACATTGCATTTCGCCAATTTTCCTCACAGCCGATATTTAATGTACTATTCTCTACCAACAGCTATCTGGTTAAAGGAATCGTCACAGAAACAATCCACAATAACGGGCGATACCTGTGAACTATCCATATTCAAGACGGAACATTTGTTTCATTTATTCATTCAATATAATTCCCTCGATCCCAGAATGAGTCAACTGACTCTTGGGAATTGGAATTTGTCAAGATTTACAGGCTCATAAAATACGAAGTACGAGATTAATTACAAAGACATTCTATAGAGTTCACACATTCCAACAAAATATATCATAACTATAGGTTTGTTTGGTAATAAGTGTTTTTTTTTTTTTTTTTTAAGCAAAATAAAGTATATTTGTGACCAGTAGTGTATTTGTAAAGTCCTACATATTTTACGATAAGACTGAAAACCGATGAACGAACAGTCGTTGAAATGTATAAGCTTTTAATTGTATTTGATTAATTTTGGAAGGCCTGCTTAAAATCTACTTTTCCTCTCAATTTTTAAACTTCCTCTGTATCTGACTATAACATTCCTGTAGGCCTAATCAGTTTGTTCCTCTCATACAAGTGGAACTCTCTAATTGTTTGGAATGTGAAAAAATTTGTTAGTTTCATGATAATTCGTGCTGTTGAAGTGTGAAAAACAAGGTTATAAATTTAAAATTTAAACTCGCAATACGTCAATTCGTAGCAGAGCTGGCACAGTTTTCCCCACTGTGTGGAAAGTACTGGGAAATTCCATGTTAAAACCGTCCCGGACTTTCCAGTTGGTAGGAAAATTAGCGTGAAATCGCTGACTGTTCAAGTAGTTTATAACGTACATTTAAATTGTATTATGAAAATTAAAACATTCATAAGAACCACAGTGTGTAATATTTTAAAATCGTATTTCAAGCATGGCCTATTTTTTTATTATAGCGACTCGATTTTACGTAGGCCTGTTAGAATATACGTTTATATGGAAAGATATTTTTATTCTATTGCACTCCATTATCTAGTGTGGCCACTTGGAATCATAAGTGTTAAATTTCCCAACTAAACACGGGAATTTTATATCAGGCTTCCTTTTATGAGTACCTACTGGAATAATTCTCATAGAATTACGTTCTCAAAATGTTGATTTATAATTTTCAAACATAAATCTGTATACGCAGACACGCTGACTTATTAATTGGTGTTAATAAGTAAAATCAAATTTCCATTAAAAACCAATAACTTCCAACTAATAATCTAATTTTATTACACACGTAGGCATATAATTATATATTTGTCGGTAAAAAGCAAGTCTCCGTAAAAACCCAGGTTTTTTACTTTGACATGGAATTTATTGAAGATCGGTGGCATTTTGCCAACCCTGACTCTTACATATATTTTTTATATAATCCGCTGCCAGTTTGTGGAAACGGACAGTCATGCTGCTGTACAAGTAGTTATGGCTAGTATTTTTTTTTGTAGTGGTTGATTTAAAAAGTGCATACTTTACCGTGAATTATCCTTCACTTGTACTGCAGGCGTATTTGGAGCCGGCAGGCCACGATGTGTGTAAAAGGCCTGTCTACAACCTAGGCGCCAAGCCACGTCACAATCTTGACACTAGATCGCAGTGACGCTGTTAATTCGGTACATACGTAGTGATTTTCAAATATTGCTGAATTATTGATTATTTAATGTTTGCAAGGGGTGTGATTTGAATATTTCTTTTATCTTTATGGTATAATGAGGCCCTAACTGTTTATTTTAAATAATTTCGCCGACTGACATACGAGTATTTTCTTTGAACTTTACGTTTATAGAAGTTTCTGCCTTCAGACCGAACGTAAAGAGCACTAATTAGCATTTAATTTCGTTAGTCTTGAGAAAACCACCTTGCGGTCCACAGTTAGCGTTTACAATGTAACAGTTCCACGAATGGGACTGAAAGTATTGGAAGTGTTGTTTTTTTCTATCGTCCCACGACACAACTTGGGACAAGAGCTCAGTATTCTGAATGCTTTGACTTGGGATACCGCACCAATCAGCGCATCCCTGTGTTAACCCCCTTCCAATCACAGTGCCCTGTATCTGGGACGCTGCATGTGAACTGTACACAGCAGGAACGTACCGTCCAATGAGAGAGCTTCCCTACGCGTGGGAGACATCACCACTGCGCTCAGGTACATTTCTATTGGTCCCGTTGTAAGGCAAAGTGCCGTCTTGGATGTCAGCACAGTTCCGAACATAACGTTTGTGTGTTGCAACGCCTAAAATTTGTATATTTATCTTCGACTAGAAGTGGTGCATGAAAGCAGTATTTCGATATGTCATTTTCCGAAGGGTTTATCGACATATTTCGGGTCGACAAGACGTAAATAATAATTTTCAATACCTTTTTACGTTGTGAGATTTTCGTTGCCCTCATTATTATCGGAGCACTGATGGAAGAAAAAGAAATTAATGTGTTTTCTTATCTGCAATCAGAGCTCTGGGAATAACGAACGTAGAGAATTTTTAACCACGTAATAAGGTGTTCAAAATTGTTATTTACGTCTTGTCGAACCAAACATTTCGAAAAATCGTCTGTCAAACAAATCGTGACAAGGATTTTCGTGCACCATTCCCCGTAAGACGCAGTTGTAGACAGGCCGAAGTGATGGGAGCGGGGAGCGGAGTTAGTTACAGCGAATCACGACGAGCCTGGAGAAGTGTGGCCAAGGAGCAATGCCCTCGCGTGGACATGGCGTCGAGGATGCCAACACGTGCTCAGTCGTGATCTCCACTTAGCAAATAACTCCTCTAGGAATGCCGTCTCTCTAAACTTACTTCAGGAGTATCGGTACATGTTGTTCGCGGTAAACTGAGCACTTTTTAATGACAGGCTGCAATGAGATATATTTATTAGTGGTTAATGCGTGTTGGGAGTTCACTTTACAGTGAACAGCCTATACAATGCAAAGGCTCTAATCCTTACAGAAAAAAAAATGTTAGAAAAAGGTCAGAGAAAAAAAGATTATTTTTGTCTGGAAATCAGGGAATTTTTCCAGTGGAAAAGGTTGACAACCCTGTTAGTATTTTGTTCAATACATTATGAAATGTAGATGTCTACTTACAATTTGATTACAGTTTATATATATTTTACTTATTTTGTGCATTCGCTCTATGGACCCTAAGATGTCTTAGGGCTGTAGGTGTAGAGCATTTTAATATAAAAGAAATAAAACATTTAAATTTTCTTTTAAAAGTTTAAACTATCCTAGTAGTAAAATGTGACAGTTACTGCTTACTTTTTCTTTAGGTTATAGTAATGTGAATGTTAAGTTTTTTCATCGCTTCTCATTTGTCCCCGTTAGTGTTTAGTTAAGGTCACTTACGCGTTGTTATTGTGTGCTCAGTTAAACAAATTAAATTGTTAGTTTGTGCTGCGCTGAGGCTTTCTGGAAAGTTCCACTATGGATAACAAATCATTTCTGGTTGAATACCTTATTGCGTTTCACTATGTACAAAGTTGTTCCTTTCTAAAAGCTTGCGACATCTTGCAATTTTTACATTTCGTTGACAGTCATATTGGCATATACCAATATTATGCATATTTAAATACATGTTTAGTAACGTGCATATATTTTGACGTAATAATTATTTTTGTGGGATGCTAATGTAAATTTGATCTATTGTGTTTTCATTCATTACATTCATACGCAGCATATTTTATTTTATAATTTCCATTGTGTTGTTACGTGTTAGTAATGTTTATGGTTCACCTAAGTTGGCAGTTACGCATGACGTCATTAATAAAGAGGGGTTTTTGAATACACTAAAGCGTTAAGTCCTACACCAGCTATGCTAATTTGAAATGAGTATTTTGTGTGAAAATGTGATTACTGTGAATGAGCCTGGTTTCCTAAGACTTCATCTTGGGGAACAGCCACGGATGCTGACCGCGAGTTTGTAATCCGTCTAATTAATAGTATAAAGACGTCATAGACGTACAAGATGTTGCTCAACATACCATTTAGTATCTTAGGTGAGAAAACTGCAAAATATGTGGTACACGTTTTCCATCTATTTTAAACAGCAGTCCTTTACTTCGGAGGTGAAGCTGAGATTTATTAATTAGACTGGGACCATCTAAATCATAATTTCCCCCATGGACCTCAGATAAAAAGTTTCTTGTGTTATACCTATATCATTGATTTCTAAGCCAGGGTTGTGTGACAATTTTAAATCAGAGTTGAATACAGTCGGAGAACACTTTCATTTGACACCATTTAGGACTTTTGGCTGCTAGCTGCCCGATTACTTAGGGAGATTAGTATTTTGCTACAGGGTGCAGGTGAACTTCAAATATAATTTAGAACTGAATCTACTGCACCAAGTAAAGCATATAGCTTCACCTATGGACAGTCTGTTTTTGTAGCTATACTGGTAGTGTAGAAATCGTATTGTCCTTAGTGTGTGTGTGTGTTTCGTGTATGCTTGATAAGGGAAGCTACCCTTACGTCAGCGCCAACTCCACAAGGGTAAGATTTCCTAAAAGTGTAAAATTGTTATTCTGTACTCTTTGTCACACACACAGATCCTACTGTGGATAATTTCACTGTAAAATAATTCTGGTAAACTTCCTAAACTCTAATGGAAGTTTTTAACCTATGCAGTGTATGGAAATAATACTACATGTCAGTCTGAAAATATGGGAATGTTTTGCATTGCTACTAAACAAAGTTGGGAACTTGCCTATGTATTCCACTCTTTCCTGAGGAACTTTGGGAACATTACCATGCACGTATTGGAAAATAATTTACCATTCGCTCTCTGTCACTGTACGTATACACTGATTTGGTAAATTAAAAATTAATTTCCTAGTGTGTTGTCTTGTATACGTAGGTAGCTAACCGTATAGTCAACTATTTTCTACGATTTTTCTCAAGTTGTAAAAGGAAAAGGTATCGAAACTTCCTTGAGGAATACAAATTACAACAGCCCGGAACACAACAAAAGGAAAAGAGAGAAATTTTTAAATCAGCTGAGAGAAGTCGCAGCGGAAAATGCAAAGCCCGCCCGACATTAGGAAGATTCAGGATCAAATGTAAAGATTTATGAGTTGAAGAAGGAAAGTTTTTAATTATTCGTGGGGAAAAAATATTTTTTGAAAAAATCTAAATGTCCCTATTATTTTAATTAAAAATGATGTAATTTGTGTAGGCCTGGCTGCAATCTTAATTGTCTGTGTTAAAATACTTTTTTTTGGGTTCTAGGCTATTGCATGTTCTTGTGTGAAACTGCATTCACCAGATAAGAAACAAGAAAAGGATGTTAGTTTTTCGTATTGTAGGTGGTTCGCATCTTTCTTGTAACTGTTACATGCATATTTGTGAAGTTTCTACAAGAAATTGTGGTTTATTGTAAACACAATAATCGAATAAACCTGGACGATAGCGAGGCGCGCCATTACAGTTGTAAGGGAAATTCAAAATGGTTTTTCTGCGGGTACCCTGTTCTATTTTAAGAACTGAAACTAATTTTTCTCTGTTACCAAATTTACGGACACATGCCACTCATTAGGAAATATGTTGGTACAAGCAGTGACATATTTCAAAGGTTGATTTCAAAAGTGCTGGGTTAACCTTAAAAAGCCATTATAGTCTAGTCGCGAATTCTTCACATTTTTTTAAAAACCAAACCTTAGAAAAATCAACCCACGTGTGGCGTGATCTGTTCCCTAAATATGCCACGTATCACAAGCGTGTTTTATACTTCCGCTAACATAACAATTTTTTTTTTTGGTTTAATTGAGTTTTTTTACTTATGTTTTACACTATTTATTATAATAATAATTCATGTATAATTATTATAAGTAAAAACAGTGAAAAAAAATAGGTGTTAGATAATGCCTATAATCTGTTTACGGTAAAATGAGCACTTTTGAAAGCCCTGCTTAGGATCTACTTGTATCCGTTGTGTATTATTCCGCCTTATGTAAAATTAACGTTGTAAAATTAACGTTGTCTTGGACCTCATCACTTTATTCATGCGTCGGTCAAGTGAAACTGTGAAATTATTAGAAAAGTAAATATTTTAAAATTTTGCTTATTTTACACTTCGGTGAACTAAAAATAAAGAAACCTAAAGAAATAATTTAAGTTGTCACAGATTGTTACTTAATGCTATTTATTTGACGTTAAGATATGTAACTACTTTCCCTTCACCGTTACCAACTTAACTGCACGCATGTCACTCAGCACGCCCGTTAAAATATATGCAGTGACTTTTTTCTATGGTTGATTTCAAAATTGCTCACTTTATCGTGAATAGCCTTTAATAAGAAATACTTCGTATGCGAACTATTATTAAAGTGAGTGTTCACGAATGCGATGCATTGCCCTTTTCGGGTAATTTTCTATATTCTGTTAAGCTTTGTTTGAATGAGGCGGAGGAATATCCTGGAAGTAGTACTTCAGCAGAGCTTCAGGAAAGTTTGAAGTAACCGTGAATGGATCCTGTAGTAGAAACTAATGCCCGGTAGCACTATCGTGGTTCGAAACTCGATCCGAGGTCGTATCTAAGATCGACACAGAAAACTGTTGCACCATTCGAGTTCAGAGCTGGACTGGTGTTCGCGATGTCATTTCGAACCGCCGAAATTGGCGGTTCGAAATCTCGATCCGAGATCAGCAGCCATCGTCGACAAATGTAGTTTGAAAATACGCCAACAAATGGAACTGCTTTAGATCGTTTTCTTGGGAAATTAAAACAACATTATATGAACTTTAATATTATTCAGTAAAATTCGTACAACAATAATCCACTTAACAGATAAGACAGCGCATATATAGTTCTATCAAATACAATGGAGACTAATACTGGACAGCCGTATACGAACAACACAGGCGAGCGTGTGAACAGCAGCAGCAGCGAACCTAGCGGCTTGAGGTGGCAAACACCCGCGAACTTTGAAACTGTGTATACACACAGTGGACATAACGAGTGCATTTGTGCACGAAATGCAGTACTCCTACACAGTAATTTGTTTGGAACATTTTTCTTTCTACTTTATATTGTAGAAAAAGGTGTCTTAATGCGTGTACAGTAGTGTTTTTATATTAAAAGAAGGCAGTATTTAATGCCGAAATTCTCGAATAATATGTGAACTCTACAATATTTACAATAATTAACTGTAAAATTTATCTTGTAATGTTCGGGACGCATCTGAAGATCTGGAATACACCGTGATTAAACATGATTTGTTTTTAATTTTTGTACATGTTTGTATGCTACAGAAATACATAAAAAATATATGCTTGTTTTTCCTCACTAGACCTAATATACAAACACGCGTTTTTGACATACTGTTTCGTAACATCTATCGCCAATTAATATAATTGTGTTGGTAATTTTCGTATAAGAATTATATTCTAAAAACATTAGTGACTTTCCTCATTACAAAAATAAAAAGTGATTAAACCAAATTTGTTCTAGCTAAATACTGATTTAATGCGCATCTCCAGCGTACGAGTATCAAAAATTCAAAATGAAAAATAGCTTTAGTTCCCACACAGTAAAATATTTTTGGAAATTAGCTTCTTGAAAGTTGTCACTGTGCTGATTGTATGTTTTTGATCCACGACTTTATAGTCCCAAACAAGACAAAATTAATCCTAAATATATCACTGCGGTTTTTTTTAAATCAAGTACATATTAATGCCAATTATTTTTGTTTTTCTGGCCAGTGTTGGATCTAGTCTGCCCGCACCACCTTTTTTTTATTTTCAATTCTGAAGTAAGGTTTTGTTTAGTAAAAATGTTAATGCCAGAACATGAATGTCAAGCTTCGGAAACTTGTGTTTCGTGTTATGTATGTGTTGGAAATAATATTACAAAGAGATTTGTTAGTGGAAAAGCAAATCTGAAAATGAAATAGATTTAGCAGAGCTAATAGTGCAACTAAAACTATAATACACAATGCAAATGCCACTTGCCATGGTAAGTCAATGAACGTGAATCACTAATATCATCAAAACTATATAAAACACAAATAATTCCCAGTTTATATCAAATGCAGGATGGTAAATGTAAACAAATGCGTCGCCACCTCAAGCCGGTAGAGCGCAGGGCAATCACTTTTCGCATGGAAAATCGCCAGCTATCCGGTATTAGTCTCTATAGTAAAAAATACGCCTACTTCCATGACATCATATATTACGAACCAATAGCAGAAGTTGTCTCATACTTAATATCGATCTCTCACATCGGAACCAACATCGAAGAATCGGTGATCCAGAATCATGAAATTTCGTTGGTGCAACACTTTTGCATGGAAACCAAGATGAAACTGAATCCTGGTTCGAGACTAGGATCGGGGAAGATGTTGGTGCAACCGGGCATAAGCAGTGCGGCCGCCCTCGAGCCTGCGAGCTCCCGGGACTGTCGAGGCACGACAGAACACGCGAGGTGAATGCACTCGGTCGTCGACTGTGTTCAAGTACCTCGTGGTAGCCGAGAGCTACTTTCTCCTCGTGAATATCTGTGCGGGACCGTGTTTACAATCTGGAACTACCCGTAGCTAGCCTTCATACAGCTACGACCCAGGTATATATAACACTCCCACTTCTGTGCACGTACAAGTGAACTGCATGCACGACCGTAAAGGCTGTTCACCATCAACTCAAATTAACCGTACAAAAAAGTCACTGCTCCTATATGCATATATTTTAACAGATGCACTGGGTGACATGCACTCACTAAAATTGGTAACGGTGGAGGGGAAAGTAGTTATGTATCTTAACGTCGAATAAAAAGTGTTAGGTAACCACTTTGTGATAACTTTAATTGTTTTTAGCGCTTTTTTTTTTTTTGTTTAAAAAGCGTCGAAGTGTAAAATTTAGCATATTTTTTAAATATTCACCACTTTTCCAATACTTTTACGATTTCACTTGACCGACGCATGAAGAAAGTGATGAGGCCATGGCAATGATAATTTTGCATAAGGCGAAAGAATACACAAAGTTCATACAATTAGGAGATCTTAAGCAGGGCTTTCAAAAGTGCTCATTTTACCGTGAACAGCCAATACACACTGATATACACAGATTAAAGTTCAGATAGACCTGTTCGTCTGATGGGTTTGTAATTCATCATTGACCTACCCCTCATTAATACAGCTGTCAATCATGGCCAACAGTGACGAAAATGTTTTTGTTTATATCGTAATGCATTACATATTGGTTAGAAGAAGTATCAGACACTGCCCATTTCGTTTATGATAGTAGTATTGGCAGTTAGTTCAGTGTTCGGACACGGAGACTGGTTTTGCGCAGCTAGTGTGATCCCACTGCCCCATATTCTACGCTGTCGTACAAGCTCGGAGTTATGTTGCCAACGAATTAAGTATCATAGTTCCAAGTCTTGACCGTGTGTCGCAAGTATACTGTTTACATTCAAGGCAAATCAATGTTTTGCTTTATACGCATACTAGATGACCCGTGCGACATCGTTCGCATTATATTTTTGGTAAACTTTGAATTGATCTAGCCACTGAGCTACTGCGGCACCACTATTGGGTTCTCTACTCCCTGAGCTACTGTGGCCCCACTATTGTGTTCTGTAGCCCCTGCCCAGCTGCGGCCCCACTATTGGCTGCTCTATCCACTGAGCTACTGCGGCCCCACTTGGAATAACTCTAGCCACTGGGCCACTACGGCTTTTTGGAAGGAAATGTTTACAGCCCGTAGACAAACAATGAAAGGACAAATGGCAATTTCTTAACAATTTTTTTATGCAGTAATCAATCCTAAGAAAAGATTAATCCAATAGCTATTTACATTAAGAATTTTCCCGAATGAATGAGACATTTTCACGGGATAAAAAATAGCCTATATCACTCTCCGTCCCTCCAACTATATCAGTGCAAAAAATCATGTCGATCCTTTGCTCCGTTTTGACGTGAATGAAGGAAAACACACACACACACACATTAGCATTTATATAGTAGTACGGATGAGAATATGAATTTTCATTTAGGTAAACTTAACGCATCTACGTATGTTCTAACAGTTTAATGTGTTCACTTAATAATAGTGTATGACGATGTAACTAAAGTTTACGCTTCGAGATGAATACACAAAAATGAGGAGAAAATTCTCGATCAACCGTGAACAGCCTTCTGGCTTCATTAATTTTTTTTTTTTGCCGTTAACGACATACAGAATATTAGTGAATGACAAATTAATAGGGGTGGTACACGAGATGAAGTGGAACATACTTTATTAAGGTACCCATGTCCGGAAATGCTTCATTATACCAAAACACGACTATGCCAGCGAGCAGGGTTAGTTGGCATTACTGGTGTTTTGCACTGCCCCATTTGACGCAAAGTAGGAGGTTCCACGACACACTTGTGAATACCAGAGAAGAGAACAACTTGAGGCTCGATATCGTGCAGCATTCGAAACCATCAAGAACACGCCAGCCATCTTCAATGATGCGCTCCACAACATGCTGCGACGCTGCAGAGCGTGCGTCGAATGCGGAGGTAACAATTCTGAGCAGCTGCTGTACTCTCTCCGTGTATAATAAACCTGTTTGCAGTACTGATTAACATGCGTCTTTCTTAATACCTGATGCCACCCTTGCATGCTATAATCGCCATTTTTTTTACAAGGAAGCATTTCTGGTCATGGGAACCGAAATAAAATATGTTCCTTTTCATCTCGTGTACAACCCCTAAACCTGTATATGGTAGAACACACGTACGCTTTCGGGCTCCAAGGCCAGTGAGTTATGTTGGCTACATTATCAAGACCCCCGGCCAGGGAATCGTGGAAACGCAAAAAAAACTCAACCACCGAGGGTAACTACGGGATAACAGATTGGTAGAGGCGGATCTACCCGAGCTAAGAATATGAAGACGACGAAACACAAGAGAGAGGATGGGAAGGGAGATCCTTAGAGCACGCGCGCCTACATGCTGAGTTAAACACACAGCAGGAATGTAACTTAAGGGGGCGTGGGACATAAACTAACACCAAGTACGTAAATGGATGTTTACTGGTTTTTGAAAGCCAACATAGAAACAAATAAAAATGGCAATCCTAGATAATAGGTTTTGCCATCTTAACGACCAAGTATTTAGCAGTATTACTGTGTCAATTTCGCACAGTGTCTTGCACCACGAAAACATGCAAAAATTGACGGCGTCAGAAATATCTCGGCAGAATAACGTCACTCGGGTAAAATATTTGCTCTCTTAGTAAAAACTATTCTGTGTGGTTTCCCTATCTTTGTTTTATCTACTGGCTTCCATAAAATTTGTAAAATGCGATAAACCTCAATAGCAGTGATTTATGTCCCGTGCCCTCTTAAGCATCATAGGATTCGAGTAGAACATGGTTAAGTTGGCAGTGGATTAGTTAAAATAGTTGTTGGCACTGTTACATTCTCAGCAGTTGCTTCACCCTGAAGGTGGAGGCTGCAGTGTCGTTACGACTACAGCCCACAAGCCTAGAACATGCGATTATTGACCTCCTTCAGGTAAGAGATTTCACTTCATAACGTGGCCACGCGGTCTTTTCGGGGGCGATAAATTGCGAATGCGAACACGGCGTAGGGAAAAGGAATGCCCGGTTTGAAAGGAGGGGGTGGGGAGAGGAGGGGCAGCAGCGGAGGAAGAGCTTGAGGAAAAGTCAGGACGTTGGTGTTCCTGTGTTGCGCGGCTCACGCTTGCCAACAGGAGTACAAGAGCAGAGCCGGCAAGGGAAGTTCCACTAGACACTGTTATGTGACAGCATTGTACGAACTGGTTTCCGCTACACTTGACGCGTCGTGCTCACGTGGTGTGAATGGAAGGTTCCAATTCCGCAGCCCCTCCCCCCCTCTTCATCACATTCACACTCCCTTTCTGTCTTTCTCTCTATTTCTCCCTCCGTCTCCCTTTCTCTTCTTCTTTCTCACCGTTTTCTAGTTGACCACTTCCTATATTATTTAGTAGCGTAGTACCTACTAGATGTTTCCGATTTGGTAATTTAATATTTTATTAAGTCTCGTTTAATACTAAAACCTAAATACGAAAATACTAAATATAAATACTTCATCTCTTTGGCAGACTAATTTTTCTGGTCATGTGACCGTTTAGTAAACCAAAAGTGTCAATTCGAACAGTGCTTCAGAATTTGAGCTTTTTTGTGTAAATTATTATGTATTACACACAATAAATATTTCCACCAAGTCTAATTACAACATACAGTATTTTAAATACCAACGCCGGGTCGTTTTTTCCAGAGGTTTGTTTCCAAAGTGTTCACTTCACCGTGAACAACCTTATGCTACTGAGGGGGCCCCTGTGGTGTAGTGGACAGACTACTCGCCTCCCAACTGGGCGAACCGGGCTCGATTCCCGGCGATGTCGCTCACGGATTTTCGCATGTGGGAATCCTGCCGGACGATGTCGGCGGCTCTTCTCGGAGATCTCTCGTATCTCCCTGCTTTGCAATCCGACGCTGCCCCCATTCTCACGTCGCTCAACCCTCATCGGCTCTCAAGCACCAAGCCTACCAATTTGATACGAAATTCCTTCTAATTGTGCCAGTTTCAAAGATAACTATTTCAAATAAAATGCATTTTACGTGACATTTTGTAAGGAATGTTGCTATGTTAAGACATCTTGCGGATTGTTTTGTTTGATGTATATTTTTCTCAAATGTAATATTGGATTTTACATATAACCAAAAATATTGTATATATATATATATAATCTTATGTGTTAATATTCTCTGAGAACGTCGCGTCAAAATATTTTTGTTTGAAGTTGTACTGCTCGGGGTAACAGCATTTGTATGGTAATAATATTGCAGAGACAGGTGTGTGTGATGAGTTTTAAGTGTCAAATGCGAACACAAACGTAGTTGAACCAATCAAACTTACAGGCAGTTATGCTCACCATCCTGTAGATGACTCTGGAAGTTCTACGCGAACAACTGTTATTGTATCTGAAATATATGCTACCTACTACTCGATTTTCTCTGAATACTGAATGATACTCTCAAATGACTTGCGAAAGATAGGAGTGATATTATTTAGAAACTAATCGACACAATATACGACAGTGAAAATTGCTTTATTTATAATCTTTATCAAGGGAGACTGGAAAAATAACTTAAAATAAATGTTCTTGGCTATGATGATTCACACAATATTCAATCTTGCCTATGCCATGTTATCAGAAATGAAGTATTTAGATAGCGTCGTTCTTTAAAAATTGTCTCTGCAAAATGAAACGTATCCTCCAGGACCACGTCTAATTACTGTAGAAACGTAATAAAAGTTTTTTTCTTCTTTTACTCAAAATGATGCACATCGCCTTTGCTCACACCCATATCGGGGAACTGACTCTGTAGTGGGGAATGTGGGTGTAAAGAAATAGCCGTTTTGGTACCCTACTACAATATCAATATGGCTCATGGGTGACGCCGATCATTAGCAACGTCGATCTCCAAAGAATAAAATTATAACCAATTATCTAGTAGTGCCAATTCACGCCCTTAACAAAGTAGAAACTCGTTAACAATCAGCTGGTCGTCTCGCAGATTTCCCTGACTGTGTCAACGAACCCCTGCTACACGATACTACAGTTCATTATGGTACCACATAGAAACTCGCGGGCGTCCAACTAAATGCTAAACAATTTCTTAAGGCCGTGCTCCCATCCCACTTCTGTTCTTCACTAACACGAACTGTCCCTCAATGGTGGCGGGAGCATCACATCGCCTTTCCAGTCCTGACGTGGTTTTCTTCCTTCTCAAAAACAAAAAATTACATGACGCTAAAAATCTTTGCCAATAGCTAGCCGGCTATTTCACTTCCGATAAACAAAATTCAGTCGTTGCCCCTGGCATCCTCTCTCAAAAGCTCTTTACATATCCTATGACAAACATAGAGCAAGCAAACAAAAAAAATATTGGAAAGAGTGCTAAATTAGAATCAAATACTTAACGTCTCTTATGTTGTGCCAAAATTAATAAACCTGTAAACATTACAGCGGTAAAAGATCAACTTTGAGAATAATTGCGTGAACCAATTATTAGTAAACATACATAAAACACACCAGTAATCATATGTGGTGGCAAATAAAATCATGTAAATTAGACATTTCTGTGCGCATAAATAAAGTTCCGAAATCAGGCGTTACAAAGTAGTTAGTCTATATTTAATACTTTCGCAATAATGAGAAGGAATTTCGTTTAGTAATGATTCGCCATTAGAAGTTCGCGGCTGTCGGGCCAAATCTCTCCACTCCCGCTTGTGCTACACTGAGTGTCGTGTTGCCTGGCGATAGCAGCGCAGCCAGCGGTAGATTTGGCAACACCGGCAGTGGCTGGCTGTAGCGACCTTGCAGGACCACGGAAACAAGATAGAGGGAGAAATGAGCGGTTACTGCAGACGATGCCCATGTACGGCTAGACTATCTCTTCATAACGACGCTCGATTTTATTTTCTCTCTTTCCAACACGTCGTGGAATGTGAGGCCTCGGAAGAAACCTGCTACTTTCTAGAAGATTAAGATAAGTACGTTGTAGCTTTAGATACAGTTTATTTAGATTTATTACACACTAAATCTGAATCGGTGAGAATTTGACTGTTTCAAACAGTTAAAAGTAACTGACTGGTTCCACGTTCACTTTAATGCATTTAACTGTTGAATCAGCGAAAAAAATGCCAGTTTTCCTTCACTTATTAATTCAGTGATTTTTATTTATCCTGTTTCTCAGTGATTTCTTTTTTGACTGAGGGACCAGTTAAACAGCGTGTAAAAATGGCTGCCGGGCAATGTTTAGCGAGAATAACAGGCAACAGTGAATTAGCAGACATTTTTAAAAATAAAAATAAAAACACCATGACTGTTAATTTTCAACATATCACAATTTGTTACGAAAATCTGTTACAACCTCTGCAAACTGACGTCAGGCCCGTTGCGAAATTTGGCTGAAAATAATACAGAAGTATCCATTAGCGAACAAATTTCGCACAATTTTCTGGTCGTATAAACCGAGCGAGGTGGCGTAGTGGTAACTCGCTGGACTCGCATTCGGGATGACCCGAGTTCGATTCCCGGTCCGGCCATCCTGATTTCTGTTTTCCATCGTTTCCCGAAATCACTCCAGGCGAATGCTGGGACGGGTCCATCCCTAACAAAGGCCATGGACGATTCCTTCCCCAATCCATCTTCCCTGTGCAACTTGCACCGTCTCTAAGGACCTCGCTGTCGACGAGACGTTCCTACCTAAAGGCTGTTCACGATAAAGTGAGCACTTTGGAAATCAACTTATGGTAAACCCTTTTAATATAAATTATATCTTATGATCACATACATATATAATATAAATACGTATAAAGTATTATAAACATAGCCTAATATTCTCATATTACCACGAGTACCTGTTAACTTTCTATACATATAAATTTCATTTTCTTTCTTGAATACATAACAGGATTTCCAAATGAACTTATAATAGCAGTGCTACTAACACCTTTATTAACTGGATATGTTTTCCAACTAATTATATCTCGAGAATATATTTCACTAATATCTTTTGGTTGTGGGTCTTTAGAATTATTTGCTCGTCTGAAGAAACAAAACTGTGAGAAACCAGAGCCAGCTTTTGCAGTAATTCCTTGTAGTGCAAATATAAATAACAATGACAATGATATATATCTTTCTTATATGTCCACAACTCGTACAGTCCACTCAGTATCCTCTTTATCAACGTCCTTTTCAATGGCATGTATATTGCGAAATACCTTCCTTGGAAAATATGAACTTCCATCTCTATGAAACCTGCTAACGTACATCTTGACCAGGAATGATGACAAAATTGTCGAATTCTCTGAAAACACGAAACGTGCTAAATTACAACCACAATACACCGCAAGGGTGTATTGTCCCTAAAATCCCCTACCAGCATACCCATATTTAAAATGGCACACTCGGTGATATGCGCCCAGCAAAGTGGGTAACAACAGATGGAAAGTAGTTCTTATCTAACGTCGAATAAAAAGTGTTATGTAACAATTTGTGATGACTTAAACTATTTATTTCTCATTCTTTGGGGGTTTTTTTTATGAATCAAAGTGTAAGAATTGGCAGATTTGCAAAGTATTTCCTTTTCTAATAATTTCACAATTTCATTAAACCGACGCACGAATTAAGTGATGAGGCCCATGGCAATGTTAATTTTACATAGGGTAGGGCTTTCAAAAGTGATCATTTTACCGTGAACAGCTGTACCTAAGTGTTCCACTTTTATATCGTACGCTCTGTGCCTTGCATCAGTCTGTGTTGAGTGATATGGTACCTCGGCCACGCGAACTACGCGTATGTAGACGACGCCAGCTATGAACAACGCTGTTCATAGCAGGAAACGTGTGAGTAAAGAAGGAAGTAGGGGGGAGGGGTGAGGTGACAATGGGCTATTGACAGGACGTGACGGGCTGTCTGCAACTCGGTTCAAGCACCGCGCGGGCGTGCCTGCACTTGAAACTGGCCGCGCACGAGGCACGCACTGCTACACAGAAACATATCGCCCTACTACTCAAGTGTGCACACAAAATAACGCGAACTATCCAAGGCCGCGTCTTCCCCAACGCTCCCTCTTTACGAAGACGAAAGCGCCTAACTTCAGCTGGGCTCGCTGGACAGGACAACAGTTCAGTAACCTGGTTCCAGGGCACCAGCAACCAGATTTACTTCTCTTCTCTTACGTAAGCGTAACATTCCTCACGGGTCTTGTGTCTTGCTGTAAAGTTAGGTATAGACCGTTCACGGTAAAGTGAGCACTTTTGAGGCCCTAGTTACTTTTTACTTTCAGCCATTTTTTAAAATCCTTTAACAGCCTTTTAAAATAAATATTGCTATGTAAGTAATAAACACAGTGTGTATACTCCACCGCACTTGTGAGTTAACGTCTACGGCTATAATATTTATGAACTATTATTCCAAAATAGAGGGATTTGAAAAATGCTCAGTTTACAGTGAATAACGTCTCATCGACAGCGAGATAAGATGGGGCAAGTGTTGCTCGGAGAAGGAATCTGTCATGTCCTATAGCGAGGAACTATCCCGGCATTCACATGGCGTGATCTCGAGGAAACCACGGAAGATCGAAACATTATCCCCTCGAATGAGAGTCCGAAAATGTTACCACAGCGCGTACATATGTGTGCAGCGAGCGTGCCACGTAATACGTACGTGTTGGCCTGCCGATGAGTTCACGCCGGGCGGCTGTCCCAGGCCACTCAGTGTAACGATATTTTACATAACTATTTCTTACAAGACGTTATCATTTTCTCTCTGCTTTAATTCATATTAAAATTTACAGAGGAAGCATAATTAAAAGTTCCGTTTAACCAAAGATGAAGTAATTTTATGTTAACGCAAGTGTAAAACACTTACGCAACATGACATATTTAAGGAAAAACCAAGCACTGCATATATTGGGGCGATTTCCCAGAGCTTGTATTCAAACAGCGCGAAAAACAGCCTGATTTTTCTACTACCTTTTGTGACTGTTTTTTATTAGCCAGTCATCAATTATTTACTCGTCCAGTCGAGGAGAGGGGGGAGTCCAGGGGAGGAGCGATGGGTTTCAAAATGGCGTCTGTGTTTAACATCACGCGCGAACTATGTCCATACCCGAAAACCATTAGTTTTTAACAAAAAAGCTTTAAACAAATATGCACGTTGAAATTAAGATTGTTGTCCTTGCTGAAAATGAGCGAGTCTTGCGATTTTTAAGATTGCGGCACGAATCTTATTTTTTCTTTTTAACCAGAGCAAGTGACCGACATAATTTTTGAGTTACAGGTCTCGGTAACGCAAAAAAAAAAAAAACTGATGCCTGGTATGCAGGCGACAGTGTAGTTGAGAAATCAGACTGCAAAATTTGTTGAAAGTGCAGCCTTATTTGCGACAATGACGGAGCAAGGCAGCGAAGCAGGCGGTGCGTAAACAACAAAAGGCTATGGGAACAGCTTGGGGCTGTGATACCCACGTTTCCTGATCGTGCAAGACCCCCGCGCGACGGTGGCGCGGCTGTAGTGGCGGTGGAGAGTTGGCGAGTCAGCGCGGCCTGTTTGCACAACTGTTAGACAGGTTCTGCCAACCAACACCTGCCGGCCACCGTCGCCACCCCTGCCAACATCGCGCCGCTCATATACCCCACCACACGTACTTTTGAAATCAACCTCTGAAAACGTCACTACTCCTATAGGCTGTTCATGATAAAGTGAGCACTTTTTAAGGCCCTCCCAACAGGTATTAATCGCTGTTAAATATATCTTATTGCAGCCTCGGGCATTAAATTTTGATAGAGGTGAAATACACAGTGTGTTTATTGGTCACATTGCAATGTTTATATTAAAAAGCAGCGGGAAAATGGAAATTGAATAAAAGGAAAAATTCATAAGGTCCTTAAAAAAGTGCTCACTTTACCGTGAATATCGTATACCTACAAGTACTATAGGCTGTTCATGATAAAACGAAGACTATTGAGCCCTTGTTACTTTTTTCCCTATCAGGCAATTTTTTAACCTTCTACCACTTTTGACGTGAATAAGTCTTAAAATTTGCAACCATAGTGTCAGGCAATGCAGAAAATCCGATTATGACAATCGGGGGATACAGTTTGGCATTGCAGCTCCGAATCTATCGTCTACATTCAAAATTCAATTACTCCACTCGATTGCCAAAGGAACAAAGAATGTGTTATGTTGAGTGAGGACGGTGAAGCATCGCGTGCGGGGAAGGGGAGACGCAAATTTGAGTTCGTTTCGCCGCGTCTTATAACTTCCGAGTAGTATAACTTTTGACTAGGAGAAGTTACGACGCTCGTTTAAGTTTCAACGGACATCTCTCGTCAAGATCAATCGATTGCGTGTAGAAAAACATTCGTGTGGCGTGGTTATTGTAAAATTGTATGCGTTTAATGTAAAAAATTAAGAAAACTTAACGGGAATTCGGCCTATACTCGTCAAAAAGACAAGCCGAAATACAGAAATCGTATACGGTTGGAAAGAGCATCTCAAAAGCAAGCCAGTGATACCATAAAACCCCATATGATCGAGTAAAGCGGTGTCGGGAACGTAAAAGAAAAATAACGAGCGTGTCAACGTAGACGTATTCACGCAAAACAAACGACCGTGTTTCCAACAGCCAAACCCAATTTTTAAAGTAAACATTGCCATGTAAATAATAAACGCTGTGTGTATAGGTATGTCACCGCATGCGGAACTTCACGTCTAGGCTAAAATGAATTGTATTTATTGACCAGTATTCCGAATGAGAGGGCTTCAGGAAGTGCTCACTCTACCATGAATGAACGATAGTTTAACGAGCATACTTGGTGGTATGTACCCAGTGATGTTGTTAACGACGAAGGTAAACTGGTTTCTTATTTTAAAGTTGCTGTAGAAGTGATACGTAAATATTTTTGAATACTGAAATTATTTCCTTTGCTCTCGGTTTTTTTTAATGAACGCAAGTGGAAATAATTGCAAATTTGTATAATATTTGCTTTTCTAATAATTTCACAGTTTCAATGGACTGGCGCATTGATAAAGTGCACAGGCAAACGGCAAAATTAACTTTACGTATGATGGAAGAATACGCAGTGTGCATGCAATTACATCTTAGAGTGGAATGGACCCCCGCGTTTTTTGTGAAATAGTTGTTTGCGCGAATACGCGCATCTCGGTAAATAAATGTTCTGTGAATACGACTTTTTGTCAGAAATTATAAAAACCAATTATCTATGCCTCTGTTTTATTACTTTTGTCATATTAAGTTTATTCTGGGACAAAAAAATTCTTGAAGATGATCAAATATCGCTTTTTAAAGCTTGTCTATGCAGTTTCGTTAAGCAACAAGAGAAAAGTACAAAGATACAGGTGTAGTTTAATCTGCGGGCTTCCATCATTTACAATAATACTCTGTAGTATATTTTATTGCAGCCTTAGACGTGAAGTTCCGAGTGCAGTGGAATGTACACACTTTGTTTATTATTTAAATGAAAATATTGTTGTTAAATTATTAAAGACGGCTGAAAGGAAAAGGTAACGAGGGCCCCGGGATGAATTTTAACCATTCTACAAAATGAAGAAACGTAGTCTTGCAACTTACGAAATAAAGAATGCTCAGCGGTTGTAAATTACTGATACAGGTTAAATAATGTACAAATTTAAATTTATATATTTTTACAGTGTTTAAAAATGCATAAATACTACTGCCGAACAATGTTAACTTATTTATTAAAACAAGAAAGATAATTGCCACGGCAAATCGAAGCACCTGTTGTGTATACCACAATGGCCACGAAAACGAATATCAACAAACGGAATACTCGATATTCCTATTGGCTACACGGACTCACGGACACGGAAGAATTGGGAGATGTCCTGCTTTGTTTGTTTGTTTGTTTTATTGCGCCCATAAGATATTTTTTCAATACATAGCTATACAAAGATATTGGACAAGTCAAATTACAGTATACGAAGTTTATACACTGGACATGGTAAACACATCACGTACACACACCGTATCTTTCTTAATGCGACTTATCTTCTTACAACGTGCTGTGAGGCGTCATCGTTTTACAGAAGGAAAAAGGAACGAGAAAAACGAACAATTAAATATTATACAGTCATTTTTTAATTTTTGTAGTTTAGATATACGTTATAAAATGCACATTCAATAAAGAATTCTTTCAGTTGCTTTTTAAAGAGTTTTTGGTCAGAGAAGTGAACTTCTTGAAGGTGTTGTGGTAATTTTCAGAAAAGTTTGCTACCAAGGTAGGATGGCCCTTTCTGGACTAATTTTAAAATAACTGAATCCGCCTGTAAGTGTACTTTTATTCTAATGTCATACTAATGAAAGGACTCACTTTTTCTGAAAGAAATGACTGATTTTGGACATGAATATAAGTACTACAAACATACAAATGTTAAAATCTCTGAGCTCTTGAAAAGAGATCTACACGAGTAAATAGGTCTAACATGTATCCGTACCTTATCCATGTCCGCATGCGTGTCATTGTAGAACGCGCCTTAAACGTATGTCCAATGTGCTGATCGACAAAACGAACACGCGTGTGAGACGAGGACTGCTGAGTACTTATAGGCTATTCACGGTAAAGCGAGCACTTTTGAAAGCACTCTCATTTGGAATAATAGTCAATAAACATATATTATTCTAGCTCTAGGAGTTAAATACCTAGTCCGGTGGAATCAATGCACTTTGTTTATTACCTATGACAATATTTATATCAAAAGGTGGTTAAAGAATAAACAGTGATCAAAAGGAAAAAGTAACTAGGGACTCAAAAGTGCTCACTTTAACGTGAACAGCCTATAATAAATGTCACGGACGTTAGAAACGCAATTCCAGAGCACACCAAAACGGCTAGAAACTGCTTTTAAAAGCGCCGTATCTAAAAATTTACGCGTCATATAAATACGAAACTACTGGAGGGCTTTGCACCGAGCCCCCTGCATACTTTCCACCAACATAGCTATAGGTTCGCCGCTGAAAGTTTCTCAGATATCCATATGCAGTGTGGCGAGGACAGTACGGAACCACCAATGCTCTGCGGCCTCCAACTGCAGGTAGCTGGCAGCATGGTGCACGTAATGCGTGCATTTACCATCATTTTTAGTCAAAAGTTGTTTTCCAGAGAATTTTTCATAATTTTTGGCACAAGACATAATTATTTCGAACACCTTACATTGATAGATATTTAGCACCATTACCACTCTCGGAGCACTAATGGAAGGTAAGAAAGGATATCTTATTTATCTCGCATCTTCCACCAGTGCTCACAGAATAATGCAAGAAGTCGTTAAAAATGAATATCTACGTCGTGCAGTGCCAAAAATTTCGATAAACAAGTTATAACGAAAATCGGATAAATATACTGCTTTGGTGCACCGTTCCCCTTAAATTGTAAGTTGAAGCACGGAAAGGCAGAAAAAATGGGAAGAAATAGACGCTGGAGTCGTGCAGCTGGGGCAGAGGCCGCGTGATCCGGGACAGCGGCTGAAGGACGATGTTTTCAGAGCGGCTAGTGCTGGCACACGCAGGTGCGGACAGTCAGGCCAGCTGCAGCGCGGGTTATCGCTGTCGAGATCGCCACTGCCCATGTATCTCGGCTACGAGACTTACTACCTGTAGCTGTTTCCCCGCTTTCACGGTCCGTTAGCAAGGGGGCGATAAGGGCGACCCTGGTACCCGCGTCCAGTGCCCCGTCGCCTTTACGTTCGAGCACGTTCTGCAACGCACGAGGTGTGTAAACGGAATGAGTGGGCGAATTTGGAACTAGTTTCGGCTAATACACGACGCACAGAGACGTCGTGATATCTCCCGTTGTACATATTAGGGCCTGTCTACATTCGGCCGTTCCTGTGGACGTAGGATTGTGCCAAACTCGGCGTCAAGTGACGTCACATTCACGTGGTCCGAATATGATGTGGAAATGCGTTGTCCCAGAAAATTACACTAGATCACACTAAATTCGACACATTTTTTGTTGTTACATAGTGATGTTTAAAATTTGCTGAATTATAGATTATTTGATGTTTACGAAATGTGTGATTTGAATATTTATTTATAATGAACGTCTTAACGGTTTAATTTTAAATAAGTTCGCCAACTGACATCCAAATTTTATTTTTTAAACTTACTGTTTAAAAGTTGTAACCTTCAAATAAAATAGTCCAGACCGAACGAAGATATCCCTCATTATTTATTACCATTTCATCATATTTGTTTTGAGAAATTTCACCTTGCATATCCAGTGTTCTTATTAACGTGGAACGTTTATATCAGGTCAAGACAATACGAGGTTTCGTAAATGTTTTACAGATAACTAATTGTTTATAATAATTTTTTAGGATATATTATTGTAAAAATGCTGATTTTTGTCTTTGACGAAGGGCCTTAAATTAATGTTCAGAAATTTTCGAGATGCCTTAAATTTTACCAGTTTCATTTGAAATCTTGCAGTTGAAAGGGGGAAAAAAAGGAGAAACTGCAATGTTACTTTCTGTATACGACGGGTCAGTGGCGTAGCCAGGAATTTCTCAGGGGGTGGGTGCTGTTATTGTGGCTGAATTGAAGAAAGGCTTCACCGACATTAGCGATGCTGGCCAACGCGTCAAGTTGTGAGAGTGAATGTAGATCTTTCGTCGGCTCTTAACGAGGACGTGAGAGCCGACGAGGGGGGGGAGAGAGAGAGAGAGAGGGAGGGAGAGAGAGAGATATTTGGGCGGCTCGCAACACTGAGATCTTGAGATCTGATGAGGGTGAAGCGAATTGAAAATGGAACAGCTCCGGAAAACGAGAGATCTCCGAAGAAAACCCACCGACCTGCGATATCGTCCGGTTCGATTCCCAGTGCGAAAATCCGGAAGCGACCCCGCCAGGAATCGAACCCGGTTCCCCTTGGTGGGCGACGAGTAGTTTGGGTGTCCAGAAGGCAGAACGGGTACTTCGATGTCCTGGACGATGCGTAGGTTGGATCAGAATTGAGGGCGAGGGAAACAAATAAAAAAATGAACAAAATATAATAGTTCAGATAGGGAGGGGACTGTTGGCCTTCGTGTTCGGGGGGAGGGGGGGGGAATCGACCGTTGGGTGCCATGACAGACCGGCCGAAAGGCTAGTTAGCTGTGTGCGGGCCCGACGGCGTCTGGTCGCGTGGGCGGATTCGTGGGAATCCCGGTCCCTGGTCTGTTCCTACGGGGGCGGCGAAACGGGGGGCGGCCGAAAGGATACCCGTCGGGGAGCCGTCTCGGTCGGGACAGAATAACCACCTTCCTAGGAAGTGTGAATGATGCTTTCGAATATAAATAGAATGTGTAGCTTAAATTACGGGCACCCAGACGAACAGCCGCCTTCCACAGAAGAAATTGTGAATATATATAACTAATATACTGTTTGTTAAATTTTGGTAGTCATGATAGAATTGAACACCCCGGTTGGCTGTACTGCCAAGTAGGGTTAATGAAATAAATTTTAAAAAGTCTAACCACCACACCTCTAATACTGAAAAATTAAGACTTTTAGTTATGACTCGATAAAGGCTGTTTACGGTAAAATGAGCACTTTTGAAAGCCGCGCTTCAGATGCACTTGTATCCACGTCGTGAATGCTTCCGCCTTATGTAAAATTAACATTGCCTTGGCGTCATCACTTTGTTGATGCGTCGGTCAAGTGAAACTGTGAAATTATTAGGAAAGTAAATAAATATTTTACCAACATGCTCGTTTTTACACTTTGATGCATTAAAAAAAAAAACAGCCAAAGAAATAATTTAAGCTATCACAAATGGTTACCCAACACCTTTCTGTTCGACGTTAATATATGGAACTGTTTTCCATCCATCGTTACCAACTTCACTGGGCGATCGTCACTCGGTGCGCCCGTTGACGTAATGTACATCCAGGCAGGAGCAGTGGCTTTTCTAAGATTGATTTCAAAAGGGTTCACTTTGTCGTGAACAGCCTTTAACTACACGGATAATAAGATGAGCAGTTTACGAGCATGAGATCTTTTTATTGCTAGGCATTGCCAACACATATTTTCTCACTGTTTCTCTTCATATTAATTGTGAGTGAAATATCATTTACAGGTAAAACATGAGTAGAAATCAACCGAAAATAATATACTTATCTTAACATAAATAAGGTAAAGTCCTGTAATACGGCCACTAACATTTGCAATACGTTATATCTTCAGAATGGATGCACATTGAAACGTGAACAAAAGGTCAAATTGTGGGAAATTTGATCTAGATTAAAGTGATGGGTCAAAAGTTTAAAGTGCATCATTTATAATATTGGTAATTTAATATTACTGGAAACAGACAAGAATTGCCACAGTCTCTACACACATATTTGGCAATGTTTGCTCCTTCTGCACACTGCTCATGACACCAACCCTTACATCTCACACAACACACCCCACACTTCACCCCCATCGCGATACAAGCATGCAGTTTCTGAACTCTTGTTTGAGTCTTTTTTTAAATTCCTGTGGTCTGTTTCAAACATGTGTTCTTTGCACTCTTTTTGAACTTTTCCTTCTTCGGTTTTGCAGTGTTAACGTATGTCTTCTCTTTCATTTTCTTTATGTGCTCTGGTGATGCAAGAATGACAGCCTTCTGGCATCTGCTGCAATAATGAGTTTATGTCTTTCTGGCTGTGTAAATTTTCACTAAACGAATCGTCAGGCGACGGATCACTGGACGAGAAGCTCAGTCGCCTCTTGGTTTGTCTGGACACACCACAGTCACGACTTAACCCAGATGTTCCAGGTACAGGCTCTGCATGTGTTGGTTGAAATGAACAATGTGGCCTTTCTGCTGGTGTTTGTTTCTGTCGTCTGAAAACTCTCGGAGGGAGGAAATGCTGATTCGGGAATTGCTCCTGGATTAAACGGTACAAGCCCACAAGCTCAAAATCCACTCACACCATTTTCAATGGAGCAGGCTTTACCCCAGGCCTGAGAAAGAAGTATTCCAAACTGAAGTTTTGTTATGCTCCTAGTTGGGTTCTGCTTAACCAGATGTTACATGTACCACAGGGATCTGATTAATAATGACCTGTCAAGTGGTTGGATGTGGTGTGAGGTGGGATGCTGACCATTATGATATTAACAGCAAACTGTAAAATGTCTGGGTCACTGACATGGGTCGAGTGACCATCCAGTATCAAAAGATTCGTCTTCTTTCCTTGTGGTTTACGTGTGACGAAATGTTCAAGAAACTTCTGAAAGAGTTATATTGTTATGTAGCCAGAATCACTCATGAAAACCAATCTGTCTTTTTCGCGTCAGCGAAGCTTGGAGTTTCTCCATAAATTATTGTCATGTGTAGCTTATTAGCATTGAGAAATAATGTGTGTGGGGTTACCATTCAGTCAGTGGACAGTTTACAGGCTTTTTTTTTGGGTGACAACTTAAAAACGCACATACCAGAATTGTAAACATTCCGACTGTGGGCATTTTTTAAAGGATACTTGGGATGTGAATGTTGGTACAGAAATCCGGAATGGTTACCATTCCTACAATGGAAACTTTTCAGGATTCAGTAACTCAGTGCTTTGCTAATAAAATCGAAACGGTTACCATTCCGGATTTGTCTGTGCAAGTATGGATGCAAAATTTCCGGAATGGTAACCATTCTGCATGGATACTTTTCAGTCGCTCCTAAAATTTAGTCACAAATAACATCTCGTGAACTTTATAGGGCTGCCAATTACAACTGCGATGGCATTCCACAGTAACATGATCGAACCCGAGGGCCATACACTGTACGTTATGTATTACGTACGGGCTGTAGTAAATAAATGAATCGTTTGCGGACCTATGTTCATGTAACATTTTTTCATCGTCCAGATGTGAGGAACGTTTCCCCGGAGTATTGACGTGCAATTTTGCAACACTCTGTATAATGAAAAAAATAAACTGAAAAATATTAAACAACTCGTAAATTGTAAATTTTCTATGGTAAGAGGTTCTAGATAATTAGGCTGAAAAAAAAATTATGACACGAAAATGAATAATTTGTGCGAAAGAGCAAACATGTGAACCCGAGCCTTAGTTCGTGGAGCAAGTACCCGACACGGTAAATGGAAGCGGGCGACGATGATGTGGAACTGGCGATGGCGAGTTAATAAGGAGTTGTAGTGTTTGGTGACTTGGCAGTCTGCATCCCACGGGCGGTGTGCGCCTCCCACAGCGCAGCCTGCTGCCTGCCCTTCACTGTCCTGGTGACGTGGCTTGCCCACTGTTACAGCCAAAACACGGCACCTACGTACCATGCTAGGCCTTCCTCTGATTCAACAGGGATCTCATAAATCACTCCCTTCATGTGGCCCCATAGGAAGTAGTCTAGCGGAGTCAAAGTGCAGGCCAAGCATTCGGGCCACCTCGACCTATCCACTGTTGGCCAAAACGCCAGCCCAGTGATGTAGTACTAAATTAAGCAGTGCCGGAGCTCTCCCTAAACCTCCACCCACCACTTAAAAAAATAAAAACAGACTTGTTAACACTTTTTTTTTTCATTTTACCCACGACAGCAGTCTAAAATCGCCAACTTAAGGAACAGTGTAGCGTTTTTGCTTTAGCGTTCTAATTGTCTGCTTGTACATTTTTAGTATGTACATACATCACTTAAGAAATAACAAATTAACAATTGAAATTTTTCACACAAAATGATTATCCAATTGTACTGAGACGAATAAATGAATTCTTTATTTTGTTTTAAAACATACCATTTTCCTATCTTGCTCCTTGTTTGGGCTAGCCACTCTCGCAAGGAAGGTCCAGGCTAACTCGCGTACGTTTTTATTTATTATTTTGTACTTTAAAAAAATAACCAGATTGTTTTTTGGTGTCACAATCACATCACCAGTGGCGGAGCTGAGGTCCGGCTGCTAGTGGCAGTGACTGACCTGAGCTACGGCACCATTACAGCACAGCCTATACCTGCCCTGGCCACTTCTGGTTCCCTATACGTGTTTGTCTGTCCGGCGTGCTGATCTTCACACTTGTCACGTACAAGTGCTCCAATACAACCTTGACGGGCGATTCACAACCGTGTATTGTTGTGCTGGTTAGAAGGAAAGGAGGCTGTAT
Organism: Dryococelus australis; assembly: GCA_029891345.1. Taxonomy (NCBI): domain Eukaryota; kingdom Metazoa; phylum Arthropoda; class Insecta; order Phasmatodea; family Phasmatidae; genus Dryococelus; species Dryococelus australis. The sequence goes on along the minus strand of CM057004.1, from coordinate 111,084,888 downwards.
CGTGTGACGACACTTCCTCTCAGCACGCGAACATGTAGAAAATATGGGGCGTGGCTGTGTTGGGGTCACGGCCGTTTGTTTTGCGTGAATACGTCCACGTTGACGCGCTCGGACGCCTTAATGTTTATTTTACATTCCCGGCACCGCTGCACTCCATCATATGGGGTTTTATGGGCATCACTGGATTGCTTTTGAGATGCTCTTTTCCAACCGTACCTATATGATTTATGTTTTCCGACTTGGCTTTTTTATGAGTATAGGCCAATATTATGTAAAATTTTCTTAAATTTTTACTTTAAACTTATGCAATTTTCCCATAACCACGCCACACATATGTTTTTATAGACATAATCGATTTATCTTGACAAGAGCTGTCGATTGAAACCCAAACGAGCGTCGTAGCCTCTCCTAGTCAAAAGTTATACTACGCGGAAGTTATGAGACGTTGCGAAACGAACTCAAAATCCCCCCCCCCCCCTCCAGGTCTCTATCCGCCGTCGAGATGCTTCGCAGTCCTCACTCATCGTAACATATTCTTTGATTCTTTGGCAGTAGAGTGATGTAATTGAATTTTGAATGTAGACGATAGATGCGTAGCTGCAATACCAAATTGTATCCCTCGATTTTATCATCGGATTTTCTGGATTGCCTCTCACTATTGTTGCAAATTTGAAATCGAATTCACGTCAAAAAAGCTCGAAACAAATGTATTAACAATTCCTGTCGCAAATATTACATCGTGTGGAAACCGGGAAATGTCAGGGAATTTTGAACACGGCAGTTGAATTCCACGGAGTTCTGTAATGTGCATGTTGTATTTGGCAGTTATGTCATTGCGCACTGCTGTACCGGAATAGTATTACATTTTGATGGTTGTGGATGAAGTGTTGTAGTTTTCTTTGCAATATATGTAGGGAGTAATTTTGTTACATCAGAAGAATGTTTTGGTGTACAAATGTGCTGTTATGTAATAGTAAATTTTCACAGAAAGATATTTTAAGGAAAATTCAGAGGGGAAAATTTCTTGTGTCTCGAGATTAGGGAATTTTACGAAAATAGGTGGCAACCCTGGTTGCATTAACCATTACCTATCGATTTCTTGGGCAAAAAAAATGTGTGTTTACCGTCCGTCTTTATAATATTTGACATCATTAGACTAAGAGATGTATAACAACTGTTTCGTTTCTTCTCGTGTCTACTAGAAAGCTAGAGGTTTTATGGTGGGGACATTTCAACCATTAATAATTTGGTTAACTTGAATTCACCTTGTTTACTGTGTTCAACAGATCGACACAGTTTATTCGTTTATTGATAACGTAAACTTGATAAGTCTTCATCAGTCAGGAAGTGTCTGTATGGCCAGTTATTCGTGAATGACTCGCGAAGTTGGCATCACGTAATCAAAATGTTAATAATTCGACCAAACATTTTTTAACTTTTGAAATTTAGACGCAGGTTTCAGCTGGCAAGCTACCACTTCTGTACGTGCGCCATCGGGTAACTTACACAGATCATTAAGTGTTGTCCAATGTTTTAAAAGAAAATCTTGCAGGATTTCTTTCAATATGTATTTTTAAGTTTTAGTAGTAGTAGTAGAAGAAGAAGAAAAGGGGAAAAAACCTGTAAACAACATTGTAAGCGTTTCAAAATTCTACGAAAAAAAAAAAAGTATTTTCCATCCTCTGCCACTTAAACAATGCACTCTTGGAATAAACACAGGATATAAAATGGCCACGAAGTATCGCCTAAGGTGTTAACATGCAAAACGACTGCCAACTTTACCATTCCTTCTAGCAAAATAATTGCACTCCCGAGGAACTGTACTCTCTATCTAAATATAACCGTTTTTGTCGTTCAAGCTAACAACTACAAAGTGGTGATTGTACGAGACCTAGAAAAAAAAACATTTACGGTGTGAGGAATGTTACTTATACAGTTTTGACGTGGATGTCGTCGCCATATATCTCGCCGGTCTATGACTTGGGTATTTCGAAATCGTCGCGGAACAACGTGGGCTCCCACAGTACCGTATTGGGTATTGGAGCGACTCGCTTGTAGATGTAATCTCCTCGGCTTCCTGGTCGGTAAATCACGATTAGTTCATAGGAGAATGATGTGACCAGTTTTTGTGTAGTGCTGGGTCGGACGATTTGAAAAATGGCTGTGGTTATAATTTTTATGTATGCAACTTGGATGGTAGGTGTGTTCCAGCATTCTGTAAACCGATGCAATATAACGTGCATATACCGTTTTAACAGGGATGTTCATATTACTCATAAATTATTATTTAAGTCGGCAATACTTGCTGGGAGTGTTACGTTATTCACAGACCAAAAGTTACGTCTGCGAACATATATTCGGGGTTTGCCGGGTATTCAAACTTGGAACTCCGTACCGCGGAGGTACGGTTCATTACTTCATGCGTGTTGAAGTTAGGGCGGCGCCTAAAACACGCGTGGTAGAGCTGTCACTTACACTGCACACATTTTCTGGTAAACTTCCTAAACTGCAAAGGAAGTTTGTATCCTAAACAATGTATAGAAATAATACCACGTGTCAGACTGCAAATGTAGTTATGTTGGGGACTTCCCTACGCATGTGATTGTTTCGTGAGTGAATGTAGGAACGAAACCAGGATGTATGGAAGAATAGTTCACCATTCGCACTTCCTCACTATTCGTATACATTGATATGGTAGTTTTACGAACTATTTCTTAGAGTGTAACTTTGGCTCGTACGTCGCCTGTTTATTTGGTTTCTCCCCGCGTACAGTACTTTTCCGCGCAAGGGATCATTGAATTGAATTAAATTAAATTGGAATGGCGTACCTACATTTGCACACTCGGTGGGTGCATAGTGAATGGTTCGTGGTAAATAATACTCACTCGTATAACTGCTGCTTTAGTCTACACGTGGTTACTTAAATGATATTCAAATACATTTGCCGCGCATTTTAATTTTAATTCCATATGTATATAAAGGAACAATTGTTAAAGTTTATTTAAACATTTGACACGATTTGACGTCGCCCTGTATGCATGATCCCATAATTTCTGTACACTTTCCTTCGTCCACTTGCAGGTTGTGTTCCGCGTTGACTGTCTCTGTTGATTCGCGTTGACTGTCTCTGTTGATTTGCGGTGAATTGTGAACTAATCTTGCAGCCTTGTTTCTTATTTCGGAAAACAAAAGCAGGTGTTTGAACGGGTATGCTCATTTACTTATCGTGTCCTAACTTTCGGTGCCTTTGTTGCACTTGGTGTGTTCTGTGGCAGCATTGCTTAACACCACGCTCATGTTTTCTCATGAGTTATAACCCAGTGTATTAGAACAGCGCGACTGTTTATAGACTGGCGTGCAGTGTATTCCACCTTTCACCGCCCCCCCCCCCAACCCGGCAAACACAATATTAGTCTTGATCTTATCCGTCCAGAAAGCTGTTAGTTTGATATTCCTGATGGGCGAGATTTCAAGCAGGAATGAAAACCTTACCAGCTCTTCAAAAAGTACAAAACAGATACAAATTCTTTAAACTACGGGATGATCCACATGTCTTGTCACCCATGCATAACCATTGACAGCTGTTAAAGGATTTCAATCCAAGATCCTTCTTCATGTGTCTGGGTTTTGTAATTGCAAGCTCGGATGTTCGTTTCCGCAGCGACAGATGCCGCCACCGTCGCACAGGTTTCCTGTCGTGAGGTTGGTTGTCCTGTCGTCTGTTCGTCTTTAATTGATCCCGTCGGAAATAGCTTGTGTTCCCAATGCAGTATTTGTCCTTTTCGGAGGGATTTCTTTGTAGAATCGTTTCGTTGCCTTTCTCATATGCTCTTTCTAGTACGCGGACGTTCATATGTCCAAACACTCGACAAAGTCATGCACACCCCCAAGGAAAAGTCAGGGGATGACAAGATATTTTGGACCAATCTATACATGGCCATTGTTACTACGGATTACGTTACGCTTTACGTGGCTTTCGGCAATAACTGCATTTCTGGCTGCTGCGCTGATGTTAGCTGGTGAGAAAACATTAAGGGACCCGTCTGTCTGCCTTGCACCCGAACTGCGGTGCAGTGTGTTTGGAACCCAGGTTTTTTTGTACGAAACTACTGGTGCGTCCAATGTCCAAGTCTAGGAAAAGAGCGCGCACTTCAGACTATGACTGTCGGTTACTTCCAAGATGTCACGCACGTTAGAAACAACATTTCCAAGCAATCCAATATAGCAATAAAATGCATCGAATCTTGCTACAGACTTTCCATCAGTACAATGATAGCGTCACCGCTGAAAGTCCTGTATGCACACGCAGCATGACAATTAACAGTGCACGCCAATACAGAGACTTGCGCGTAGAGGCGATGGTGCACTTGTAGCGCGTGCCAGTGTCGTCCTTATAGCTCCCATGGTTCTCGGTCTCAAACGCGGTGAAGAGCTCCAGACAGACGGGCATGTTCCTTAATGAGACACCCGTCGGGCTGTGGCGATACTGTGCTGCAACCTCCGTTGTACTCGCGCGATTTCTTCTATTTGAGCAGTGACATTTTTCGATGGTTCATTTCGAAAGTGCTCACTTCATCGTAAACAACCTTTAAAAATATTTTATTCATATAACATTTTTTAAACTCTTTTGAGATTAAGGCATAAAAAATTATGTTACTCAGTGTTGACCATGTGACTTTTCGACTGTTGTACGTGAGCGAGGTAGATCAATGTAAGGTAAATGCGCAGATGACTGTAAGCGGTGTAGCTCATGCGTTGACGACGGAGGTGTACTGGAATAGTAGCAGTGTGTGAGGCGGGCAGCTGAGGGAATGCAGACTTGTATAGGCAGGCTCGCATGGCCAGGTGCCAGCTAGCAGGGGGTTGCTCCCCAGGCAAGGCGCTGTGAATGGCAGGTACAATAAAGCAGTCGCCCCTCCGGAACGGATAAGCAAGGGGTTGCCCTGCCGCCCCTCTACACTCCTCTTACCGGCTCTCTACAAACTATACACGTGAGATGAGTCGTGTGTGTTCCTATTATAGGTTACTCACGATAAAGTGAGCACTTTTGAAATCAACCCTAGAAAAAGTTGCTGCCCCTACTTTCATACATTTTAACGGGCGCAATGAGTGGCATGTGTACAGTAAAGTTGGTAACGATGTAGGGGATAGTTCCATATATTAACGTGGAACAAAACGTTAGGTAGCCATATGTGATATCTTAATTATTTCTTTGGCTTTCTGTATTTTTTAATGCATCTCAAGTGTAAAAATGAGCGGAGTTGTACAGTAAGCGGATTTGTACAGTATTTACTTTCCTAATGATTTCATAGTTTGGCATGACTGACGCATGAATAAAATGACGAGGCCCATGGTAATGTTAATTTTACATAAGGTGGAAGAACACACAACGTGTATACAAGTAGGTAGATCTTGACCAGGGTTTTCAAAAGTGCGCATTTTACGGTGAACAGCGTATATACAGCACATTTATCGTTTCTTCCAACTTTTCTGAAGCTATGCTAAAGTTATAATTCTAGGATATTCCTCCGCCTCGTAAAAACAAACCTTAACTTAGTCTAGGAAATTACACCAAAGGAACAAGGCTCCGCATTCGTGAGCTATTTTTCTAATGTATTGCGTAAGAACGGTTTCTTACTAGGCATTGCCAACACACAGATTTTCATGCTGTTTTTATTCGTATTAATCATATATGGAATATTGCATTTTATAGATAGAATGTAAGTAAAAGTTCAATTTAATCAAAAAATAATGTACTGTTATTTTAATGCAGGTATAAAACGCTTGTGATACACGACATATTTGGAAATAATCAAATACGTCACATATGGGGTAATTTTTCAAAGGGTAGTTTCAAAAAGTGCGAAGAAACCGCAAATAAACTAAACGAAACTTGTTGATATATGTATCGACCGGTGTATAGCTGGCGTTGGGGATTAATTTTTTTGTCGGGTCAGTTTCAATCACCGTACCACAGCCGGTCTTTTAAATATTTGTGTACCTGGTTTATATGGACCAGGACATCAGTGGATGAGTTTTACGAACGCACCCGTCGCAAATAACGGCAAATGAATTCAACGGCAAATTGTTTCCAACCGGGAGCCACGCCCCCTCTGTACTATTGGCAGGCTGTTCACGGTAAAGTGTGCACTTTTTAAGGCCCTCCCAACAGGCTTTAACCGCTAAAAAATATATCTTGTTGCAATCTCAGGCATTAAATTTTGAAGGTGGTGAAATGTATACACTGTGTTTATTTGTCACATTGCAATGTTTATATTAAAAAGCAGCAGGAAGATGGAAAAAGGATGAACGGGAAAATTTAGAAGGGTCTTAAAAAGTGCTCACTTTACCGTGAACAGCCTATAGTCATTTCTACTCTACTAACCAAGAGCATGTTCCCAAACACTCTGTCTCCTGTAGCATTCTATTTAACGTAATTAAATTTAATTCATGAAATAATTGTGAAATTTTTACTTCTCTGTTGCAAGGGTTTTTACGTCTCTTGACGGTTTTTCCTTTGCTGTTCATAGTTAAGACTAGCTCTAAGTACACTTAGGGAGGTAGTCATGGCCCCAAAGTGCAGGCCATGGCTGCCCAATCCCTCTTTGCCGCGATGCATGTCTCCTTGCATGATTCTCCTTCCTTGTAGGCGTAATGAGTTAGCTCTGAGACGCAATAAAATCCCATCCTAACTTCGGGCTTTAACTTCACATAGCACTTAGAATAAGGTAGTTTAGAAAAAATAGTGCGCCTTGGAATGAGTGCAATAGTTGCAGGAGTATCGAGACGTGAGGTTGTGTGATTGGACAGCCATGATCGCAATTGGAGCGATGACTACCTCCTTGACTGTATCTACAGCTAAGGTCATAACTTGGCGAGAAAGGAAAAAAAAAGCATAGACACCGTAAGGACCATCTCTAAGGAAAATAAGTTCGAACTTAACTCGTGCTGTATCAGGGCAGAGCGAAATATGTGCTACGGTTGGCGCTAGTTTCATCAGTGGCACAACAAGGCCCCTTTCCCCTGAATCCTTCAGTACAATATTCCCTTAGTATACACTTAGATCTCAGGCTCTGGTAACTTATCCCTTTCATTCTCAGTGTAGACGACTGTCTACACGTTGCACAGGTCAATTAAATTTTACTGTGACTGTACGCTGTGTAGCTCAGTACGCAAGGATCTCTTATGGGCGTAACTTATTCGTAAACCGTGGTATTGCTCTACGTTAGCACTAGTGAATTCCTCAGACCACTAAACGCAACGCTTACAGCCTGTTGGTTGTAGTAATGACACTCTATCTTTGCCAACTTAAGTACAGCACTCGCAAAAAAATTTGTATGGTTGTGTTTGGGACACGGCCGTTTGTTTTGCGTGAATAAGTCTACGTTGACGCGCTCGGGCGCCTTGATGTTTATTTTAAGTTCCCGGCACCGCTTCACTCGATCATATGGGGTTTTATGGGCATCACTGGATTCCTTTTGAGATGCTCTTTCCAACCGTATACTATTTCTGTACTTCGACGTTGCTTTTTGGCGAGTATAGGCCGACATTGTGTAAGTTTTCTTAATTCTTTACATTAAACGCATACAATTTTACAATAACCACGCCACACAAATGTTTTCATTCACACAATCGAGTGATCTTGACATCTTGACGAGAGCTGTCGATTGAAACCTAAACGAGCGTCGTAGCTTCTCCTAGTCAAAAGTTATACTACGCGGAAGTTACGAGACGCGGCGATACGAACTTAAAATGCCTCCCTCCTCCCATAAATGCTTCGTAGTCCTCACTCAACGTAACATATTCTTTGATCCTTTGGCAATCGAGTGGTGTAATTGAATTTCGAATGTAGACGATAGATTCGGAACTACAATGCCAAACTGCATCCTCTCCGATTTTATCGGATTTTCTTAATTGCCTCCCTCTATGGTTGCAAATTTCAAGACGTATTCACGTCAACTAATTGTTCTTTGCGATACCAGAACTCTTAAATTAATGTGGGAATGAAACGGTTAACGTTACACGTGTGGCTGGACGGAGTTCCTATCTCGAGGACCTTACCTCCGTACCGGAGTTAGATATCTTTACAGCTATCTGCAAGAGGTTTGTATGCTAACGGCTACGCGGTGGTCCATGGCGATCAACCATCCAAGTACTGACCACGCCCAGACGCTGTCCTACCACGACGATCGGAAGACCGCTCGGTTGCCAGCGTGGTATTGTCGATAGACCCGAGGATATCCCAGTCCAGTCTGGGACAGGTTGGATGGAGTACCTGGTCGATGCGATCTCACCTGCTTATTCATGTTCTGGCCCATAGTTGGCCTCCACCATTGGGTTTGTGTGCCTTCGGCTAGGTGGCGTTCCTTGGATGGTGACACGTCCAAAGTACTGACCACGCCATACCGCATTGAACCGTGGCGATTAGAAGACCGCCCCGCCCGGCTTTCTGAGGCTATATAGGACCATCTTGCCTTTATGTAACTTCTGGGGCGGGGAGTTGGTGCTTCCTGATTGGCCGATGCTGATGACCAGTCACTGTTTGCCAGGGGCTTTCTGGATGGCGGAAGCTGCTGGCAAATTTTTTTCTGCAATTTACTAGTTTCTATGTAAGAAGTTGAGAAGTCATAACGTACTGAGAAGAGTCTGTGTGGAATTTGATTGGCACGCACGACAATGTAGGAGTTACGATTTGTGCAGGTTGTGAGCATTTCTTGATTTGTACACAGTTATTTGTGTTCTTGTGTTACGCCTCGGAGCTTAAGGGTAGTATGGTTCCAGCATGTGTCCAAGTTTTCTCCTCTAATGGTTGCTAGTGGTAAGTGGTAAGCTAGATGCCAGTTTCTTGAATTACAAACGTCATAAGTCATATAATCATTCATCTTACATACCCTATTTGTTTTAATCTCTGTACATAATAATTTAAAATAAGCGGTATTAAAACATAATACAGTCCAGTATTGAATCTGTCGAATGTCATTTGACCCGTTCTTTAAACTGTTCTTGCAATGAGGGTAAGCATTTGAATGAAAAATAAACATGAACGTATTTTACGTGTTGAGGGGGGGGGGGGGGTGCAGTCTAGACTGACACCACAAGCAAACCAAAAATTTACGGAAAAGATAATAGAAAAAGTCGTTTTGGTTATGTCGGCGACGCTCGCGATTTCCGCTGTAAATGAGATTTAAAAAATTGTAACAATCTCCGAGGTCCGATAGTAGGATGTAAAATATACCTTCTCTGATTGGAATTCAGCTTGCACAATACAATATTTCATTATGGTAGAGCTGTTCTGGCTGTTCGAAAGTATGACAAGTTGGCAACGCCTACATTGTGTGTGGCTTGTTCGCAGGTACTCGAAGAGAGCCTACTGCCAATTCACCATTATTCCTCCATATGTAAAACTAACATTGCAGTGGGATCTAACACTGCAATTCTTGCGTCGGGCGTATACAACTGTGAAGTTATGAGCAATATTGTTGCTCATAGGTGCGTAAAACGAATTAAAGATAATATAAATATCTCCAGTGACAAAAAAAAATTCAAACTGTTGATTTTAAACATTTTGTTCAGACTTGGGAATAATTTTCTTGCGTCGCTGCCAACTTAACTCTTAGCATGGCACTGTGCCCTTTGAAATATGTGAAGTTGTTAGGGGGCAGGTATATACTTTGGGAAGGTTGGTTCCCAAAGTTCTCGAATAATAGCGAACTAAACTCGAATCGCGGTTTCTTGAAACTTTTCGAATATATGCCATGTATCACAGCCGTTTTGTATTTATGTTAACATAAAATACCTTATTTATTGTGAAATTGAACTTTTAGGAATATTGTGTTTATAAAATGTAATATTTCGCATTTATAATTAATATAAATAAAACAGGGAGAAAATAGGTGTGTTGGTAATGCCTAGTAAGAAATAATATTACACTCGCACGCATGGGGGTGCACTGTCCCTTTGGTGTAATCTTCTAGACTCGGTTAAGCTTTGTTTGCATGAGGCGGAAAAATATACTTCAAATAGGTCTTAAGCAGGGCTTCAGAAAAGTTGTAAGCGATCGTGAATGTACTGCAGCTGACTATAGTTAGTTTGACTATTCACGGTAAAATGAGCACTTTTGAAAGCCCTGTTCTACTTGTGTGCACGTTGTGTATTCTTCCGCTTTATGTAAGATTAACATTGCCGTGGGCCTCATCACTACATTCACGCGTCGGTCAAGTGAAACTGTAAAATTATTAAAAACAGTAAATATTTAACAACTTTGCTCATTTTTACTCTTCGGTGCATTGAAAGAGATAATTTAAGTAATAAGAAGTTGTTACCTGGCACTTTTAACGACGTTAAAATACGGAACTACTTCCCATCCATCGTTACCAACCTTTCTGGGCGCATGACTCCCAGTAAAATATATACAGGTAGGGGCTGTGACTTTTTTCAAAGGTTGACTTCAAAAGTGCTCACTTAATCGTGAACAGTCTTTAGTTAGCGTGGCGTATGTTTTATGGCTGTAGTAAATATGTTGGCGAAGTAGCTGTAAATCGTAGTATTTAGCAAAGAAGGTATGCGGAGACTGCGTGGAGTGTCGTGTTGTGGGTATAGGCTTGTTCCCCAGGGTCATGGTAAGACTGACCGCCAGGCTTAGAGAGTTGGAAGATCCAGGTAAGACGGCGGATAGGGCCCCTAGCTGGAGCGGAGGGACAATAGGCCCCACCTGAAAAGAGAATAAAAGGGCCCAGCCGGGGTAGCCCTGGGAAGGGCGCGCTGGCCTAGGGTAAATTACACAGGGGCTGGTTCTCCCTCCAGTTGTTACCTTACCTGCCCTAGGAGCTGGAGGACGGCGCAGCCAAGAGTTGTAAATCACGTCTCTTGTTTGCATCGCCGCAGCTGCGCGCTCACTTTCAGTTCGCACATACCGTGGCCCCAGGCCCTCGTGGTGTTGGCAGTGCACTGTGCTTCAAATATGCTCATCTACGAGAACAACACACGTCAGTCGAAGGCTGTTGAGTACTACACATTATAAACACCGTTTCATGGTTCTCTAAAACTACTAATGTCAAAGTGCTGTAGCTCAAAATATACGCTTCAAATCCATACTAAACTACTCGAAGGCCCTGATTTGAAGCTTCCTGCAGACTTTCTACCAATAAAATAATACGAAGGTAAAGGCGGTTCAAGATAAAGTGAGTACTTTTGAAGTCAACCTAAGGAAAAAAAGTCACTGCCTGTACCTGTATAAATTTAACGGGTGCAATGAGTGACATATGCCCAGTAAAGTTGGTAATGAAGGAGGGAAAATAGTTCCATGTCTTAAACGTCAAGTAAATAATGTGAGGTAACCATCTGTACAAACTGAAATTATTTCTTTTCCTCCCCGTTTTTTTTAAATTTGCCTAAGTATAGGAATGAGGAGATTGTGACACATTTACTTTTATAATAATTCCAGCTTCACTTGACCGACGCATGAATAAAGTGATGATGCCCATGGCAATGTTAATTTTACATAAGGCAGAAGAATACACAATGTGTATACGAGTAGATCTTAAGCAGGGCTTTCAAAGTGCTCATTTGACTGTGTACAGCCTATACACACATTACGGCGTGCCAGTGTCGCCCTTATCTCCCCCGCAGTAGTCGGCTTCACACGCGGAAAAAGGCTCCAGTTAGCCGGGAGCCATCCATTCCTCGGGATCTCTAGTCATGACGGATAGCAACTAAAAGAACAAGGATGTACTTTACCCACGCTTCCCCATGTTCGACTGAAGTGATGTGCTGCAAGTTACGTTGAACCCGGTCAGTGTACACGCGCCCACGTTTCTCGTCTGTGGTGGGGATTAATACCCCAAGGTCATTTTGTTCGTTCACAGGTTGCGACACTGCAGTTCGACGTTAATGGCTCTATAATGCCGCTCTAGATAGCAAATAAGCAATTTTAGCTCGTTATGTCAACTAAAATTAGACTCGACATTAAGAAAAAATGGGGTGTAGCTGTGTTGGAGTCACGGCCGTTTTTTTTTTTTTTTTTGCGTTAATACGTCTACGATGACGCGCTCCGACGCCTTGATTTTTTTTACGTTCCCGGCACAGCCTCACTCGATCATATGGGGTTTTATAGTATCACTGGATTACTTGTGAGATGATCTTTCCAACCGTATACGATTTCTGTATTTCGACTTGGTTTTTTGACGAGTATAGGCAGACATGTCAAGTTTTCTTTATTTTTTTTTTACATTAAACTCGTACAATTTCACCATAACCACGCTACACAAATATTTTTATACACGCAATCGATTGATCTTGACGAGAGCTGTCGATTGAAACTTAAACGAGTGTCGTAGCTTCTCTTAGTCAAAAGTTATACTATACGCGGAAGTTATGAGACGCGGCGAAACGAACTCAAAATTGCCCCCCCCCCCTTTTTTTTTTACTTTCTCTTCAACTGCTGCTCGCGATGCTTCGCAGTCCTCACTCAACGTAACATATTACTTGAGCCTTTGACAATCGAGTGGTGTAATTGCATTTTGAATGTAGACGATAAGATTCGGAGCGGCAATGCCAAACTGTATCCCCCGATTTTGTTATCGTCCGATTTTCTGGATTGCCTCCCAGTATGGTTGCAAATTTAAAGTCGTATTCGCGTCAAAAATACTGTATCACGAAGTGGTCTAATGCATTATCATGAATGTGGCATCTAATATTGAAGTATTTGAGGTTCACATTTTCAGTATACGCTGTTAACGGTAAACTGAGCACTTTCGAAAGCCCTGCTGAAGATCTACTTGCATGTAAGTTTTGTATTCTTCCGCCACATGTAGAATTGACACTTCGATGAGTCTGAACACTTAATTCGTGCATCGGTCCAATTTAAAATGCGAAATTAATGGAAAAGTAAATATTTTGCAAAATAGTCCATCCTTAAACACGTTTATACTTTAAAAATAAACATAAAACAAAAAAAAAATATGTTCAGAATTTGCAAATGTTTACTTAAATTACTTAAAGATATGGTACTACTTTTCTTACGTTGTCTCCGAATTTACAAGGCGCATATCATTCAGTGAGCCCGTTAAAATGCATGGAGGTAGGGGCAGTGAAAATTTTTAAAGGTTGGTACCTAAAGTGCTCAGATAACAGCGAACAAATGATACTAGTGGTGTATAATAGTTTTCCCATTGACTAAATATGAGATAGATCGATCTCGCTGGCTACGCACAACCAATCTCCGTGTCCCAACATTGAACTGCGTTCTGCCAACATATCTTGCGAAAGCGATATGTTTTTGAAGTTAAACGTTTTAAGAGGTTTTTATACTTCATCTGACCAATTTGTAATGCAGGGTCATTAAATTCAAATTGGTAAAATTATTTTATTCATACAATAGTGCTTGTCAGTTACAAAATAAATTAACTGTAAAAAACCTTCTAAAAACCAATCTTTTATTTATAAACTATATATATATATACACACACACACACACACACACACACATACAGTAGTTGCATAATGTGTATAAATTGTAAGACTTCGACGAACAGCCGTAATAAATTTTAGTACAAATTAGTATTTTTGTATCAATAAAATTTTAGTTTATAAAAGCTTAGCGCAATATAGAACGTATATCTCATTAGCGTAAGTGTAGTAAGCACATATCTTGCATAACATAATATATAAACAAACACTTCTATCACTGTAAACCATGTGGTTTTGACAGTTGTGCTCTTTTGGTGTATGTTAATGTTGGGTACATGCGCAGAAGACGGATAAACGGTCTACCACATCTTTAGTCTACGATATTCCCTTGCGACATTCATTAAATGACTCTTGGAAACATATTTTAAAGTGGAAACGTTCCTGATTTATTAATACGCACGCGTTCTCACTTGTGTTTGGAAATGCCTGCGCGTAATAGAAGACTTGGAAAGCACTGGTATGGTCGAGGTTTGGAATTAGAAAGTGTAAGAACTGGAGCTGGGCAGCTTGTATACGAAACGGAACTAAACTCGACTTTCCCTTTTTTCCGCCGCGAACGAAATGGCAGGAAGTTCTCCAACGCAGGCAGGCAACGTTTCTCTGCTGAAATTTTCTCGCCCTCCGGGTGAGATCGGAGGTTGCACGAGTTGTTGGTTAACATTCGATTGGGTAGCTGATAATATCGATTTTCGCATCGATTGGAGACAGCGACAAAGCGTGAGGCTTTGACCTGTGGAACAATTCCTTTGTGACAACTTCTTACCTACCCGTCCGTAAAATATAAAGATAAGGTGGACTGATAATTAGTTTTATTCGCATATACCCAACACTGACCTACCCCAAAGCAACAAAACTGTCAGTCACATTGTCGAGAGTGATGAACGTGTTTGTTTATATCTTAATTTTCCATATTAATAAAATATTTTTTACCAATTTGAATTTAATCAAACTGTATTCAACATTGGTTAGGGGAAATATGCAAACATATCCAAGCACTTGTTTACTAAACAGTGTTCTAACCTAAAATCCAGTCAACGCCGTTTTTGCTAGTGTTGGCAGAAAAGCAGTTTAATGTTGGGAGGAGCCGCGGTGCTGCAGTGGCTAGACTACTCGCTTCCCACCTAGGCGAACAGGGGTAGATTCCCGGCGAGGTCGCTCCTGGGGATTTTCGCACGTGGGAATCTTGCCAGACGATGGTGCTGGTTGGATGGTTTTTTCGGGGATCTCTCGTTTCCCCAGCCCAACCATTCCGGCGCTGCTCCATACGTATCTTCACCCTCATCGGCTCTCAATAACTCTATGGTAAGAGCCGCCCAAACTCACTCGCGGATACTGGTTCTGCACAAGTGAGATCGATGTTACGCTGTATCAACGCTCCGGTCGGTATAGGCTGTTCACAGTAAAGCGAGCACTTTTTAATGCCCTTCTAAATGTTTCCTTTCATCCAATTTCCATCTTCCTGCTGCTTTTTAATATACACATTGCAATGTGACCAATACACACAGTGTATATATTTTATTGGTTAATGCCAAGGGGGGGGGGGGAGCGCTTAAAAAGTGCTCACTTAAACGTGAACAGCCTATACACATTTAAACTGGAACAGTGCATGTTATATCTGTAGCAGTGCTGGCAGCGAATTATGAAAGTTAACCATGTCTTTGTAACATTTCATAGGCCGTGTTCGCCAGTACAGAAATACTTTCAGGACGTTCTAGCGCCAACGAGCAGCGATTAATACTTTAGTACTTACTTTCGTACCAACAGATATTTTAGTTCTACGGATTCATTCAGCTTAATTTCTCTCGTGAGAAAATAGACAAGTAGAAATATTTACCCACAATGTTAGCAACAACTGTCTTTACAATCGGTCTCCGAAACAAGGAACTTTGGTTTTCTGGGTTCAATTTTTAAACAGTTGGCGCGCGCGTGTGGAAATATATATATATATATATATATATATATATATATATATATATATATATATATATATATATATATATATATATATATATATATATATATATATATATAAAATCTCTCTCTCTCTCTCTCTCTCTCCCCCCCCCCCCCCCCCCAAACTGCAGTGACCTTTGTCCAGCAGGAAAATACACGCCACGAATATGACGTGTACTCATTATCTGCGTCGTGACGTAGCATTCTGAGACGTCAGTAGTACAGTTATTTTGGCCACCAGTGAACCACACTTTCTCATTTCTATCGGAGGATTTACAGTCGCCACGTTGATGTTCATTTGGAAGGAACGGGTCGTGTGAATGTATTCTTCGAGCCTTCATTTAAAATAAAATAGGCACAAAGTTGCCTTGATATTAGAAAGTTGCCCCCAATGACTGGAATCAAAAAGTTCGTTTCTCGGTATTTCTTTAAACCAAGAAATTAAAGCATCGAAAAAAAAAAAAAAAAAAAAAACTTAATGGAGGCACTTTCTTTTCCAAATATGTTTCTGTGTAAAGGTGGTGTTCTGTTATCGCCGTATCGATTATTTAAAACGAACTTGTAGCGCCCGTGAAAGTCGTTAATCCGGGGAAATAATTCGAAAGCCGTCAAGTAAGGCATGGCGAATCACGGGTTTCAGCTCCGACCCACGTGTTCGTTTAGGCTGAAGAGTTGGCAGTTACTCGTTCACGTCGTGTGGTATTTGTAGGTTATGTTTGGTGAGAGAGAGAGAGAGAGAGAGAGAGAGAGAGAGAGAGAGAGAGAGAGAGAGAGAGAGAGAGAGGCGCTGGTGCCACACCGACCCTAACTGAACATACTGTTGAAGGTCACTTACTGCCTACCAGCTGGCAGCTGCGACATACCAATAGGAAAGCCCATGTTAAGGCAATTTCGCCTCAGTGGTTTAATTTTAAAACCAGGCGTTTAAAAAAATTCGAATTTCATAACATTCGAAAATTTGTGGATAATACATTATTGTTACATGCGTGGGAGAACGTCTGCGGGGCGTATTTGAGTTCGTGAGGGATGGAGTTGTTAGTAATAATAATAAATAATCTAAATTTGTTGCTTAATGTATTCACTCTGCTGATGTGTACATCATCAATTAACTGTCTTCACTTCTACATCAACTAACGAACGTCCTTGTTAATGTCTCTCTTGATGACAGTCATATCCACTACTATAGGATGTTCACGGTGAAATGAGTGCTTTTGAAAGTCCTGCCAAGATCTACTTGTATGGTGGGCCTCATCTCTTTATTATATCCAAGTGAAACTGAGAAATTAATAGAAAAGTAAACATTTTATAAATTTGCTCATTTTTACGCACTGGTGCATTAAAAAACAGAAAGAGAGATAAAATATTTAAATGATCACAAAGGTTACCTAAAACTTTTTATTCAACGTTAAGACATGGAACTACTTTCCATCTGTCGTTACCAACTTTATCGGGAACGTGTTACTCAGTATGCCCGTTGAAGTATATGCAGGCAGGGGCAGTGATTTTTTTCTAAGGTTGGTTTCAAAAGTGCTCACTTTATCGTGAACAGTCTTTAGCATGTGTTCAGTCTGTTTCAATCAGTTATAATATCTGTCTTTCACTCACGCACTTAGTCCAATAGTCCAGCCTGCCAGCTGCACACACTATCCCTCGATATATGCTGTCACAGACTCCCGTCCCCCACTGCTGGTCCAGTGGTTCTCCCGCTGTTCGTCGTTCGTTCTTCTGTCGCTCAGCCGCTCGTCAGCTCCAACTCAAAAACTGCCAGCTCGGACGGCCTGTCACACTTACACAACGTCGATCCTGACCATCTCGAAGGTTCAACATACCCCGAGTTGCGCTGAGAGGTGAGACCAGGAAGCACTAACACGCCACATTATGTGTGAAAGGCCTATCTTACATTTAATGCACTGGGTCGAAATTTCCTTTAACACAAGTATAAAAGGCCGACCTCCCGTGGCGCAGTTGGTTGGTCCGCCACCGATCAGGCGTGCGGGAGGCTCTGGGTTCGAATACCGGGTAAGGCATGGGTGTTACTAAAGTTAGTCTGTAAGCCGTCCCCTGCATAAAACCGGGGGACGTTAAAAACGCTTTACAATTACAATTGAAAAGTATAAAACGCTTGTGATACACGACACAATAAGGAAGCAACAAAACACGTAATATACGTTATTTTGCAAGGGGTTGTTTTAGAAAGTGTGGAGAAGCTGTGAGTAGACTGCAGAAGGAAGCGGAGTGGAATGTCGTATCGTATTGGCGGTGGATGACTCGCGGCTATCTAGACCGGACGAAGTTACGTGCGAGACTTGAGTGCTGTTTCGTGCGGCGTCACTCTGTTGCCTATCGCGCTTTTTTCCCCGGCTGGCTTCCCAAAGTAAGGTCGTATCTACCTGCCTGGATATCCGGACTTCCTGTCACACGCGTGCTGCTTGCTAAAGGGAACGTGTTTCTGCACAGTATTCACACAAACTTTTAATTGAGTCGAGATGGTACACAGGTATAGACTATTCACGGTTAAGTGAGCACGTTTTGAAACCCTCTCATTTGGAATAATAGTGAATAAATATATTTTATTTTAGTCTTAGACGTTAACTCCCGAGTGCGGTGGAGTACATACACTGTGTTTATTACTTACATGGCAATATTTATTTACAAAAACGTGGTTAAAGGATAATAAATGGCTGAAAGAGAAAAGTAACTAGGGCGTCCAACGTGCTCACTTTACCGTGAACAGCCTATACACAGGTATAGGCTATTCATGGTAAAGTGAGCCCTTTTTGAAGCCCTCTCATTTGGAGTGTCAATAAATTTATTTTATTGTATAATTAGAAGTTAACTTTAGAATCCGGTGGCAATAGTTATTTAAGAATGTGGTGCAAGGATAAGACATGGCTAATGGGGAAAAAAAGTAACTAGTGCGTCAAAAGCGCTCACTTTACCGTGAACAGCTCATAGCAAGTTCAGTGATATAGAAGAATTGCTTTCAGTAGATATGAGAGTTCTAGGATAATTTGTAAAAGTCATACAAATAAAGTATAAAACGTGTGAATAACGAAGAAAAAATATACTAAAAAATAGAACGTAATCACGACATTTCAGATGCGTCCGTTATTTATTGGATGTAAGATAATGCAACTCGTGTGAAAAAAAAAAAATAATGGGGAAAACGGAAAAAAAAAAAAAAAGCAAAAATAATATTAAATGCTTTGTAGGTTTTTCATTATATTTATTCGCCATTCTTATTTTCTGGCTCGTCATTTCTCTCTTAGTAAGCTAATAATTAATATCCGAGTTTTGTGTTTCATTTATGTTGTTTTTATCGTGAGTCATATGTTGAATAGTTATTTTGTATAATGTTTACATGTATTTGTGTATATTAAAATTAAAGAAATTTATTAAAAGGAAAAAACTGTCATAGAACTTCTGTTATATATTTACTGCTTTTAATACTCAAGGCCGGAAGTTGTGTGTGTGCGAGCGAGCGATAGAAACTATTGATGTTTTGTTTGGTATTGTCACTCCAATAGCTACGAACACAGCATTACTTGTTGAGCACTCCCGCGTGTTTGTTACCTAGAAAACAGGGAAATGTCTGGTTGCAACCCTGCCTGCGGTCGCCTCGGACACACATGTAGTTAGCTGTCAGTAACGGCCTTCTACAACTCTCTCGGCGGGTACACCAGGGCCCTATTTTACAAAACGTGACAGGTGTGACATATACGACAATGTCAAATCCGACAAATTTGTCAGTCATGATAATGTTATGTTACAAGTTCCCCTTATTTGCCAAACAAAAATGTGTCAATTGCCAACCTTAAAATCAGTTTCATAAACGCGACAATTATATGTCGAATCGTAGGTTTCATTTATTACACGCTAGATATCACTCAAGTGCGCTTACGATAACCGGTCGCAGCCTTATATGCGATTCATGAACAGTTAATTCCTCATACATTTAATTAAGCGGTAAATAATTATTCCACCCGCATAATTTTGTTCACTTTAGCAGCAGAATGTCGAGTAATATGGTTAAGATTCCCATATTAAACGTGATTCGAGAAGAAAAATATGTGCTATTTGGCAAGCAACGTTAATTCACACAATATTGAAACACAATTGCACTGCCATGTTATATAAACACTACAAATTACTGGTTACGTAGGAAAGCTTACCTATCACTTCTGCAGTGAAAATTCTACAAATTTGAAGATATGTCAGAGTAGTGATTATACTTATCTGTTTTATAAAACAGTCTGTAGTGTAATATTCGACACATTTGTCGGATTTTTACCTGTCAGTTCAAAATATTGTGAAACATCTATATGTCAAATTGTCATACAATTCTACAAATTTGTAGAATTGTCAGCTTTTATGAAACACACATTTGTCTGATTGCAAACCTGCCTGGCAATTTCCTGTCACCTGTTGAATTGTAACTTTAATGAAATAGGCCCCTGCATGTTTTGTTCACCCCCCGCAGTCCCTTCCCACATGATCACTCTCGCCCATGCTAACACCACCTAGTCTGGCGTTCGAGGGCCGAATGAAAAGTATCCATCGTAGGAATGGCTACCATTCCGGATTTCTGTACCAACATTCACATACCAAAATATCCTGAAAAGTGCCCACAGTCGGAATGTTTACAATTTCGGCATTTGTATTTTTTAGTCGTCATCTACAAAAGCCTGAAAACTGTCCACTGACTGAATGGTAACCCCACACACATTATTTCCCAGTGCAGATAGGCTACACATGACAATAATTTATGGGGAAACTCGAAGCTTCGAAGATGCGGGACGCTTCACGTCACCACCTAAAGAAAATTGCCGGCGCGCCTTGAATCACTGTTTTGGGTATTTACTCCCCTGCTGGCGCTGGGACTCTGGCTCGGTGCATAATGTTTGGCTACGCTTGTACATTATTTTTAAGTGTGAGGGGGCTACGCTTGAAAATCATTTGTGGGGAAACTTCAAGCTTCGCTGTGGGCACTTTTCAGGATATTTGGTATGTGAATGTCGGTACAAAAATCCGGAATGCTAACCATTCCTACAGTGGATACTTTTCAGGATTCAGTAACGCAATGCTTTGCTAGTAAAATGTGAATGGTTACAATTCCGGATTTCTCTGCGCAAGTTGGGATGCAAAATTTCTGGAATGGTAAGCATTCCGAATGGATACTTTTCAGCCTCCGTACCCCCCCCCCTCCCCATCGCCTTCTACAACGTTCTAGACGCTATACTGGAAACGTAACAACTTAGAAGGGAGAAAAAGTCAGCAACTTATCTTCGCATGCCTTAGCTATAACATCTCTGATCCTCGCTGGCCTTGAAGTTAGCTTAGTCTTATCAGCGCCTTCTAATATGATTCCAAAATAAAATATTACTCTCCATGCCGGGAAAGTGAACTAACCGTCTGCTGTAAATTCAAGCCGGCACGTCTGGTAATATAATATACCTAACTGTGGTGTTGCAGTCGCAGTTTTTATCGCGTGGAAAAACATTTAAAACAACTTCTTCTTGACTGTCACGCCAGCTCGTAAGTAATTCGGTGATACCTGTTTTTTTTATAAAGCATTTGAACATACAAAATCCTTATAATATAAATGTGAAAGTTTGTATGTTTGTTACTCAGTCATGTCGTAACGGCTCGACGGATTTGGATGAAATTTGGTACAGGGGTAGATTATATTCTGGATTAGCACATAGGCATACTTTTCATCCCGGAAAAACGAACAGTTTCGTAGGGAATATATAAAATATGCCACCAACCATGAAGGTAGAACACTTGGTCATTATAATTAGGGTTTGATTTTTTCACGCAGGTGGAGCCGCGGGTAACAGCTAGTGGATTGATAATATTTGGTATGAACGTTCCTATATATTTTGTCAGCGTTTGTCAGAACGCATTCAGTGACTATAGGCTGTTCACGGTAAAATGAGCACTTTTTGGAAACTCTGCTTAAGATCTACTTGTACGCACGTTGTGTATTCTTCCGCCTTATGAAAATTATCATTGCCATCGGCCTCATCACTTTATTCACGCGTCTGTCAAGTGAAAATGTAAAATTATCAGAAAACAAAATACTTTAAAATCTGTTCATTTTTACACTTTGATGCTTAATAAAACATAAAGCAAAATAAATAGTTTATCTTATCATACATGTTTGCCAAACACTGTTTATTCAATGTTACGATATACTTTCCATCCAGTGTTACCAACTTTACTGGGCTCATGTCTCTCAGTGCGCCCGTTAAAAATATGCAAGCAGAGACAGTGACTTTTTTTCTAAGGATGATATCGAAAGTGCTGACTTTATCGTGAACAGCCTTCAGGAAAGTGTGGTTGTAGTAGAGTACTGCCCATTCTACAGGAGCGGTGGGTTATCGCCGCTAGCAGCCACCCCATCGAACAGAAGCCACGCGCTAGTGAGTCAGACAAGACGACAGTCTCCCGCTACAACAGCAGGCGCGCCAGTGTTGCCAGATTTCCAGAAATTACCGCGCAGTTTCTGCTTTTTGGATACTCTTTTGTACACACCATAAAAACCAATTGGTTTTTATACTAAACCTTTATAACTTTTCTATGACACGTGAATTAATTAAACAAATAATCTAAATATAACTAGCCGATATCTAACTTTGCTAAGATTATATATAACACTTTAATGCAATTTCTGGCTCTGTAGATCATGTGTTAATTTAAACAGTGTAAAAAACTAGAACATACTTGGACGCGTGATTAAATACGAGGAACGTTAATTTTTTTATAATATATATTTTAGTATTTCAATCAGACACCGACTTGTTCAAGCTTAATTGAATAAACACCACAAGCTCACGCAATCCAAACAAACTTATTTTTCACTGCGATTCTAATGTTTTGTGAGATTTTGAGTAAACTTGTCAGTGGGTTAAGAAAAGTTACGTAATACCTTTCGTAACGTCAAAGGTGGCTAGTGGGGCTATGATTTGTAAAGCTAAGATGAAACTCCAATATCTAACAGTCGTTACATGTGCAAATTGGTTTACTTTATCCCAGTGTGGTCCTTACTTGCAATTTACGTATTATAGCGTACAGATTTGAAGTTCTTTCTGAGGCGAGGCGTTAGAAACTTTAGTCAGTGTTGTTGGACCGTCTGTGGTTTGACTGCGACTCGTGATGTTTGACACGGGAAGATTCATTTGTGAAGTAGAACAGCTACCGCCATTATGTTCAGTGCAGAGAGTACGGTAACGAAGGAATTAAAGGCCCTTTCACAATTGAAAACTTTAATGTTTCATTTTACGTTTGCTTTCCGTCATGTTGTTTCCTATGGAGCTTGACACAGTGGAACTGTCGAAGGCATAGTCAAGCACTCTTGACACAGTGGAACTGTCGAAGGCATAGTCAAGCACTCTTGACACAGTGGAACTGTCAAAGGCATAATCAAGCACTCTTGACTTTACTATTTTGAAAAGTTGTAACTTAGTCATAATCAGCATCCATTTTGCCGAGAATCTAACAGAGGTTATGTAAAATGTTATTTTGAGTGTTATTTTATTGTAGGACTATTTTTATCTCGGTGTATTAAACCAAGCTCGTCTAAATCAAATGTATAGCAAATTAATATAACGCGAAGAGGAAGTATATGAATTGATATTTTTGAATAAATTAAACAAATGAGCTTTCGTTTTGAAATAAACCTGTAATATAATTATTAAGCCTATTATTTAAAAATAAACGCATTAGCATTCTTGTATTATATGGAAATGATTTACATAATAGAATATTCATTTCTACAAAGCTCGCAGAACAGATTTTCAACTGTCTCAACTTTGACTTTACAATTGTATTGTGTATTGGTGGTGTTTAGTCGAAGAAAAGGACTTGTAAAGTCAAATGCTAAAGTTTTCTACTGTGTAAGGGCCTTATGGCTGTCTCTTCAGTTGCGTTGCAACATGCATCAAGACGAAAACCACTGCGCTAAACGATAATTACTGCGCGCCTCCCACCTAGGCGAACCGGGTTCAATCCCTAGCTGGGTCACTCCAGGATCTTCGCAAGCGGGCGTCGTGGTGGACGATGCTGCTGGTCGGCGGGTTTTCTCGGGGATCTCCAAGTTTACCCCGCCCTTTCATTCCGGCTGTTCTCCATTCTCACATCGGCTCTCCGAGACCTCGTTAAGAGCGGTCATAATCTCTCAACTCAACTTACCAAGAAACTGTAATCCATTCACGGTTATTTCCAACTTTTATGAAGCCCTGTTAAAGTACTATAGGCTATTCAAGGTAAAGTGAGCACTTTTTGACACACTAGATACTTTTCCTTTCAGCAATTATTTATCCTTTAACCACTTTTTAAAGTAAATATTGCCATTGTAAGTAATAACCACAGTATGTATATTCCATTGCACTCCGAGGTGAACGTCTAAAGCTAAAATTTATATGTATGTATATATATATATTGTGTGTGTGTGTGTGTGTGTGTGTGTGTGTGTGTGTGTGTGTGTGTGTGTGTAGGCCTATTCCAAATGACAGGACTTTCAAAAGTACTCACTTTACTGTTAAAAAACTATAGTAATATTTTTCACAAGAACTCTATATCTTACTGGTTGTAAATGCATATTGTAATTTATAGATAAGATATAAGTAAAAGGTTAACCAAAAATGTGGCGCGTTTGTTAACACAAGTATAATGTACTTGTGATACAAGTCATTCAGGAAGCCTCAAAGACTTTTGTATGTGGTGTTTTTTCAAAGATTTTAGTTTTAAAATATGAAGAAACCGCGAATAGTCTATAGAAGACATTAGGCACAGGCGTGAGGTTGGCATAACGGTTTCCTGCTTATGAGTATAGTCTGCTGTGCGCTGTAGGATGAATGTAGTATTGGTTGTAAGAGCGCAGCAGAAGACGTCGGGTCGGAGGTGTAGTTTTGGCCAGCCCTGCGGGCGGAGCTGAGCGCTATCAGGCTGCTTGTCAGCCGTGGTGTGCGCGAAAGAAAGACAGAGAAGGGGTAAACCACACGCCCAGCCAGGAGCAGATAAGGAAGTATTGCTGTGTAAGACTAGTGCGGAAGTAGGCCAATGTCGCCTCAGCCACACGGTGCTGTCCCGTGGCGGAGGGACACGCTTGAAGCTTCATCACGAAAGTAGATTTCTTAAAGGGGAATGGTGCGCGAAAGCTGTATATTTATCAAACAGGTTGTTTTTCAAAGGATTCTTCGGAATTTTCGGCCCAAGACATTAATAATTATTGTGAAAACCTTCTTACATTTGTGGATACTCACTGCCTTTGTTATTCTGTGAGCTCTGATGTAAGATAATAAATATCTTATTTCTTATCTTCCAACAGTGCTCAAAAGCACCAAAGGCAGTGAATATCCAGTAGTGTAAAAAGATGTTCACTAATTGTATTGACGTCTTGTGCAAAAAAAAAAAAATCATAAATCCTCTGTAAAACAACTTACGGTGTAAATCGTATTAAATATACTGCTTTCGTGCTCCATTCCCATTTTCACCCATTGAAGATACGTGCCTTGTATCTATACAAACTGCAAAATAGCTTTAGATTGTCGATAAATGCTTGTGGACTTTACTCGATGTGATAAACATCCTTGGCGATTTCATCATCCTGTAGGCCAAAAAAACTTTACGCAATGGTTATAAAAAAATTTTCCTCCTTTGCTTGAAAAAAAAAAAAATAGGTTTGGCTGTGTTGGGGACACGGCCGTTTGTTTTCCGTGAATACGTCTACGTTGACGCGCTCGGACGCTTTCATGTTTGTTTTAAGTTCCCGGCACCGCTTCACTTGATCATATGGGGTTTTATGGGTATCACAGTATTGCTTTTGAGATGCTCTTTTCAACCGTATACGATTTATGTATATCGACTTGGTTTTTTAACGAGTATATGCCGAAATTGTGTTAATTTTTCTTAATTTTTTTTTTTTACGTTAAACGCATACAATTTCATCATAACCAAACCACACAAATGTTTTTATACACGCAATCGATTGCTACTGACGAGAGCTATCGATTGAAGCTCAAACGAGAGTAGTAGCTTCTCCTAGTCAAAAGTTATACTACGCGGAAATTATGAGACGCGGCGAAACTGACTCAAAGTTGCGGTGCTCCCCTTCTCAACCGTCTCCTTTCACACTCTCCCTTCCGTACCTTTCCCCCCACAATCTTCCTCCCCACTACCCCTCCAATTTCCCCCATTTTTCTCCCCCCCCCCCTCTATTTCACGAACCTTTCCCTCTCTATCTTCCCCCATCTTTTCCCGTATCTTTCCCCCCTATTCCCCTTTTATAATCCCCCCTGTGTCCTGTACTCTTTTCACGTACTCTACCCTTTCCCCCTTTTGACCGCCGCCGCGATGCTTCGAAGTCCTCTCTCAACGTAATTGATCCTCTGGCAATTGAGTGGTGTAATTGAATTTTGAATGTAGGCGATATATGCGTAGCTGCAATGCCAAATTGTATCTCCCGATTTTATCATCGGATTTTCTGGATTGCCTGGCGCTATGGTTGCATATTTAAAGACGTACTCACGTGAAAAAATAGATGTGCGTCTTGCCAGTTGTCACTTTGTCACGCAGGAGGATGTACAGTTGTCACTTTGTCACGCAAGAGGATGTACAGTTGTCATTTGTCACACAGGAAGATGTACAGAGAAATCCAAAAGAGAAAATAAGGCGCAGAATGTCGGGCGAGGCGGGAGAGTCGACTGCTGCTGCACGGAGGGGTTAGGTTGCTCAGTAGTGATAGCCGCCGAATATGGTCATGCGAGAGCGTGTGCCTATTACCTGTTGGGAAAAAAAAATCGCGCAGTGTGGCATTTAACTATGTGGTAGCAGTGTCACGTGGTTTCCTCCCTCGAGCGTCCTGCACTGCCTACACTACTCACTCAAAGATGCGGCAAAATTATTTTTTCATTTGAACTTTACTGTATAAGCTGTTCGCGGTAGAATACGCACTTTTGAAAGCCCTGCCTAAGATCGACTTGTATACACGTTGTGTATTCTTGCGGCTTATGTAAAATTAACGTTGCCATGGACCTCGTCACTTTATTCATGCGTCGGTCAAATGAAACTGTGCAATTATTATGAAAATTAATACTTAACAAACCTGCTCACTTTAAACAGCATTCATGTCAAGTTTGACAATGGGCTGTACACTTGTGTCTGTTTTCAAGCTCTGCGTTGGCTCTCGTCGGTACATATGACGGCATACGACCAAGATCCATCTTTCCTGTTGTATAATAGTGAAGGGCCTTTCTTGGTGTCTACTCTACCGTCGTATTCTTCTTTCTTTAGCACTGGGCTGATTGTTTTAGGATGGAACAGTTCTGCTAATTTAGGTCTACTAAACCTGGGATGGTTCATCATTTTAATATACTATCTTCTTAGCGAGTTTCTTGGTCTGACAGTTTTGGGAGAACTGTACTAGAATGAGGCGACACACCACAGTTGCATATAATAAAAGTGGCTCAATCCTGTCGCACTTACAACGTTCTATGGTATCAATTTCCATAAAGGCTGTTCACGATAAAGTGAGCACCTTAGAATTGAACCTTACAAAAAAGTCACTGTCCCTGCATGCATATATTAATGGGCGCTTGACATTCGCCCAGTAATGTTGGTAACGATGGAAGGAAAGCAGTTCCATACCTATATCTGAACGTCGAATTAAAAGTGTTAGGTAACCATTTGTGATAACTTAAAATTATTTCTTTTGCTTTCTGTTTATTTTATTGCATCGAAGTGTAAAAATGAGCAGACTTGTGAAGTATTTACTTTCTCAATAGTTTCACAGTTTCATTTGACCGACGGATGAATAAAGTGACGAGGTCCATGACAATATTAATTTTACAATAGGTGGAGGAATACACAACATGTTTACAAATAGATCTAAACTTGGGCTTTCGAAATTGCTTATTTTACCGTGAACAGCCTATACCACAGACGTCTGCACATTTTTTTTTTTTTTTTAGTATTTTATGTTTGTGGCACTTCATTATTTTATTTCTCTTTTCAGTGTACGATACCGGCAGTAATAAAAAACTAGAGACTTTGGCCGAATATTAATGAGAGCCACTGCAGGTAATTTAAGTTTAATTAAATCGTCTCCACAACCGTATTTTGTTTATAGTTTGTGGTCGCCATTATAAAGTGTCGTGGGCTCGGAAATAACCGTTTATTATGTTCACAATTCTGATCGGCTAAACTCGTCAAACACAGAAGTTAGAACTGGTCACATATATTAAATGTCTGATGGGAACTGGAGCGAACCTAGTTTCTGTGACAAATATGGCGATATCGCAACCTCTCCTTCGCAAACATTATTTGAAGCAGTTGTACGGTAAAATTTGAAGGTGGCTTTACCAGCTTGCAAAGAAAAATAGAAAACGGGTGAAAACTGTCGCACAGAATGAGTTCGATTTTTAGATAAAATTCACATTCCGAATGTGCAAAACTTGCGCTGTTCTGGATAATGATAGATTAGGAATACAGTAGTTGACGTGATGTGGAACCAACATTTACGTAAACAATTTTGCAAATTCAGTTTGGAATTAACAGCGACCCGAAGTGACTATGCGCAGGATTGCTTTTGGAAGAGCAAAGTGTTTCTACAAGTGAAACATCGAGACTCAGAATTAAATACTTTGGTTACCGTCTAATTCTGGCGACACGAAGTGGGAAGCTTTCAAAAAATATAGAAAATTAGTGGCGACACAGTGGGTATAACTTTTGTAAATGTCTCAAATTCCGACACCTTTATTCTCGTTAACAGCAAGACATAACAACTGCAATAGCTAATTTGGAAGTATTGACATTTGAAATTATATATCCATATCCTTTTGTCACAACACTGGGGTCTGCCAGACCCCGGTAAAATTTCTTTTAGCAGCCCCTTTTTAAAATTTAAGTGTAGGGAATTTTTCTCCTACTTGTAAATTCAGTTGGTAGCACCCCCTAAACGTTTGTGTGATGATTCACCACATTGTGTTACAGTTGCTTGTTACAGAGCGGTTGGAATTCTTCTTGGGGTTCCGTGGACCCCAGTGTGGTGACCAATAAATGTATGTGTGTGCAGTGTTTCTAACATACAGTAATTTATTTTGGCGTTATTTGAGTGCAGTTTTCACGCAAATATTTACATAATGGCTGGTTCTAAAAATAATTCACCATTTCAAGATGACGGAAATGCGATCTTTGTTGTTGGATGATGGTGAGAGTGATGAAGAATCTCTTTTCTTTGGTGATGATTCAGATCAAGATCCCGAATATATTTTATAAGAATCCTAGGAGTCTAATGAAGTTAGTGTTGCCGAAGAAAATGCAGACAATAGGTCTATAACTGCAGCTAGGATCATGAATATTGCTTCGGTTTAAGGTAAGCGAGGATATTAATGGAGTACTGTAGAACCCCAGAGACGAGGAAGACGTCTCTGAAGAAATTTAGTTATTCACTTGCCTGGTGCACGGGGCCAGCTAAGGATTAACAACTTCTTTAGAATGGTGGAAAATACTGATTACTGGCAATATTTTGAATGAAGTATTACACTTAACTAACGAAGAGATAAGTAGAAAAAGACAGGGTGCCAGCAATTCTCAGACCTACCATCATGACTGCACAATTGAAGAGCTACAAGCTTTCTTAGGCCTACTTTACTTAGCAGGCGTGCAAAGGAATAGTCCCAGGCACACGCGTGAGCTATGGTCTTAAGAGTTTGGAAGCTCTGTTAACAGAGCAACAATGAATGAAAACCGGTTCATAATTTTAGGAACTTGTTTGCGTTTTGATAACAAAACCACGAGACCACAGAGGAAAGAAACTGATAATATGGCAGCTGTCAAGAGATGTTGGGCAAATGTTCGTCACAAATTGCAGGAATTTGTACACACCTTTCGAATACTGCACAATTGACGAGCAACTTCGGGATTTTGAGGGCACTGTGGATTTCGCATTTACATTGCATCAAAACCTGATAAATATGGCCTGAAAATCGTTATTATGAACGATGCAAGAACCGCGTACATGATCAATGCCATACCGTACTGTAGAAAGGTTAGAACCGGTACCTACATACTATGTAAGAAAACTTAGAGAGCCCTTTCATGGAACAGGATGCAACATTACAGTAGATAACTGGTTCAGTTCTGTGCCACTTTTCCAGCAAATGCTCACTACGTACAATCTTACAGTGACAGGTACACCCAGAAGTATCAAACCAGAGATTCCTCCATAATTTCTCCATGCAAAGGCTCCAGGAACATCACTCTTCGCAGTTGGTGAAAACAAGATGTTGGTCTCTTATGCCAAAAAAGAGCAAAACCAGTAATATAAATGTTTTGTGTCTTTCTTCCAGGCATTATAGTGCTTCAGGAAAACCAGACGTTATAGTATTCTATAATCCAACTAAGGGTGGAACTGACACCTTTGACAAGTTGTGTCATACCTACACTGTATGCAGAGTGTACAATCGTTGGCCACTAAGGATCTGGTATGGAATGTTGGACCAGAGTGCTATCAATGCCACTTGAGGGCTGAGAATAAGAAATTGAAACGACGAATGTTCCTACAAGAGTTAAGTATGTCTCCCATTAAGCCATTCTTGCAATCCAGACTTCAAATTACAACACTGAAGAGAAATCTTCCAGTGATGATCTCAAACATACTTCATATTCAATCTGAAACTCCTGAGGCCTGCTACTTTGGACAAAAAACAAAGGCGCCACTTCTGCCCAAGAACCAATGATCGCAAGACAAAACTGATCTGCGAATCCTGCCAGCGTCCTATGTATGATGAGCACCGTTCTTTGCATTGTTTGGAGTGCAGTGAATAAAGAATACGTCGACAAAGACTTTTTCCTGTCTTAGAAATTGACATAATTCCAACAACAATGTAAGAATAGGTTGTTATTGTATTTGTATGTTTGATATTTTCTTGATTTCAACAACCTTTCTCAGACAGACTGCGATGTTTGCTTTGATTTGTTTCTTCCAAATACTAAAAACTAAAAATAATTTGCAAGTAGTAAACAAAAAATTCATCTTTTCGTCTCAATTTGGTTTTTATATTTTTATTGCTATTGGTTTTATTAAAATATAAAAATTTTATATTATACATTTTAATAGAGTTAGTTTATGGAAATAAACGTATTTAGTAAACAACAATTTCCATTTCTTCTAAAATTTTATGAATTTGGAAAATTTGGGTTCTATATGACCCCAGTGTGGTTACTGTGTGCTGATTTCTATAGTGTGGTGATGAAGGGTTAAATTAATAAATTAATAAATTTATTTATTTATTAAAATGCAACTGTAAGGTAGCTAGCATGTAAAAAAACGAAAACTTGGAAAGTCGTGGAATTCCACATATCTAGAAACTTCAGGGAAATGCCAGGGGCTTGGTTATAAAGACACGGCTAGCCACTCTCAACTGTTTATCATCAGGAAAACGGCATGCATCGTCATATAGTCCATTCACGGTTATTTACAACTTTTACAAAGCCCTGCTGTAGTTCTACTGAAATTTCGAGAACGAACTCAATTAGAACAAACTGCGGGGCTTTACATTTTAAATAAGATTAACTTCATAGATGTACGCACTTGTAAAGACTGCTCACGATAAAGCGAGCACTTTTGAAATCGACGTTAAAAAAAGTCACTGCCTCTACCAGCATACATTTTAACGGGCACAGTGAGCGACATTCGCCCAGTGAAGTTGGTAACGATGGATGGGAAGTAGTTCTTAACGTCGAATTAAAAGTGTTATGTAATCATTTGTGATAAATTGTATTATTTCTTTTGATCTACGTTTCTGTATTTCATCGGAGTTTAAATATGAGCAAATTAAAAAAAAACATTTTCTTTTATAATAATTTCACAGTTTCACTTGAATAAAGTGATGAGGCCCGTGGCAATGTTAATTTTATATAACTCGGACGAATACACAACGTTTATACAAGTAGATCTTCAATATGGGTTTCAAAAGAGGTCATTTTACCATTAATAGCGTATATGCAGGCGAACTTAACTGCACAGGGAATTAAGAAGTACAGTACCACATCTTGACGTCTTATGGCGAACGTGTGTACGAGGCAGAGAAAACAAGAACTTGCTTGGCCATTAGAGTATGAAGCAACATAATTCGTATAGTCCATTCACTGTTACTTCCAACTTTTCTGAAGTCCTACATAAGTTATACTTGCAGGATATTCCCCCGCCTTCTGCAAACAAAGAAGCTTAGCCACGTAATTACACCAAAGAGACAACGCACAGCACTCTTGCGCACTCCATATCTTGCATAAGAGAACAACTCCTTATTTTTGCTCATGTTAACTATAAATTAAGTATTATACTTCATAGATAAAATTTAAGGTGTAGTTCGGTTCATTCAAAAATAAGGTATTTTTATGTAAAGGCTGTTCACTGTAAAATGAGTACTTTTGAAAGTCTTGCTTAAGATCTATGTTGTCTATTCTTCCGCCTTATGTAAAATCAGCACTGTTGCGGACCTCATCAGTTTATTTGTGCGTCGATGAATTGAAACATAGAAATTATTAGAAAAGTAAATATTTAGTAAATCTTTTTTACACTTCGATAATATAAAAGTACAAAGCGAAGGAATAATTTAAGTTGTTACAAATTGTTACCTAACATTTTTAATTTGACGTTAAGATATGGAACTATTTCCATCCTTAGTTACCAACTTTAGTGGCCGTATGTTACTCAGTGCGTACGTTAAGATATATGCATGCAAGGTTGATTTCAAAAGTGCTCACTTTGCCGTGAACAGCCTTTAAACACAAGTATAAAACGCTTGTGACACGTGCCATGTTTAGAAAACACGTCGTGCATGGGTCGCTTTTTCAAAAGTTAGATTCAAAAAGTGAAAGAAAAAACTAAGAGACTACATATCACACGTAAAGGTTCTCAACAATTTCAAGTTTTCACTTTTGACTGACGCACGAGTTAGTCATTAGACTCATGACTATGTTAATTTTTTATGTGGCGAAATGACACAAAATGTGAAAGAAAGTAGATTTGAAGCAGGGCTTTGAAAAGTACTGTCAACGGTGTACAGTTGTGTACCTTTATTGAATTAGTTTCACTGGCAGAATGTTACAGGGTTGCCAAAGATCTGGAAAACAGGGAAATGTCGAGGAATATGAAAACTGTCGGGGAAATGGTAGTCAATTTCAAGCAAGTTAGCTAATTTTCAGGGAATTCTGGGATATGCTTGGTATATATTTCGCAGTTCTGTCATTTATCGTGCACCTCTGCCAGAATCATATGAAATTGTTTTAATGATTGTGTACTAAATAGTCTACTTACGCATTTTTCTTTGCAATCTATGTAGTGAGCAATTTTGTAAGATCTGGGAAGTATATTGGTGTAAATGTGTGTTATAATGCAAAGGATTCAGTCCTTAAGAAAATTTTTTTAGAAAACTGTAAGGGAAAAAAGATTTTTTTTTTCTGGAAATCAGGGAAGTGCCTGGTAATTTTCCAATGAGAAGAAGATGGCAACCCTGTGTTACAAACGTACAAGTTTCCTTATATTTGTGAGAGAGTGAATCTGTTCTCCACGTTGGTTTTATAACGGTAGCACAGTTACAGAAGCTTTTAAATACTACATTGCCGTTAAGGTTGATGACTTTCCGCCCTGGGCAGTCCCGGCTCGACAGTTATAACTGTAAGGCAAGCGAGTGTGTCTATTTTCTGTTCCAGCTACCACATATCATATTCGGAACAGTTCGTGTCGCCTGGCTGCGACACGAAAAGAGAGAGAGAGTAGCTAAATGTCAGCGATACGTACGCATTGTTTCTTGACAAACCGGCGTTAAATGTTTCCAACATGAAAGTAGCTGATTTTAATAGCATGTATAATTAATCCAGTTGTTACAGACGCACATGCGGTAGGTATTAGACAATATTATTGTTATTGTATTCGTTTTAATCGTACCTCTTTCGCATGTCTTACAAAAGTAGTCCGCGGTTTTGTTCTGCCATAACATTCAGCATTATGCATAATGAACAAGTCATGTCATTTTTTAACCATCTTCTCCTCACTTATTGATAAATGAAAACTTTTTTGTCTGGAAAACTATTTTTTGCGTATAGTAAGTGAAGAATTTTTATTTTTTCGCAGATTCTCGGTGGAATTTTACACCGTGTAATGTCTTGTGTAAGATTCGGACTTTGTTTCGAATCCCAAGAGGCCGCCTTGTATGTCAGTTAGGTGAAGCTGGCTAGTAAAAAAAGGGCGTGGGGGTGCTGCTACAAGCATTGGCTATACACAAGATATTTAGGAAGCTACCAAAAACGTCGTACATTGGGGGGGGGGGGATTTGTCAAAGGTGTGATTAAAAAAAGTGTTCGCTGATCGATTACACTCGTCGTGAGACTACCTTCGCTCAACTGAAGACCATGAGCTGGGGTCTAGAAAGGGAGAACTAGGAACTATAGGCTGTTACAGGTAAAATGGGCACTTTAGAAAGCCCTGCGTAAGAGATACTTGTATGCACGTTGTGTAAAATTGTCATTTCCATGGGCCTCATCGCTTTCTTCATGCGTCGGTCAATACGAAACTAAAATTATTAGAAAAGTAAATATTTA
Organism: Dryococelus australis; assembly: GCA_029891345.1. Classification (NCBI taxonomy): domain Eukaryota; kingdom Metazoa; phylum Arthropoda; class Insecta; order Phasmatodea; family Phasmatidae; genus Dryococelus; species Dryococelus australis. The sequence goes on along the minus strand of CM057004.1, from coordinate 111,050,862 downwards.
AAAAATCTGCTAATGTTTACAGCTCGACGCATTAAAGAAACAAAAAAAAAATAGAAATAGTTTGAGTTATCACACTTTTTATCCGACGTTAAGTTATGGAACTGCTTTCCCCTCCATTGTTATAACTTTACTGGACACATGTCGCTCAGTGTGCCCGTTAAAACGCATGCAGGTAGGAGCAGTAACTTTTATCTAAGGTCAGTTTCAAAAATGCTCACTTTATCGTGAACAGCCTTTAGCTGGATGTATTCTCGTCCACTTGAAAGTTGATTATAGGCGGTGCGGTTGTGGAACATTTTAGTCCACTCTGTGTCGAACTTGTTTCACTTGCACGACGGGTGCCTGGTGGTAGAGAGGTTGTGAATATGCTGGTGGAGAAAAGGGGGGGGGGGGATAGTTGGTGCAAGCCGGTTGGCGAACATTTCGATTCGCAATTGGGACGCCTTGCCAAGGTGGCGGTAGGCCGGCGCTCCAAGCCCACGCACGAAGAGGGCGTGGCTGGAAGCAGGGCAGCCACCCAAACTGTGTGTGGCACGGGGAACGTGGAAGGTTTGGTATGGCGGTGGTGTGGTGTCAAAAATCCTGCTGCTCTCACTTGAGTGTGCCAGTTTTCGTCAGATACAATTTCGTCGAAGATAACGATGCTCGTGTTCTTCTCCAACCATTTTGACGTATATTTGCAACCATAGTGGGAGGCAATCAAAGAAAATCCGATGATAACGAAATCGGTGGATGCAGTTTGGCATTGCAGCTCCGAATCTATCGTCTACATTCAAAATTCAATTTCGCCACTCGATTGCCAAAGGATCGAAGAATATGTTACGTCGAGTCGCGTCTCATAACTTCCGCGCAGTATAACTTTTGACTAGGAGGAAGCTCCGAAGCTCGTTTAAGTTTGTCGACAGCTCTCGTAAAGATCAATCGATTGCGTGTATAAAAACAATTGTGTTGCGTGGTTATAGTGAAATTGTACGAGTTTAATTTAAAAGTTAAGAAAAATTAGCACAATGTCGGCCTATACTCGTAAAAAAGGCAATTCGAAATATAGAAGTCGTATACGGTTGGAAAGAGCATCTCAAAGCAATCCAGTGATACTCATAAAGCCCCGTATGATCGAGTGAAGCGGTGTCGGGAACGTAAAATAAACATTAAGGCGCCCGTGCGCGTCAACGTAGTCGTGTATTCGCGTTAATTAACATTCAGCTGCCAAACCAACCTGTCTCGTGACGAAGATTGACCGGCTTCATGCGATGAATGGCCACACACCACACCCACCTAAGTGCTCTTGTCGAAGCCTCAGGGGAATAGACCGAGCTCGTGCATTTTTTCTAATCCACCCCATTGCTAAGTATTAAATGTGCGACCGAAGGTAGGGTTCGGGCTCTAATTGCGTCTCAGGGCGAACCCCTTACGCCTAAAGGAGAGGGAATTGCTGCAGTGAGGGATTGGCTAGTCATGGCCAGCGTCTGGAGCCATGACTGCCTCCCTAAGTGTACCTATAGTTGTACTATAGTTAAGAAGGGGGAGGGTAAAACCCGCATAGACACGGGAAGACCCCTCCCGACAGGAAAGAGTTCAAAACTTGTGGAATCATTAAGAAATGCTACAGGAGATAGCAGGTGTGGAGTTCATGCTGTTTAATATTGGAGTGAAGAATCTAGTAGAGAGGTGGCGGGACTTGTGGGCCAGCATGTTAGAGGTATATGCGCCCTTGAGGTGGAACTGCCATCCATGTTCCTGCGCGGGCAGTCTGACTGCCCGCACAGCGACACCGACAGCAGTGGCTCCAGGCAGGGTCCTCAAGCTTCCAGCCGAGGGCGCAAGAAAACCGGGCAGTTCAGTCATGGCACCTGCTCCATCTTCGCTCTTCTGCGCCGACATCAGGATATCCACATTGCGGGTGAAGGTGGCGGGCGAGTAACGGATCGGGTAGCCACCCCCTCCCCCTCCTCCAAAATCACGCTAGGTCGTAGGTGAGCAGCGCTCAGCGGGACATCCAGGAGCTACTAGTTGTGGAGGCGAATCCGCTGGCCCACGGGTGATGGCTGACGCCATTGCTTCCAATTTCCGATGCTATTCAATTCCATTCCACACGCACCTACAGTCGACAGCCCGCAGAATCCAGCAGGGGAGAGGTTCACCACACTTCGCATGTTTCAGCACTTCGGGATATCCCCTACATCATCCGCCTTAATTGTTGGGCTGGCTCCAGCAGATGTGCGAAACCATCTTCAACTGAGCCACCCAGGTACCCGACATACACGACAGTCCGCCACGGGGGCCAGAGCCTGAGTGGAGACTAAGCTCACACCAAATACTAGAGAGACTAATACCGGACAGCTGGCGATTTTCCATGCGAAAAGTGATTGCCCTGCGCTCTACCGGCTGGAGGTGGCGACGCATTTGTTTACATTTACCGTCGTGCATTTGATATAAACTGGGAATTACTTATGTTTTATATAGTTTTGATGATGCTAGTGATTCACGTTCATTGAATTACCATGGCAAGTGGCATTTGCATTTTGTTTAATTCTTTTAGTTACACTATTAGCTCTGCTAAATCTATTTCATTTTCAGATTTGCTTTTCCACTAACAAATATCTTTGTAATATTATTTCCAGCACATACATAACACGAAACACAAGTTTCCGAAGCTTGACATTCATGTTCTGGCATTAACATTTTACTAAATAAAACCTTACTTTAGAATTGAAAATAAAAAAAGGTGGCGCGGGCAGACTAGATCCAACACTGGCCAGTAAAACAAAAATAATTGGCATTAATATGGACTTGATTTAAAAAAACCGCAGTGATATATTTAGGATTAATTTTGTCTTGTTTGGGACTATAAAGTCGTGGATCAAAAACATACAATCAGCACAGTGACAACTTTCAAGAAGCTAATTTCCAAAAATATTTTACTGTGTGGGAACTAAAGCTATTTGTTCATTTTAAATTTTTGATACTCGTACGCTGGAGATGCGCATTAAATCAGTATTTAGCTAGAACAAATTTGGTTTAATCACTTTTTATTTTTGTAATGAGGAAAGTCACTAATGTTTTTATAATATAATTCTTATACGAAAATTACCAACAATTATATTAATTGGCTATAGATGTTACGAAACAGTATGTCAAAAACGCGTGTTTGTATATTAGGTCTAGTGAGGAAAAACAAGCATATATTTTTTATGTATTTCTGTAGCATACAAACATGTACAAAAATTAAAAACAAATCATGTTTAATCACGGTGTATTCCAGATCTTCAGATGCGTCCCGAACATTACAAGATAAATTTTACAGTTAATTATTGTAAATATTGTAGAGTTCACATATTATTCGAGAATTTCGGCATTAAATACTGCCTTCTTTTAATATAAAAACACTACTGTACACGCATTGACACCTTTTTCTACAATATAAAGTAGAAAGAAAAATGTTCCAAACAAATTACTGTGTAGGAGTACTGCATTTCGTGCACAAATGCACTCGTTATGTCCACTGTGTGTATACACAGATTCAAAGTTCGCGGGTGTTTGCCACCTCAAGCCGCTAGGTTCGCTGCTGCTGCTGTTCACACGCTCGCCTGTGTTGTTCGTATACGGCTGTCCGGTATTAGTCTCTATCGTATTTGATAGAACTAGATATGCGCTGTCTTATCTGTTAAGTGGATTATTGTTGTACGAATTTTACTGAATAATATTAAAGTTCATATAATGTTGTTTTAATTTCCCAAGAAAACGATATAAAGTAGTTCCATTTGTTGGCGTATTTTCAAACTACATTTGTCGACGATGGCTGCTGATCTCGAATCGAGATTTCGAACCGCTGACATCGCGATCTCCAGTCCAGCTCTGAACTCGAATGGTGCAACAGTTTTCTGTGTCGATCTTAGATACGACCTCGGATCGAGTTTCGAACCACGATAGTGCTACCGGGCATTACCTATAGTGGAAGAATACACTGTGTGCGCACACGTTAATCTAACGCAGGGCTTAGAATAGTGCCCAGTTTACAGTGAACAATTATTCAAATACGAAATAAAACATTAGTACTTTCTAAACAGAGTTTCTGAATACAATTTTACATGAACAAATATTTTTCCAGTGTTTTACGCTTGGAAACCATGATGAAGTAACAGAATGGCTTCCCTGGACACTAAACAGCAGTAAATTTTGTAGCGGAAGGATGCATATCTGGCTAAAATAAGGAAGTGCTCAGTTAACAGATGTTAGTGTTCTGAAAGTGAACAAAAATTCGGTGTCTGCGTTGAAATATGCATAAATGTAACAAGCTATGTCTGACGTTGATGGTAGCGGAGTTGCGTTAGCCTACAGCTACGTGGTATTTAATTGTATAGGCTGTTCACGGTAAACTGAGCACTTGTGATGCCCTAGTTATTTTTTCTTTCAACCATGTTTTATAACCACCTTTTAAAATAGATATTGCCATGCAAGTGATAAACAGTGTGTAAATTCCACCGAACTCGGAAGTTAACGCCTAAGGGTAAAATAGAAAATATATTTATTCACTAACATTCCAAATGAGAGAGCTTTCAAAAGTGTTCACTTTGCCGTGAATAGACTATAAAAGTGTCTTCACAAACTATTTTCATCCCCCCCCCCCCCCACTGGAGTGAGTGCTTTTCGTCGGGCACAATTAATTTAGTTTCGTCGTTTCGACTGAAATATGCAACAATAATTGCTAGTCAGCTTTACTAGCCATATTTGGTATCTCCAAGCCGTAGAACAAAAACAAAACTGGCGTGATAGGCACTATATTTTGCCGCTGGCTGTGCGTGGTGAGGCTATACTGAATGTGCTGTTCTTGTAGCTGTTGGCCTTGGCAGCTCATCCAGGGAAGCCATTCTGTTACTTCATCATGGTTTCCAAGCGTAAAACACTGGAAAAATATTTGTTCATGTAAAATTGTATTCAGAAACTCTGTTTAGAAAGTACTAATGTTTTATTTCGTATTTGAATAATTGTTCACTGTAAACTGGGCACTATTCTAAGCCCTGCGTTAGATTAACGTGTGCGCACATAGTGTATTCTTCCACTATAGGTAAAATTAACATTGCCATGGGCTTCACAATTTTATTCATGCGTCGGTCGAGCGAAACTGCTAAATTATTATAAAAGTTAAATGTTTTGCAAATTCGCTTATTTTTACACGTATGAGCATTAAAAAAAACATTTCGAAATAAATAGTTCCAGTATTCAAAAATTCTCACCCGACAGTTTTAATTCGATCTTGAACATGGAACTAGTTTCCCCTCCGTCATTACCAATTTAACTGTGTGTGTGCCAATCGGTGTTCCCGATTAAAATACATACAGATATGGGGCAATGACGTTTTCCAAAGTTTTATTTCAAGAAGTACTATTTTTGTCGCGAACAGCCTTCAAATAAATGAGAGTTCTGCAATATATCAAAACATGTATGAGAGTATCACCTAGCGGGAAGTATCGCCTCTATGCGCGCAAAAAAAAAAAAAAAAGCACTGAACTGGCGCACATTACGCGCGTATCTTGCTAGTACTTCAGCTCCTCAATAAACATTATCCTTTCCCATCCTCTGTTCTAGTAGACATAATTTTCTGCTTCATAAATTACATGCAATTTTGCAATTTATTTCTGACAATGGGTTTTTACGATGACTATGCAAGCTTTCTCCCTCCCTTTGTATCTCAGTATAGGGAAGCGGGGGAGGGGTAACCGCGGCTGTTTGTTCAATCCCAGCAAAGCTGCGAACATGTGTCATTGTAGTTAGAATCTTCCCTACATGCCTACGCATATGGGGTTCGCCCCGAGACGCACTTACGTCCCATCGTTACCTAGGACCTCAAGAGTCTATTCGTAGTTTTATGTAGGCTAGGAAAAAAATTCCACCAATCGATTCTGGAATTGTTAAAAATATTATTTGGGACTGACGAATTTCGCCTCTTGAAATCTGAGACCACGAATGTAGGCATTTTCGAGTACGAATTTCGAAATTCGGAATCGTGGTGTGAAATTTTTTTCCGTTTATAAGGCGGTGGGGAACACTTACACCCAATACGAACAGCGTATTTCTTCAGCTCACTGAACGCGCTCCGGAGCAAATAAAGTTAATACAGAAACACTATGTAAACGCGAAGCAGCTCCTGAACATTGCTGTTACTGAAATGAACTTTAATTTTTTTCCACAAGATCGATCTAAGTCTTTCAAGCTACGTACCATTGTCGAGCAAACTCGCAATGGAATTAAGTCGCAAGATCTCGAGAATGCTTCTAGCCCTCGGCGCAATAATTCGGGATAGCAAGCGGCCTTGAATGCTATCCAACCATCATGGGCTACCAACTGGTGGAGAAACTGCCCAGTGTGCCCCGACAGATATCGCGTGTGCTAGATCAACAAGTCGTGTGGTAACTTGACTGCCCGCGGACTGTCTCTCTATGTATATGCTTGTCGGCAGGAACTTGTCTTTGGCTGGCAGCAATACGTAAGTAAGTCCTGAGACAGAATGACTTCGCGACTTCCCCGTGCGCACGCCTGCCCCCCCCCCTCCTCCACACACACACACAATGGGTTCACTAAGGGTGACAGTCGCACGTGCTTCGTTTGTCTCAATCCTTATGCGCAAGGCGCCGATCTCGCATGCTACTGTGCATCTATAGGCTGTTCACGGTAAAGTGAGCACTCTTCAGGACCCTACTTTGTGATATGAACATCGCCTTGTGACTAATAAACGCAGTGTGTACATTTTACCATCACCATCAAAAGTAACGTCTGAGGTTGCAATAAAATATATTTATTAGTGGTTAATGTCTGTTGAGAGAGCCATAAAAAGTGCTCACTATACCTTGAACAGCCTATTGCAACATTTTAGCTTTGACAGTGCTTTTAAATCGATGCTCATCTCCACAATGTTATATTATTTAAATTTTCTTTTGTTTTTAACTTCATCTTCCAATTTTTATTGCAGTCAAAGAATTAACCTTGTCTGGCTAGAAATTACTTTTGTACACTGCCGCATTATCAGTTGCACCCTCTTTGCCGTTACAAATTAACAAGTTCAAGATATCGAAACTTTCATTTCTACTTTTTAGCCTGTTTACAAACATCTGGACACATGGTTAGAAATAGAAATATTGGTGTAAAATTGATAAAATGGCGGGGAGACCCTTTCCCGTAACTTTACAACAGTCAAAAAAGATATATTCTGGATTCCTATATTATAGAGATTTATGTGTCTTCATTTCCCCGTATAAAAACAGTTGAAATGTGTAACTCACTTTTATTTGCATACGTACATAGTCTCATAAATGCTGTTCCGTGTTATCTTAAATGTTATTTATTAATAAGCTGTATTCATTGACGAAAATAAGCCTAAAGACAAAAGAAATAAATCTACAACCAGACTAACCCCAGTTACTGAAGAACAGATATCTTGGAACTATAACAGCATAGCAGCTAATCGAACATGAAGCACCGAGCGACAGGTAGCAAGCTGAACAAGAAAATTGGTGAACAACCACTACAGTGAACACAACTGTAAACTGCAATAATGAATCGAACAAAAAGGAAAGAGGACATACGTTCTTCTAGGTTAGGTTATTACACCTACATTTGTTGCGGAATAGTCAAAATGAAGTTCTGTAGGCGACAAGACTGTTGTGTATTGGCAGTTCCAGATGCTATCACAGTCAAGATCACAACATAAAGTTCTGTTGCAATTACTGTCTACGTTAACAATATGTCTATGGTACCAAAAACCAATCTGATTATATTATATATATATATATATATATATATATATATATATATATATATATATATATATATATATAGCCCCCCGTCCCCTTATCTTAACATTACAGATGGGTCATGTGTACAAAAATGTGGTTCCTACAACCACCAAATTTTTGTCAGTGCCTGTTATGCAGTATAGGCTGTTCACGGTAAAGTGAGCACTTTTGAAAGCCCTCTCTTTTGGAATAATAGTGAATTAATATATTTTATATTAGCCATATACGTTAAAATATGAATGCGGTGGAAAATACACACTTTGTTTATTACTTACATGGCAATATTTATTTTCAAAAGATGGCTAAAGGGTACAAGATGACTGAAAGGAAAAAGTAACCAGGACGTCGAAAGTGCTCAGTTTGCCGTGAACAGCCTATAGTTGATTCATGGTATCTTCGGCCTTTTCTCAAGCCCTGCTAAATTTCTACTTGCAGGATATTCCTCCGCCTCGTGCAAAACTAAGCTGAACTACGCGTGGGAAATTACACAGAGGACAACGCGCCGCTTTACTGTGCAATCAGTTATAATATTACTTTTCATGAGAACTATCTATTACCAGGCGTTACCAACAAATATTTCTTCTCACTGTTTTTATTCGTGTTTATTACAAAAGAAATATTATAATGCATAAATAAAATATAGGTAAAATTCCAATTAAACGAAAAATAAGATACGTACGTCTGTGTTTACAGAGGTATAAAACGCTTGCTACATTGCATATTTAGGAAATAACTAAACATATCATACATGGGGTGATTTTTCAAAGGTTTGATTCATATAGGCCGAAGGAACCGGGATTGGACTATATACTTGGTCGTAGAAGTGTAACCGGTGTAAACTGGTCCGCCTCGCCTTGTTATGCGCGCACACCTTCACCAAGGCTGGTGAGCTAACCTTAGCGACCGTGTTTTGTAGGCTCTGCCATGCCAGTGGGAAGGCTTTCAATATGCATGGCCCTCTGGGGTCAAGCTATTCCTGCTGCGTTCACTTCCTGTCACGTGACGTCAGACCTGGCGCCCGCACGCCGACCTCACTGGCAACAGCGTAGCCACAGGTTGGCGCCGCTTCAGTCGTCAGTTATATGCTGTCGATAACTTAGTGTGTGTTTCTCTCAGTCGAGATTTAGTGTTTATGGTTGAATCACAGAGATAGAGATAGAGACACACACACACACACACACAATATTTATATATTTATTCATCATCCAATCTCTTAAATATTATTAGGATTGTTTGTTTGCTGCTCAATCAGGTCGTAACGGCTCGACGGATTTAGATGAAACTTGGTGCAGAGGTTGAGGAGGCGCTGGTTGGTGGTGTGTTTTTTTTTTTAATGTTCCGTAAGGAAATGTTCGTTTTCCGGGATGAAAAGTACTCTTGTGTGTTAATCCAGAATATTAGAATAATAAAGAACAACATGATAGAGCACTTAATCATTATGATCAATGTTGAAATTTTGCATGCAGGTGCAGCCACCTGTAACAACTAGTAATAATAGTAGACTTGTCATACATTAAATATTAAAATACATGTTCATACATACAATACAGTTACTATTAATAAAAGTGCAAATACACAGGAGACACATAATGGAAATACAGATACACTGGGTTTATATATACATACTACATTACCATTGTACATCTGAACAGAGTATGGAGAACAATTAGGTAGTTTATGTTAAAGAACGTTTCTTGTTACATTACTTTTGATGCATTAGGTGTCCTTATGAAAGAATTCTTGATAGTAAATTAAGCCGTTTCTTGGTCATGGCCCCAAAGTGCAGGCCATGGCTGCCCAATCCCTCTTTGCCGCGATGCATGTCTCCTTGCATGATTCTCCTTCCTTGTAGGCGTAAGGGGTTAGCCCTGAGACGTTATAAAATCCCGCCCTACCTTCGGGCCTCAACTTCACATAGCACTTAGGCAGTTTAGAAAAACAGAAGTGACTGATCATCTAAAATACAGTTTACATTTGAGTAGTGTGTGTACTTTCCGGTTTTACGTAAGGAAAATAACGTTTTGCATATTTTTATGATACAGAATTTGTGTTAAAAATTAGTTCAAAGTGGTATGGTAAGTTGTAACATAACAAAGAAATTGTGAAGTAAACAGCTGTGTCCATTAGTATAGGCCGTTCACGGTAAAGTGAGCACTTTTGAAGCCCTAGTTACTTTTTTCTTTCAACCAATTTATATCCTTCCTCCACTTGTTAATGTAAACATTGCCATGGGAGTAATAAACACAGTTTATACATTCATTATACCCAAAATCAAAAGTCCGAGGCCACAATGAAATGTGTTTATTGGCTATTATGTTTGATGAAACAGTTTCAGAAACTGCTAACTTTACCGTGAACGGCCTATAGTAGCGAGATTGCTTGTAAAAGTCAATGACTACCAAACCATAACGCTCTTTCGTAGATTATGACGCTGTGCAAAACATTCAGGAATATGGCGCTCGCCTTGATAACCAAGTTAGCGTTATTGGAATTGTTTCGAGAATTAGTGTCCTGGTAATTCCGTGTAACGTACTATTCTTGCGGACGAGAATTCCTTTCCCAGGGCTGTTTCTGTCCACTGCTGCAGGCACGGTCATTCCAGACTATTTAAATATATTCATTTTAGGAGTGTTCATAAACTCATTGCGCAGTTTATACTGCTCATTTGCCAATGTAATGGCAATTAATATTCATGATACAAGGTGACCTTAAGGAGCCTCCATAGAAAAAAATGTTAAACGCCTGAAGGCCAGCATTGGAAAACGCTCGTTTGCAAAAAAATTGATCTCCATATACGAATCTCGCCAGTACAACGAAGGTATAGGCTGTTCACGGTAAAGTGAGCTCTTTTTAAGGCCCTAGGCATAATATGTCAACTTGTTTTTTCAATAACTTGTATTCCACAAATATTTAACACTGTGATTAACTTCTTAGTACTGTATTATTGAATAAATGAAACTTTACCTTAGTATCTTACAAAACTTGTTGTAATGTTTATTTCGTATTAAATAAAAATTATCAACAGCGAGAGCAGTGACGTGTTGGCGATGGCCGGTAAGAAATAGTTCACAGTTACAATAATTTTTAACCTCGTTTTTATGTATACTATTTGTAAGTTAAACGTTGGCAATTTATATATCTGTATTGTTAGATAGCACTGACGGAAACACATTTCATTGCTGCAGTTAAAAATAATTCATGTGTGTAGACTGGTGTTTTTTTTTTCCGTCCGGAATAAAGGTTCAATAAGCGAAGCAGAGCGCGCGCGTGTCCGTGCCCCCCCCCCCCTTTCTCTCTCTCCTCTCTCTCTCTCTCTCTCTCTCTCTCTCTCTCTCTCTCTCTCTCTCTCTCTCTCTCTCTCTCTCTCTCTCTCTCTCTCTCTCTCTCTCTCTCTCTCTCCTCTCTCTCTCTCTCTCTCTCTCTCTCCTCTCTCTCTCTCTCTCTCTCTCTCATTACAGCAACAATAATTATGTTTGAGATTGTAATTGTAATTTAAAATTGAAACGAGATGTTATCTAGATGCAACGACATATTTTAGATGCGACGGCGCGACACAGCTCGTTGCGCGACTCATATAAATCCAGCAGGTTGGCAGACGTGGTGTGGAAAGGAGAATCTAGAATTTGATCAACTTTCCCCTAGTCACGCGTTTGTCCCGATGTGGGCGGGCGATTATACTAGTTTTTATAGTGCCTTACGATTTGCAGTGGTGTGGCGACATGTCAATGACACGGCGTGTTTCTGAACGAACCGTCAAATTCGTACTCGCGTTTTTGAAACATCCTAGGGAAGTTGCAGTGTTGTGATAAATATGTTTTTCCACGACATGGATAATTAATATACTATAACGAGTGTTGTGATCGCCGTGTGTGCAGGGACGTAGCCTCAATTTCCGTCTATGGTGGCTGTGTTGTAATCGTTGCGCAGGCCAGATGTGTGTGGATTTCAAATATGTGCAAAGTTTATACGTTTTAACCATGAACTGATGTTATGACGAAGTTAATAATTTATATTAAAGCCTGTTTATCACAACGTTATACCTTCGCACTAGGTGTTTGAAACACAGTTGAGTAACGAGCTACGTTTCTGTGATTTGAATGTCTGCAACAATCCCAAAAAAAAAAAAAAACTAAGCCCAGCCAGATAAATTAAAATAAATAATAAAATAAACCTACAAACTGGTAAATACCAATGCATGTAAATACTAGCGGAATAAATGTTATGGTAGGCCTATGTGTTTGCATGTTCAACACTGTCTTTTACGTTTGTCGATGCTACGTTGTACGATAAATAAGCGACACTAGTTGCCTGCTTGAATTTACTGTGTTGTTTCATTGGACTGGTTGTCCCTTCGTTTTAATTTTCATTCCAAACAATTATTAATAACAAGAAGTTTAATACTACTGTTGTTTCCGCCACAGTTGTATCAAACACCGTCGTGGCTAAATATTAATGCGTATTATGTGTAACGTGCTATATCGTGTGTAACAAATAGTTATAAAGCCGATGTAAATATTTTTATAGGCCTAAATTGTGAACATTCGTAGGAAACATGACTGCATTCTTCAAACAGCTGTAAACAGCAACCAACGCTTGTAACAGTTATAAAAGTAGAAGTCACATGGCATTGTTTATGTTTACGTGTAGCGGAAGGATGCGTAATGAGTAACCAAAAGTATAAATTTGGCAGGGCTTCAGAAAAGGCCGAAGTTATCGTGAAACAACTATAGTAAATATTTCTTATTGTATCCTCAGGCGTCATATTTTTGAGAGTTGTAAAATGTATACATTGTGTTTTTTGGTCACACTGCAATGTTTATATAAAAAATCAGCAGGGAGATGGTTATTAGATGAAAGGACAAATTTATGAGGGCCTTAAGTGCTCCCTTTACCGTGAACAGCTTGTAGCCACACAATATCGTCATAGCCCGACATGTCCCAGTTGTTTAATGCTGTTCGCTTGCTCGGATTGCCACTAAGGGACATACGTGTTCCTCTATATCATTCATAGCTGCGAGACATCTAGTAGCAGTGTGAACAACAAAGCCAAGTTCAGTGAGAATGCAGCCTGCCTGTACGGCGCATTCGACAAGCTCTTGTCCAGCCTGGATAAGTTTGAGTGTGCACGCATCGTCGGGCTCCGAGAGGCAAGTTGAACGTATCGGCGCATTGCTCGCCACGTGACCAGTTCTGCCTGCACTGTGTGTCGATGTTGGGCGCGTTTCAGGACAGGAGGGAAGATCATTTCATCGTGCGACAGGTTGTAGGAATCCCACAGCTGGGTCTACATCCACCAGTACCATATCCAGGCGGTTCTCGGTCAAACGAGCACTTTTAAAAGCCCTGTTTAAGTTCTACTAGTATGCATGTTGTGCATTCTTCGCCTTATGTAAATTTAACATTGTCACGGGCTTCATCACCTTATTCATGCGTCGGTCAAGGGAAACTGTGAAATTATTAGAAAAGTAAATATTAAAAAAAAATCTGCTTATTTTTACACTTCGATGCATTAAAAAACACAGAAAGCGGAAGAAATAATTTAATTAGTCAGAAATGGCTGCCTATCACTTTTTATACGACGTTACGATACGGAACTTATTCCCATCCATTGTTACTCAGGGCGCCCGTTAAAACATGTGTAGGTAGGGCCATGACATTTTCTAAGGTTCATTTGAGAAGTGCTCGCGTTTTCGTGAACAGTCTTTAGCAGAGCTGCGCCCCTAATGCCGATATTACACGATACCTGCAGCCGTACTTCGTTCTTGTGCAAGCTTCTACAAGGCCTGGTGCACGAGCCGGTATACCATCCGCTATGGAAGATTCATATAACACGACAGCAGTTATCGTACTAGCATTTGGCACCCTAGGTGGGTGCGCAGTGTGTGGTTTGTAGTAAATATGAACCCCATTCGTAGAACTGCTACCAGTTAGCTAGTGTTTTCATAGGCTTAAGCAAGTTACTAACACATCTTAATATTGCTTTATTACTGTTTGCCATTTACATAAATTGATTGCTTAGTAGTATATATAGTTTCTCATTTGCTTGAAAATGACGTGAAGTCACCAGAGTACGAGTGTGTTGATTTTAATTTTGACAAAAATTACTGGCCGGTTGCATAAAAAAGGTTTTCATTTATGTACCGGGATCTTATCCCCATATAAAGTTTAATGATAAAAAAATTTGGGCCCGACGGAGTTTTGAACCCACGCCCAAAAAATACAATTTGTAGCGGACGCCGCAACTTTGAGTTCGTTTCACTGCGTCTCATAACTTCCGCGTAGTATAACTTTTGACTAGGAGAAGCTACGACGCTCGTTTAAGTTTCAGTCGACAGCTCTCGTCAAGATCAATCGATTGCGTGTATAAAAACATTTGTGTGGCGTGGTTATGGTGAATTGTACGAGTTTAATGTAAAAAATTAAGAACACTTAACACAATTTCGGGCTATGCTCGTCAGAAAGCCAAGTCGAAATACATAAACCGTACATGGTTGGAAAGCTTCTCAAAAGCAATCCAGTGATACCCATAAAACCCCATATGATCGAGTGAAGCGGTGCTGGGAACTTAAAATAAACATCAAGGCGTCCGAGCGCGTCAACGTAGACGTTATTCATGCAAAACGAACGGCTGTTAAACCTACACTACCACATTTTTTTTAAAGAGCGATTTCGAGGATCGGCAGTAAGTTAGCTATAAGGGCGACACTGTCACTCGTAGCTAGTGCCCCGTCGCTCCTACGCGCAAGGCACCGAACCTGCTTGCGGTTTTTCCGTCGTACTGCGTGTAAAGGCGGTTCACGATAAAGTGAGCACTTTTGAAATCAACCGTAGAAAATAAGTCACTGCCCCTACCTGCATATATTTAAACGGGCGCAATGAGTGACGTGTGTCCAGTAAAGTTGGCAACGATGACGGGAAAGTAGTTCCATATATTAACGTCGGTAAAAGTGTCAAATGACCATTTGTCTGAACTTAAATTATTTTTCTTGCTTTCTGTCTTTTTTATTCCACTGAAGTGTAAAAATGAGCAGATGTATACAATATTTACTTCTCTGATAATTTCACAGTTTCACTCAACCGACGCATGAATAAAGTTATAAGGCCCATGGCAGTGTTAATCTTACATAAGGCGGAAGAATACACAACGGGCATACAAGTAGATCTTAAGCAGGGCTTTCAAAAGTGCTCATTTTACCGCGAACAGCCTTTAGCAATAAACAGTGTACAGCACGCAGCTAACACCAGCTCACCTTGCAATAGTTCACCACACGCCACTGGCTCCAGGGAGCATAACTCAGGAATGCAGACCCCTACCATTACATTACGTCAAGTCAAGTTTCCAAACGTGCGCGCGCAAAAATGTTGTTTTCAAGGTGATACTTGTCCGTAGCCTCAATCAACATTCCATGCGATTTCTTTTACCCTCATCGTTCTTTTAGCTGGACATTTGTATTTGCAGCAAGGACAAGAAACACATGAAACTGAATGTAAGAATTAATGCTGTATAATCCATTCACGGGTACTTGCAACTTTTCGGAAACCCCGCTAAAGTTCTACTTCCGGGATATTCCTCCGCCCCATGCAAACAACAGAAATACACTGAAGGGACAACGCACCGCATTCGTGCGCACTCGGTCCAATAATATTGTGCGCAAGAACTATTTCTTCCTGGGCGTTACCAACACACTTATCTTTTTTTTTAAAATCCATAGTTAATTAATTCTACATGGAAAAATTGTGTTGGGGATACGGCCGTTTGTTTTGCGCGAATACGTCAAAGTTGACGTGCTCGGACGCCTTGATATATTTTTTTTTTTTACTTTCCCGCCACCGCTTCACTGGATCATATGGGGGTTACTCTCAGTGCATTTTGCATAAACAATATAAAGACTGACAAAAGCACGTTATAAGTCTACCATGATGGCGAAGGCAGGAAGAGTGCAGATGAAGTGTGCAATCACTGGATTGCTTCTGAGATGCTCTTTCCAACCGTATACGACTTCTGTATTTCGACTTGGCTTTCTGACGAGTTTAGTCCGACATTGCGAACTTTTTACACTAAACGCATACAATTTCACCATAACCACGCCACAAAAATGTTTTTATATACACGCAATCGATTGATCTTGACGAGAGCTGCCGATTGAAACTTAAGCGAGCGTCGTGGCTTCTAGTCAAAAGTTATACTACGCGGAAGTTATGAGACGCGGTGAAACGAACTCCAAATCACCCCCCCCCCCGGACCCTCTATTCTCCCTCCGCCTGATGCTTCGCAGTCCTCGCTCTACATAACATATTATTTGATTCTTTGGCAATCGAGTGGTGTAATTGAATTTTGAATGTAGACGATAGATTCGGAGCTGCAAAGCCAAACTGTATCCCGCGAGTTTGTTAACGGATTGCCTCCCACTATGGTTGCAAATTGAAAAGACGTATTGACGTCAAACTCGGCATCCAGGCGGCGCCCTTAATACCGTGTTAAGAAGCAGCGAAGTGTTTGCGGTACAGGCCGTGTGTTGCTGTGGCGTGTCTGTAGGGTATCGTCGGCGTGGAAAGGTCATGGTCTGGCGGACTGACGCCCACCTATTCCTCCAACAACCTCCTGTGCTCCAAGGCCAGCCTTGCGGGAAGTCTATTTCAGCGATCTGCCGCTGTGGCAAACCTCCGTACTTGAGTTCGATTCCACGGTCCGGCCGTCCTGATTTCGGCATACCGTGGTTGCCGTAAACCAGGGCTACTTTGCCCCAATATTCTCGACTTTTAGAAAAAGAAAGCATTGTGCGTTTTCAATGAATTATACATTAAATGTTATAGATAAGTCATTGGCTCGGCATTTATTTTTTATTAGCTTTTACCCGCTGCTTCACCCTCGTGCAAAAAATAAAAAACTGTCCACCAACCAGCGGCTACTCGAATGTTTGGTGGCCTATTTTATATATTACCTAAGAAACGGTTCGTTTTTCCAAGATGAAAAGTACCCTATATGCTATTCCAGAATTCAATTTATCCCTGTACCAAAGTTCGTCCAAATCCGTCCTGTCGTTATGACGTGATTGAGTAATAAACAAGCATACAAACTTTCGAATTTATAATATTGTTAAGATGCATTTCTGTAAAATGGGGCAAAGTAACACACATGGGTGGGTTACTCTTCTCCAGTTCGTAAATCCATGCATGAGTTATCGAAAAATCTACTGGAGCAAAGTGAGTCACCGGCCGCGTTTCACTCGGTGCTGACATCGCTGACCAGTAGCATACCAAAAGGGACGCCGTCAGTAAAAATCGATCAGTAGCGGAACCTGGTGGAACACTCATCAGCAGGAACAATGGCGTCTGCTATGCGTGGTGAGCCAATGGTAGGCAGAAACATGTTAACAGGATGGATATATTTTTTTATATTCATCTTCGTCTGATTCAGACTCATAAATTGATGATGAGATCGAAGAATGTGAAAATATACTTTCCACCTTGCCATGTTGGGTCGTCTGCTTTTACTGAGACTACCTGACCCCTTACAAGTCAGTAGCTTCAGCCGGAAGTTTGAGCCTCCAACCCAGACGCCACACCACCATTCGTCAGTTACGGTAAAGGAACGCTCGTCAGTGATTTCAGCTGCTGTCGGTATAGGCTGTTCACGGTCAAATGAGCACTTCCGAAAGTCCTGCTTAAGATCTACTTGTACACGTTGTGTGTTCTTTCGCCTTATTTAACATTGTCATTCGCCTCATCATACTTTATTCATGCGTCGGTCAAGTGCAAATGTGAAATTATCAGAAAGAAAATATTGTACAAATCTGCTCATTTTAACACTTCGATACGTTATAAAATGCAGAAAGCTATAAAAATAATTTCAGTTATCGCAAATGGTTGCCTTAACACTTTTTGTTCGACGTTAATATATGGAACAACTTTCCTCTCCATCGTTACCAACTTGACTGCATACAGGTTACTCATTGCGTCCGTTAAAATATATGAATGCAGGGGCAGTGCCTTTTTTCTAAGGTTCATTTCTAAAGTGCTGTATCGTGAACGTACTTTACCTATAGGACTTCCAGCGGTGACGCTATTATTTTATTGGCGGAATTTTTGTAGGAAGGTTCCGTGTAGGGCCCCCGAGTAGTTTTATATGCAATTATTGCGTGTGTTCTGAGATAAGATACAGCACTTTGAAAAAGTCGTTCCTAGCCATTATTGGAGAGTAGTGTTTGTAATGTACGCGACGTATAGAAGGCACTTGACAGCCCTCATCTGAAGTGCGTGTTCTTTTTGTAGACCAGCATTTGGACGCATGTCAATAGTTTATTTGTAAAAGCGCGTATTTCAAAGTGCAGTCCAGTTGGCCGGACATTTGTTCCGGTGCAGACAACGCGGATTACAGCACACTGATTGGCTGTTGCTTGGTCGTTGGGACTACAAGCCGCGTGACAGCGTGTGTATAGGGTATTCACGGTAAAGTGAGCACTTTTGAAAGCCTTCTTATTTGGAATATTACATATATGGCTGGGCCGAAGAGCTACTACTACAGTAGATGCAGGGTGGAGCGGGTGTAGTTGACTGACGCGCCGGTGTAATCTGCCTGGCCGCAGCGAGAACGTAGAAGACCGGCGTTTATGCCCTCAGGTCACGTGTAAGGCGCGGCTGTCACTTTCACAACTCCGCCTCCCGTACACCCGCAACATCAAGTTTTGTTCCGCTGCAGCATCCACTCTATGCACTGTCCCACGAACCAGTGAGCTTTCTGATTGTTTTGAAAGCAGTTCTGTATACGTCTGTATCCATGATAAGTGTCTCCACATAGTGTTCAGCAGACTGTCAACATGTAAAGTTTTGACGTGGAAACAACTGTACACAGGACTAAATCCATAAATATTAAAAAAGAATGTAGTTTGCTAAGACCTACGAAAAAGTGCAATCTCCGGGGCGCAATTACAGCCTGTTCATCACCGCATCGAACTTGCTGAAGATCTGCTGAAGTTCTTCTTTCATTCTACTCGAAATGTATCATCCGCCTCAAGTCTTGGTGCTTTAGACATACAGTAATAATTTGTTTTCTTAATTAATAACAATTGTATTTGTTTTTCCAATAGTGTTGCGTGAAAACGGAATATATCAGCGAGATACATTAAAAAATGCAAAAAAAAAAAAATCATTCAAATAATGTTACGTGTAAGAACTGTTTTTCATTACTACGCATTACCAACATATCTTATCTCTATAATTTTAATTTACATTTAGCATGCAAATACTTTAGCCGAGTAGGCTTTATTTTGCAAAAAGTAAGGTACTTAAATTTTAACGGAAGTATAAGATGCTGTATCGCCCTGCATTTAAAACATGGTTGATTTTTCAAAACTTTAAATCAGAAAGTGTAAAGATGCCTGGAATTAACTATAAAGTAGGTTATTAACGTACCTTGCCGGTGTAATCCTGTAGTAGGCAAATTCCGAGGCATGGATTGATTGTAGTTGTAGTCCCGCACTTGTCTTGGTCATCATTTAAATAGATAAATTAGTGACAAATATTTTACAGTGTTACGAAATGTATGAACTCCGCTTCTTTCATATACAACTTATATCGTACTCTGCTTACTGTGATAGTGTGCGTATTAATATTTAACGCGTTATTCATGCTGTCCAGTCGTGGTGCTGTGCCCCATTGAATTCATTCTACTCCCATCTTGATGCTCCTATGTATGCTCATGGGCCAGAAGCGAGGGGGCGATACGGGCGACACTTAAACGCGCGCCCCGCGCCCCATCGCCCCTACGCGAAAGACGCTCACTTGGCCTGCAGTTTCCGTCGTTACGCTGTACTGTGCAAGTTATTTTTGTAACAGTAGGGACGTCATCAACACTTGATGAAAGACCACAGAATATAGAGTCCCGCCTTTGAGGAAAACTGCGCAGGCAAGCTCTAAAACCATTTCACGGGTTTCTTATTCTTTCGCTATGCTCGTCATAAAGGCAGTTCACGATAAAGTGAGCATTTTAGAAATGAACCTTAGAAAAAAGTCATTGCTCCGGCCTGCATGTGTATATTTTTTAACGGGTGCACTGAGTGACATTCATCCAGAAAAGTAGGTAACGTTAGATGGGAAAGTACTGCCCGCGCGCCATCACTGCGACCGCGGGGTATGTGGTGAGGGGAAAGGCATGACAGTGAGTGACAGCGGGGAGTGGGGAGTGTGCTCACGCATGTACTATCCGCAGTAACACATGTAGCCCCGAAGTGTCGCGAACATGGGCCGCTGCGAGTGTCATGTATAATACACCGCCGCGCATTCCGAGGGCCGGACAATCGTAAGTAATATAATTTCAAAGTTTGATGAAGAGGCGAAACAAAAATCGTTACGCTTTGACAATAAACCGGGCGACAGGAAGAGCTGCAGACTGCGCTGGAGTGTCGCAGTAGTTAGGTAAAAAGATGCGGAAGGAACAGAAAGAACTAGATAACAGTGGGGAGAGCGGTAGCTTGCACACGCCGGGTAAACGACGGAAAACGAGGCCAGAACATACTGTCGTGAATATTGATGACTTTGATGTATGTGTAATTCGGCGGACGATTCAGGGTTTTTATATTCAGGAAAAACGAGTCCCTACCATTGCAAAATTACTGCCGGTGGTAAAGGATAAAATAGAATTTCAGTGGTCGCATACTTCGTTGCGTAAGGTGGTAAAACAACTAGGTTTTCTGTGGAAAAAATCGCAAAGTCACAGGAAGATACTAATTGAGAGACCTCACATCGTAACTTGGCGTCACGGCTATCTAGTTGAAACAGCACAGACAGGGTGGGAAACAAATTATCTACATGGACGAGACATGGATAGATGGTAATTTAACGTTTGGTAATTGTTGGCAACATGAAGAAGTGTTTGGCATATAAGCTAATGTGAATTCGGGTAACCGATTAATTGTAGTACACGCTGGGGGTATTAACGGATTTATCGTAAATGCTCTCCTTGTCTATAAAGCCGGCACTGCCAGTGGCGACTATCACGGTCAAATGATAATTAGCGACCCCTCTGCCTTGATGTGAGTGAATGTTTTCTTTGTACGATAGTACAGTCGTATAGCGTGGCCGGCTTATCGTTCCAAGGTCGCATTACTGCCAGGGTTTCAGAGCTGGCGCGCGGACAGTAGTTCCATGTTTGAACGTCGTATAAAAAGTGTTGGGTAACCATTTGTGATAACTTAAAATTATTCCTTTAGCTTTCTGTTTTTTTTTTTTAATGCGTCTAAGTGTAAAAATAAGCAGATTTGTAAAGTATTTACGTTCTTAATAATTTCTCAAGTTTCATTTGACCGACGCATGAATAAAGTGATGAGGCCCATGGCAATGTTAATTTTACATAAGGCAAAGGAATACATAACATGCATACAAGTCGATCATAAGCAGGGCTTTCAAAAGTGCTCATTTTATTGTGAACAGCCTATAAAAGCAAAACTATACATGATATGGGTTTTTATCATCTCTGGCAACAAGTTGTATTCCCAGAACATTGATTTACCAATATACCCGTAAACTCGCAAACGACGATTTCGCAGAAAATGTGTAGGTGCATATTAGTGTTAAGAGCACACGCGTCTCTCCACCGGCCCAAGGTAGAGAGAGAGAGAGATGCCGGTGTTGCTCGAGGATAGACAGGAGTGCAGGCAGGCCGGATGTCGTGGTGCAGGCAGAGGACGGCTGCAGTGGTGACTGGGCGTCCTTGGTGGCAGTGTGAGGAAACCCGAGATTCGTGAGTCGCAAGGGACGTCGTCTCCGGGGCGCCACGCCAGCCCCTCAGCCGCACAACACCGCAACTAACTATACTTTCATCAACACTGTTGTCACTTTACGAATTTAAGTTGTATAGGAGAGTATGGCTGAATGAATGGCTAGAAAGGATGAGACGGATGACCAGAGTGACAGGCGCATGAGAATGGAACGATGGCTGGATGGAGCCATGGACAGATTGAGCGATGGCGGGTAGGAACCATGGACAGATGGAGCGATGGTTGGATGAAACCATGGACGGATGTAGCGATGGTTGGATGAAACCATGGACGGATGGAGCGATGGTTGGTTGAAACCATGGACGGATGGAGCGATGGTTGGTTGAAACCATGGACGGATGGAGCTATAGTTGGTTGAAACCATGGACGGATGGAGCGATGGTTGGTTGAAACCATGGACGGATGGAGCGATGGTTGGTTGAAACCATGGACGGATGGAGCGATGGTTGGTTGAAACCATGGACGGATGGAGCGATGGTTGGTTGAAACCATGGACGGATGGAGCGATGGTTGGTTGAAACCATGGAGCGATGGACGGATGAAACCATGAACAAATTGAGCGATGGACGGATGAAACCATGGACGTATGGAGCGATGGACGGATGAAACCATGGACGTATGGAGCGATGGACGGATGAAACCATGGACGGATGGAGCGATGGTTGGATGAGACCATGGACGGATGGAGCGATGGACGGATGAAACGATGGACAAATTGCGCGATGGACGGATGAAACGATGGACAAATTGCGCGATGGACGGATGAAACAATGAACGGATGGAGCGATGGGCGGATGAAACAATGAACGGATGGAGCGATGGACGGATGAAATCTTGTACAAATTGAGCGATGGACGAATGAAACCATGTACAAATTGAGTGATGGACGGATGAAACAATGAACGGATGAAACCATGGACGGACGGAACGGAGATGGAACTATGAACGTTTGGAATATGTGTGTGTTTGTAATGTATGTAAATTTCTGTTAGTTTTTTTCCTATCTATGCACGGAAGAGCAAGAATTTTCGCATTTGTAACATTAATTTTTTTAACAAATTAATGTTATTACGTGAGCGGTGAGTGAATAAGTGTGGTCTGATTAATTGCAGCGTTAATTTTTCGTATGAAAAAAAATTTCCAGCGTATCCCCAAGGAAATGTCTGTTGTACTCCAGTACATTAAATTTGTTAGCTAACAGTCTGTGCATAACTACAACTACAGTGCGATGTACTCATTCAATGTATAACTGCCAATATGCCCCGCCACTTCTCCAAAAGTACTTCCCACACTTTAATTAGTATAGATTTTAGACATTTACTTCTGTAGAGTAAGATTTTACAGCTCAACCGATAAGCTCTAAAACTTTGTGTTGACGATTCTCAGCGCTGTAAAACACACATTTCTGTGTGTCACGTTTAAACTAAACTACGTCAAAGAAAAAAAGTTTGAGTGTTCCTGGGTGAAAGAAATGGGCGTGTGAGCAGGCCAATATTTGGCGGGGAAATCTATGCCCTTTACTGGCGCCACTGAACAGCATGCATGTTTGAATTATTGACGTGCTTTAACGGTATTGGTCATTGGATGTCACGTGGGCGTTGTCACACGGTGATAAATTAATCCCCCGGAAGAGGAGGACATACTGATGAAGAGATGGCCTTTTATTTTTCTTCTCGGCGGTGAAGGTTACGTCCTTTGTCCGCAGCTGATAGTTGACGGCCTCTACTTTTACGACAGCTCGTTCCTCTGGTCGGTGGAGACATGGCGCGGGTGAAGTGAAGTGGTGTCCACAAAGTTGTTTTGCTGCTCCCTCCTTCTACTACCCGAGAAGGATGTTCTTCCACGAATGTGACGTCACCTGCACCTGTAAGCTGTTCACGGTAAAATGAGCACTTTTGAAAGCCCTGCATAAGATATATATATATATATATATATATATACACGTTGTGTATTCTTCCGCCTTATGTAAAATTAACATGGGCCTCATCACTTTATTTAGACGTCGGTTAAATGAAACTGTGAAATTATTAGAAAAGCAGCGTACATATTTTACAAATATGCTCATTTTTACACTTGGATGCATTAAAAAAAAAACTGAGAGAAACAAAGAATTTATGTTATCACAAATGGTTACCTAACACTTTTTATTCGACGGTAAAAATGAAACTATTTTCCATCCATCGTTACCAACTTTACTGGGCTCATGTCAACTGGTGCACCCGTTAAAATATATCCCTATAAAGGCAGTGATTTTTTTTCTAAGGTTGAATTAAAAAGTGCTCACGTTTTCATGAGTAGCTTTAAAGGCCACGATCCTTCATTTCTACAGATTTTGTGAGAATTAATTATTTGTACCCTAACGGGAGATGATATTGTAAAATACTCTTACAATTGTGTCAGACGTTGTTTTTATTGTGTAGTCTAATTTTTCCAACACGAAAAGTGTATAATTTTATACAATTAATTATTTGACGAAAATGTTGTTTATTTAATAATTAGTTCAAATTAAACAGGTTTTTTTGTGTTGAAAAAATTAGATTACATAATAAAAACAATTTGTAACGAAATGGTAAGAGGATTGGACAGTATCGGCTCTCGTTTGGGTACGGTATCGGCTCTCGTTTGGGTACGGTATCGGCTCTCGTTTGGGTACAGAAAATTATTTCTCGCAAAAGCCGTAGAAATGAAGGATCGCGGCCTTAAGCCGCGGTATTCGCGTTGTGATTACGTCTTGCTTAACTCCCTGCGCTTGAATAGTTGTGCTTATTTCCGTACTGGCAGTAAAAACCGACGGGCAGGGCCGGTGTAAGGTAACACACTCCTCGGAAAAGAAGCCGTGGTGTAGTGGTTAGGCTACTCGCCTTCCACCAAGGTGAACCGGGCTCTTTTCCCGGCGGGTCTTGCGCTTGCATTTTCCAATGCGGGTGTCGTGCCGGACGATTCCGCTGGTCGGCGGGTTTTCTCGGGGATCTCCCGTTTCCCCCGCCCTTGCATTCCGGCTACTCCATGCTGACCTCTCTCTCATCGGCTCTCAAGGCCTCGTTGTTAAGAGCCGCCCAAATCTCTCCACCCACCCACTCACTCCTCCATCCAATGTCGCATATTCCCCTACTTAAAATTGGACAGATAATTCAAAATTAAATTTTCAAAGATATCTCTAATCGGTGCTAAGCGATCCAATTTTTTTTTTTTGCGTCCCCGGGTTTGTGCCGTCGAACTTTAGAGCTGTGAGGAGTAGTAAAAAGCGACGATATCTCATTGCACATTTAAACCTTTCAATGTCTAGTTCATCATCCCAAAGATCTCTCGCATTCACAAGCTTTGATTTTAGACAACCACTTAGGAAGAGAGAGGCCAGTTAGTGCATTTACTTTCTTCATTATCGTCTGATTACAGTCCCTCGGTCTTGAATATGTTTGAGCAAATAGGCCTTACTAGTAATGTATTATTTGTAGAAGAAGTAATGTGCAGAATCTGATCTGTAAAAAAAAATCGGAAAAACACGTAGGAGGTGTTTTACAATTTTTGGTATTGCCTTTCACTCCAGGGAGATGAAGTACAATATTATATTTTAGGTGTTCGCCTATTTTGTCACTTGGCTATTGGTATATGTTTATCCGTCCTTCCCAACTAAGAAATCGCACTCGCCCTTAGTTTCTTCCCCTGACTGCTCAGGTTAGCTATCGTGCGAGAAACAAGTTGTATCTTCCTTCACGCACTACTTGTCCATTTCAAGGTTTTCCCCTTCTTCGTGTTCATCTTCAAACTCCTTAAACTACTGAAGCCATACTGCTGCATGGGTGATGATCACCCATGGGGGAAACAAGGAAAAGCCAAATGAAATATAAGGTCAGGGGAAATGTAAATAATTGCCATCCTTCAAAAGTTATTCGTTGTATGAATACAGGATAATGTAATAGTAAGCATGTGTAATTCTAATTTTTCGATTTTTAAGTTTGTGAACGGACAGTAATACACTTTCCGTTCTCCAAGTGACGTAGGGCCTATACGTACAAAATAGATATTTGTGTTTGTAATGGTTACTCCCATGAAGTAAATAGCGTGTATCGCGAGAAATATTAATGGGCTGAATAAGACGTTGGTTTTGCTTGGTCTGTTGCAGTGTAAAGCAATTCAACTTCATTGACAGCATTTTTTTTTTTTCGGTGGTGGAAAAATATGTTATTGGAAGATTTCAGTCCTGGAAATAGGTCAGGGAACATGGTAAGATTCTGCCTGGAAAACAAGGAAAAGTCATGGAATTTGAAAATTGTGTTTCAGTGGACATCCTAGGCTGGACCATTCGATGATTTTTCACTATAATCCATTCACGGCTATTTCAGACTTTTCTGAAGCCCTGCTAAAGTTATATTTCCATGATATATTTCTTACTAGGCGCTACTAACACACATTTTTTCTTGCTGTTTTTATTGTGTTCCTTATAAAATAAATATTATATAACGTATAAATAAACTATAGTTAAATCTTAAATTTAACGAAAAATAAGATACGTCTGTCAACAGAGGTATCTTTAGGAAATGACTAAATACGTACATGCGATGATTTTTCAAAGGTTTGTTTTCAAGAAACTGTGAATGGCCTATACGCCTCATCGCTGGCTGCGACTGCCCGTGCAGACTCGGGGCGCGTTAGCTGGTGGTTGTGTTGGTAACCACTGTGGGAAGTTAGAGGCTGGGGACTTTCTATATCAACTTTAGATACAACATGTTTCGCCTAATGCATTTTGAGAAAGAGTATGTATAACATAGCGAGAGAAGTAGACCCTTCGCAACAGACAACCTAAAATTGCTTCTAGATACAGCACTTTATTCATTGCGTGTACTTACAGATACAGTCTATTCGCAGTTTCTCAGTTTTCTTTGTTTTGTATATTCCTACATTACTTAATCTGTCACAAGCGTTTTAGATTTGTGTTAATAAAAAAGTAACATATTTTTGTTACATTGAACTTTTACTTGTGTTTTATCTGTATATTATAATATTCCATTTAACTCTAATTTGAATAAAAACAGTGAGGAAATAATTTGTTGGTAACGCCTAGTAAGAAATAGTTCCATTGCAAAATACTGTTACAGTTAGTGTGCACGAATGCTGTGCATTTTCCCTTTGGTGTAATTTTCCAGATTCGGTTAGGCTTTGTTTGCACGAGGCGGAGGAATAGTCTGAAAGTAGAACCTTAGCAAGGTTTTCAAAAAAGTGGCAAGTAACCTTGAATGGACTATAATGTAATGGCACCATTTGTGTTGAGTCAGGCACGTATTTGTTTAGTACAGTTAAATATCGCACACGTTACTCTTTAGAATAAGTACACAATTTTGGGTATAGGGTATTCACAGTAAAGTTAGCACTTTTGAAAGCTCTCTCATTTGGGACAATAGTAAAAAAAAATATTCTATTTTACTCTCAGACGTCAACTTCCGAGTCCGGTGAAATACATAAACTTATAAACTGTCCACGGTAAAATGAGCACTTTTGGAAGCCCTGCTTAAAGATCTACTATGCACGTTGTGTGTTCTTTCGCCATAAGTAAAATTGTCCTTGCCACCGACCTCATCACATTCTTCATGTGTCGGTCAAGAGAAACTGTAGTAAAATATTTACTTTTGTAATCATTTTTATCTGCAGGTAGTTACCTAACACTTTTTATTGGACGTTAAGATATGGAACTATTTTCCCCTCCATTGTTACCAACATTACTGAGCGCTTGTCACTCAGTGTGCCTGTTAAAATATACGCAGGTAGGAGTAGTGACTTTGTTCTAAGGTTGATTTCAAAAGAGCTCATATTATCGTGAACAACCTTTACTGATGTTTTATTGGAATTTGCCCGAACCTACAGTACGTTCTTGCGAGTTAGTGTAGTGTTTGTTAACGTAATTTTCGTTAACTACTGTGCTCGTGTTGTGGTATACTTGCACTAATTGAAGGAAAAATCCTCGACACGCAGGCAGCTAGGCTCGCTCCATTGTTTTCCAAACGACTCTTCTCCCCGTGACCTTGGCTGCGTTTCTTGGGAACAGTTAATTACCTGACAACAGCCCGGTCCCGCGGCTTATAAGTTGCCGCTCTTATCTGAACCCTGGTGACAAATAACTAGCAGCTCCACGTGGGCCGTAAATATCCCGTTGATAGTCTAATTGGCGACATTAGTTTTGCTCAGGTCATCGGGCCTGGCGCTACATCATCACCACGCCGAGTGTTTACGTCGTGCGATATGGCCGACATACTTGCAGCCTCGAGAAACTAGCTTCACCCATCAGAAGAGTAGGCGCCGACATCGCTCGACAGCAGACTTACACTAGTACACACAGGTTGTTCATGGTAAAAATGACAGCCCTGCTCAAGATCTACTTGTAAGCACATTGTGTATTCTTCCGCCATATGCAAGACCAGCAATGCTGTGGACCAGCTCAGTGAAGTGAAACTGTAAAATTATTATCAAAGGAAATGTTTTGGAAATTTTCTTATCCATACACATGCAGAGAAAAAAATCAGAAAAAGAAGTAAATCATTTTAGTTATTGAGAAACGTGTACCTAACACTTTTAATTAGACGTCGAGACACGGAACTACTTTCCGTACTTCCGTTACCAACTTGACTGGGAGCACGCACCACGTGTACACGTTAAAACTTCACGCAGATAAGGACAGTGACATTTTTCAAGGATTGATGTGGCCTTTAGCCTGTTGCGAATAGGATAAACAATTGAAGCTCGTGCAATGTGGTGGTAAAGTGAGCACTTTTGAAATCAACCACATTCGAAAAAATATCGCTGGCCATAACTACACGTATAAGTTACATGCAGTACACAATAGAACGATTTTGATAACTTCGATGTCATCTTACCTGGATCCTGCGTTCTAATACTTAAACGTTGCATTGAGAGTGTAACATGTAAACTTATGGCAATTGTCGTCCTAATGTTATTACCACTATACTCGAGCGCGAATTTGCCTATTAAAGCATTTAGTTTCCTAAAAATTTCCTTGGTTCTCATTTGGATGACTGATGAATAAAGTGAAACGATCCATGGCAATGTTAATCTTTCATATAGCGACATGATACAAGATGTGAGTGAAAGTAGATCCCAAGCTAGGCTTTCAAAAGTGCTCAAATAACCGTGTAAAAGTTATTTTTTTGACACCCCTCCGCGTTTTATAACATTTTTTTTTCCAATAAAAATACTCACATTCACGAATAGAGCAGTTCATGTCTGCAAACAGTGTTTCAAGTATTATACAAAGTAGGCCTACCCATGGGAAATCAGGACACGCTGGGGAACAGTGCCTTGCACTACACAAAAAAAAAGCGTAAAAGATAAATTTTAAATGTGGTTGTATTTTCTTATGTTGTGCTACATATTTTTTACACAAAATTTATTCAGTAAAGTACTTTTATTTAATTTTAAAAACCCCTCCGCTTTATATAACAAATTTTTTTTCAATAAAATTAGATTTAAGAATAGAACAAAAATAAATGACAGTTTACGTACTTTGCGGGAATGGTCAATGCCACCATTCAGTACAGGTAGTTAGCGGGAGGGTGGAAAAAAAAGGGGGGGGGGTGTTAATAAAAAGGAATTAACATCACCTACATGTTGAAAAATAGAATCCAATATGGAAGGTGTCGACAGCATCACCTATATTTAAAAACACATGTAACTGTTGTCTGTGGTGGCTAAAATCTTTGATTAATACACTAGCATCACCTAGGTTATGAACTCCAATATCGCATCCTCAGCAATTGACTGTTCACTTAATTTGATGGTTTCGCTTCAGTTGGTTCGTACGCAGGTTGTTTGTATTTCTGTTGTACTCACCAGGATGGCCTGGTCTTATCTAGCATTGTTTATATCATACAGCACCCAACGTTTGTATGATACGTGATTTCGCTGGTTGGTATGTACTTTACATTATGTTTTGTATCTGTCTGTATCGGTGTGTAGCAGTGTTATCCTTATCGTCCCCGTATTTTGCATTGGAACTTAATTTTTGCCTAACATAACTGACCACGCGCCCTATGCTCGCACAATATTGTATTGGTTGGTACATGTTTATAACTATGCTTTTTTTTTTTTTTTTTTTTTTTAGCATACAGTACCCGACGCGTGGTTAAGAAGTTCTTATAACTATTTTTTCTTGTTGGAATGCTAAAGGTTTTTTTAATGCAACAGATATTTAAAAATATATATATATTTATTAATAAAACTACACATATATACAAACAGTTTGTCATAACTCATTCTCGAGAGATATCGATGCACTGATCGAACTCTCGCGTGTACCTGCCCTTATGTAGAGAACAGTTCTTAACGATCGTCAAAAATCCATATTTCTCTTTCCAGCACAAGGACCACGTATCTTTGAAGTCTGAGTGTAATGACCGTATTGACGTGATCATCGTAAACATGACGTAAGTCCATACCGTCCATTCAAAACAGCAACAACATGTTTGCGTTGAGTATGTGTGAATAAGTCTGGCCAAGTACACACAATCCACCTTCGCATGTTGTCCCATGCGAGTTTGTTTCTCGCTCGCAATGTCATCGAAGACGATTATTGAGTTTTGCAATGCTTCGCTCGGAGATACGACGGCTTCGTTATGACTGCAAGAGAGATAACCCACACCTTCCACTGCCTGCAGTACTCGAGCCAATCGCGGGTATTTTGGTTGCTGGAGCTATATATGTCGTCGAACTGAAGACCATTATCTTCTTCCAGCAGGCTCAGTAGGACACATGTTTTCCCACAATTTCATGGTCACGTAATGATGCACTGCTCTGTATTCGGAAATAGGCTTGCATGTCGTTATTCGTGGGAATTATCTTCATATTCAGCATGAATGCGTATGGATAGAGTAACATCTTGCTTGATAATACGTTTATCACCACTATCTTTATTGCGGTGTATACGGTGCTGATTAGTGTTGTTTGCGGTGTATGCTGTGCCAATTGTGGTGCGTGTGATGTTGATTGTAGTTGCAGAGAACCAGTGCTACAAGTTTTAGGATATTTCTTTAAAATGTCACTCCGTGTAAACTATCTCTGGCATAAATCGCACTGAAATGACATTCTTGAAGTTTTCATCCTGCAGGCCGTTATTTCATGTCGATGCATGCTGCGCAGAGTAGTGAATTCTTTACCGCAGAAGCAACAAAGGAGATGCATCATTGGAATTTTACGTCCGTACTGTTCCAAGTCTAGAATGATACTGAAACAAGCTATATAAAAGGAGCATATTTAAACTTTGGCGAAGACTTGATCGTAGAATCGGCACTGGCGCCAACCTGTAGCTATGATGTGCGTTATGGCTCCATGATCTTTGAGGTCAAAGGCAAACATAACTTGTTTTGTGGGGGTGCTGATTAAGTGTTGATTGTGATTGTGGTGCTGTGATGCATGTGGTGCTAACTATGGTGCATGCGGTGCTAACTGCGGTTCTAGCTGCCATGCCAACTGCGGTGCTAGAGTGCGTAGTTCGATGTATGTACGATATTTCATCTCCCAACATTTATCATGTAATGGTGGTCGTGTGGTCAAGGCATCAGACTGGTAACCTAAGGGTAGTCGAAACGAACTAGCTTGTCGCCTGCATTTTTGACTTTTAGTTGTATTGCAAACCGGTAGGAATTTATAGTCTACTATGCTTAAATGTGCTCTTAGGTCATACTATGCCTGTGACTCTTTTCATTGTCTGGTGTGAAGCCTATGTTGCGACAGTTCGGTAATTACAGTCAACTATGCTTATAAGTAGACAGGACATACTTGGTCTTGCGAGCCTTCTTGTCGTCGTCGGTGATGCCTACATTATGAATTTGACAACTGTATCTTCAATGGTTCGGAAATTACAGCTAACTATGCTTATAACTAGATATGTGGTATAGCTCGGAGAAAAAACTGCAGGCTGGCATTGTGGCGGGATCCAAGATGGCTGCCGTCGGTGTGGATGTTCGCTAGAATGAGAAAATTGTGGGTGGGAACACCCGGGAAGAGAGAGAGAGAGAGAGAGAGAGAGAGAGAGAGAGAGAGAGAGAGAGAGAGAGAGGCTGGTGTTGTGGCGGGGATCAAAGATGGCCACCGTCGCAGTCTCGGGACGTTCGCTAGGACGAAAAAACCTGTGAGTGGGAGAGGCTAGCATTGTGTTAGGGATTGGGGCTGGTGTCACGTTAGCGAAGCCAGGAGTCGGGGTGGAATGTAAGAGCATGAAATAAGGATATTCGGCAGGATAGAAGCTTCCAGAAAAAAATACATATAATGAACCATCCAGAAAAACACTGGAATGCAAACGCGAGAAGTTTCGAGAGGTACCCAAGATGGCCGCCATACTGGGTAACAAAATGACAGCAAGAGTATAGGATAGAAGCATCCAGAGAAAATAATAAAATCCCACATCCACCTTAATGAGTCAAACCCACATTGTGGGATCGGAATACTAATGCAGGAAGTTCCGTGGCGCCGGAGTGGAGAGAAGAAACGGAAATTTTAAGGGGAAAAAGGGGAAACAAGGGAATTTTTTCCTTGTGACGAGATCCAAGATGGCCGCCGAGGCGCCAAGGTTCCGTGCCAGGACGCCAGTTGTAGCAGAATCAGCTATTTACAACTACTGCCTAACTACACATAGTCTATATGATGGGAAGAGAATTGCACGACTGTGGTGATAGTCATCGAAAGAGAATACAGATATGTGCGAACATTTGCAAATATTTGTAAGGTCAAGCTGCGAGTAAAGCTTTGTGTGCAGTCCTTAATTTTTTTTGTGCAGTGGACAAATGTACATGCGCTGTCTAGCGAAGCTGACTAAAGGAGTAGGTACTGTCGTCACCTTTTCTTTGTTTCTCGAGGTCGTTGCCACTCCATGGTCTAGTAACCTCCGACAGCGACAGGTGGTTCCGTGGGCCCCTTGGTTGCTTTGTCACCAGTGTATCGCTGGCCGGGCCAGAGTCCCACGAGAGTTCAGCACGTTTGCTTACAATAGCGCCCCTCGGGGGAGGAGACTTGAGCAGCACAAATATTTATATCAGAAGAAGAATTATCTGCGGTCGCCGGAGCAGCGCCGGAATGAAATGAAGGGGGAAACGGAAGATCCCCGAGAAAACCTGCCGCCCGGGCGGCATCGTTCGGCGCGATTCCCACGTGCGAAAATCCGGGTGTGCCCCCGCCGGGATTCGAACCAGGTTAGTCTGGGTTTGTGGCGAGTTGTCTAACCACCACAGCATCGTGGCCCTTTTCACATTTCGCAATTGCAATTGTCAATGCAAATAGTTTGCGACGAGCAAGACTAATGAAGGAGCGATTTCTTCTGAAGCTTACCTGGTAAAGCGAAGTCTTTGTTGACGTTTGTTGGGGGCGATAAATTCCTCACCTTGAGGGTCCGCGTTAGAATCCCGGGTATAGTCTGTCGTGTGTAAATTCTAATTTTGTTTGTTGTGCGGTAGCTGGCAACACTGATCCTGTTTTATATAGGCTGTTCACGGTAAAATGAGCACTTTTGAAAGCCCTGCGTAAGATCTTTTATACACGTTGTCACTTCTTTCGTCTTATGCAAAATTAACATTGCCAAGGACCTCATCACTTTATTGATGTGTCGGTTAAGTGAAACTGCAAAATTATTAGGAAAGTAAATATTTTTAAAATCTGCTCATTTTTACATTCGCATATATATTGGAAAAGCAGAAAGGGGAAGAAATAATTTAAGTTATCAAAAATGTTTACCCTACTCTCGTTACTCCACATTAAGGTATGACACTGCTTTCCATCCTTGTTACCAACTTTACTAGACGCATGTCACTGGTAGGGACAGTAACTTTTTTCAAGTTTTATTTCAAAAGTGCTCACTTTATCGTGAACAGTCTTTAGCAACTGTTTTACACACACGCGCGCGCGCGTGCTTTCATAGTCTCCCAAGGAGTTCATTTTTATTATACTGCACTTTTATAATAGACATGGATGTGCTTGTCTTTTTTGGATGTAAAAGTTTGATGCACTTGCGAGTAAGGAGTCTTCTTGCACGACATCGAGCTAGAAAAATAAAATGTATGCTTTTTAAAAGCCTAATGAGCAAATTTTAATTTAAAATCTTGATCCATACAGGTTTCAATAACGTTATTGACACAGTTGCTTTTACTTAACGCTGTTCTTGACGTCACAGGCATGTTATGTTGCAATTGATTGGATATTTAATACTTGTTTAACTTGCGGTAAGGGTTATAATTTGTAGCTATTTTAACTTTCAATTATTTTTTTAATAACAATTGAATTACGGGTTAAAAGCAAGACAAATTTCAAATATATAGTCTTCATGGCAATCTAATAATATTGGGAACTATTTTAATCGTAAAGGTTAGAGTTACCTTTTTTTCAATTTGAATATTTGTACAAGAAAGATAGTCTCTACATTTAAAATTCCTATATTCAGTTTAATTTTTGGAAATATTTTTTCCTCTATTATGACACTTTTTCCGGACTGTTATTTCATACCGCAAGTAAAATGGATGCAATATGCTGGAAATGCCACTCGTAGTTCTTCCAATTTTTCCAAAAACCGGTTCAATTTATGTTTTGCCTCGTGTAAACCAAAATTAACTATGTCTAGGAAACAACGCAGTATATGTGTAAGCCACGCATTCATTTTAAAAATATTTCGCATGAGAAATATTTATCATTAAGCATTACCAGCGCACATATTTATTCGCTGTCTTTAATCATACTAATTATAAATGAAATACAAACTATAAATAAAAGTTCAGTTTAACCAAAAAATAAGATACCTTTATGTTAACATAAGTATACAACAATAGTTATACGTGACATATGTCGGAAACAGGCAAGTACGTCGCGGGTTTTTTTTTAAAAGTTTGATTCAAAATGCGTGAAGATGCAGCGAATACACTAAAGCGATGCAGCAGCAGGCAGAACCGATTGTTGTTCTCATGTAAGCAGATCTTTTATGCGAAGTAGCCATTTTGCTGTTGAATTCGTGATTTTTAACTCCAAGATTCTAAAACAAACGATATGTAACTAACTAGATGCTGTCGTCTTCCTACTCTAGTTTATTAATTCCATTATAAGGCAATTTACTCACTAAATATGAAAAAAAAAAAAATTGTAATTTTAATTTTACATCCAAAATATTTTACACTTTAGTGCTATCTTTCGGTTCATTTTCAAACTACGTTTATTTAATACAAATGTTGAATAAAATTAACCTTTATATTCATGTGTTTCATTACAAATATGTATATTGAACTATTGTATACATTGACATCTAATACACGTCGGTTATCGAAGAAATTAGTACTATAAAATATGAGAACCAGCTGACTTCTGGGAAATATCGGCGACGTCTGCTCTTTCCGCGATCAGAAAATATCTGCTTGTGCGCAACTTTTCTGCGCGACTCGCACGGAAACAGAAGACGGCTTCTGATTGGCTGTTCTAGTGTCTGCTCTCTCTGTTCGGTGTGATTGGGCGTAAATGTGAACCAGGGATAACTCAGGTCCAGACCTGAGTCTATGCCGCTAAACGCCACCCAGTCCCGAAGAAAACAGCTGGGGCTGCACATGCCAGTGATGTTAGACGTACCATTTTTATGGTACTTATAAATAGACTTTGTGTACCATGTACCATAATCTGACTACAATAAAAATATGCGGCTAATGACCAGAAAGTGTAATAAAAATAATCAGTTGTTGCCTGTTTTGTTTAATCCAAAAGCTGAACCACTATGATTTATCTGCGAATTAGAGTTTGAACGAGATTTCACGAACAAGGTATCAAGACCGAAATGTATCAAAATCCTTCAGGTTTCTCGCAGTGTTCCATTGTTACCTTTTAGTTTGAGAGTTCGTCGTTTATTGTTGTCAGTCTGGTTGTTGTACTATATTCTGCGCGGGTAATTTGGCCTATTTTAGTTAACACATTCCATTGCTGTGCAGGCAGGGTTGTTCATCAAATGTTGTTAAGGTGGAATGATTATTTTTTAATTATAAACCAGGTGATGTTTCAATTATTTGTTTTATTGCGAATATTTATTTGTATATATCAGTAGTGTAAAATTGAAACAACCATTGTGTAATGAAAGTAAAACAACAAACAAAATTGTGATTTTAAGAGTTTGTTATAAATGTACCATAATTTCGTGCCTGTGTACCATTATTTTGAATTCCGCGTACCATGGCAGAGCAGTGACGATCTAACATCCCTGGCACGTGCCGTACTTGTAAATAAACAGTTCAACAGCACACTTGATTGGCGTTGCTATCTGGCATCACTTATCCCTTGGCGATTGTGCAATCGCGTTATCTTATGCAGCTCGCGCGATAGCAAAGAATTTGGAATGAAAAGCGCGCAAGCCCAAATATCCCTGCGTTCCTGTTTTAGGCGCCAGCTCAACTGTCGCGTGATCTGCTCTGCAGTGTGTGCGAATTTCAACTTTTGCAACATTCTGTATAACAAAAACTGCATGTCAATACTTCGGGGAAACATTCCTCACGTCTGGAGAATGAAACAATGTTGTATGAACATAGGTCCGCAAACGCTTCGTTTCTTTACTACAGCTCGTAATACATAACTTACTGTGTAAGGCACGCGGGCTGGATCATGTTACCGTGGATTGCCATCGTAGCTGTAATTGGCAGCCCGATGCCAGCCCCCGAGGAGCCCTGATTTCAATCTACTAGACATTTATTTGCAGGGACATCTAAAGGCACTTGTGTATGAGACCCCAGTGGACTATGTGGGCAACTTCTGTAATCGAGTTGTGGCGGGTTGCGAAACAATCAGGAATTGTCCAGGGACTCGTCAAGGCATCCTGGTGGTGTCCATGCAATGGCGGGTTGCATAATTTCCTTTAGTGCCGACGATAAGCTTTCATACGTGTGTAATTAATTCCTGTGCAGATGCTACTGTTCTAGGCGTAGTCTCGTGGTGCGAGGTGTCGTGTATCATTGACGCGAACGCTTGCGATGGCATTCCAAAGTAACATGATCCAGCCCGCGGGCCATATACTGTACGTTATGTATTACGGGCTGTAGTGCCGAAACGAACCATTTGCGGACCTATGTTCACGTAGCATTTTTTCATCCTCCAGATGTGAGGAATGTTTCCCCAAAGTATTGACATGGAATTTTGCAACACCATATGGAAAACCATTCTCTAATCGTGTTTACACTCCAGAAGATGTAAAAAAGGGCCATGACACCTATAAAAAATTAAATACTCGAGAAGGTGGGAAACTCGTACCAGTCAGTGTATTTAATTCGTAACATTCTATAAATTATTTTGAAAAAAAAAAAAAAAAAAAAAAAAAAAGTCACAACTTGAAGTTCCGTAGTAGCACGCAGCACTTGGAAAAAGCTTGCACAATAGTTCAGTAGCTGCGCGAGTCGTTGGTCATCTGCATCGCTATCTTTCTTCTTTGCCTTGAACGTTTAAAACGGCCTTTACACTGTCTCTTGTTAGGCGAGCATGTCATCATACATGACGTCACATGGGGTGTCTAGCAAACAACGAGCGGGCTGTAAATGATTCTTGATTGCGTGTTGTCAAGCATGTCAGGGGCGACGCGTGTTGAGGCGATCCTCCTCGCCCGTGCGGAGATTAAGGAGGCCGTCAAGAAAGTGGGAAAGGGGGGGGGGGGGGGTTGTTTCCAAGAAAGGCTGGATTTTACCGCAACGGTACTTCCGACAACTATGCACGACAAAGACGCTATAACTAGAGCCACGAGCATTTCGCGGATTGATTTGGCTTCTAGCTAGATTTCACAGACCTGTATACACTCGAGACACAATCGTTTGGTTATTGGTAGCTGATACCGAGTGAGGTCTTAGTACAGTACACACACACTCACGCTACTATCTCCTGCTTATTACTGGCTCACAGTTGAATGGGGCGTGTATAAATAACTGCTGTCCAATCACAGTATCAGGAGAAAAGAACAAGTGTTTGAAGTTGTGAAATACACGTGGCTCTAGCGATTACACCACGCCCATGAGAGTGCTTTCTCGGGCACAAGTGGTTCGTGCGTATTTCGACGTGTAGTGGAAAAGGCCGGATCGTGATATGGGCAGTCTCGCTGCCACGCGTACGTGATGTCGCCAAGCTCGCAGCTTTGAGGAAGGGAACGTAGGGGAGGGCTCTCCGAACGCTCTCTGCTGGAGGGAGGGAAATCACGTGACATTGCCGGCGCTATACAGACCAAATTGCGTAACATCGCTCTCTGGTACCGTGGTTTAAAATGACTCCGACGCGACTTAGGTGGCCGCCTGGGTAGGCCGCCGAGCTTCAGCCGAAGAAGTTCTATTAAAAATCTATCCAACGTGCCTGAGTGAGGTCTGCTTACGAATAGCATTTAAGAAACTATGCGCCTCTGTATACGTTTTTTTTCAGTTCCTCCATTCTTCTCTAAAGCATGGTTTTGTGATTGTGAAAATTGCTCAGACGGCAAGACTGCCCAAAACATCGCGCATCTAGTTCTATCTATAGTGAAAAATCTACTACTTCATGACGTTTTATATTACGAACCAATAGCAAAATTTGTCTCATACGTTATCTCGATCTCGCACTTTGAAACCAAGATCGACGAATCGGAGATCCAGAATCATGAAATTTCGTTAGTGCAACACTTTAACATTGGAACTAAGAACAAACTAGATCCTGGTTCGGAACTAGGATCATTCGGTCTCGGATCGGGGAAGAAGTTGGTGCAACGGGCCTAACTTATTGTAAACTAAAAGGGTAAATTCAAACACGGCCTCAAAGTGCCCGCAGTGCCCAACATTCTCCTGTACACGCGTGGACGAGCTACACTATGTGTAAGCTGACACTTGATGTTAGTATCCAGCCAGAGTGCGTACAGGAAGTACCTACTACCAACTTCCGTTTCTAGCAGGCCTGTAACTCGTTATACAGTCGACCGTAGAACATGCATTCGTACAGACGTTACGTATCCCATTTACTTCCCACATTAATGGAAAGTTTTTATAATGCTCCTAGGCGAAACACTTTCTCAAAATACTCTCGTTTCCTTGCAGCGTTTCCATATAGGCGATATGGCTTCACGAATGAGTTAACTTTATTTCAAGTGCTATCAGATACAGCTACACATAAAATGAGAATAATTTACTTTAAAAGCTTGATGTAAAAATGTGCTCAAACACGTGTGTTAAAATTGCGTTCCAAAATGGCAACAACTTATGAAACTAGCACGTGTGAACAGCACGAGCAACTTGTTACTCCGTCCGCTTCTTTTCTTTGAGTTACTCGTTAGTTGCCGCACGATGTGATCGCGTGGTTTTAAACATATATCGATTTGAGTATTATTTCTGTGCTTAGCGAAGTCAAAACCCAGTGTAAAAAAAAATACAGTTTAACTTGGAATGTCTGCTCTCAAGACCTCGCTGTTGAGAGTCGCCCAAATCTCTTCATTCGTTCACTCACTCGCTCACTCACGTAAGGTCATGCTTCACCATGTGTGGCCGTATAAGGAATTAAATGCAAACAAAGATCTGTCCTTTTTTGTGGTAGTATTTTCAACTATAGGCTATTCACGGTAAAATGAGCGCTTTTGAAAGCCCTGCTGAAGATCTACTTGTATGCAGTTTGAGTTTTCGTCCGCCTTATGTAAGGTTAGCATTGTCACGGGCCTCATCTTTTATTCATGCGTCGGTCAAGTGAAACTGTGAAATTATTAGAAAAGTGAACATTTTACGAATCGGGCTCATTTTTACTCTTCGATGCATAAAAAAAAACAGTAAGCGAAAGAAATAATTTAAGAGATGGGAATAGGATGAAAGGACAAATTTATAAGGGCCTTAAAAAAGGGCTCACTTTACTGTGAACAGCCTATATCAGACTGAAAAAATAACAGAAAACACTGCCGTGAGAAAACTAAATCCTTTTCCCCCTCAGCCTGTGTATCACAGGCTGGACAAAAGTGACTGCGTGTCGGGGTTGTAATCGGGTATTGTCTATAGACCGCTAGGCTCTGTGCTTGAGTACCGATTTAGTCATTTTTGTAAATAAGTATCTGTGTTCATTTAGCATTAGCATGTAATTGTAATTTACCCGTCCCCTTCAAACAGCTCCATTAGCAGATAGTCATAGAAGCTGGTGTGTTAAACATTTCGCCTACCTCATGTTTAAACTGTGTTGCAGTGTGTGTGAAATGCAGTTCAACGTGTCCCCGATGTGCTGTTATACAAAAAAACCTTCTGGACGATGTCTGTCGATTGCTTTTAAGAGCGAGATGGATCCCCGCATTTTTATGAAATAGTTGTTTGCGCGAATATACGTATCTCGGTAGATAAAGGTTCTGCAAACACAACGTTTTTCAGAGAAGATAAAAAACATTTATCTACTCCCATATTCTTTTTTACTTTTGTCATATTAAGTGTATTCTCGGAGAATAATTTTTGTGAAAATGGTCAAATATGACTGATTTTTAAAGCCTGCCTATGCAGTTTCTTTAAGCGGCACGAGCAAAACTACAAAAATACGGACGTAATCTGTGGTCTTTTTCGTCGCGTGTAACTAAACCTCACTGTTAAAGATCTAATCTGCACAGTACAGCGTCACGACGGAAACACTCCAAGTATTGCGCGTAGGGCGATGAAGCGCTAGAAGTGCGCGTTAGTGTCGCCCGTATCGCTCCCTCGCTTCTTGATTTTGGACGCGGGGTTCCCACGGGGGTCGTCTACATCCCGCTCTTAAGACCTCCCGCACACAAAGAAACACCATCTCGGAGCCACTCAAACATAACAAAAAATAAATGCAAGTTTCAAAGAGCTTTATCACACAGTATTAGAGTCTGATACATTTAAGAAGTACTTGTGGAAACTTCATTGAATATTTCTAAACGTTTTTACACCAATAAAATGATAAGTCACCTTCACCAATACAATGTTAGGGTTGCCACTGACGGCTCCCGCCTGCCTGTCGCCCGGACTGCGTTGCAGTGTGTTTCGAACACCTTTTCTCAAACGAAACTATTAAACGTATTCCCAACGTGCTAATCTACGAAAAGAAAACACTCTTCAGGCGATGGTTGCTGAGTGCTTTCAAGACACCGTGTACATTAAAACCTCCCATTTTTGAGTACTCCGAAATGGAATATATTCTTCAGAAACACGCACAACTACTCGAGGCCCTGCGCTGAAAGACTTTGCTAGTGTCTCGGCTGAAAGACCCACGCAGTGCGACGTTGCATTAACCTGGTGTGTTTATTGGAGCGTCGGCCTAATTCAAACATACTAGATTCGCTATTGTGTCTGAAATCATCAAAATATTTGGATATGTGGTTACAAGCAAAAAGAAAATATGCATGCAAGTGCCCTCCTAATTAAAAAGGTTTGAAGGTTCGATTCAAGTCTGGAAGCTTCTTTAAAGTTCTTTGTTATTTTTGATTCACGATTTAATAAACACGTCCTTCTTAATGGGCTGATATTTATAAAAAAAAAAAAACATTATTTAATTGCATGCCATTTGCCAATGGGGAAAATGATAAAAAAAAACCAAGAACATTGCAAGATAAAACGCAGTACGTTTTGAACAGAAACATTATTCATAATGTTCGAATGCATAATCATACTTAATGACATAAACTACCGTACAATATCAGTATGCACCAATAGATGACACTTCAAAAGTTTATTTATTGATACTACTATTACTGCTACCACTACCATCACCATCAATTACCACCACTCCCGTCCTACTACTACTACTACTACTACTACCACCACCCACCTCCTACTTCTACCACTACCACCACCCCCTCCTCCTACTACTACCACCACCCCCTCCTCCTCCTATTACTACCACCACCACCCCCTCCTCCTACTACTAAATACCACTACCCACCCACTCCCTCCTCCTACTACTACCACTACCAACCACCCCTCCTCCTACTATACCACTACAACCACTCCCGTCCTCCTACTACTACCACTACCCCCCCCTCCTACTATTACCACTACCCCACTCCCCGTCCCTTCTACTACTACCACTACCACTCCCCCCTCCTCCTACTGCCACCACCACCACCCCCCCCCTCCCCCCCTACTACTACCACTACCACCTCCTCCTCTCTACTACCACACCACCACCCCCTCCTCCTTCGACTCACTACCACCCACCCACCACCCCCCCCTCCTTCACTACCACCCCTCCACTACCACTACCACCCCCTCCTCCTACTACCACTACCCACCCTCACACCACCCCACCCCCTCCCTACTACCACTACACACCCAACCACCCCTCCTCGTACTACCACTACCACACCACCACCCTCCTACTCACTCACCCACTAACCCACCACCCCCTCCTCCTACTACCACTACCACCCCCCCTACTACCATCACCACCCCTCTACTACTAACCACTCACCCACTACACCACACCACCCCCTCCTACTACTACCACTACCACCACTCCCGTCCTACTACCACTCCCCTACCAACTCCCACTCCCGCTCCTACTACTACACTACCACCACCCCTCCACACTACCACTACCACCACTCCCGTCCTACTACTACCACTACCACCACTCCGTCCTACTACTACCACTACCACCACTCCCTGTCCTACTACTACCACTACCACCACTCCCGTCCTTACTACTACCACTACCACCACTCCCGTCCTCTACTACTACCACTACCACTAACCACCACTCCCGTCCTCCTACTACTACAACTACCACCACTCCCGTCCTACTACTACCACTACCACCACTCCCGTCCTCCTACTACCACTACCACCACTCCCGTCCTACTACTACCACTACCACCACTCCCGTCCTACTACTACCACTACCACCACTCCCGTCCTACTACTACCACTACCACCACTCCCGTCCTACTACTACCACTACCACCACTCCCGTCCTCCTACTACTACCACTACCACCACTCCCGTCCTCCTACTACTACCACTACCACTACCACCACTCCCGTCCTCCTACTACTACCACTACACTACCACCACTCCCGTCCTACTACTACTACTACCACCACTCCCGTCCTCATACTACTACCACTACCACCACTCCCGTCCTCCTACTACTACCACTACCACCACTCCCGTTCCTACTACTACCACTACCACCACTCCCGTCCTCCTACTACTACCACTACCACCACTCCCGTCCTACTACTACCACTACCACCACTACCCGTCCTCCTTCTACTACTACCACTACCACCACTCCCGTCCTCCTACTATTACCACCATTACCACCCCCCTCCTACTATTACCACTATCACCACCGCCACTGCTAATCATTTTCTTCATCATCGTCATCATCGCAAGACTTTGGGCCTGTAACAGTGTGACTAGCGGTCGAGTTAATTATTTTACGGGATGGAAAAATAGCCCATGTGTTAGATCGCGGTTAACAGAAGATTAGTGTTAGTCCAGCAGGCACGATGCTATTTATATCGGTTAGGTGTTGTATGCCGATTACCTTGGCGGCGCTGTTTGTAGACTTGCATCCCTTTTGCCTGCAGACGACGGTTTATCACGGGCTGAGATAAGTAAGAGTGAGATAAGGCGCGAAGTGGCGAATGCGGCGTGCTCGAGCCAACGCCGTTTAAAGGCGACGTGACTCACCACGAAGCGCAGCGTGCCTGCAGAGCTCACAACTGTGCGCCCTCGCAAGAATACTCCTTTTCTCGACGTTTACTATACCATTACAAATAGGATTTCACGATAAAGTGTGCACTTTTGATATCAACCTTTGAGGAAAAAAATCGCTGCCCATTAACTCTGTATGTGCTAGCGTACAAATGGACTTGCAGACTCGCGGTCAAGTTGGTAGCGAATTAATTACATGCACGCCGAACAGACAGAGCGGAAAACTAAAACAGCCAATCCGAAGCCGTCCTCTGTTGAGTCGAGTTAATATTGGCATAATACTGAGACTATACTGGTATGAGTAGAATTTGGCCAAGAAACTTCGTGTGGACATTCCTTACGCAAAATCAAGTGGGAAATATATAGGCTAGATCTCTTTGTACCTCCACTGAATATTAAGGGTGATATTAAGCTATTTAAGATTAAGATTTTAAACTGCATCTTTGTAAAATATAATAAAGGAAGTAAAATTAAGGTACATGTATCCGAACATTGTTTTATGTTATAGAGATCTTCAAACAAAGAGCGACATCTTATTAATACTTCGCCCCGTAATGAAAATTAAAGGATGGGTACACTCTTATTGCAACTTTTTATCGTCGAAAATCATGAACGTTCGATGATGGTTAATTGAGTAGTTTGACATAATTAAGAATAATAGTCTCTTGTTGCAACTTCCTTGGACCCACAGTTCTCGTGCACATTGCTTCGGCCGAGACGATCCAGCGCCTAGCACGTAGGCAACGACACACCCTGCAGGAAGTCTTATATTGACGTGTCGCCAGAAACTGTTCTCCCCTCGTGTCGCTGCGTAGTAACTGGCCAGTGCCAATTATTTCATATCTGTCAATATTTTTGTCTAGCTTCGCCGTCGCAAGTTACAGGACGGGGTAGAAGAAATGGGCGCTGGTGATGTATTCTGACCTGCGTGTGGTATATTATGTAATACTAGCTATTTCGTACCTTTTTTCTCAATCGAATGGAATTTGACATAGAATAAGTAGAAAGAAGATTTAAAACAAAATAGACTGACAGCATGGTGGCGAGCAAAGGGAAGTGAAGGATCTAAATAGTTTTTTTTTCCATCAAGTTATAAATATTAAAGTTCTCTTTACTGACAACCCAAGTCTCCTGATAGTATTGTATGGTTCTGGACTCATTTCAGGCATAGTTCAAGGCAAGCTCTTTCTTTTTTCGTCCTATCATGTCACGGGTGTTATCTTTGTGAAGGCACGTCATCGAGAATTCAATAATAATATTTAGAGCGTAACGGGATAGCAGTAGTGATTCGTTACCTACAGCACGACAGTTTTCAAGCGTTCGTTAGCCAGACAGTTTGTGTAATGGAGTAGCCAGACAGTTTGTGTAATGGAGTAGCCAAACAGTTTGTGTAATGGAGTAGCCAAACAGTTTGTGTAATGGAGTA
This sequence comes from Dryococelus australis, assembly GCA_029891345.1. Classification (NCBI taxonomy): domain Eukaryota; kingdom Metazoa; phylum Arthropoda; class Insecta; order Phasmatodea; family Phasmatidae; genus Dryococelus; species Dryococelus australis. The sequence continues at coordinate 111,006,218 of CM057004.1, read as the reverse complement.
GCCAGACAGTTTGTGTAATGGAGTAGCCAAACAGTTTGTGTAATGGAGTAGCCAAACAGTTTGCGTAATGGAGTAGCCAGACAGTTTGTGTAATGGAGTAGCCAAACAGTTTGTGTAATGGAGTAGCCAAACAGTTTGTGTAATGGAGTAGCCAGACAGTTTGTGTAATGGAGTAGCCAAACAGTTTGTGTAATGGAGTAGCCAGACACGCAACATATTATTTATAAAGGCTGTTCACGGTAAAATGAGCACTTTTTAAAGCCCTGCGTAAGATCTACTTATATGCACATTGTGTATTTCTTCGCCTTATGTAAAATTAACATTTCCATGGTCCTCGTAACTTTATTCATGCGTCAGTCATGCGGAACTGTGCAATTATTAGAAAAGGAAAATGTTACAAATCTTCTCATTTTTACACTTCGAGGCATTAAAAAAAAAAAAAAAAAAAAAAAAACAGAAGGTGAAAGAAATAATTTCAGTTGTCACAAATGGTTACGTAGCACTTTTAATTTGACTGTAAGACATGGGACTACTTTCTCTCCGTCGTTACCAACTTTGCTAGGCACATATCACTCGGTGCGCCCGATTAAAATTATTCATTTAGGAGTGATGATTTTTTTTTCTAATGTTGATTTCTAAAGTGCTCACTTTATCGTGAACATCCTTTACCCAGTTGTAATCACTGCACCCAGACGCCCGGTAATTTATGGTCTCTTCGCATTATCTTCACACATTTTTTAAACTAAACCTTCGAGAAATCAGCCCATGTGTGATGTGTTTGGCCGTTTCCAAAATGTGTCTTGCATCACAAGCGATGACGAGCTACAATTGAAATAACTGTAGCCGCAATCATGATAAATACATTAACTCAAGAAAAACCTCTTAAAATCAACCTTTTATTTATAAATGCACTAAAAAGAGAAAAATAATTACAGTAGTTTCGAAATTCGTAGAGACGTGGTCGAAAAGCCGTAATAAACTTTACTACAAATTATGTTCATATCAATTTATATTTTATATACAAAAACTTGGCGCAATGTAGAACGTATGGGCCTATCTCATTTGCGTAAGCGTAGCAAGCACATATCTTGAGAAAGGCTGTTAACTATTCGCGTGGTAATTTTTTCGTCTCTGAAAAAAGTTGACGTTACTCTGCAAAATATTGGATGTTAATAACTGAAATTTCAGAGAGAAGGCGGCATAGAGTAAATAAGGCGTATACCGAAGGCGGCACCAGTCGCTTAACACCTAGCTAACCTCATATTATAATATAAATATATGTATTGTGTTGTTTAGTATCCACTGTTTTGTAGAGTAACTGTATAAAAATGCAGTAGGTCGGAACATACATAATAAAAGTGAAACTAAACGAACTTACCATATATTGAAAGAAACTTTTGTTACTCATTGAATAGTTTGTTTAAAATCAGTTAGACGCCATTTGTTGTGGTAAACACGCAGACACCAGTAGATGGCTAACTGTGACGTGTCAAAATGGCTAACTGTGACTCTGTGACGTGTCAAGATGGCTAACTGTGACTCTGTGACGTGTCAAGATGGCTAACTGTGACTCTATGACGTGTCAAGATGGCTAACTGTGACTCTGTGACGTGTCACAGCAGCTGAATAAATTGTGACAAAAAGTAACTGCTTTGCTTCTCACAGTGTTGTTTGAACTTGTGTCGTTATGCGTTATTTCAGTCACAGGTACGAAAATGTATTTGCGACAGTTAAATCCTGTGACAAGGAAATATGTTTTTAAAGTAGCAGGCTGCGATTTATAGACAATTTCCACCATAGACCAACGATGAGGTAGATCGCTTATTCGTCGTCTGCGCATGCACCCCAACATTGTATTCCAAAGCAACACTACTGGGAAAGTCACACTGGCAACAGTGAATAACGTCTTAGTTTATATCTTATTTTTATGCAAGCACTTGTATACGGAAAAAATTACTTCACACAAATTTCAATTTAATCAAACTGCAACACGAATTGGTTAGATGAAGTGAAGTATACAGACATCTCAAAAAATTTGTTTGCGAAACAAGAAAATTCAACCCCCGTCGATTTTGCTAGTCGTATTGGTAGGAAAGCAATTCAGTTTTGGGACACGGAAATTGGTTGTGCGCAGCATGCTTGATCGGTCTATTTCGTATTTAGTCTATGATCTCTACGATAGTCCATTAACTGTTACTTCAAACTTTCCTGAAGGCTTGCGAGAGTTCTACTCCCAAAGCTGAACCAAGTTCAGAAAATTACACCAAAGGGACAACCCACCGTATTGGTGCGCACTTTAATCATAATTTTCATAAGAGCTGTTTCTTACTAAAGGCTGTTCACGTTAAATGAGCACTTTTGAAAGCCCTGAATAAGATCTACTTGTATGCACGTTGTGCATTCTTCCGCCTTATGTAAAATTAACATTGCCATGGGCCGCATCACTTTATTCATGCTTCGGTCAAGTGAAACTGTGAAATTATTAGGAAAGTAAACATTCTATAAATCTGCTAATTTTTACACATTGATGCATTAAAATAAACAGCAAGCAAAATAAATAATTTGAATTAACACAAATGTTTAGCTAACACTTTTTATTCGATGTTAAGATATGGAACTACATTCCATCTACCGTTACCAACTTTACCGGGCGAATGTCTCTCAGTGCGCCCGTTGAAGTATGTGCAGGCACGGGCAGTGTTTTTTCCTAAGGTTGATTTTTAAAGTGCTCACCTTATCGTGAACAGCCTTTACACATTACCAACACATTTATTTTGTCTCCGGTTTTATTTATTGTTAAAATATAATAAAAAAAATTCAAATTTACCCTAAAATGAGATACTTTCATTTTAACAGAAGTGCAAAATGCGTATGATAAATGACATGTTTAGGAAACCAAAGAAATCCTGCATTGGGTAATTTTTTTTTAAGAGGTTTAATTATACAGAAAGTTGACGAAACCAGGACTACGCTATATAGTGCCACAGCGTTGGTGTGTGTGGGGGCTGGATAGGCAGACCCACCTACACCTATGCGTGCCTAGGTTGCCTACGAGCACAGGGGCTAGCGGCAACTTGCTATTCTGGACCGAACTCTCGCGCAGAGCCGGTGTAACGACTGTGGAAGGCCGGAGCAAGGACCGGCCGTTGAACCAAGCGGCTTAGGTTTCGGCTACTGGGGTACTGGAGTGGATATTCTGCCACCGCGCATCTGAAACCTCTTTATAGGCTGTTCACACGATAAAGTGAGCACTTTTGAAGGCCCTCCCAGCACGCATTAACCGCTAATAAATATATCTTATTGCAGCCTCGGGCATTAAATTTTGATGGTGATTAAATGTATACGCTGTGTCTAATGCTCATATTGCAACGTTTACACTAAAAAGCAGCAATAAGATGGAAATAGGATGAAAGGAAAAATTAATAAGGGCCTTAAAAAGTGCTCACTTTACCATGAACAGCCTATGTCAGTAGTCACTTGCAGGATCGCCCTTCTCTCAGCCGAGAAATTTCTGCTCAATTGCAGGGTTGCCACAGGTCTGGAATACTTGGAAAACAGGGAAATGTCAGGGAATTCGAAAACTATCATGGGAATCACGGAAATCTCAGTGGATTTCAAACAAGTTAGCTAAATGCCAGGGAATATGCATAATATATTTTGTAGCTCTATCGTCAATCGTGCACCGCTGCCAGAATAATATAAAATAGTTTTAATGATTGTGGACTAAATGCTTAGGCAATTTACTTTGCAGTCTATGTGTAGAGCCATTTTGTAAGATCAGAGAAGTATTTTGGTGTAAAATTGTGTTATAATGCAAATGCGCCAACACTTACAGGAAAAAAAAACGTTAGGAAAAAGTAAGAGAAAAAAGATTCTTTTTGTCTGGGAATCAGGAAAACGTCGGGGAATTTTCCAATGGAAAAAGGTGGCAACCCTGCATTATTTCACGCAGGCTTATGTTTTTACAAGTTAGTACCTTAAGAAATTCCCTTGGAACAAAATACAAATTAAATATATTGATAATATTTTGAATGCCAAAGTCTTATATTATTTTAGGAACTGTGGAATTTGTAAATGATAGGTAATTAATATGTTTATAATTGGTATGTATATACTAATATTAAATTAAAATCCATAATACGTGTAAATATTTATAAATATGACAGAATTAGTTACAAACTTAATTTTTGCTTCCTAGTCAATAGCTCGTGCATTATTTTTAATTGCGTGGTTTACTAATTAGCATGATAGGCATTTATGGGGAGGAATTCTTTCAAATATTGATCTAAGAGATGTTAAATTGACGGTGAACCATGTGTGGAATGGATTTGTATGTATGGATGTAAAAGAAGGTATTTTTACGAAACTGTTCATGGTTATCGCTTTATGTGTTGTGTAGATACAAGCCTTACTAGTAGACATGTGAAAATGGCGATAATTTATTTCGTGTCGTGTACGTAAAGCTTTCAGCCAATACAATTCAAAGATAAGAGTAATCGTAATGTACCGAATTTAATAGAATATCTTGTTTCTAAGAGAAAACTTTAGTTTTTATTTTCCTTTACTCATTAGAAAAAGCACTTCTAAATAATATGTAATAATTAATTTTATTGCATTACCGTGTCTTGTGGGGCCGCGGAGACTTAGTGGTCAGACTACTCATATCCCATCTAGCGGCGAACCGGGTTCGATTTTCGGTGGCGTCGCTCTCACATGTGGGTTTTTCTCGGGGTCTCGCGTTTCACCCGTCCTTGCATTCCGGCGCTGCTTCATACTCATCTCGTTTCATCCTCATCGGCACTGAAGACCGTTGATACCTCTCCACCCCATCGCACTCTCCGCCATGTTCAAGTAAAATAAGGCCTGTAGGTACAAAATAAGATATTTATAATGGACACTCATGTGATGTCAGTAGAGGGTATCGCTAGAAATATAAATGAGTTGAATAAAATGTTAGCCCTGCTTGCTTTCTCTGTCAGCGGTGGAAATATATGGGATTGGCAGTTTCTGTCCTGAAAATAGGCAAGGGTGAGATTCTGCCTGGTAAACGGGGAAAGGTCAGCGAATTCCAAAACGGAATTTCAATGGACAACTGCATTTGCAAACGTTCTCTGAGACTTCTCTTGTGTACACAAAACTGGCTCTGGACCGACTTTATTGCGTGTATGCACTGTAAAAAATGTCGCTGTATTTGTACAAGGTATTCTCTGGAAACTAGTCGACTAGTATATATTTTGTAAAACCACTATAGGCGGTTCACGGTAATATGAGCACTTTCGAAAGCCCTGCTTAAGATCTACTTGTATGCACGTCGTATATTCTTCCGCCTTATTTTAAAATGAACGTTGCCATGGGCCTCAACACCTTATTCATGCGTCGGCCAAGTGAATCTTTGGAATTATTAGAAATGTAAGTATGTTAGAAATAAATACAAAAATTTATTCTAATTTGCGCAAAACATACAAAAAATATTTTTAATGAATTCAGGGACCACAAATATAAAGATTACGCTTTGAATACCACTAGATACCTGATCACTTTTTAACTTGATTGGGGGCACGTTAGTTAAGGCGACCTTTAAAAATTCATGTTTCTAGGTGCAGTGATATTTTCCTCGAATTTTTATTTAAAAATTGCTTAATTTATCGTGAACCATTAGTGTAGAATGCGGAGAGCTATTGTTAAATTGAAAAATGAAAATTGACGTGGACTTTTAATTAAGTTTATTATAAACATTGAGATACAGTATTTCCACAGTTTTTTAATAAAATCTTTTGGGAAATCACCACATGTATGATTTACTTGGGAATACATGTTAATGAAATCTAGTTTTGTGAAGCCAATTTTGAAGACATAAAATGGAAACAAAACTTAATGTGTAAGGAATGATACTCTCAAGCTATGTGTATACGTAGATATAACAATAGATTTTTCATTATTTAAAAAAAATTCAATTATTAAGTTCTCTGATGTGTCCAGTAAACAGTCTATTCGTTAATGTTACAAAAGGTTTTGATATCAAAGAAGCAAGTATTTTTCTCCTCAAATAAGTCTCTGGTGTTGTATATCTATTTCCAACAGGAAAAACCCCAATTTCATTATCACGAATGTGCCATACCAAATTTTCACTGCTTTTATACCAGGCAACGGCGTTAAAAGAATTATATAATTTTGTTAGTACAAAATTACCTTATGTTTTGTTTAAGTTGAACTTTCGCTTGTTTTTTTAACTGCAAATTATGTTTAATTTAGATCTAGTAAGAATAAAAATAGAGTGAAAATGTGTGTGCTGGCAATACCTAGTAACGAGTGTAATACATTCACGGTTATTTCAGCCTTTTCTGAAGCCTGCTAAAGTTCTACTTCCAGGATATTCCTCCGCCTCGTGCAAACTAAGCTTAACGAAGTCTGGAAAATTACACCAAAGGACAACACACTGCATTCGTGCGCACTAAGCGTAACAGTATTTTGTACAAGAACTATTTCTTACTAGGTGCTACCAACTTAATAATTTTCTCCCTGTTTGTTATTCAAATAACTTATAAATGAAGTATTATAATTTATAGATAAAATATGAACAACATTTAAATTTAACAGAAAAAAAATAACTTTTAGGAACACACACATAAAGTGCTTGCGATACATGGCCTATGTTGGAAATATCTAAACACGTTGTACATGGGGATTTGTCGAAAGTTTGATTCCAAAAGGGTGAAGAAACCTCGAATTGATTAAAGTTCTCACGCATAATATTATTAAACTGTGGTGTAATTTTCTTTGTTTGCATGAGGCTGAGGAGTAGCATGAAAGTAGACTTTGCGAGGGCTTCAGAAAAGTAGGAAGTAACCGTGATGAGAGTATAACAGTTAACAAGTACGTAGATGTTAGTATAGTATGTGATGAGCTGAGCAGTGTGTGTGTGTGTTGTGTCGGCAGGTGGTCGGCATGAAACAGTACCTAGTCAAGCCTCGCATGGCGGACATGTTAGTATAGTATGTGATGAGCTGGGCAATGAGTGAGTGTGTGTGTGTGTGTGTTGTGTCGGCAGGTGGTCGGCATGAAACAGTACCTAGTCAAGCCTCGCATGGCGGACATGTTAGTATAGTATGTGATGAGCTGGGCAGTGAGTGAGTGTGTGTGTGTTGTGTCGGCAGGTGGTCGGCATGAAACAGTACCTAGTCAAGCCTCGCATGGCGGACATCAACGAGAACGTACTGTCTGAACAGCTGGTGGCCAGCTCCTCGCTCACAGAGGACCTCGTTAAGACTGGCGTGCCGTTAGACTCCGCCATCCAGCAGGTAACACCGCCCACTCGTCTGCTAAGTATTTGTTGTATTTGCCAGTTCTGTCTATTGACTACAGATTAGGTATATCACTTATGTCCGGTTGCACCATCGTGGTTCGAAACTCGATCCGAGATCGCATCTAAGATCGACACAGAAAACTGTTGAACCATTCGAGTTCAGAACTGGACTGGAGGTCGATAAGAAGTTCATTTCGAACCGCTAAAATTGGCGGTTCCAAAACTCGATCCGAGATCAGCAGCCATCGTTGACAAATGTAGTTTGAAAATTAGTCAACAGATAGAAGTTAAAACATTATGTGTACTTGAATATTATTCAGTAAAATTCGTACAACAATAATTCACTTAAAACAGATAAAACATCGCACATCTAGTTTTATCCATAGTGAAAAATATGCCTACTTCCATGACGTCATGTATTACTAACTAATAGGAAAATTTGTCTCATACTTAATCTCGATCTCTCACTTTGGAACCAAGATCGAAGAATCGGAGATCCAGAACAATGACATTTTGTTGGTGCAACACTTCTACATTGGAAACAAGATCAAACGGGATCCTGGTTCGGAACTAGGATCATTTGATTTCTGATCGGGGAAGATGTTTGTGAAACCGGGTATTTTACGTCTTCCGCGCATATACCCAACATTGACCTACCGCAAAGGAACACAACGTTGTCACATGGTCAACAGTGATGGAAATATTTGCTTATTTTTTAATGACAAGCAGTATTATACGAGTTAAATACGTTTGTACCTATTTCAATTTAATCAAACAGCCATACAAATTGGTTAGAGGAAGTATACATACGTCTCAAAGCATTTGTTTACAAATCAGTTTACTAACCTAAAATCCAAACCACGCCGTTTTCGCTAGACGTGTCGGCAGAAAAGCATTTCAATGTTGGAGCACAGAGATTGGTTGTGCGCAGCCAGCGAGATCGGTCTACCTCATATTTAGTCTATGCTTCTATCATCAACCGTGCACCGCTACCAGAATCGTATTAAATATTTTTTGGCGGTTGGAGACAAAATGCTTAGGAATGTTTTTTTGCTATTCACGTAGGGAGCAATTTTTCATTGGTGAGAAAGGTGGAAACCCTGCCGCCGTTGACAGTGTTTTGGTCCCGACAGCCCACTGCAAACACCTAAGCGAATACCGTGTAAGTAGAGACGTTATTTGTCTGGCAGCGCTGTAAACTCAAACCTCACGTGCATATTCGAGTCGGTTCCTTTTGTTTTGTTGCTAATGGAGCAGCTAGTAGTGGCTCTGTTCAGATGCCCAGCCACTGAGAAAAGTCGGGCAATTTTCACCTGCGCCAGAGAAAATGTAATTAATTGCTACCCTGCAAAAAATTTTTAACTGTGGGAATACAGGGCACTGTAATTGTAAGAATATTACATTTAAAATTCCAAGTTTTAAGTTAGTGAACTGGCAATAATGCATCTTTGCCAAATGATATAGGACCTATACGTAGATAATAGAGCATTTGTTTGTTTTTAATGAGCACTCGTGTGAAGTCAACAACATGCATCGTGAGAAATATCAATGGGCTGAATAAAATGTTGGCCCTGCTTGCTTGGTCTGTTGCAGTGTAATTTAATTAAACTTCACTGATAACATTATTTGTTCTGTTAGCGGTGGTAAAAATAGTATCGGAAGGTTTCAATGTTACTGAAAATATGCCAAGGAAAATTGTAAGATTGTTCCTGGAAAACAGGCAAATTTCGGCGGATTCCAGAATGGAATTCCATTGGACATCCTGTGACTTTTGACTTGGTATAAAGCTGTCCAAAGCATTAGCCCGTCTCACGAACGAGTGCACTTTGAAAGTTCTGAAGGGATTCCTCTGTTTACAGCTGCCCCCCCCCCCCCCCATACACAGATGGTGTTTACATCCTGCATACTTAGGTCACTGTCTTACCTGCCCTGCGTGCCAGCAGAAAATATTTTGCCGTGAAAATACATAACTGTACACACCACTCTCAGAACTTCCAAAAAGTGCACTCGCTCGTGAGATAGGCTGTACATAAATACTGAAACCCAATAACAAAAGCTTTATAAACTCTCACATATTTGAAATCTAGTGTGGATCTACTTATATAACAATACTAATTTTGCAGGTCTTTACTTATACCCCAATACACGATACTTGGTAGATATAGCGGAAACCACTTTTTTTATTAGCGAACTTTGCGGCATTTCTGCGAAACAGCATATTTTTTATAATTTATTTTAATTATTGAACACGGAAGCAATTGTCCGTAGTAATAGTACAGACGAATGTAACTTACGATAGTGAACATTATGGAATTCAGACTTGCATCCATATTTTCGCACAGTTCGCCTGAGAAATTGGATTCCAAGCTTCGCCATGGTAACAAGTAGTAGTGTTTAATCTTTGATCACTTTCTCATTTCTGATAAACGTTTACGTCTATGTTACCTTTAATAACAATATGGTTGAGCATATTGTCGCAGATCGACTGGACACGGAACCATAAGGTTATATTTATTATATGCATTTGAGCTACACATGTTTTGGACAGTAATATTTAATTGACTTCACATATTATTTTAATGTTAATATAATTCTTTTCACATGTTAATTAAATTTTATGTTAACATTTCATTTCCTTAATTTTTCGATGTATGTGAACCACCAGTCCACTACTATATGATAATTTTCACACGTTCCGAGTTCTTCATATGGTTTGTCACTATTTTTATCATTGTATTAATTTGTTTGATTTTATTTTCAGTAATTGTTCCATCATTTTTAAAGCCAAATTGCTTATTTGTTTTGGGATTTAAAGACATGATATTTTAGGCCTTCATTTTATATAGTGAAGGAAAGCTGGAAGCGAGCTGTGATTGGATGTTGGTTGGTCGGAAGCTGGAAGAAGGGGCTTCTGGGAAAGACATTGAACATGTAAGGCGTCTAAATTTATTTTAGAAATTAAGCTTCCAGAAGTTAAGTCTTTGGTAGTCACCGGAGCAATATTTAAGAAGAGGCTGTAGGCTATGTCGTAGATAATTATTTTGAGTGTTACATTGACGAGGCGAAAAGGACGCCGAGACTACGACGCCGGCGCCATGCAACGAGATAGCGCCAGAGGACCTCAGGTGACGCCAAGGCAATTTATCGTATGGGAAGCTTAAGTACACGAGCTGTTTTTCATGTATTGAACTTTAAGGAACCTGAACTTATTTTACTAAAGTTACTATTTTGATTCTGCAATAATTTGACTGTGAGTTCCACGAGTATGTTAAACCAGTAGTTCCGAACTTTCGCATACGAGATAGTACAACCGGAGCAATATGGAATGAGGAGTTAGACTTATTTTGAATTTCTAGTATACATCCAAAGTAATTTTATTTGGTGAAGTATCAGATTTGAGATAATTAAGTGATGAACTGACTGTTAACATTTAATGAATTATCAGAGAATGTGATCCAAGAAATTTAAGAATTTAAGTAAGAGCTTACCAAACTTTCTGGAAATTTATGTACAGAGGAGGCTACTTCCGGTGGAACCTGATTAATATTGTGAACTGAAATCTTAAGTACAAGATTTATTATTATTTTTTATATAGCAGCTCTTAAGTTTCACAGCATTTTTCAATCTTTTATTTTATTTTTATTTTGCATTCTGATTTATCCCTATTCTTACTTGGATGGTGGTATATCATTTATGTTAATTATCATACAGTATAATTTCATTTTTGAGTAAAGAGATTTCTGTCACACACACGCATTTCGTTTTGCACCTTGTTGAGTTATTCACATGTTTGGGTCTGAGTTTATTTATTTTCTTTTTTTTTCATTAATAAATTAACTATCAAGATTACACATGTTTGATTTAAATGAATTACTGTGAAGACTGGAATGTGTTTTCTATTGCAGGAGGTTTACAGCATCGCCGGAGGGTTTCTGATTCCAGTGTGGTAAGATGGTCACATCGCGAATAATAAGGCGCCCAAAAATCTATTAAATCATTATAATTATTATTTCACCCAACTCACCCCATATAGATTTACACCCACACGATTGCAGACACTGTTTCAGATTGGTGTACAACGAGGACCATTACAATGTGCAAAAAAATCAAACAATCTCATTCAAATCCAGTCAGATCTTTGGGATCCCCTTAAAAACTCTGTTTTGTGGAGGAGTTGGGTGTGCATGGCACCCGCCATTTGTGAAGGCGTTTCAAGGCCATATTATACTAGACTTCTTCAATACACGCGATTAAGCCGGCGATTGTTAGAAGTGTGCGGTTTTTTTGTGTCTGTCCTCGTCCTTTCTAGTAACTTAATTTTCCAAGGCTCGTGCTGCGCTGTGGCCCGTATACCTCACTTGATTCGTTCTGTAAAGCACTTGCGCCGCCCGGATCGGATCGGAACGGACCTTCCGGCAAAAGCAAAATAAAAAAAAAAGCAGTGTGCTATACAATAGGGAAAGTCGGGAAAAGTCAGGTAATTTTACATTTCTGGAAAAGTCAGGTATATGTTTTTGCGTAAATGTTATTTGTTGATGCAGGAAACTTTCCATGCGCAATCTTTGTACCTACCTATATATATTTTTTTTTTAAAAATATTGGTTTCTGCGTTAGAGAAGGCTATGTTATTGTTACCGATCAAAATATTTTGTTTTATTTACTTTAGGAAATACGTGAAAAATATATGTAATATTAGCTGCACAAGTTGGCCAGGGAAATGTCGGGGAATGTGTATAATCATACTGCTAGCCACCCTGCAAAAGCATGTCTTCATACGGCAGCCCGCGCACTATGGTCTGGGCGCCGTACTCGCGTCATAATCATACATTTTTTAAAATACAAAATGAACTGAGGAAGAAAAATAAATAAATACTATATTAGTTCATGTTGACACGTGCTTTACAAAAATTATTTTACAAACAATCCAGAGTGCCTCTAGCTAAATTTACTCCAGTGATTTAATTCCAATAATAAAATCATAACTTTTTTGATCATTTCATTGATGTGGATTATTAGGTTTTTGTGGCAAGTCATTTTTAGAGAAGCGATTTGGCTTTTCTTATGTGTGTGTTTGTTACAGGAAACGTGTGCGTGTGCGTGTGCGTGTGTGTGTAATTTGCTTGATCTGTGTTGCTTGTATAAAGTTTACCAAACACAACATTGGAACAAATTATTTTATTTATGCTTGCTATATATATATATGTGTGTGTGCGTGCGTGCGTGCGTGCGTGCGTGCGCGTGCGCGTGTGTGTGTGTAGGCCTACGTTATACCAGCCAAAGTAACAAGTTCTCGTATGTCGCTTTTTGACAGATGCATTGAATCTGAGCCAACTGATTGAGAAAGTACGTTAATTTGTGGTTATGTGTATTGGACACATGCTGCATATTGCTACGTAAAAAAGAATAAGCGTGATAAGTGCAGAGCGCAGTTTTTGGGTGTTTCGCAAGTTAAAAATGAAGCCTAAATTTCGTTCAATGTCTATTTGCGGGAATCCAAAATGATGGTTCATAATCATACCATGATATCTTTCACTGTGTTGTGGTGGTGGGTAATGTTATTAAATTGTGAGATAACATACTCTTAGAAAGCTGGAGATAAAATTGTATGCATATTTTTAAAATTAGGATATATTATGTTTAAGAATGCTAGTGAGAATATTCTTTACCGTTGTAATAAATCTGGTGTCAACTCTAAGCGTTTTTTTAAATGAAAAACTTCATATGGAATGACGGGATATCATTGTGACAAAATTTATGCTCCTTCAATTGTACTTAATAATATTTAATGCAGTCTGCGTGTTTTTTTTTGTGCGGATATGAGGATAGTTATTTTTCACACGGCTAGTGTGTATTAGTATTGTTTAGTTACCACAATGAAAACGAGAGTTCCGTATCACGATACAACGCCAAGATACTACCTGGCCGCCATCTTGGAAACAGGCTGTTGCAACTTGAAGCAATGTTGCCAGGCAACACCAAACATTGTCTTCTAAGGCGGGGAATCAGTTCATTCAAATACAGACCTGTTTTAAGTTCACAATAAAATACTATTTACAAATTTGTACATCAACGAGTATAAACACAGTTTAAATTGTTGGCTCTTGCCCGTGGCGTGCTGGTCATAAATTCCGAGGACGAGGAGTTTGCCAAATAGTTTCCCGAAGTCTTTTGTGGAAATTGATGTAAAGGACTGTTCGAAAACAATGACTCGACGTTGAATGGTAACACTGCTCGTCATGTGAGCTAGTAGATGGGTGGCGTTCAACGGAGGAATATGTCTCGGCTATTATCTGAGGTTAGCCTGTCCAATATTGCGCGCAGTCGACATACGAAGTACAATGTACGTAAATAAATATTTTATGTTTACAGTTTAAATTTTTATTAATTTTTATTTTATAGGGACATGTTTAACATTATTAAACATAAATAAGTGCACTAACAGACACTATCAGTTACTATCCTAATTGTCACAAATATTTTTTAACAAACCATCAAGTTGTATAAATTCGAACGAAAGCATTCATTCAACTGAGTGGCCAAGCGAAACAACTAAATGTTTTTGTCCACAGCCTAATTTTTTGATCCAACACAGAGGCTTTGTTTATTCATGGTTCGTATAATTTGCTTGCTTTTCAAAATTTGACTACACAACAATATATTCTATTGGTTGGAACTTTCTCTCAGTGAGGCTCATTTGTAGGGCCGCCTGTTTTTTTGCGAAAATTATTTATGCGGAGGCTAGACTTCAATATCCTATGTGCACACTTGCAACCTTCATTTGACAACTGGCTCCTTTTCTTTGTCTAAAACTAATATGTTGCATACGTGATCCAATGAGAATTAAGTTTGTCCGAAACTGAGAGTCCTCGATTCGCTGGCAGACAGATAAGATGCGTAAACAGTTCTAATGTTCCAACCACGGAAGAGGTTCTGAACTAGAAGTGCTTTGAAACGCAACTTGTTTCGTGGAAAACAGGCGCCTCTACTAGTAGACTAATATAGTAAGTATTTTAGTTTTGTGTACGTTAAAACGAACATGCACATAGCATAGGCTGTGCGAGCGCGCTGATGTTGCGGCGGTGGAAGTGTCGGATAGGTGGCTGGGGGGGGGGGGGCGGGCTTGAACCCCCTCCTTGTAGCCTGATTGTACACTGTGTGGAATAAGATTATTCTTCAAACCAAGTTAACTGTTAACAATTATTATTAAAAAACACGAAAACTTATGCAAGTTGGTATTTAGACACAACCTATCCATTAAGTACCAACATATATAGTCTATTCACGGCTTCTTCACACTTTTTGGATGAAACCTTTGAAAAATAACTCCATGTATAATAATTTTGGTTGTGTCGTAAGTATGTTATGTATCACGGGCATTTTATACTTCAGTTAATAAAAATGTTTCATTATTGTTTAAATTTAATTCTTTCTTATATTTTAGCTGAAAATTGTAATATTTTATTAATAACTATTATGAATTAAAGAGACAGAAAATAGGCTTGTTGATAATGTCTAGCAGGATATAGTTCTTATGTAATCAAAGTTTTATTAACGTGAGTGAGCTGTCCCTTCGGTGTAGTTTTCTAAATCAATTAAGCTTTATTTGCATGAGGCGGAGGAACATTATAAAACTAGAACTTAAGCAGGTCTTCAGAAAAGTTGGAAATAACCGTGAATGGACAAGCCCATTCACGGTTATGTGTGTGTGTGTGTATATGCATGTATGTATATATGTGTGTGTGTAACACAAAAATGGAACGCTTACTGGTAGGCATATGGCTTGAACGTAATGCAAAACACCCTATTCCTCAAAAGTAGCCCGCTCCGTAACAGGTCTGTATATCCGGCACTGGGACGGCGCACAGAGAGTTGGAAATCAAGGCTATAACAAGAGATCCTTATCCGATTCATTTGTTCGCCGAAGTGGGTTCTACGGTACTGTCGTTATTTGGAACACAGAGTAAACTTTGTCGGTGGCATGGTATTGTGGAGACCTCGGCAACGGGGAGTTTTCTTTTTAGGCTATAACAAGAGATCCTTATCCGATTCATTTGTTCGCCGAAGTGGGTTCTACGGTACTGTCGTTATTTGGAACACAGAGTAAACTTTGTCGGTGGCATGGTATTGTGGAGACCTCGGCAACGGGGAGTTTTCTTTTTAGGCTATAACAAGAGATCCTTATCCGATTCATTTGTTCGCCGAAGTGGGTTCTACGGTACTGTCGTTATTTGGAACACAGAGTAAACTTTGTCGGTGGCATGGTATTGTGGAGACCTCGGCAACGGGGAGTTTTCTTTTTAGGCTATAACAAGAGATCCTTATCCGATTCATTTGTTCGCCGAAGTGGGTTCTACGGTACTGTCGTTATTTGGAACACAGAGTAAACTTTGTCGGTGGCATGGTATTGTGGAGACCTCGGCAACGGGGAGTTTTCTTTTTAGGCTATAACAAGAGATCCTTATCCGATTCATTTGTTCGCCGAAGTGGGTTCTACGGTACTGTCGTTATTTGGAACACAGAGTAAACTTTGTCGGTGGCATGGTATTGTGGAGACCTCGGCAACGGGGAGTTTTCTTTTTAGGCTATAACAAGAGATCCTTATCCGATTCATTTGTTCGCCGAAGTGGGTTCTACGGTACTGTCGTTATTTGGAACACAGAGTAAACTTTGTCGGTGGTATGGCATTGTGGAGACCTCGGCAACGGGGAGTTTTCTTTTTTGGCTATGATAATATGTAATAATTGTTTTAAATGTCGAAGTGTGTAAGATTGCATAACCTCGACTTCGGGTATCTCCGATAATATTTCGTTATCTGTATTAGAGTTGTGTGTTCCCGGCGGCGCACAAGTCCACTGCAGATGGAAGCCGGGAAGGAGGGTCGGCGTGGCCGCTGATCAGTCGGAAGTGGCCGGTCGCTGAACTCGGTCCGCCTCCAGCGTGCGTCTGCCGCATATCACTAGCACAGCCTTTACTTAAGGTCGAAGTAAAGCAACTGCCTATGGAGCACTGTACCCGACTATACATACAACGCGAAGAACTCATTAAAAAGTAGTGCAGACACCATGAAAATTCTCAGAAAAAATGCGATTTACGCTGTATATGTATATATTTTCAACATTATAAAATATTTTATTGAAATATGCTTTTTAAATCTAAAAAAAATAATATATTAAAATATTCTGTATTTTTAACCAAACTAAAGCTTATTTCCATTCTGGATGCTTCGGAAAGCAGATTTTACAAGAAAATCATCTTCAAGAAAGATCGTCATAATAGTTATTGTGATCATGTGTAATAAAATAATAGTACTAATATATCATACAAATTTTATAATTATAATTTTATTTACGTCAGTTTCAATCATAAATGTTTATGACAAATGGACGCACATATAATCAATTATAAAAATTACTTTCTATATTATTATCACAATTTTCTTACATGTAATCATAGTAAATATTATTACGATATTCCACGACGAAGATTTTCTTGTAAGTTCTGCTTTCTGAAACATCCAGAATGGAAATATGCTTATACTTAAAAATGCGGCCTTTATGAATAGATTATTATTTTACATTTAAAAAGTATATTTTAGTAAAATAATTTATAATGTTGCAAAATGTATACATTCTTCTTTCATATACAGCATAAATGTCACTTTTCTGACAATTTTCATGATTCTGTATTACTTTTATTATAGTTCTTCAGATTGTACAGTCACGTACAGCGCTCAATACGCAGTTGCTTTACTTCGACCTTAATACGCTCTTATAGTCCCTGCTTAACTTTTACTTCCGCGATATTCTTCCGCCTCGTGCAAACAAAGCTTAGCAAAATTACACCAGAGGGCCAACGCATCGCATTCGTGCGCACTCTGTGTAATAATATTTCGCACTAGCTGTTACCTGCGGCTCCACCTGTGTGCAAAAATCATACCCTAATTATAATGACCAAGTGCTCTATCTTAATGGTTAGTGACATATTTTATATATTCCCTTAGAAACTGTTAGTTTTTCCAGGACGAAAAGTACCCTATGTGTTAATCCAGAATATACTCTATCCCTGTACCAAATTTCATCGAAATCCGTCGAGCCGTTATGACATGACTGAGTAACAAACATACAAACTTTCACATTTATAATATTATAAAGATATTAAGGTAAGAACTATTTCTTACTAGGCATGCCAACACACATTATCGCTTCGTTTTTATTAATATTAGTTATAATTATATATTACAACTTATAGATAAAATATAAGTAAGTTAGATTCAACAAATACATTTTTGTCGGGGGATAAACTCGCACTACGTAATCAATGTTGGGCAGGATGGCGGACGCGCTGGGTAGAGACTGACATGTTACCGCGTTTCGAAAAACAAAGCAGAGAAAAATATTGATGATTAAGTGTGTTAAATGCTCAGTGTAAAACAGATTTCTCTTAATTACAAGTATACAGACAAAATAATTATTATATTTAGCACTTGAAAGCGAAATAGCTCCGATTGTGTCAGTTGGTTGCTCGTGGTAGAGGGAAAGTGGCGTAGACTGCGCATGCAAGCTGCGCCGTAACTACTGTCCATGTTCCAACATTGCACAGCTTTTCTGCGAGAGCACTGCGATAAGCAATGTGGGTAGAATTTGAGATTAGAACTCCTTTTATGCAAGTTCTTTCAAATTTCCTTCTACCTAGTTTAAAAATTAAACTTGTTGAGAATTGAAATTTAAACCAACATGGTTATCTGTTATCTCTTTTGCAATGACGATGGGCCAGCCAATGTAGGGGATTTGAGTAGAACACGAAAATAGGTCTTCACCTTTAGTTTATGGTGCGGGCAAGCGGAGTAATACAACCTGCCACCTTGGTATGGATACAAAATAGGTGTCTACTAGTTAAGGGCTCTCCATACCATACCTTCAAGAGAATCAATAATTAATAAATCCCTTAGCGCATACATTTTAAGATAACTGTTCTAAACAAAATATATATATATTTCACGCAACTTTCTCGGAGAATACTGCCACGTTAAGAAATGTTTAAAATAATATTTATTTCTTATATATTTTTTAAATATTTTTAATCTCATATATTTGAGAAAAAACTATTACACATAAAAATTGGTAAGATTTTTTTAACATTCCAGAATTCTTTAAGAAGTTTACCATATAATATATTTTATTAATAATGTATGTCTTTAAAATTAATGAATTGAGAAGTAATTCCTTTTTAACGTTTCTTTCCCGTTTAAACTGTGTGGCTGCAGGCTTGGTAGGCAGCACCCTTAAATGTTCCTGCATAGCTCACGTAAGGGGAAGGAAGAAAAAAAATTGTTGGGCGAATCCCTCGGTTCACTGTAAATCCAGGGCGAGGCTGTGGGATTTACGCGAATACGTATCCTCGAGCGTGTGATACCTTCCTTGGTCGTGGGAAAGAAATGTAAGTAGGTGGAAACGGACAGTACGCGATGCTTGTTAGTGCTATTTCCCACCGCCGCGCCATCGCATTGCTTACTTATAGGCGACGTAAACTGGAGGCGTTTATTTTCGACGTGAATACGTCTTTAAATTTGCAACCATAGTGGGAGGCAATCCAGAAAATCCGGTAACAAAAACGGGGGATACAGTTTGGCATTGCAGCTCCGAATCTATCGTCTACATTCAAAATTCAATTGCACCACTCGATTGCCGAAGGACAAAAAAAATACGTTACAATGAGTGAGGACTGCGAAGCATCCTGCCTTGCCCAAGGAAGGGGGGGGGGGGGGCAATTTTGAGTTGGTTTCGCCGCGTCTCATAACTTCCGCGTAGTATAACTTTTGACTAGAAGAAGCTACGACGCTCGTTTAGTTTTCAATCGACAGCTCTCGTCAAGGTCAATCGTTTGCGTGTATAAACACATCTGTGTGGCGTGGTTATGGTGAAATGGTATGCGTTTAGTGTAAAACATTAAGAAAACTTAACACACAGTCGGCCTCTACTCGTCAAAAAGCCAAGTCGAAATACAGAAATCGTATACAGTTGGAAAGAGCATCTCAAAAGCAATCCAGTGATACCCATAAAACCACATATGATAGAGTGAAGCGGTGCAGGGAACGTAAAACAAAACATCAAGGCGTCCGAGCGCATCGACGTAGACGTATTCACGCAACACAAACGGCCGTGTCCCCCAACACAGCCAAACGCAATTTTTTTAATTTACTTAGGAGGCGCCGTCTACTTGGAACTTTCAAACGCATTTGAGGCTCAGAAGAGCGTAGGTCCTCAATAGCTTCGCATGTTTCAGACAAGTATATTATGAGGTACAGCAGTGTAAAGATGCTTTTTTTTTTTCCCCCTTTCTTTCTATGTCGGAGAGCTCGGAAATAGCATTTATAATGGGCACGATGTATTGAGAGTATTATACGTACCTTGTCTGAAGGGTTTTCTTTTCATACGTTGGTATAATGGGGACACGTTTAGGGATTTCGAAATAAAAAAAACTCTGATTTCAAGCACTCTGTGACAACTCAAGGGCGCCCTTTAATATGTATGTATACTATTCACGGTAAAGTGAGCACTTTCGAAAGCCCTCTCATTTGTAATAATAGTCAGTAATAAATATATTTTAATTTCAACCTTGGATGTTAACTTCAGAGTGCGGTGGAATGTATACAATTTATGATTATTTCTTACACTAGAACATTTATTTAAAGAGGTGGTTTAAAGATAATCTTTGGCTGAAAGGAAAAAGTAACTAGGGCCTCAAAAGTGATAAGTTTACCGTGAACAGCCTATAGATGCACAGTTCTCTTTCACAATATGTGCTGGCGGAGTGGGCGACTGTGGTGTCGCACACATTAGCCAGGAGACAGCACACACAGGTGTTCGGCGACGGCGATCGTGCACCACTCATATGCGGGCACCGCGGCCCTCAACTCTGCGTGTTCGTTGACCCTGCACGCGCCAGTGACGCAACTCTCTCCCCCCCCCCCCCCAGTTGCCTCTTGTTCGTGCCTGACGCGACGTGGCGCAGAACCACCCGTGTTTATTTACTTGCATTCCATTTCGCGAACAGCAGCGCGTGTTTGATCCTGTATCGCAGTTCCTCGCAAGTAATGTTAGATGGATCGTGTGCAACGGTCGTATTATACTCCATTCACGGTTACTTCCAATTTTTCTAAGGACCAGCTTAATTTCTGCTTCAAGAAAATGCATCCGTCTCATGCAAACCAAACTTAAGCGAGTCTAGAAAATTACACCAAGGGGAAACACACCGCATTTGTGCGCACTCGCTTGAAAAACGTTTTGCATGAGAACTGTATTTACTAGGCATTACCTACACACCTGTTCCCTCCCCGTTTTTATTTAAACAAATTATAAATTAAATATTGCAATTTATAGATAGTTATTGTAAACTGTATTATAAAGGGTTTCTTAACTTCCCCCGGTTTTGACTTGAAAGCTTAGCAGGGGATGGCTTACACACTATCTTATAACCTAACTTAAATTAACACCCATGCCTTACCCGGGATTCGAACCTAGAGCCTCCCGCACATCAAATTGGTGGCGCACCAACCGCACGGGAGGTCGGCGCAATTTATAGATCAAATGAAAGTGAGGTACTTTTATGTTAACAGAAGTATAAGACGCTTGTGATACGTGGCATATTTAGGACACAACCAAACACGCCATACATATCGTGGCATCTATCCCACAAGTGGAAGGGACAGATGTTAACCCATGCCGTCTGGATACCTACCTACAACTCCTTATGCTATCTAGGTGGAATATTTTCGAGGGTGGTTTTTCAAAAGTTCGATTTAAAAAGTGTGAACAAATCGTGAATATAGTATACACTTCGTGACTTAAATCACAAAAGTGCAGACAGTGGAATTATTTTCGTCGGAAATTTATCGTTTTAATGATAGTGGTCAATTGTGAATGTCGAGGGTTCAGGGAGGGGGAAAGTGGGGGGGGGGGGGTGGTAGTAACAACTGAGGTGTTGGGCGCAGATTGGTAATGCAAGCTGGAGAAGCAGCGAGACTGTTGACTGCAACATCCTCCCGACCGTCTGTGCAGCAAATCACCGTGGTTTGTCGTGACTGCTGGATGACCGACCTGCTGCGTGAATGGATGACAAACTGCTACCACTAAAGCTGGATTTGTAAACAAACACAAGAACGCAACAACGTGATCGCACGATGCTAGATGCAGCCAACAAAGCAAAAAAAAAAAATTAACAGCTACAAAAACATTCTTATGCATAGTCCTTTTGAGCATTAATATTTAGCAGTTTTTACCAAAATATTTGTGTACTTTAGATTTTTTTTTTCGTTAAGAACTTAGATAAGTTAATAGAATATATATTTTTAATGCATAAATAAATAATTTATAACATCACAATTTAATTTTATTAGCAAGGCAGTGATACTAAAATTATTCGGTACTATATTGTACTATTTATTTGTGACTTGACTCAAAAGTTTACGTAAAATCACTGTACTAGCAAATAAAATACTGAAACAAATCGAAAACTGAAAATCGTAGCATTGTAATGTAGACGGCGTAAAACTCAAGTAGAAACGTACGAAGTTAGAGTTTGCCAGCTCTTGCGTTCCGCTGTTGCGTCGTGCGTAGATTATGAGCCGCTCGACCGTGCTGTCAGTCCACTCACGACAAACCTTGCGTGCTACGATCATGATGTCTGATGGATGCAGTTGAAAAAACAGGTCACCATTTTGTTTACATTGCAGTGTTACCATGACGTCTCTTCGCCGTATATTATACTGCTCGTCATTGATATTATACTGGAGTGAGTGAGTTAGTGAAGAGATTTCGGCGGCTCTTAACAGCGAGATCTTGAGAGCCGATGGTGGTGATTGGGGTGAGAATGGATCAGCGCCGGAATAAAGGGGCGGGGGGAAACGGGGAGATCCCCGACAAAACCCGCCGACCAGCAGCATCGTCCAGCCTATGGGAAAATCTGCGAGTGACCCTGGCCGGGGATTGAACCCGGTTCTCTTTAGGGGGAGGCGAGTAGTCTAACCGCTCAGCCACCGCAGCCCTCACTATATAAAATAGCCTTATCCGCACTGTATCACATAGCAAACAGTTATGTACGCACTTTACGTATTCGCGCGCACCTCCTCTTTTCTGTATACAAGCAAAGCACGGTCTTGGCGTCCCATGACGTCTTGTACTGATGCAGTCCATTCTCTCTGACCTTGAAAGATAAGTTTGGCGATCTGCAGTCGGTGAGCACCTCACTTCACGTCTGTAACATCAGCATCAGAATGGTGCCATAGACTAAGGATGAGGTAGGCGGATTATTCTTCTGCGCATGTGCCCAACAATTGACCTACCCCAAAGCAACGCAACTGTCAAAACTCGCGTAGTCAGCAATGAGGAACGAGTTCTTAATTTTAAAATGACAAACATTATTCTATTAATAAAACTCTTTTACCAGTTTTAATTTAATTGGGCTGAGTTACAAATTGATGGCGTAAGTATGAAAACCTCTCGAAGCACTTGTTGACGACCTCAAATCCAATCCATACTGATTTTCCTAGACGTGTTGGGAGTGGAACAATTAAATGTTGGGACACTGAGACTGACTGTGCACAGCCAGCGAGATCGGTCTAACCCATTTTTAGTCTATGATTGGTTCACGTTACCTGTGACGTCTAAGCAAATGCTGTACCTATCGGCGACAGCATGGTTAATTCGGTCAGATAAGACAGACGTGTCTGCTCGATTGTGGCAGGCCCTTAAACTAGAGCTGTAAAATCATCGATGTATCGAAATGTTTATATTATATCAACGATATATCGATATAAATCGTAGACATATTTGTGATATTTTATCGAAATTAGTACGTTTTCCCAGGTATCTAGAATACTTTTAAAATGCTCTTTTAATAAACTCTGTTTTGAATACAAAAATTGAATTTAAGAATTGCTGTGTTTACTTGACAACATTCTTAAAAAACACGCCCCACATCTTTTGCAATATTTCGTTTCCCTGGTGTGTAATATTTAATGCAATTTTACATTTGTCAAGTCCTTTAGTACATAAAATATCTGATTCGTGTGTGCCGAAAATCTATATTTTACTTTTGATATGTCGTTTTGTAAAACTATACTTTTAATAAATAAGCAATATAAATAACATAGATTTTTTTTCCCCGAAATCAACATACCTACCTTAAACAGAAATTTTTTAATTGTGTGCGTTCGACTACTTGAGTTTCCTCTGTAAAGGCTGTTCACGATAAAGTGAGCACTTTTGAAATCAACCTTAGAATCTATTAACGTCGAAAAAAAAGTGTTAGGTAACCATTTGTGATAACTTAAATCATTTCTTTCGCTTTCTGTATTTTTTAACAAACTGAAGAGTAAAAATGAGCAGATCTGTACAATATAAACTTTTCTAATAATTTCACAGTTTCACTTGACCGATGCATGAATAAAGTGATGAGACCCATGTCAATGTTAATTTTACATAAGGCGGAAGAACACACATCGTGTATACAAGTAGGTCTTAAGCAGCGCTTTCAGAAGTGCTCATTTAACCGTGAAGAACAGCCAATAGTTTATAAACGTTAATCCGTTCAGCGGTTTTGTTTTCGATCGTATGCCAGTTAGTTTCTAGGAGGTGGGCGCAGTTCCGGAAATGACGGTGGCGTGGCGTGCAGGTGCGGAGATGCCCGCACAATGCGCATGCTACGTTACACATCCGCCGCCCCCACTGCTGCCAACTGCGAAACACGCTCCGCCCAATTTTACTCCACTTTTGTTTTATTGCATCAGTTGGGTCTATTTTCCATACACAATACCACATAGATATTAGCCAAGTCATACCAATATCATAAGAACACAATGGACATACGTTATTGTTACATGCGAACGCATGAGGGGCGTATCTGAGTTCGTGAAGGATAAAGGTTTTAATTAAAATTATATAAAAAAATTAATTTCAAATTTGTTTACTCCGCTATTATTTACAGCATTAAATTATGTCTCCACTTTTACTCTATTTATTTAACAGTGAGCGCAATATTTAATGTCCCTTTCTAATTAAGTCTTTTTTAATCGTTTATGTTGGCTACAGTAAATTAACTCATACTCATTATTAACATGTGTTCAGTCTATCTGTTGCCATCATTTATAATGTCTTTCACTCACGCATCCAGTCCAATAGTCCAGCCAGCCGCACACTTCACTGCTTGATACTCGCAGTCGCAGACTTCCCTTCCGCAGGTCACTTCTCGCTGCTCGTTTTCTATCGCTCGCAACTCAGCCACTCATTCACTCATCAACTCCAACTCCACTTAACTCCCGGCCCGGAAGCCTGTTGCAATATTTATAGTCTTGGCCCTGCCATCTGGAAGGTTCGACGTACCCCGAGTAGCGCTGAGAGAGCGAGGTCAGTAATCCAGAGCATTCTTCAGATAAACGCAGAAAACAATGCAATCAGTGTCAGTGACGCGCGTCTGTAATTCGACACCCGTCAGTGACTTGCCTCCGTCGTCGCTATCATATAACGAGTCTCTGTCTTTCTCTACTCTCGCATACAAATAAATAATGTTCGTAGTAGGCTACCGGTATCTAAGGACACGTTCACATTACACTTAAACAAAACAAGAAGGGGAGGAAAAGGGGAATTATGCGCTGATTTTAAATATACTTCTCCCGAATAGAAAGCGTAAGGTCGGTTTATGATGAAAAATGTGTACGTATAGGCTATGCATGGTAAACTGAGCACTTTGGAAAACCCTCACATTTTTTATTATATTCAATAAATATATTTTATTTTAGCCTTAGACTTTAACTTCCGAGAGCGGTTGAAAATACACCATGTGATTATTTCTTACTGGTAATATTTATTTAAAAAGGTTCTTAAAGGATAAAAATTGGCTGAAATTAAAAGTAACTACTGTCTCAAAAGTGCTCACTTTACTATGAACGATTGAGAACCACTCGTACAGTCCGTGGGACCCTGACGTGGTACCCGGCACGATTGAGAACCACTCGTACAGTCCGTGGGAAAACCTGTTCATGTACATATTTGTTAACGTGAGCTGTTATGTTGGACAAACTCGTTTTTGTATTCTTTTTAATAGAACTCGCCACATACCTCTGCTCACTCCCTGTGTGATAGCTTCTGCGCACGGCTGCGTCTTTCCTTGCTGCTCAGCACTGTTTGTTTCTTGAAATATTTGTACGGTCGAACAACTTCGTCCTGCAATTTTTGCGATATCAGAAAATGTTTTTACTTTTGATATGAGTCTTCAACAGACGTTTCCTTCATTTTTCGCCCCACCTCACGACAATGTTCCACTGCAGCAGCAGGTCGAACCTTCCTTCACTGAGTGACCACGTGTCAGCGGACAGACCATGAACACTTGTAAACGTCAGGCTGGTGAATACTTTTGTCTACGTATCCCCAGCGACACTTCATCATCATTTGTGAATTTAGCTTACTTGCTCGTTGATTCTGGAACTATTACGTGTAGACGCGTGGGAGGATAGAGTTCATTCTTTCATCTATTTGACTATAATTGTTTATCTATGTGTAGAACATGGGATACTATACACTTTATTATTGTAAACTCAAAAAGGCCAATACTTTTGTCCATCACTACATGTTCTTTTATTACTGCGTCATGTTAATCCACGTACTTTGTATGTGTATTTTGACAATTTTCATGTTATTTTACTCAGTTTTGTAACTTAGTAGTTTAACAGAGTTATAAAAAAGTTATCTCTAATATGTGGGTAACAATTGATTTCAGATGTAGAATAGATAGTTATTTGCAAAAGCCAGTATATTCCATCAGCGGGAATTACGCTTTCTTTTTGAACACACAAACTGAGTTCGAAGACATTCTACTCCATACCGCTAGTTCGCATGTTCTAAACAAATACTTATTGTTATATGTCAATTAATAGGAACATTATTACAAATACTGTACTCGTTCTAGCAAATCACACATAAAAGTGTAAAGTTACTGAAAATTTGTGTGTTAAATATACGCTCCCAGGATACTCAACCATGTAATGCAAGTTCACATGCGCGCGCGCACACGTATTGTAAAATCATTCAAATGAAGATGTACAAATGTATTGACATTGGGTGTTCATACAACGACCATGTAGAAGTGAAAATATACAACTTTGTGTTCATACAACGACTATGTAGAAGTGAAAATATACAACTTTGTGTTCATACAACGACTATGTAGAAGTGAAAATATACAACTTTGTGTTCATACAACGACCATGTAGAAGTGAAAATATACAACTTTGTGTTCATACAACGACCATGTAGAAGTGAAAATATACAACTTTGTGTTCATACAACGACTATGTAGAAGTGAAAATATACAACTTTGTGTTCATACAACGACTATGTAGCAGTAAAAATACACAACTGGAAGTTTTAATACAGGGATTGGGTGTGTTTTTACATATATCTCAAAATGTGTAAATTAACACCAACATTGTGTTTACTAAGCTATACATTCATGGTTTTTCACCAAAGACATAAAGTACTAGATGGATTATTAAGAATATTAGTGTAAAATTACCAGAAAGTTGTATCTGTAAATTCACACTTATTTTTACAGTGTATTCCTTTCAATAATACACCAAAATTATTATATTTACTAATAAACGCCTTCACTATAATAAAGTGTATTTTATAGTCGAGTCTGATTAGGTGAACATTCACTATGAACGACGCATTATGAACGACCTTCTATGTAGACTTATCTTACGTACACGAACTTGATTGTGAGCTAACCTCTAGGGTCGGTTAGTTCACCATGAAATACGTACATATGAAAATGAAAGTAGGTATTTTCTACGACATTGTTTATCGTCATCGTATTGGGTCTGTGTTTCGCGTAGGAAACATCATAGCCGTGTACGAAATTGCAGAAGGTTTCTTCCTGTTGTATTCATTTGAAAATTACAATTGGGAAGAAAACTTATTGCGTCTGAACTAGGCTATGCAATATACTTTATAAATAATAACTTCGCCAAAATTAAGTTAATTTCTAGTCTTGCGTAATAGTTTCAACCGGAGAAGATTGAATTTGCTACGAAATAAAGTTTTTACGTACACGTTATATGCAGTCGTATTTTAGAGGGGAACCACCCCCCCCCCTCCGGCGGGTTTTCTCGGGGATCTCCCATTTCCCCCCGCCCTTGCATTCCAACTATCTCCATACTCATCCTCGCTTCACCCTCGTCGGCTTTAAAAACCTCGATGTTGGTGGCCGCCTGGTTTGTAGGAATTTTGCTCATCTGAGGCCTAAAAGCGTGGGAGCACTTGGGGCAATCGAGACATGCGCATCAACTCTTCTCATCGCCTCTACGGACAGACCACTGGATTGGCGTGCAGTCTTGCCGTCGATAACGCGCCTCTGTGAGACTTTCAGCGGAGACCCTACCATTTTATGACGTCATGTCGAAAATATAGGTTTGATGCACGTCCCTATTTCTTTTTTAATGTTTTGTACCGCAATGTCGATACCTAAAAATTACCGTGTAAACACCCGTTTGAGCCATTCACAAAAACAGGCTTTAGAGAAGAATGGAGGAACTGAAAAACGTTTACAGACGCGTATAGTATCCTAAATGATACTCGTAAGCAGACCTCAGAAACACGTTGGACGGGTTTTTAATAAAGAAATTTCTGCTGGAGCTGTGCACACCCTTCTACCCAGGCGGCCACCTTAAGGTCCGCCCCAATATCTCCACTCCACTTTCCCACCTTTTAGGTTTTTATGTTTTTTTGTTTGGAAAAGAGGAAAATCTCGAAAGTACTCCTGTACCCAACTAGTTATCGACCTTACACTGCAGTACAGATCAGACAAGGGAACTAAGGAGTCAGAATTATGCCACAATTGTAACTCTGCCGTAATTCGGCAAACTCAATATAGTGACATAAATACGAGTTTTCAGTTCAGTCGTTGCAGATCACGCCCTAACAGCCGTTGCATATCCACAGCGGGAACTTGTACACAGCCACATTCTTGACACTACGTGCGTGGAAACGGGGAACGTACTGCGAGCGCCAGTACTAGAGATGGGCGTTATTTAACGAAAACTGTTACATTTTGATAATACGTTACACAAGTAACGCGTTCCATTGTTTATAACGTTATTTTTGGAACTTCTTGGGTTGCCTCGACGCCTGACTACTGCGCATGCGTAAAAGTTATTTTTTGGATTGCCTAGCTTTGTTTACTTGTGTTCCTAACTTAATCTTGTATATCCTAACTATATTTAAACAAATCATACTTCAAAGCCCACATTTATTATCGGAAAAGCTTATTTGTGTGGAAAAATATAATCGTGAACGTGTGCACACTCACGCCTTTTAGTATTATTTATAATTACATTACTGGAAATAAAAAGTTTCCCGCCAACAACTTAGACTGCTCTGTTCTGATTGGTCGCAGCCACACAAGTTTCACTTAAGTTTCGGTTGGCAATTGTGTGTGTGGCGCATGCGTAAAAGTTCCGTTTTGGAACGTCTTGGTTTGATACAACAGTGCGCAGGCGCGAATGTTATTTCTTGAAACGCCAAGCCTTGGAACACTGAACAACGTAATCTTTAAATACCGGAACGTCGGAACAGGCGAGACATGTTTTACAGTTACCCTTTACAAAAATAACATTTTCCTGGAACGGGTAACTTGTTTGGAACATACACTAAAGATGAGGTAGACCGATCTCGCTGGCTGCGGACAACCAATCTCAGTGTCTCAACATTGAACTGCTTTTCCGCCAACACGGCTAGCAAAAATGGCGTGGATTGGGTTTGAGGCTACAAAACCGTTTAGTAAACAAGTGTTTTCGAGATGTTTTTATACTTCCTGCAAGCAATTCGTAAAGCTTTTTGATTAAATTCAAACTGGTAAAAGTATTTTATTAATATAATAATGCTTGTCATTTTAAAAACTAAGATATAATCAAACATGTTCATCACTGTTGACCACGTGACTGACAGTTGTGTTCCTTTGGGGTAGGTCACTGTGAGGTACAAGCGCCAGAAGATGAATAAGCAGTCTACCTCATCCTTAGTCTAAGGATGGAACACGTTACACGAAAGTAACTGTTTGGCCCGCCCCTAGCCAGTACAACACGAGCAAGGGGACTTTTAGTGAGGTCAGCTGGCGACATTTCTGCCGGGTCGCTGGTAGAACTGAGGTCAAGCGAGCCAACTGGGTCACATTGGACACCCCTGCCACGATGTGATTTATACGTCGCACTACGCCAGAGAACAATCCCGTGCCATTTCGTCGACGTGGGTTTTTTTTTTTTTAAAGCGATTTCACCATAACGCAAGTCTGTAATATGCCTTCCATAGTGGAATCAAGGACAACTGCTTATCTGTATTCACGACTCGTGTACAGGCGAGTAAGCTCTCCTAGAGAGTCTGGTATGTTTGCATCGCCATTTAGATCTCCCTTTCTTCTCAGGGCGTAGTTTCAAAATGTTACTCGATGTTTCGTTGAGTAAAACAACAGTGTCAACAGCTGAGAAAAGTGACCTTATAAGACCGACTTTAATTTACTGTTTCAGGTGTTTGCAAACAAATAACTTGTATGATGCGTGCTGTAAAATCGACACAACACTTATCTCGTAGAACCAGGTTCAGTCCCCGGCCGGGCCACCGGATTTTCGCATGTGGGAATCTTGCTGGACGATGCTGCTGGTCGGCGGGTTTTCTCTGTGGTCTCCCGTTTCCCCCGCCCATTCATTCCAGTGCCGCTCCATATTCACCTCAATCATCCTCATATCACTCTCACGCACTTATTTCGTTGTCACCGCTGATGAGCTGTAGGCTATATGTTCAGCTACAGTAGTAGGAACCGATTATGACATATACCAATTAGCCGGTTTGCGAATCATACACCCACATTGGTCATTGAGCCTCACAGTGTGCAGTACAGACCAAAACTTGTGCGTAATGTACATAATTGTGTGCACTGGGTTTGAATGGGTTAAACGTGGTTTTGGAACGAGCATGGTGTAAATAACATGCTGTGTTATCAAATATATACTGATTAATCAACCAACGTAAATTTCAAAGATCGTATCACTTTCCTAAGTTATTTCTTTTCCAAAATATTATATACATTAAGAAAAAAGTCCGCGCCAGCATATGCTTGTCTTTTAAGGATGACCCACATTAACATTTTTTGTCTTTTTAAAGTTAGGGGTTCACTTACCAAGATTTTGTGAATAACACAGTATTATTCCTATATTAGTTACCTTAAGCATTTAGTGTATGTATATACTTGCTGTAAACCTAAACAACGCCATATTTGTAAGTCGTGCCCGAGCGAGGCCGTGGAGGGTCGCTAGTTAATTATAAATTATTGTTATAAACACGTCATACAAGATGTTAAATAATCGAAGGTATGGTTAAAAAGTACGAAGGGACCACGAACAGACTGCAGTTTGTTGGGGTAAGGGTTGCCAGATAACAGGGATGGGTAAACAGTTCAAGTGTTGGAGACGTTGCATTTCTGACGCACCCTAAATCGAAGAAACTAACACATGTAGTGAGTAGAGCTGAAATCATGAATACACTTTTTATAAATACTTGTTGGATATTGCCATAGTGGGCATTCGTTTGTCTGAGAGTACCATTTTAATTGTTAATATTTTGTTATGTTTTGCAGTCAACTTAAGAGTGAGATGGACCACCGCGTTTTTTTTTTTGTTGCGAAATAGTCGTTTACGTGAATACGCATATCTCGGTAAACAAATGTTCTGCGAATAGGATTTTTGTCAGAAAATATATTTTTTTACTTTTGTAAAAGTAAGTGTATACTTGGAGAAAAAATTCGTAAAAATGGTCAAATATATGTTTTTTAAAACTTGCCTACGCAGTTTCCTTAAGCGACAAGAGAAAAAGTACAAAGATAACGGCGTAGTTTAATCTGTAGTCTTTCATCGCGTGTAATAAAACCCCACAGTTACAGATCGAATTTGCACAGTACAGCGTCACTAAGGTAACAGTGCACGCCTTGAGCGTAAGAGCGATGAGGCGCTAGAAGTGCGTGTTAGTGTCGCCCGTATCGCTCCCTCGCTTCTTGACCTTGGACACGCGGAGTTCCCACAGGCGTCCGTGCCACTGTTAAATTGGAACATTCCAGTGTAAAGTAACAGACAAGAACCGTACACGGAACTAAATATAAAAAAATAGCTTCTGGTAGTACATGTTGCAGTGTTGTGTCGGAGGCAGGCGGCGGCGCCTTGTGTCTCCTGGGAGAGGCGGCGGTGACCTTGGCGGGTGACCTTGGCGGGTGACCTTGACCTCGGACAACCCGGTCGTGCGAGCCGACTTCGCGGATCTGTGGGCGCGGCTGGCGTACTAGCTCACTGCGCCCTGCGCCCTCCCCTGGTTAACTTCTCTTGCATGCTGCTCACCGCCAACATAGCCCTTTACAAAACAGATCTTTGAAAGAAAACCCCGCAGCTTAACAACGAGGTCTTGAGAGCCGGTGAGGATGAAACGAAGTGAGTATGGAGCAGCGTCGAAATGCAGGGGCGGGGGAAACGGGAGCTCCCTGAAGAAAACCCACCGACCAGTGGCATCGTCCTGCACGATTCTCACAGGAGAAAATCTGGGTGGTCCGGCCGGGAATCGAACCCGGTTCACCTAGAGGCGAGTTGTCTAAACCACCGCGGCCTCGTGAGGAAAATGGAGGGATGACTAGCATTATTTAGCTCGAAACTTAATGGCGCCACAATCAAGCGGAAGGGATTACAGAGGTATCTTGTGGCGAGCCGTGTAACTACATGCAGAAAAGAAGTGGAGGAAATATGTTAATTAGTTTCTTCTATAGCACTCTTTGGAACGAAAACTAAGACTCAACTGTTCATAATATCGAGAGAATGATGCAGTCAGGTAAGGAACGACACGAAACGGCGAAGACCACAAATGTGTGCAAAGAGAGAGCGAGGAGGATAAATGCGAGATAGCTCGAAGAAATACTAAGTCACGAAGGTTCCTGAACTGCAATTTTTTCCCTTCTTTCTTAAGTGACGTGCTGCCATTACCCGTTGAATGTGCGTGGTTTTATCGCAAGCCTTGGAACATGACAATATGCTCACGTTCGTACGAGTGAATTATTCAGCGATTCGTGCCGATATGTGTATTGGGTCGATCCGGGATTAACCTCGTAGAAGTTTATTTCGCAAATGCTCCTGAGCTCCGCATGTGAAAACGAAAATTACTTTGTGGAGACTTTTTTTTGTGCGTGTCGTTTGCATGCAAAAGAATGTGTGACTTCAGGTTGTCAGGGCAGCAATTTACGTGCCCATCGCTACCAGATCTGCTAACTTGTACGGTTTTGCCATAATTTGTACGGAAAATATCACATTTTACAAATTTGCTGTCACAATGCAGATTTTTTGCGGTTTTTATCTACACATAACGAGACAAGCATCTCCTGTTAACCTTACCTGAGTATGTGCGCGTATCATTTTTAATTTGAAGAGTGCGTAAAATATAAACTGTGTTGCTACTGACAGCTAACTGAATTGTTTATCCTATATGAACACAATTTTTCCAAATTTTACCAACTAAGATATAAATGTCGGAGTGATGGTTCTTGGTGTTTGCAAATCGATCATTTGTTAGTAACTTCAAATACCGTGCTTTATTTCCGCGTAAATTAATTATTTTTAAAGTGATACGGGTAGAAAGTTTGAGAAGTGCCAGGTGTTGCTAACGCCAAGTTGATGTTGAAGAAGGCATTGAAGTCTTAACTTCGCCAGTATAAAGAAAGTCGAAATAAATAAATAAATAAATACTCGAAACCTGCTATACTCATATGTCCCATCTGTTTTATTCCTTTGAGCATAATCGTGATTCGTAAGATTGAAACTGAAATTGAACCTTTCAGTGGATGCAGAGTACTGTATAGTTAGGTCCACTTTTTTTTTTTTTTTTTTTTTCCGCGAAAATATTTACGTATCCGCTAGGCTTCAACATTGTACATGCATACTTGCTATAGAGGCTGTTCACGGTAAAATGAGTACTTTTGAAAGCCCTGCTTAAGATCTATCATGGTGCATCCTTGCGTCATATGTAACATTAACATTGCTATAGGCCTCTTCACGTTATTCATGCGTCGGTCAGGTGAACCTGTTTAACTATTCTACATAACACGTCGATGCATAAAAAAAAACAAAGCGAAATAAATAATTTATTTGATCACAAACTGTTACCTAACACTTTTTATTCGACGTTAAGGTATGGAACTGCGTTCCATTTATCGTTACAGAATTTTGTGAGCGCATGTCACTCAGTGCGCCCGTTACAATATATGCAGTCACGAACAGTGACTTTTTATAAGGTTAATTTCAAAAGTGCTCACTTTATCGTGAACAGCCTTTACATTTCTTTGGCTACTGGCCGCCTTTTTTTTGTGCGAAGGCTGGCTGCTACACTAGTGAGCCAATCAGATAAGTTCCTCCTGTACTGCCTGTTCGTGATTCGTGGGCAGACAGATAAGACGTGTGTGTCAAGAGTCAAGTGATCCAACCACGAAAGTGTTTCCGATCTAAAGTGCTTTGGAACAGAACTTGTCCTGAAATTTTTTCGCCGTTAAAAGGCGCCTCTGTGTTATTGCCGATGTTTAGTTCTTCGTCAGTTGTGTAATGTTGCGCCACGTGTGGGAGTTAACATAGCCGTAACGAGTATGTACGTATCAGTCTGGCGACATTGTGAAATGTGCACGTGTATATGTTGCTGTTGCGTCATTTGTTAGTATATTCATGAGAGAGAAAATACTTCACGCCATTTGTCACTGACGTTAAAGACATTTACGTGCGCTTAGGACATAAGTTGACGTTGACATGACGATTAAACTTTACACCATACGAAATTATTTGCAAATTTATTATTTGAGTGTATACGTAGAGTGAGAAAGCGTGATTGGTAAGGTTATTTCCCACGTTTCATGCTACATTTGCTCAGGGAACAGTCAAATGCCTAAGAAACATCGCAACTTTGTATAGTGACGCTAAACATTCCATATCTGTAGCCAGGTGTGTGGTATTATTTCCATACGATACTTGAGTTCAAAACTTCCAATTCCGTTTTAAGAAGTTTAATAGGAATTGTTTTTAGCGTGTAGGTTTTAGGAGACCTCAAAAAAAAATACAAGTCTTGGCGATAAGATTTTTGGAATTGTGATACGTTTCTGTTCCAGATAATTTTTTTTTCACTGTAAATGTGTAAATTTCGTCTTGGTGCAAGATTATATGCTAAAGCTATTTATAGGTGTGAGGACACCGTAGTACAGTGAGTAAGTTCCTAGAAGCTGTGCTGGATATACTCGGGGCGCCAGTCGTCGTTTTTGGAATTTGGTTATCTGAGAGAGGCTTAGAAAAGTGTCCCCTTAATGCAGTTGTTAGTTGTCAAATCACTATAGTTTTCCAAATATAACACTCAAATTCAGACACACGAGTGTTATAGGCAAGTTCAAAGTGTTGAATTAAGAGTCTAAGCGCGGCATACCGCATGTGTGTTACAAGCTACGAAAGGAACAAAAACAACCTTTCCTCTAAAGTTTATGGTTTAAACTATTTATTAAACGAATTATAACAGTTTCTCTTGAATGAACAAAAACATATTTACGACAAGTCTGGCTCTTATTTTCAACCAAATTCAGAGTGTCAATACTCGCTCACCTGTTTATAAATCACACTCATACTGAATCAGTATGTTCTGCACACCATACAGATTGCATTAAATCCAGTTCGGCTGGGGAAAAAAAAAATCTAGTAGCAAAGACTAGTATGCTGCAGAATTAGGGAAATTAAGACTTTTTAGTGTTACATTTTTTAAAACCACCATGATTTGACAACTAATGAACTGCATTAATGGGGCACTTTTCGAAAGCTCTTTCAGATAACCAAATAAAAAAAAGTGAAATATCACCTTAAAGGGACCGTCTGCCTGCAGCTGTTTGAGGCCGAGAAGCCCAGGAGCGATAAGGGCGACAGTGCCACACGTATAAAGTGCGCCATCGCCTCTACGCGCAGGGCTGTGAACTGGCGTGCAGTGTTCTCGTAGTGTTGCGTGTACCTATGTGACTTTCAGCGTTGACCCTATCATTGTATTGATGAAAAGTCTGTATGTAGCTATCGTAGTTGGGCCCGTGTTTGGCTAGTATGTTTTAAGATGCGGCCGTTATTAACTATATTGTAGGGCTACGAAATAATATCTACAGTATGCGTCATTCCTCGTCGGTGGTTTGGTATCTTCTCGAAGGTAAACATACTGGGGGCACGTATAATAGTCTAATAAAAAAACTAGGATTTCTTCAAGCGACAGGCAGGTGAGCACCCATGACCTTATTGACAATGGTAGTATATATATAAAAGTATTCTCTAACGGTTATCTATTACTACCGAGAGCGAGAATATTCCAGCGACTATAAAATACGTTCGAATCAAGACCTATAGCTATTTGCCTTGCCTTGCCATACTGGCATAGCATCTGAAGTACATATTGTGTACTTCCGCAGCAAACATTTTAAGTAAATAATTTTTAATTTTGCATAATTATAATGGTAGTACAACTATACGTCGCTAGTCCAGATGTTAGGTATATTTGACAGAGTAACCTTTAATAGCTGAAGGTCTGTAGTCGTATTAACTTAACTTTGTCAGCTTGAACGTTAAACCAGAGGGAAGGCCTGATGGCCCTCCAATATGACGAGCGAGACATCATTTAATCGCTGTCAAGGCTGCCAATGTTTACTGTAACAGACATGCACTTATGGCCAGGACATTTTTTTTTTTCCAAAGTTTTATTCCGGGATCGCTGAAAGGACCGTGAACCGAACTCAGCCGAGGTGGCCCACTCCGGTGTGACATGTCAAGATCTTGCCCTGTATCTCATTTAGGGCTTTTTCCACTTTACGTATTATCAGCCAGTCTGGCACTTAACTCTGCGGCGGGGTGAGTAGGCTTGATTCGGTTGGCACATTTTGAGCCTGTGGGGGTGGGGGGGGCGGGGGGCGTGATTTGTTAGGCATGTTCCATATTTATGCATTTTGCTGCTAACAACCCTAACCCCCCTTTCACTTAATTAACAGTCTTCTTGGTGTCGTTCTGTCCAGCTCTTTCTTGCCTGAAAAATACCCGATTCTTGTTTCATTAGAAACTTACAAAAGTTACGTAGTGGATCTTCTGGCTGATGGCTAGCTCGGGTGCGCTCTGTGAAAAGGAAAATTGATACTTTTTCTTTCTTTCTTCCTTCCTTCCTTCCTTCCTTCGCTTCCTCCTTTTATGAGGCTGTAGATTTTACGTAATTTCTAGCTGCCTTCCTTTTCAGTTAAAATTTTGATACATACACGAATTTTAACTGTGCATTTTGGGCGAAAACTTATTTCGTTGTTTGGGCCCCAATGCGCTTAAGACCACAAATGTTCAAGTTTCTTTGAGGTTTTTTCCGTTAGTCCGTAACCAGGGATCCTGATTTGTTTGGAACATAAAAATTTATGCATGGGAACTTAAATATTTCTCCGCGCGTTTTTTTTTTTGATCGCGGCTCCTTGTGTACTTCATAAAATAAAAAGAATATCTGTTTAGAAACCATTTTAAATGGGCAGTGATTTAATAAAAAAATTCAGTATTAATTTAAATCAATAAGTTAAATTTTATTTTATTGTTAAAATCCTGCGCGGAGTCACAGTTCAATCTTGTTGCAAACCCGCATTACAATCCCGTGCCAAGCCACGTTAATATCCCGTGCCAAGCCACGTTAATATCCTGTGCCAAGCCACGTTAAAATCCTGTGCCAAGCCATGTTAATATCTTGTGGTGCCAAGCCACATTAACATGTTAATATCTTTTTGTGCCCAGCCACATTGTGTTGTGGTACCAAGCCATGTTAATATCTTGTGGTGCCAAGCCACATTAACACGTTAATATCTTTTTGTGCCCAGCCACATTAATGTGTTGTGGTGCCAAGCCACGCGGACACCGGCTGTGATGGTCGTCGGCGAGGGAATGTTCCCAGCAGCAGGCGGGGGATTGTAGTTGGTCCGCGAAGTGAGGGAGGGAGTGCGCCAGCAGGTAATTACGCTGGCCGAGATGAGCCAGTTTGTGTGTGCGTGCCTGCCCCCACTGTGTGAACAGGGTCACTGCTGACAAGCTATAGCTTGCCATTGTTACCAGAGGCGGCAGCGCCCTGGGACATTCCCACACGGCGCCGTCCCGTGTTCTCGGCCTTCAGCTGGCAACAGCAGTCTCTACCCGGGGGCGCGTCGCTAGTGCAACCTCGCGGTAACACACAGCTGTGCCTTACTACCCCGATAAGACCCAACTGTTGGAAAATGACTTAGATCACGTAGAAAAAAAAGACAACTTAATATGTACACGAAATTTGTGTAAAGGCGTGATCCTTGTAGTTTTATAATTAACTAAGGATTCCAATATTCTATCCTGGATAATTTATGGTTGCTCAAACCGTAATTAGATTGAACTTTTCGTTAGTTAAATTTTAAATCCCTTTGCCGATTAGCATATCGACATAAAGCTGTCTTCAGGGAGTTGTGTGGCGGGAATTCTGTCACAAGAAAATCAAGGGGACGGCGCTATCTACTTTAAGGTTTTGTCCGGAACCATTGTCTTTATAAAATAAAATTGTAAGGCAGCAGATTTATTTCGAGGAAGTCGCGGGACAGTATTACTGATTTTAAGTAGTTCATGAGTAGTATTTAGTTGTAGGGAGCTGCAGGGTGGGTAATAAGTTCCATTTATTGGAGTTTCGGTTCAGCGGCTGTATCTGTAGAGACTTCTCGTGAGGCATTTACGTCCATAGGAACTTCCTGCGGCTCCGATACCCGTAGGGAAGTATCGGAGCGGCATCCATGTCTGTAGTGGTAAGTTTCAGTGCGGGATTGTAGATAGTAGCAGAGCTCGGTGCCTGTTTAGGCAGGAGGGAGGACCTCGAGAGGTCGGCACCACGACTGCAGGAGCAGCTCGGTGCAGAATGTCGCTGTGTTGGTGAAGTAGGGAGTGCACGGTTGGGAAGGCTTGGCGGCAGGCGTGGTTCCTGCTTCTTGCCTCTCCGCCCGGCCACCAGCGGTCATTGGCAGCGCAGCCGAGCGGCACGCTACGTCTCTTCTCCTCTCCCACAGGTGCAACGCACCCCCCCCCCCCCACGATCTTCTTACATCCTGGTACTTCACATTTATCGACAGTTCGAGTTAGTTGCGTATTTATGCCTTAAACCTGTTGGCTAGTGAGGAAACATTAAGGGCCCCGCCTGGTTGTTCGGCGCCCGAACTGCGGTGCAGTGTGTTTGGAATCCAGGTTTTTTTTTTACGAAACTATTAAACTCACGTCGAATGTGCTCGTCTACGAAAATAACGCGCACTTCACACTATGCCTGTGGGTTACTTCCAAGATGTCACGTATATTATAAACACCATTTCCAAGCACTGCAGCATAACTAAAACTACTTTTTCAAAGCACTTTTTCTCAAAATATACGTGTTATATAAACACAGGAATAATCGAGGGGCCCTGCATTTAACCTTGCTACTTACTTTCCACCAATACAATGATAGCGTCACCGCTGGAAGTCCCGTAGGTACACGCAGCACGACCAGAACACTGCACGTCAATACAGAGTCCTGTG
Organism: Dryococelus australis; assembly: GCA_029891345.1. NCBI lineage: Eukaryota > Metazoa > Arthropoda > Insecta > Phasmatodea > Phasmatidae > Dryococelus > Dryococelus australis. Next base: position 110,967,249 of record CM057004.1, on the reverse strand, counting down.
TGTAGAGGCGATGGCGCTCTTGTAGCGCGTGCCAGTGTCGCCCTTAAAGCTCACACACTTCTCCGCCTCAAACGCGGATGAAAGTCACAGGCAGGCGGACATGTCCCTTAATCCCTCTCTTTTGGAATAATATTCAATAAATATATTTTATTGTAGCTTCATAGGTTAACATCTGCGTGCGGGGGAATATACACTGCAATAGTTCTTTAAAAGCGTGGTTAAGGGATAAAAACTGGTTGAAAGGAAAACATTACCAGGGCCTCATAATTGCTCACCTTAACGTGGACAGCTTATACTAATAGAAGACGAGCCTTGTGAACACTGAACACGCGCACTGGTTTCATTTCAAAGCCGGTATTTCAAGCACACTATAACATAGCTGGAAGTGCCGCCTAGGGCGCCGTACTGTATCCTTTGTCGTGACTCGAGCAATTTTCTTGTACGTGAGAGCGCCATCGTCAAGGACAGGAAACGAGTTATTATTTTTTAAAAAGCATTTTTTTTTTCCCCGCCACGTTGTGTGCACGTATATGCTGTGTCTGGTATCTTGTCCTCGCTGTTCGCTGTATCGCAAATCTTGACCGCGACTGAAGCCGTGAGAATGGTTTCTTGGTCCCAGGACAATTTTTGATCAATAAGTTATTTATATCTGTAAACGTTTCCCTTAAATGATTTGACAGGTAAAGGCACGTAAGATGCACGTAAGACTACGTCATGCGCCTACCTGACTTGTGAACAGAGCTGTACTGTCTGAAAATACACGTTAAAAAAGTAATCAAGTTTGCAATTAATTTTATTGAAAATAAAAATTGCGGCCTCGAGTAGTCCGGTATACAACTTTCAACACTCGCTAAGTTAAAGAAACGGTTCGGAATTTGAAATAGGCACATTGTAGTTTGTAATGTTATTTAAATTCACCGTGCGTGTGTTCCCGCCTACTAAAAGTGCCCTTGAAATAGGCACATTGTAGTTTGTAATGTTATTTAAATTCTCCGTGCATGTGTTCCCGCCTACTAAAAGTGCCCTTGAAATAGGCACATTGTAGTTTGTAATGTTATTAAAATTCTCCGTGCATGTGTTCCCGCCTACTAAAAGTGCCCTTGAAATAGGCACATTGTAGTTTGTAATGTTATTTAAATTCTCCGTGCATGTGTTCCCGCCTACTAAAAGTGCCCTTGAAATAGGCACATTGTAGTTTGTAATGTTATTTAAATTCTCCGTGCATGTGTTCCCGCCTACTAAAAGTGCCCTTGAAATAAGCACATTGTAGTTTGTAATGTTATTTAAATTCTCCGTGCATGTGTTCCCGCCTACTAAAAGTGCCCTTGAAATAGGCACATTGTAGTTTGTAATGTTATTTAAATTCTCCGTGCATGTGTTCCCGCCTACTAAAAGTGCCCTTGAAATAGGCATATTGTAGTTTGTAATGTTATTAAAATTCTCCGTGCATGTGTTCCCGCCTACTAAAAGTGCCCTTGAAATAGGCACATTGTAGTTTGTAATGTTATTTAAATTCTCCGTGCATGTGTTCCCGCCTACTAAAAGTGCCCTTGAAATAGGCACATTGTAGTTTGTAATGTTATTTAAATTCTCCGTGCATGTGTTCCCGCCTACTAAAAGTGCCCTTGAAATAGGCACATTGTAGTTTGTAATGTTATTAAAATTCTCCGTGCATGTGTTCCCGCCTACTAAAAGTGCCCTTGAAATAGGCACATTGTAGTTTGTAATGTTATTTAAATTCTCCGTGCATGTGTTCCCGCCTACTAAAAGTGCCCTTGAAATAGGCACATTGTAGTTTGTAATGTTATTTAAATTCTCCGTGCATGTGTTCCCGCCTACTAAAAGTGCCCTTGAAATAGGCACATTGTAGTTTGTAATGTTATTTAAATTCTGCGTGCATGTGTTCCCGCCTACTAAAAGTGCCCTTGAAATCTTCCACTTGTTTTCATTTTATGCATTTTCCTTACCAAAAGTAGCGAACATCGTTTAGAATCGAGTTTGAGTTATAGATACAGGGAGAGAGTGATAGGGGGAGGGAAGGTAGGTAGATAGGGAGAGGGGGAGAAATATTAGGCGTGGGGGGAGAGAAAAATAAGCAGAGGGGAAGAGAGAGATGGTGTGTGTGTGTGTAAGAGGGGGAGGGAGATGCTTAGAGAGAGAGAGAACAAAAAGCCCTCTCGCCTGGTAATGCGAAAGAGCGCTCTTCCAAGGCTGTGCTATGCATTGCACGTAGCTGAATTTCTTGCAAACTAGATGTGTAATAGTTGGATATTCATTACTCGTGATGTAAGCCACTGGAGTTAACTACACATGTATGTGACATTGTACTGTTTTCCTCTTCCTTATGATAACTGCGCAGGTAAAAATCATTTAAACATTATCACAATAATAACAGGCGTATTCTGTATTATATGCTGTTCACCATCACCTCGGCACTTTTGAAATCAACCTTTTGAAAAATGTCACTGTCACTATCTGCATATATTTTAATGGCTAGAATGCGCCCAGTAGTTCCACGTCTTAACATTTTGTGAAAACTGAAATTATTTATTTTCCTTTATGTTTTTTAGTGCATATTAGTGTACGAATGACCAAATTTATAAAATATTTTCACATTTACACTTGACCGACGCGTGAATAACGCGATTAGGCCCATGGTAATATTAATTTTACGCAGTGGAAGGATACACAATGTGCATACAAGTAGATCTTAAGCAGGGCTTTCGAAAGTGCTCAGTTTACCGTGCACAGTCTTTAAGGTGGCCGCCTGGTTGAAGGAATTTAGCACGTCTGAGGCCTAAAAGTGTGGGAGCGCTAGAGGCTACCGGGACATGCGCATCAACTCTCTCATCGCCTCTACGTGCAGAGCCCTGAACTGACGTGCCGTCGTTAGCGCACCTCTATGAGACTTTCAGCGGAGACCCTACCAGTTTAGAACTTAATAATAAATACACGTCCATTTTTTAAATATATATTTTGTACCGGAATAATCATAGCTAAGCGTTCGTGTGATTTTTAATAAATTCGTGTAATTTTTGCAGATTCCGGAAGTAATTTCATTTAATCGTTTGTTTCGCATGAAAACCCTTATGAAGTAGTTGTGTGCGCCCTAAATACAAATAGATGATGTTGGGACAGCAAAATATGTATTCGGCTCAACAAATTATTTTTTAAATTGTTTATTTGCTTCAAGGGAACGAATGCAGATGTTTGGGGCAAGATGAGATTAGTCGAGCGAATAAAATATTTTTCAGTGTAAACAATTATTTCCGAGTAAATTAATTTGGCGTCTACAACTATATATGTATGCGTGTGTTTACTATGTCCAGTGCATAAACTTTTTATACTGTAATTTGACTTGTCCAATATCTTTGTACAGCTATGTATTGGAAAAAGATCTTACGGACGTAATAAAACAAACAAACAAACAAACACAAAAATGACTGTGAAAACACCAGTTTGAGCTTTCTTCACTATCACAAAAACATGCTTTAGAGAGAAATGGAGGAACTGGAAAACGTATGCAGACGACTCAAGTTTCTTAAATGCTGTCCGTAAGCAGACCTCACTCGGACAAGTCTGACGGTTTTTTTAAGGCCACGATCTCTCATTTCTACAGCTTTCGCGAGAATTGTTTGTATCCACACGGGAGCAGATATTGTAAAATCCTCTTACAATTTTGTCAAAATCTTTTATCATGTAGTGTAATTTTCTAACACAAAAAAGTGTATACTTTTATCCAACTAATTAATAAACGAAAATCGTGTTTATTTAATAATTTGTTAAAATTATAAAGTTTTTTTTTTGCGTTGAAAAAATTGGACTACATAACAAAAACCCTTTGTAACAAAACTGTTAAGAGGATTTTACAATATCGACTCCCATGTGGGTAAAAAAAAAAAAATTTCCCGCAAAAGCTGTAGAAATGGAAGTTCGTGGCCTTAATAAAACCTTGTTCTGTTGGGCTATCCACACCTTTCGACGGCCCACCCAGGCGACCTGCCACCTTAATTATACATCGGGCGTCGCCGAAGATGGCCGGCTGTGGCCGGTCAAGTGACAAGGATGTGGGTAGAGGCTGTTCACGGTAAAATGAGCACTTTTGAAAGTCCTGCGTAAGATCTACTTGTATACACGTTGTGTATTCTTCCACCTTATGTAAAATTAACATTGCCAGGGGCCTCATCACTTCATTCATTCGTCGGTCAAGTGAAACTGTGAAATTATTCGAAAAGTTAATATTGTACAAATCTGCTTATTTTTTACACTGCATTAAGAAATACAGAAAGTGAGAGAAATAATTTGAGCTATCACAAATGGTTACCTAACACTTTTTGTTCACCGTTAATATATGGAACTACTTTCCCCTCCATCATTAACCTACTTTACCGGACACGTCACTCAATGCGCCCGTTAAAATACTTGCAGGCAGAGGCAGTGACTTTTTTCTAAGGTAAATTTCAAAAGTGCTCACTTTAACGTGAATAGCGTGTAAGTGTGAATAATGTGAAAGTGGCCTCGATTCAAATGTTTCCAGTTTTGCGTGCCGTCTTGGCGGGCGGAGGGGCTTGTGTTTCCTACCCCAGGGGTCGTTACTTCAGTTGAAGTTGTCCGGTGCACTGGAGCAGAGATCGGGGTCGCGCAGGGGTGATCTGGACCAGTGTAGCGTGAAACTGTCCTGCTCTCATTACCGCATTCTGCACGCTCTCTGCGTCGTACGCTCTGTCTAAAGGCTGTTCGCGATCAAGTGAGTGACATGCGCCCAGTAAAGTTGGTAACGATGAATGGAAAGTAGTTCCATATCTCGAAGTCGAATAAAAAGTGCCAGTTAACTATTTGTGATAACTTAAATTATAGCTTTCATTTTTCGTTTTTTTCAATGCGTCAAGTGTAAAAATGAGTATAATTGCAATACACTTTCTTTTGTAATAATTTTCCAGTTTCACTTGACCGACGCATGAATAAAGTGACGAGGCCCATGGCAATGTTAATTTTGCTGAAGGTGGAAGAATACACAACGTGTGTACAAGTAGATCTTAAGCAGGGGTTTCAAAAGTGCTCACTTTATCGTGAACAGCGTGTATCAGAAATACATTATAACAACTCATTACAGATTGTGTACTATATATCAACGTATCTCTCTGAACAAAAACAGTTGGGTGATTTTTCGCTTCCTTTCTGCCCTCCTCCCCCTCCTCCTCCCCCTCCTATTTACGCCACTGTTTGAAATAAAGTTTCTAATCTGAGATGCACATCCCACACGAAATTAAGTTTATAATGTAAGATACACATATCGCACACGCAATAAATTTGTACCAACATTTTTTTGTTATTTTCTATTATAAAATATACGTATGCAATAATTGCGAAATAACACACGTGCAAGAATTTAGCATATAAGTGTCTAAGCTTGTTGCGATAATTTCTTTCACGTTCAGATCTAGTGTAACTTTCTTATAGTAAACTGAATAAAAATTACGTATGGAGTTATATCACGGCCCCGAGATCAAAGAATTTATGCAATGTGCGCTTGTAACAGCCTTCGTACCCCATTGGAATTTAAAAAAAATTTCTTCCTGCCAGTGTACTCTGGACGAGTCGTACGGGTATAGCATCTTATCGCAGTCATTCTTCCTGCCGGTGTACTCTGGACGAGTCGTACGGGTATAGCATCTTAGCGCAGTCATTCTTCCTGCCAGTGTACTCTGGACGAGTCGTACGGGTATAGCATCTTATCGCAGTCATTCTTCCTGCCAGTGTACTCTGGGCGAGTCGTACGGGTATAGCATCTTATCGCAGTCATTCTTCCTGCCAGTGTACTCTGGGCGAGTCGTACGGGTATAGCATCTTATCGCAGTCATTCTTCCTGCCAGTGTACTCTGGGCGAGTCGTACGGGTATAGCATCTTATCGCAGTCATTCTTCCTGCCAGTGTACTCTGGGCGAGTCGTACGGGTATAGCATCTTATCGCAGTCATTCTTCCTGCCAGTGTACTCTGAACGAGTCGTGCGGGTAAAGCATCTTATCGCAGTCATTCTTCCTGCCAGTGTACTCTGGACGAGTCGTACGGGTATAGCATCTTAGCGCAGTCATTCTTGTCAATGCAGCACGAAGTTGGGGGATTTCAGATAGAATGGCTAATGTTACTGGGATATTTAAAAAAAAAGTACGAAAAAAGGAATTATTTGAAATGCATTTGAAAAGCATGAAGCATGAAAATTATTTGAAAAGCATGAAGGAAATAAAACTCCAGCTCACTAATGTACTAACGAGGACCCAACTGTCTCCTCAGATAAAATGGCGTCGTTTCGCAAATAATTCAACAAAACGAGGATGGTAGAAACTGCTATTCATCCGCGTAAAATATAAACGTTCAAATTTAGGTACAGGTTTGCAAAGTAGAAGTGTTTCGAACTGTTTAAAATTGTTTTGATTTCTCAAAAACTGCAATGTCATTTACCTTTCGATAAAAATCCCCTCCCCCAGGTATTTCTTTCAGAATTTTGTAGTAGCGCGAATGTCAGCCAGTGGGCATACAGCGAAAAACTGCAAAAATGTCGTTTATTACGTCACAGCTAACACAGTCGGTTCTGCCTTCGCAGCTGAGATAAAGTGATAGTCGAGATTGTATTTTTCGTTTTCGATAAGCGTGCATTTTCCCTGTTTTGGTATAATTTATTTTTTTGTTGGCGTAAGTATTTATGAACAAAAACTTATAAAAATTGCCGTTATAGTATTCGAAATATTTATCAGTTATGCCGGCATAATGAGTGAACAGTGTAAAGTGTGAAACACAGTTATATTTCGTGACGTGGTATAGGTTAGTAGTTCAATATGTGTCGCGTTATGTCCGCACTGTGGGATAAAAACAGCTTGCAGCTTAATGTGGAATTTTTGGAAATTTTTCTTTTTGTAAGCCAGCAATAAATTGAATATTGCCAGTGGAAGTACGCGATTGACAGTTGAACGTTGTTTCCGAATTGTTGGCAGCTCTGAAATGAAACGCTCCATGATCTGCAGACCCGGAAAGAAAAGTAGTTTTCTTGTGTGGGGGCGAGTTTTTCCTGTTGGTGGCAGGTAGCGACGGCGCCGAAGTGGGGCGGGTTTTTCCCCGGGTGGTAAAAAAGAAATATCCCTGGAGTTGGTGCGGAATGCGGGAGTCCGCCCCGCCCCCCGGACATGCAGCGGCTGGGTGCGGGAACTGGCTGCCGCCGCAGTTGGCGCCACTTTCTCCTGCGCAAGTCACGTGCCGGGGACACGTGTTCGCCGGCCGCAGTCGCTGCAACAGGCCTTGGAGCGCGATGGGCGATAGGGCGACACTGCTACACGCATCAAGTGCAACGAAGCCACTAAGAGCAAGGCACTGACTTGTGTTCTCGTCGATGCTGCGTGTACTTTCGAAAGCCCTGCTTAAGACCTACTTGTATGTACAAATTGTATTCTTCCACCGTATGTAACATAAATAGTCACGGGCCTCATCACTTCATTCATGCGTCGTTCAAGTGAAACTGTGAAGTTATTATAGAAGTAAATATTTTACCAATTAGCTGAACGTTACACTTAATGACTGATGTTTTAAGAAGAACATAAAGACAATTGGATAATTTGAGTATTTACAAATGTTTACTTAACACTTTTAATTCAACGTCAATACGTCGAACTACTTCCTTTCCGTAGTTGCCAACTTTACTGGGCGCATGCAGACATTGCGCCTGTTAAATACATGCAGGTGGGGGCAGTTACATTTTTCAGAGGTTGATATCAAAAGTGCCATATTAATCGTGAAAAGTCTTTAGTGCGAGAGATCTGTGCACCTTGGATTAGTAATTTTCAGTCGGACCTAACCCATAACTGTTTAACAAAGTGCAAAAAACTCAAATTCCTTTCCCCCCTCCCTACTTTACGACTTTAAAATAAATTTTTGGGACGTCTACTATTTAATGATCTGCAAGAAAGAGCTTTGTGACAGTTGGCAAATCCTCAACAGTCTGAAACTGTATGGTAAACTGTGAAGGGCGCGAAATCGTGTGACTGTCGTGCATGGCACATCACGTACAAATGATCAGCGATGGAATAATAAAGCGGATGTATGATAACAGCACAATGTTTAAGTACCTGCCGGGTTTTTCCCCCCGAAGTTACGTAAAATAAGAAACTATACTTACACATCCTTATCGTGCTTCTACATATTCAAGTGCAACTCTATCTGTGTGCGGTAATTTCTAACATCTCATATATGAAATGACTAATAGTTTTCTAAATATGTCGTGTATCACAGGAGTTTTATATAGCTAAATTATATTTAATTAGAGTAAAAACCAAGAGAAAATAGGAATGTTGGTAGTTACCACGCAAAAAACTATTAACTCAGTACAGCCAAATACGGTGCGCTGTTCTTTGTAGACATTTTATAATAGACTTATAAGACAAAGCTTTGTTTGCATGAGAGTATGTCATAGAGATAGCTGGTGCAGGAACCTAGGAGCGGGCTCTAGATCGAGATATAGAGCTCAGGCCGCCATCTCGGTTTGCGCCATTTTGACATTTTTCTTTCAAAATCGCATGCTTTTACCCAAAGATCGATTACTTTACCCGAAAATAACCTAAATATTTCCCATCTTGCCCTGCCCACCTGTAAAAAAGGACCTCGCAAAAAAATCGTTCAGGGGGTTTTGTCCGCCATCTTGAATTTTCCCTTTACCCTAAACATCTGTCATTTTCACTTTGAAATCAGTCTTTTCCCCCATAAAATCCACTTCTCCTTGAAAAAAAGCTATTATTGAAGAATATAAAAATATATTAAAAAAACGTACATTTGCAGATGCCCCCACAGCGACTGACCCTCGCAAATTTTTTTATTGATTATTTAATCCGTCAATTACTCGTGTTAGATCAACCCCTTCCATGCTGTGACACATCTACTGTCAATTTATTTTTAGCATCACCCACTAGAGCGCACTGGTAAATATATATTATTCGTAAGGCGGAGGAACATCTTGAAAGTACTGTATAACTAAAGCAGGTCTTTAGGGAAGTTTGAAGTAAACATTCACTCCATTTCATTGCCTTACTCATGAAGGCCATACTACAATGTGAAAGTATCTAACTGTAACCATGCGTATAGCCATTTACACAGCCACAATAATGCCGGGTGTTTCCGTTCTTATCCAATTTAGGTTTCACTTCTATATAAACATTTTCAGTGGGAAATTTTTTCTAACTAGCTAACTTGTTTAAAAAAACCTTTTCTTAGGTACTTTTGCTTTCCAGTTGCGTTGTTTTTGTTGCTTGCATAGAAACACACACTTCCAACGTAAACACGGGTGAAACGGCGGGTAATTTTTGTGAACGGAAATGTAAGTTTATTTTAGCGAACTTGACTTGCTCAGTAGTATCGTGTGCCTCACTCTTATTAGATTGCAGTAAAGAGAGTGCGTCATGGGCGCTGTTTGCACATGGGTAGAGTTATCAACAGCCAAGAAGTTATGTTGATTACTCTATGGATATAAACTTGTTTGCTTCGCTACCCACCGCAAACTAAGATGGAGACGCGCTGTAGAAGCGTATATTCTCGCAGAATGGAGTTAAAAGTTCTCCAACTTGCTGAGCAACTGTGAAGTGCTGATGGATTATGCCTGTGGTTATGGCAATGCGAGATTGAAGCACTCGACAGGGTATAGAAGGTGAAGATTTTAATGTTATTTAAATAGTAACACGGTATTAAGATTCCTCCCTATTAAAATATTTTCAACGTAAGGCAGCGTTGCTACTGCTGTGTAACATAGCATAGACAAGCTTCTGTTTCCTCAGAATTTTATGCGGTGACTAAAAGGCTTTTAATAGAGCAGTCTGTTCAGAAAAGATACAGCATCGTCTAAACTAAAGTAAATAATTGATGGAACGAAGGTGGTGGAGTCTTGCCGACTACACACTAATTATAATTAGCCCAAGAAAAACATTGGCGGGGGTAATCAATTCAACCTATAATTTAAACACACAAACAAATATGGCTGCCAACTGGTCGTACACAGGTGTCGAAAACATATATGATAATCGAACGAAAGTGAGATACAAACTATAACACAAATGGCGATAAAAAAACAAACATGGAGGACTGCACGTACCAAGATGGCTGCCTCCCAACATTACAGAATCCAGTAACATAAAACAAATGACGGGGAAAAAAATCCAAATATGACGGCATACGATAGACTGAGTATATATATATATATATATATAATAAAAATAAATATCGCGACCAGAGTGCTGCTGACAGCGAATCTCAACGACCGACCACATTTGTGTTTCAATAACCAATTTTATAAACTGCCAACAAACTATCGACTTTCATTTCTTGACAAAAAGATTTATATTAAAACATGCCATAGCTTTTTAAGTCAAACATACGCGACTGCTTGCAACGAGACTAAAAGCCTTTTCACATGAACATACTTCTCTTCAAATGATCTATCTCAATTTTTATTGAAATCAATTCATTAAACGCTATATGACGTCACATGAATGCTATAATCGCGGCCATTTCCTCTTTCAATGTCTTGGATATCTTGTTTTGCTTCAAGATTTTCGTTTTTGAACATGTTTTATATTTTCTTGGATCCAAAATTCCAATCGCCGAGCTCAGATTTTGTGACAATACTAATGGAAGTAATCATATAATTATATATACTTGTGTGCACACATTTAAAGGTGTTACAAAATAAGGATGCATAACTTTTTTTTTAAAGAAAAATTTACTATAATGTTAATATTTATTTGTATTAGTTCAACCAATTAGTTTCGTATCGTGTATTAGTCGTTGATACTTCTAAAAATTTGTTTTTTGTATTTTTTAAACTGGTTTCATTAAAAAGTTAGTGATAAATTTTCACGATGAGACTTGAAAGCTTATTGAATTCAATTCAGTGAAAGGTACATTAAGTGGTTTTTGGGTTCACGTAATCAAATTCGTTTGAGTCTAAGGGTCTCAAAAGACAGGATATATACTCGTGACATTCCGTAACTGGATCGCGCCTGGCACTTCGGCCACCACCGGACTACCATGGCAGTGAGTAGCCAAGGCGTGAAGTGTACAAGTTATCTGTTATCCAATACGCACCGCAATATCGGTGGCTGGCAATTGTTTTCGGTAGGTTGACATTTTTTTTTCATTGCTGTATTTATTTAGTATATTTGATGTCCCCCGACAGCCCTCGTGGTACAGTCGACGTAAGCTGACATGTCAAGTGAGAACGATGTCTGGTACTGTCGTTTGCCTACAATGTGCTGTAATGAGAGCAGGTTGACGTTACGAGCTCATGGTTACTTCTAGATAGAGCTGCGCGTTATTTAACGTAACCGTTACAATAGTGTTACAATTTGGTAACGTGTTACACGAGTAACACGTTCCAGTGTTTATACCGTTATTTTTGGAACGTCGGCCATGTACTTGTTCAATTTCCCCCACCACACCAGGTAATTAAACACTACGAATGCGTGAAAGTTATTATTATTATTTTTTGGAACGTCTCGGCTGGCAGCTGGGCGCATGAGTGAAAGTTGTTTTTGGAACGTTTTGATTTGCAACAGTGCGCGTGCGCGAACGTTATTTCTTGGAACGCCAAGCTTTGGAACGTTGAACAACGTAATCGTTATTTCCCGGAACGTCGGGACAGGCGAGAAATGTTTCACAGTAACCTGTTACAAAATTGACATATTACTGGAACGTGTCACTCACTCACTCGGAACTGGAAAGATGGAACGCGCTACATGAAAGTAACTGGTCCATCCCTACTTGGAGACGATGCCGGGGGCAGCAGTTTCCAGTGTCAGTCCCTTCCCGCTCGGGACACAGGCTGTTGGGTCGGCCTCTTTGATCTTTAACACGGGCGAGGAGTATCGCCTCTAGACGGAGCGCCCCATACATGTTTGACGAAACACCCCAGCTGTGACGTCTTGCTGGCCGGGAAAGACTGTATCGCAGTTTCAGTGGCTGGCAGCTGTTACTGGTGGTCGTGGTTCCTCGTGAGTTGAACAACGAACCTGTTACCTGGTACAGTCTTGTGTCTCCAGTGACTTGTCGCTCTCTGCGCTCAGTGAGTGAGCGGCCTACTCGTACGTATTAGCGCACCTCTCCAACCAATTTTTGAAGACTAATGCTAATGAGTCATGCATATTTTGTGTGTATTTTACATTTTATATATGACGTGCAGTTTGTCTATATATGCTGTTGAGGCCCATTTACTTTTGCCTTCCAACCATCTTTTATTCTTTAACCACCTTTTAAAATAAATATTGACATATAAGTAGTGCACACAGTGTGTATATTCCACTGCATTCGGAAGTTAAAATCTAAGGCTAAAATTAAATATACTTATTGACTACTATTCCAAATAAGAGGGTTTTCAAAAGTGCTCACTTGACCGTGAATAGCCTATAGTAATAAATATGGGTCAACCAGAACGGTAAACATAATCATGCTCGCATTCCTTTGTTCGATGGTACGACTGAATTATTTCACTTCCAGTATTAATCACGATGAAAAATGCGTGCATGATGGACGTGTATGTATCAGAATAAAAGTACCGTAAACTTGGCACCTGCTCGAAATTCCCGTTTACGTGCAATTTGGTAAAGAATTAAGAGTACTTTAGGTAGGTATTAAAAATGTACGTGTTTGCTCTCTTCGCCAAATGTCTGCAAAACGAACATTTAGAGTGTCGCAAAGTTAGTCCAGTTTACGGTAGGTATTATTTATGGTGTGGTTCATACGGTCACCTTGTACGTAAACAGTTCTGACGTACACGATAGCCGCGAACTAGCCATAACGAATACTTGCTTTCATTCCGATGCCTACTCGTTCATTATGCGCACGTATGCCTCCACACGCATCCCCTGCAGGCGCAGACGCTGCTGTAGCCAGACGCGTGGTTGGCGGCGTTTCCGTTACGCGGCGCGCATGACGTTCTCCTCGCCGTTAAGTTAATCGGCGTAGCTTCCTCGTCCAGACGTGATCTGTCTCTCCTGTCTGCAGCCTTGCACCGCCGCTGTCGCCTCTCCACTTCCTAGTTCACGCCCGTCTCACGGCATCTACACTGCAGGCTCTTCGCGGTAAAATGAGCACTTTTGAAAGCCCGGCTTGTATGCACGTTGTGTATTATTCCGTCTTATGTTAAATTAGTGTTCTCTTGTCTCTCATCATTTTATTCATGCGTTGGTCGAGTAAAATTGTGAATCTGCCAGAAAAGTAAATATTTTATAAATCTGGTTATTTTTTTCACTTCTATATATAAAATAAAATAGAAAGCAAGGTATATAATTTAAGTTATCGCATATGGTTACCCAAACTTTTAGTCGTTAAAATAAGGAACTACTTTTCATCTATAATTATCAACTTAACTGGGTGCATGTCACTCAATTCGCGCGTTAAAATATATGCAGGCAGGGGCAGTGACTTTTTCTAATGTTGATTTCAAAAGCGCTCACTTTATCGTGAACAGCCTTTAAACTGGGTGATCCTGAACTACAGTCTAATCGTGTTTTTTTCACACTTTTTGAATAACATTTGAAAATCACAACATGTAAGGCTTGTTAAAATGAAAGTACTTTGTTTGTGGTTAATTTTAACTTTTACTTATATTATATCTAGGTATAAATTACACCTAAGGGCATACCTATCGTCTGGCAGCTGCGAAATCTAAATAGAGAACCCCAAGTTAAGGATATTTCGCTTCAGTGCATTGATTTTCAAGATATGCGTTTCAAACAAAATGCATTCTTCGCGGTCCTTTAGATGATCTCTTCGAGCTTACATTTCCAACGTAGGCAGGCAGTATGTACTTTTTCTTAAAACATAAAATTTAAATTCCCTTACGGAAATGCTATACATGTTATGGGAACAACTTCGCTGTAGGGAACTTGTCCTTAAAATGCTTGTGAATAATGCATATTGTTTGAAACGCCTATCTATAAAATTAACGCACCGAGGTGGGATTTCGTATTTAAATTTCGCAGCTGCCATCCGTTAGGCACTACCCTTAACGTGTATTAATATGATTAAAACGGAGATTAAATAGGTGTGTTGGTAATGCCTAGTAAGAATTAGTCCTTATGTAAAGTAATATTACAGCGAGTGCGCGCGAATACGGTGCGTTGTTCCTGTGGTGTAATTTTGTAGACTAGGTTAAGCTTTGTTTGCACGTGGCGGAGGAATATTCTGGAAGTATAACTTTACCAGAGCTTCAGGAAAGTCGTAAGTAACCGTGAATGGACTATATATGCATAAACATTGTGATGTGGTATCCTATGCAAAATGAGATCGAAAATATTATACGAACTTATGTCTTTGCAGTAATTCGTAATGAAGCTAGGTATCATTGGAAATCGATATTGCATATGGTTTCAATTCAAAATAATAAAACCGACGTTGAGATGAAAGAACAGGCCCGTGTACCCATTCACTGGGAAAATAAAGGTTGCCATGTTATTAAGCAACAAATGTGTGAAACGTTAGGTTGTTAGTTGCTTTTTAATATCATAACCATGCCTACATTGATGTACAAAAAATGGTATTGCGTATACGTTAATGTACAAAAAAACCTAAATTGTGAGTTAAGTCTTCTAAATCACGTGAATGAAAAGCGAACTCTGTGGCGTGCATCGGGGAAATAGAAATATTCAAAGACAATGGAAATGAAGACGAAGCAACAACATGCTTCCTCAATAATTTCACAATTGTTTCACTTGCTAAGCGCGCTAACAAGGCGATCTATCACACGGCAGCGTTAATGTTACGTGCAATAGAAGGATATGAAAAGGACACACAAAACATCCTGAGCAGGGTTGTTTTTACATGTGACGGAGCTAAGGGCGATTTTCCCATGTCCGATTGGGCACGGGATGATCTCTCGTACCACGCGACAGTAATGACAGAATGTTCCTTGCGTACAAGAAGAATACGCGTTAATTCACGTTTATTTTGCCAGGCATATTTTCTTATTATCGGCACCGTCCTGGAGCCTGCCGGGAGTATGCCACAAACAGCGCTGAAGAAGTATCCGCTGGGGAAACTGTTTTCTACCACAAAAAAAAAAAAAAGAAAAGAAAAACATTTTTTACCGCTGGTCATTTCACTTCGCGACAGTCGCGAGACTGTTACAGAAAGAAAGAAAGAAATGAGATGCCCCCGCGGGGAAGGTTGTATTTTAGTACGGTGCCTGTATGATGAGACATTTCCTGGTGGATCCGATTTCCGACTTAACCGTAACTGTGTATTTTGAGTCTCTGAGGTACTGAAGCAAGTTAGTTTTCATAGGCGCAACTAAGGGACGGACTTTAGCCTCCTCCCCTCCTCCCCTCCTCCAAATTGATGTGAAGGTAAAAACATTAGCTACAAAGTTTTTTCAAATAGTACCTCTTATCTGCAAATGTATTATTTATTGTTCAATTATGCTGTAGAATTTCTGAGTGTGCCAGCAGTAACATGCAATATTGCGTGGTTTGAAAAAAAAAATTGCGAAAAGTCTAAATTTTTTATAATTACGCGATACAAAAATAATTTTTTTATATTGATACAAAATTAGGATTTTAACTAGCTGATTTAAGACACTAACAAATTGTTGTGATGTAGATTCTGATGGTATAAACATATCCTGGTATATATAAAAAAAATATATTAAAATATAACTTGCAATACAGTAGTACGAATATGTATGATTAATATTGTATTTTTTGGTATCTAATAATATTAGGAAGAATGTACCCTCCCAAAAATTATGTTCTTGTTGCGCTGCTAGAGTCTTAAGGGCGACTTTTTCACGCAACAATAATTCCTCATGACCTCTGGCAGTGCACTTAACCGGCTTGAAGTAGTTCAGGCTGATCTTTGGAATGCCAAGCGATCGCCTTATCAGTTTATGGTTTGATAATAAATATAGAGAGTATGCGTCCACGTCTCTCGTGATAGCCATTTGCACATTTTAAAAATAACTTCAATAGACTTTAAATACAAAGTTCAAAGTTTCGGTTAATTTGATTTGTATTTGTAAAGATTTCAATCATAGACATTGAAAGAAATGCCTCTTGAAATTAATATTTTTGGGTCTCTGTTTTTCATCATCCCAATCTTAAGACTTGTAGGCTGTATAAATAAGGAAAGTTAAATCCTTTGACAAACTTACAGTAGAATTCAAACATTGTTATCTTAAACTATTTGAAAACATTATTTAATACTGACAGAGTTAGTAATCATAAAGTATGAACATCTGAATATGCCGAACAAATAGTCAGTTCATTACAATTACGTTTTTGGCATCATTGTGTTGGCAATAAATCTGCCGAGAAATGTTTGATATAAAAGGAACGTAGAGTAAACTTCTGCACGTTAACATGTTTTTCAGTTGAAAATTAATTAACGTATAAAAAGTATTCAGTTTTGATAGGATTCATGACAGCTGGAGAAATTGTACACTGTAAACTCTTGCAGCTCGTGCGACAGTGTGTATAATACTCAGTGCGTGATATTTTAGAGCAACTAGTCGATATATAATGTGTAATCGACCATCATACGAGATTTGCGACTAGTCTTTGAGCCGCCAAGGAAGTTACAGGACAAATTTTCCGTGGAAAGTGTCCAACTTTCGGAAATCACATACGTTGTATATCTCTCAAGTATAAGGACCTTCTGTACTGTGTTAACACACGTAAATTCTGTTTCTCGGTGTGCTATCTTAGCCGTCTTTTTCTCTGTGCGCAGGAAATATTCTAGTTGTAATTGTTACTTTACCACAAGAGTTAATTAAAAGCGTAGATACCTAGCTTCCGCATATTCCGAAAGTTTCGATTTTCCGTGCTATATCCGAAAAAATTTAATAATTTAACTACAAATAATTGCATTTTTGTGGTCCTTACATAAATTTCGTACCGGGTTCAATCCCCGACCGGGTCATCGAATTTTCGCACATGTGGGAGTCGTGCCAAACGATGTCGCTGGTCGGCGGGTTTTCTCGGGGATCTCCCGTTCCCCCCGCCCTTTCATTCCGGCGTCGCTCCATCATCTCAAATCACCCTCATCGTCATTCAAAACCTCGCTGTTAAAAGCTGCCTAAATCTCTTCTATCTCATTTTTACATTTTTCCTTCAGATTTTGAAGTAAAAAAACTGTCGTGAAATATGGCCTTAACCAAAATTCCAGTATTTTGGTCTAATTATAACCCATTCGTGGTTATTTCAGCCTTTTCTGAAATCCTGCTGAAATTCTACTTTCAGGATACCCCCCCCCCCCCCCCCCCCCCCCGACCACTCGTGCAAACTTAGCTTAACTAACGTCTAGATTATTAGACCAAAGGACAACTCACCGAATTCGTGGGCACTCAGTTGAAATTACATTTTGCATGATATAGGCTGTTCACGATAAAGTGAGCACTTTTGGAAACCCTCTAATTTGGAATATTAGTTAATAGATATATTTTGTTTTAACTTTTTACGTTAAACTTCCGAGTGCGTTGGGATAGTCACACTGTGTTTATTACTTACTTGTCAATATTTATTTGAGGTGGTGGTTAAAGAATAAAAAATGGCCGAAAGAAAAATGTAACTAGGGCATCAAAAGTGCTCACTTTACGGTAAACAGTTTCTAGCTATTTCTTACTATGCGCTATTATTACAAAATGAAATATAATGCATAAATATAATATAGGTAAATCTTCAATTCAACGAAAAAAAAAAAAAAGAGAATTCTATGTTAAAACGCTTGATACATGGCGTATTAAGGAAATAACTAACTTACGTAATACATGGGGTGATTTTTCAAAGGTTTGATTCAGAAAGCGTTAAGAAACCACGAATAGACTGTACATGGTTTAGTGAGTGAGTCGGATGTCAGCGCGACACACGATGGCCCGGCCTATTTGCTCAGCGATAGGATTGTACACGGCCCTTATCAGCTGCACTGTATCTTACGTATGGAGGGGGCCTCTTATCTCGCTATGTTTACGCAGTCTGGGAGCCAAGAATGATTGACCGTGGCTAACTTATATTTCGTTTGCGATTTACTTTGGGGTTACCATGTTCGATTTTACTATAGGCTGTTCACGTCAAACTGAGCACTGCAGAAAGCCTCGCTTTTGAGCTACGCCTATACACATAAGTTCTTCCACCGTATGTGAAATTAACACTGCCATGGGCCTGAGCATTTTTTCATGCTTCGGTTAAGTGGAATTATTGAAATCAGTGGATAGAAATATCTCAAGTGGGGCCACAGAGGCTCAGTGGCTAGAACAGTTCCAAGTGGGGCCTCAGTGGATATAAATATACCCCAAGTGAGGCCGTATAGGACCATTGGCTCGTGTGCTCCTTTGTGGGGCCGCCCTGGCCCAGGGGCTAGAGCGATCGCAGTGGGGTCACAGAGGTCCAGTGGCTAGGGCAACTCCAAGTGAAATAGTGGAAATTTTAAAAATACTCATTCCTACACCCACACATTTAAAAACACGCAATTAAACTATTTCGATATTTACAAATGTTTATCTAACGTATTTAATTCAGGTGTAAGACAAGGAAATGCTTTCCCGACGTCATAACTAACTTGTAACTAGATGCATGTCGGTCTGCGTGCATGTTAAAATATATGCAAGTATAGGCTGTTCACGGTAAAGTGAGCACTTGAGGCCCTAGTTACTTTTTCCTTTCAGCATTTTTTAAAAATCCTTTAACCACTTTTTAAAATAAATATTGTCATGTAAGTAATAAACACAGTGTGTATATTCCACCGCACTCTGAAATTAACGGCTAAGGTTAAAATTAAATATACTTGGTGACTATTATTCCAAATGAGAGGGCTTTCAATATTGCTCACTTTACTGTGAATGGCCTGCAGGAGCAGTCACAGTGTTACACCTATCCCACGATATTTCATTGTTGTATTACAGAACTTTTGGATATGAAAATTGTGTGTATTGGTAAATAAATGTATTTACAATCGTCATGCAACAGATACATAAAGCAAATATCTTCACAAAAGAATATATAAATTTACAACAAACAACTACACATTCTGACGTAAACATGTACACCACAATGAAAATGGCACAGTCTGTACATGTCCTGTCGAAGGGCAAGTGTGGACACTTGGTACCTAGTGTGACGACCATAGTTAGTTTTCATCCTTACGCCCATCTGGCATATATCGAACCAACCTTTCACAGTAAGGAGCTCAATCTTATCGCATTCCGTTTAAGGGCAAGTGTGACGTCATTCCGGTTAAATATGAAATGTTTGCGGATGTTTTCTTAACACACTACAAATTTGCAATGACATTGATGTCTGGGGACTGTGGAGAGGTATAGAGTCCATGGGGGGCAATTATAAGAGTGATCTCATGCGTACACTATGGGCCTTATTTTTCGGGTAGAACGTGAAACAATCCCGCAAGCCTAAGTTCTCTGAGCTCGGCGTCACTTCTTTCCTCAGTATGTCCAAATAAACATCCAGACCCATAGCACTACTATGAAATGGAGCTTTCCCTCACTCGAAACCGCCATACAACCCCATACCACCAAGGACCCACCTCCGTGTTTCACCATAGGCCGAAGATTGCATTCCTCAAGCCCCGCGTTTGGCCTACGCCAGATACTGACCTTCCTATCCGATGGAAACACATTGAATTTACTTTCATCGGTAAATATTACTGTTTTCCAGTATTCACAAGATTTATCAGCGTGATCTGTGGCAAATTGGAACCTTAGACATTTGGTCTTCTTGCTGACGTATGTTTACTGACTGCGTTATTCAACCATTGAAGTCCTCTCTATGGACTGACTCTTCCTCACGGTTTTGGGCAGGCTTTTTTAAAACCCCAAGAAGACTTCTGCTTTCTTGGCAAGTTTTGGTCCATTTAAATCGGGTTTTTATTTATTTGACGTCGAATTCATCGCACGTCTGATGCAGTGAATATTTTTCTGGACCTGCGCTTTTCTTTGTTCTCTGTTCTACTGTACTGACGAACACGACGAACGATATTTTGCACAGTAGAATGATTGCGACTCACAATTTTGTCGATCTCGCGCGGAGATTTTGCCCCTTTGGCAACGCAAAATGACCAGGTTTATCACCGCCACTGACGTATGCCCTCTTTCACTTTTCATGTTGATCTACGAAAGCTTACTTGAGTGTAATGCTTGCCTTCATGCATAGAGCAAAGGTATGCGTGAGTCCGACATGGCACGCCTGGTAGTCTAAACTGGGTTACCAGTAGTTTTCATCTAGGAGGAATATTCGTTTTCATTATAATGTTAGTTCGTATCACTTTCACTGTGTGTCACTGTATGCAAGTAGGAGCAGTGATATTTCCTAAGGGGTGACAGTGGACACCCCATATATAGTAACATTATCTTTACGCGTATTGTGCTTAGTTAATTTGTGAACACCCGGCACCCTCGGACGTAATGCATGCTGTATCTCGTATTTTTTCCCACTCTGTATGCAGCATCCCGCCATCGCGAACACATGCGTCTATTTCGAGACACTGTGACACTAAAACGTTCACGAAAAAAAAGTGCTTTTTTTACTGGAATTCTTTACTTAAATTCTACAATTCGCATTTTGATTAACCGTAGTTTTAAACTTGAGGCTTTAATGAGGCGTGGAATTACTTGTCCCACGTTTGCCGCCGTGTTGACTCTTGAGAAAGTTGGAAATGAATTGCATGTTGAGTACACACAGTTATGGGCGAAGATTCGTAGTCGAAAGCCGATTTCTAAAATCGAGTAGGATGATTCTGTGGTAACGCACTGGTGTAGCATTCTGGAGGACGCTAGGTCGAATCCCGGTGCAGTTATCGGAAATAATGTCGGACAAATTCTGTAATCGTTCCCCAAAGACAGGCAATGGCTTTTTCCTTCCCCAGTCATGATTTTTACTTAATGTGGTTCGAGGTTTAATGACCCGCATTGGGAAAACACATTACAGATAACTATTGTTACAAAAATGAGTTGTCAAGTGTGAAATGAAAAGTGTCGGTCAGTACATTAATACATTTAAACATTCCACTTAACGACCAACTTCGGTAATTTTTATTTATTTTGTTGATATCCATGATAGTTACAATTTGTGGTAATCGCAATTTCTTGGCTGAAGTCGCGTGTAAATTCGGGAGGTGGCTACGTTGTTAGGGAACAATCCCCTTGCGAGCCGAGGACCAGTGTAACGACAAAGACTGCCGGTAACTTCTGTCGGTGCGTTTGCAAGGCTACTGGAGGTAGCCCATGTATAGGCTGTCCACGGTTAAGTGAGCACTTTTGAGGTCCTAGCTACTTCTTCCTTTCAGCCATTTTCAATAAATATTTCCAAGTAAATATTGAACACACTTGTGTGTATTCCGAATGAATACACTTCTTCACCACTACTATTAGGTATGAAGTAGTACTGCACAGTTTCAGCGGTCGCTTACTTACACATAACATGGAGGACGGATTTAGTATTCGTCGCCAACGTTGCTAAGTACTACAATCAACGTTTACATTAAAATACACCCGTGGGCAAAAAAATTACGCATCTATCACTGGTAGAAATGAAATTAAACTACACGTGTTAAACGTAATACGACTTGATGGCAATTATTACAGTATATAACTGTAACCTCACTATATATAATTGTAACACCACTAAAGGGAAATGCGTAAAATTATTTGTTATAAGTAATGATATCGGCAAATTACAACAAATGTTCGAAGTGCCTTAAACTCCGTTTCACGAATGGCGCCTTTAACTAGCTCAGAAAAAATTCTCGGTGAGCAATGGCACCGGGGTAAGGCAGACGACACGGCGTGAAATTGCTAAATTGCTTATTCACGTGAATCTTGAGTCCCGTAGCAAAACAAAATCACTTGATGGAAAGTCTTCAAGTCAGCCATGACGTATGTGGTAGAGTAACAACTGCAACTAGAAAACTCCTGCGCACAGAGAAAAAAAAAGACGCCTAAGATAGCGCACCGAGGAAGAGGTTACGTGTGTTCACACAGCGCAGAAGGTTCTTGTAATCGAGTGATATACAAGATACGTGATTTTCAGAAGTTGAACACCTTCCACCGAAAATTTGTCCTGTAATCTTGGCCGGCTCTCAGACGCGAAAACGACGAATTTCTGCATAAGGAGTGAAGCGGAGCCTTAAGGTGATATTTCTCTCTTTTTTTAAATTTGGTTATCTGAGAGAGGTTTCGAAAAGTGTCCCCTTAATGCAGTTGCTAGTTGTCAAATCATTATAGTTTTCAAAATTATAATACTACAATTCCGACACAAGATTGCTATAGGCAGGTTCAAAGTGTTGAATTAGAGTCTAAGCGCAACATACTGCATTTGTGCTACAATCTACGAAATGAACAAAAACAACCTTTCCTCTAAAGTTTATGGTTTAAAATATTTATTAAACGAATTATAACAGTTTCTCTTGAATGAACAAAAACATATTTACGACAAGTCTGGCTCATATTTTCAACAAAATTCAGAGTGCCAATATTCGCTCACCTGTTTATAAATCACACTCCTACTGAATCAGTATGTTCTGCACACCATACATATTGCATTAAATCCATTTCGACTGGGAAAAAAATCTAGGAGCAAAGACTAGTATGCTGCAAAATTCGGGGAATAAAGACTTTTGAGTGTTATATTTTGAAAACTATAATGATTTGACAACTAATAACTTTATTTCTGGGGCACTTTCGAAAGCTCTTTCAGATAAACAAGTAAAAAAAAGAAAGTAAAATATCACCCTAATGGAAGCTGGCGTAAAGATATCCTGTAGTTACGACAGTTGTCAGTGGCTGCTTGGTGAGGGACGTGTCCCGGAGCTATATACAGCGCGTACGTTACGTGGCCGCTGATAAGCGGAGGGTCGCAGCGCAACGTAGCAGTTTTCGGAAAGCGGCCGGCGGGCCGGCCGGCGCGGCGCTGCGTGACGCACGACTTGTGCGCGCGCGCTGGGCGAGCCTGCTTCACATGCGCGCGGCGCCGCGAGGCGAGGGTGTGTCTGGGAAACTGTCTCCCGGCCGTGGAGTGCGTGCCCGAGCTGCGCAGCAGCCACTCCCCGAAGCCGCCGTCTCCTCTGTCAGAGCGCGGATAGTCCAGGCCCTTCACCGCCCAGCGGTGTTGTTGCGTCACTTGTACTCGCCAATTGCAACATGTAGCTCGGCAAGCTGGTGTTCTACATGTTTACCTCCCGTTCCCCTTCCTTTGGGGGGGGGGGGGGTGAAGGGAGCAGCAATCTCTCGTCTGGTTTTGCAAAGGGGGACTAGCAATAGTTAAAAAATATTTCGCGGTTTTTAAGTAGGCAGATGAAGTTAATGATAAACGATTGTTGTGGCTTTTACATGTATGGAGAGGTAGAGACTCCCCGAAGTGGAGAGATTTGGGCGGCGGACTTGAGATTGAGGTGAATATGGAGCAGCGCCGGGATGAAGGGGCTGGGGAGACGGGAGATCCCCGAGAAGACCTGCCGACCAGCGGCATCGTCTGACACGATTCCCACACACGAAAATCCGGTGACCCGGCCGAGTATCGAACCCGGTTCGCCTTGGTGAGGGGCTAGCAGGCTAACCGCTCAGCCACCGTGGCCCCATTAGCCATTCCCCGTGTCCCGACATTACACTGCTTCGTGTCTGCCAGTGCAGCCTGTTCGCGATCAAATGAACACTTTTGAAATTAACCTTTGAAAAGTATCACTGCCCACAGCTAAGTATATGCTACAGCACACGCTGGAATGCATGCTTATCAGTTACATTGGCAGCAAATTAAGAAAAATTGTTACAATTTTTGGACTTTGTATTTGCGTGTGTAATGTGTTTTATGCACATTCGAGCAGGGATTTCCATATTGGTAACATATTTATACTCTATTCGCGTTTCCTTCACCCTTTTTTTAAAATCAATCCTTTGAAAAATCTGCCCATGTATGACGTAGTTAGTAATTTCCAACAACTGCTATGTATCACAACAGTTTTATACTCGTGTTCATAAAAGTTACCTTTTTTCCCTGTTAAATTGAAATGTTATTCACATTTTACCTATCAATTGTAATGCTTCATTTATAAATAATTTGAATAAATTACATATGTGTTGGTAACGCCTAGTAAGAAATAGTTCTTATACATAATAATGTTACACAGAGTGCTCACGAATGCGGGGTATTGTCCCTTTGGTGTAATTTTCCGGACTTCGTTAAGCTTAGTTTGTACGAGGCGGAGGAATAACCTGGAAGTAGATACTAAACAGGGCTTTCAAAAGTGCTCATGTTACCGTGAACAGCCTAGAGCCGGATCCCTGCTGCTTGTCCCTGACACATACTCTGTCCCGAACTGCGGGTCATGCCAGGTATAGGCTGTTGATGGTAAACTGAGCACTTTTGAAAACCCTGCTTATGATGTACTTGTATGCACATCGTGTGTTAAATTAACATTGAAATGGGCGTGGATACTTCATTCATGCGTCAGTAAGACAATAATGGTTACTGTGGGTCACCCTTTAAAAAAGTCCGCCACAGCATAGGTTTATCTTTTGACCTTTTTGAGAGATACAATTATGTAGTACGTTCATTTAGTGTATCTCTTATGGTTTAGTCAGCGTAAGCCATATAAGCGCAGGAAAAGCAGCTAACGTCGACATTTCTCTACTAACCTTACATTAAATATTGATGTATCGTATACCAAAACCTTCTTCAAGAAATTCTCTAAATGATGGTGAAAACCGCATCAAAATCCATCAAGTAGGTTTAGAAGCCTTAGCCGAATACTACTTTCCATCCATTGTTACCAACTTTACTGGGCTAATGTTACGCAGTGCGCACATTAAAATATATGCACGCAGGGACAGTGACTTTTTCAAAGGTTAATTTCAAAAGTACTCAATTAATCGCGAACAATCTGTAGTGTCGTATGCCACCTTTAGCGCGATGCCCAGTTTGACTGTATGGAGATTTGGGCGGCGCGCAACAGCTGCTGTCGTCATCAAGGTGGTCATGAGGTAGCTACGACGGAATGCAGTGACGGTGGAAACGGGATCACCCTGACAAAACTCACCGGCCAGCGGCAACGTCAGCTGCGTTCCCTCAGAGTGAAAACTCTGGCTTGACCCTTTCCGGGATTCGAACCCGATTCCGGTGGGAGGCAAGTATCTTGATCGCTGCACCACTCCGGTTCGTGTAACAATTTTGATTTTTCCCCGCTCTGTACGGCTACTTGGCCAATAGGCCAGTCGAAACCCTTTCCGGAGAACCCGGATCTGATCTTGCATCCGGCTATCCTGGTATCGGTTTCCCTCAACCACTCCAGGCGAATGCCGAGAAGATCGTTCCTAACTAATAAAGGCTGTTCACGATAAAGTGAGCACTTGCGAAATTAACATTAGAATAAAGTCACTGCCCCTTCATGCATATATTTTAATGAACGCACTGCGTAACATTCGCCCAGTAAAGTTGGTAACAATGGATGAAAAGTAGTTTCATATCTTAAAGTCGAATAAAAACCATTTGTGATAACTTAAAATTAATTCTTTTACTTTCCTTTTTTTTAATGCATCGAAGCGTAAAAATGAGCAGATTTTTAAAGTATTTACTTTTTTAATAATTTCACAGTTTGATTTGACCGATGCATGAATAAAGTGGCGAGGCCCATAAAATGTCAATTTTACATAAGGCGGAGGAATACACAACGTGTATACAAGTAGATCTTAAACAGGGCTTTCAAAAGTGCTCATTTTACCGTGAACAGCATATAATATATAGCAAAAACGGCGTGGATTTGATTTATGGTTAGAACACTGATTAGTAAACAAGTGCTTTGAGTGTTATGTATACGTCCTCTAACCAATTTTTACTGCAGTTAGATTAAATTCAAATCGATGAAACTGTTTTATTCACATAAAAAAGTTTGCCTTTTGAAATTAATCTTACACGTTGACTTCCGAGTGCGGTGGAACATACGCACTGTGTTTATTACTTACATGGGAATATTTATTTTAAGAGGAGGTCAAGGGATAAAGAATGGCCGGAAGGAAAGAGTAACCAAGGCCGTAAGTGCTCACTTTACCGTGAACAGTCTATAGTATGATATTAACGTAGTTGCTGGTGTGGCGAATGTCCAGCCTGTGTGGTCGACACGCGCGCACTCGGAGGCCAAGTCTGCCTCGTGTCCAGTGGACGTGAACGACCCCGGGCCTCTGCATTGGGGTCGCCGACGTGAACTTGCCCGCTGCTGCGGCTGGAGCCGTGCCACCACCACCACCACCACCACCACCACCACCACCTTGTCGTCGCCGTGCGATCCGATGTCGTCCCCTTCCCAAGTCACTTGCCAGCTGTTCTCTTGCACGCGCGCCGCTTTCGGCGGTCTGCTCCTACCTCTCGGGAGGACCTTGTCCCGCTTGAAGGGCCGCGCTGTCGCCGGTACAGGATATGATTGGTTCACGTAACCTGTGACGTCAGGTGATGACGCAGACGTGGGGTGAACCGACATGCATGTATTCTAACGTGCGCACTGGAGTGACACGCCCCAAGTAAAGTTGGTAACGATGGAAGGAAAGTAGTTCCGTATCTTAACGACAAATAAAAAGTGTTAATAACCACTTGTTATAACTTAAATTATTTCTTTCGCTTTCTGTCATTTTTTTTAATGCATCGAAGTGGAAAAGTGAGCATATTTGTAAAATACTTACTTTCGTAATAATTTTTCAGTTTCAATAGACCGACGCATGAATAAAGGGACGAGGCCCATGACAACGTTAATTTTACATTAGGTAGAAGAATACACAACGTGCATACAAGTAGATCTTAAACAGGGCTTTAAAAAGTGCTCATTTTACCGTGAACAGCTTATACGTGTCAATAACCTAATAACTCGTTTAGTTGTTTCGAAATGAAGACACGCAGCTAATGCTATATATATTATATATATATATAATCAATGGCTAGCAGTGTAACATACAGCGAGGAAAGGTCAAAACAGACAGAAAATGGCAACGTGGTAACGTAAACAAAGGGTCGAACGGCTCGGACAGATGCACGCGTCTGCACTTGTGACGACAGGACCGTAATTGTCTGGTCTTCGTTCTTTCTCACAGATTTCCTTCTCACTGCTACTCATTCTAGAACAGATCTCGAGGGAAGACGACCTCCCAGTGAAGGGAAGTCACAGTAGCAGTGATCACATCACTGTCGCCGGCCGGACTACGGGTATATCCAAGTAATGAGGCTCTCACTACTCTAGGCTGTTCACGGTAAAGTGATCACTTTTGAAAACCCTGCTTATGATCTACTTGTATGCACGTTGTGTATTCTTCCGCCTTATGTAAAATTAACAATACCATGGGCCTCATCACTTTATTCATGCGTCGGACAAGTGAAACTGTGGAATTATTAATAAAGTAAATATTTTACAAATAAGCTCGTTCTTATACTTCGTTGCTTAAATGAAAACAGAAAGCGAAATAAACCATTTGAGTTATTAAGTTATGCCAAATGGTTTCCTAACACTTTTTATTCGACGTTAAGACATGGAACTACTTTCCGTCCATCGTTAGCAACTTCACTGAGCGCATGCTACTCAGTGCGCCCTTTAAAATATACGCAGGTAGGGGCGGTACCTTTTTTCTATAGTTGATTTCAAAAGTCCTCACTTTATTGTGAACCACCTATACTTAAGAAGCCCTAGTTATTTTTCCATATCAGTCATTTTTTTAAATCCTTCTACCACTTTTTAAAATAAATATTGCCACGTAAGTAATAAACACAGTGTGTATATATTTCTCCATACTTTATATAGTTAACGTCTAAGATTAGGCCTACAATAAAATATATTTATTGACTATTATTCCAAGTGAGAGGGCTTGAAAAAGTGCTCACTTTGCGGTGAATAACCTATACGTGACAAGAATACGGAACTGGGACTGCCTTGCCCTATCATAGCGCCTGTTAAGCGTTATCTTGCTACGCCCTAGAGCCTAGGACGCGACAAAGTAGATTTGAAAACACCATCCAACAAAACCAATCACCTCGTGAAAACAACCCTCGCTAAGGCAAAGTGACTAAAACACGGAAGGGAAAATTCTACACGCTATGAGCTGAAATGCAATACACATCAATTCTGATACTGTGTTTTGATTTTATTAATTTTTTTTTCCTTTTCAGACATTTTTCATATACAAGGTAAATTTTTGTTGCCGCCAATATCTTTCACAAATGCGAATTTTTAGAATTTCCAATTATAACATTTAAAATGCTGGCTTTATAGTCTTAAAGTTGCCATTTCTCTCTTTTATATTGAATGTTACAATGTATTTTCAGGCCATCTGCAATTTTACCTAAGGCCATAGAAAAATGCAAGAATATTATGTGGCATATCATAATAGTGTATAATGTAGGCTACAAATTGTTTTCCGACCATTTACTGGTTACCAAAGGCCATTGAATTAAAAAAAAAAAGAAAGTATATTATTTAACATGTTTTCTCCAAAACAATGAGAAATGTTTCATATAGTTCTCCATTTAAAATGTGCTTTTGTGGCTTATCCACAATTGGAACATTTCCATTGTATTTTCCCAAATGTAATCAATTTCATTAGCAAAAGTCCAGAAAAGATACCTACAAATTTTAACTGGGGAGCTTGCAAAATTACAGTATTCTGTCCTGAACCCTAGCATTCATTTTTAGGATTATTTTTCAGAATTCAGGGAAAACTAAACCACTTTCTTGGTTACTCTCTTGTACAAAGCTTATGGGCATTTCCCCCAGATTATGTATCATTTTGCTGTTTGTTGATTCATATTTAATTAAAAATTCGGCATCTCATAAAAAAATAAAATTTACATTCAGATTTGCTGAGGATAAAGCAAAGCATTTAATTGAGATTTAATTAGGTTGTTTTAGGGCATCATACGTTCTGCCTATTAGGACATCAATGTATGTCTCGCCATAAGGGCCGGCATAACAACTAGTGGCATACTTATGTTGGCATTCCGAAGCTCTCTCGAGGCTGTTGTCTGACCTCGAGACAACTCCACTCCCAGTATATATAGCGGAGTTTGTTAAATCCTCCCTTCTCGCAGTCTTGTTGCGTCGTACTTGAATGGCGTGTAAGGAGACGGCAAAACTCTGTGCATTTCTTCGTTATCTTCAACCACTTGCTCATGAGATATAGGTTATTCACGGTCATGTGAACACTTTGGCGATAATAGTCAATACATGTTTTATTTTAGTCTTAGAGTTAACTTCCGAATGCGGTGGAATATACACGCTGTGTTTATTAATCACTTGGCAATATTTACTGAATGACTATTAGTGCATAGTGGAGGTTGACTGCAATGTTTTTGTCGTTCATATTATGGGATTTGTTTTGCTTTTGGTTTCTTTATTTCGGTCGCACGATTATTTTCGCCAGTGGATACAGTCTATTTAAATACTGGAAGAAAAAGTTGAAATACTAATTTTCTTCTAATGTACTACTACCATGTTTACAGGTAATATGTCATTCAGTGTACACATTACTTAAGAGTACATGTGTACGGGAGCTGAATTACGTCTTAAAGGGACAGAAGCAAGGGAGCCATAGGGGCGTGCAGTGTTTCAGTCAGTTTTTTATACTGTGCAAATTATATATATATATATATATATATATATATATATATATATATATATATATATATATATATATATATATATATATATATATATTGGGACTTTATTACTCGTGATAACTTAAACTACATCCTTACGGTTGTACTCTGATTTTCTACCATCTTCGAGGCACACTTAATGTGATAAAAGCAAAACTATATGGTGTAGATAATTGGTTTTTATTGCAAAAACTCATTGAGATACGCATAACTGTGCATAGAAAGAATTAAATAAAATCAGGACTACTAAATTTTAAATTAAATACAGCCTCCCGTAGGGAATTTTTCCCCAGGTTTAATTCAGAATTGTTAAAATAAACAGCCGAGTTTCAGCTACATCACACGGTCCCAGGATTGTGTTATAAAGGCAGGATTTACAACAGCCAATCAGAGGTTTCCATTAATTTTATCCGACAGTCCGTCAAACCTTGGCAAGTGTCAACTTTTGGCGGATGAACGGATGTAATTACAATCTTCTAAACTTGTCCGTTTTGTTGCTCTTTCTTTGCGGATTCATTAGGAGGCTGTGCAGTGTGTGCAGAGTTTAATGATGATCGTTTTTTGTTGTTTTCGTATGTTTGTTTATGTAGTTGTAAAATGGTATGACGTGACATTTTCTTGAAGATTTGTCGTTAGTTACGTTTGTGAACACGAGTTATTTCTGTGCAATAGCAAAAGTAATACAATTGTTTAAAAATAACATCAAGCATGATTTTAACATCGACTTATTTACTTTCGGGTATTTACAAACACACCGCCAGTAATTTTTGTTCTAAGCAGAGGATTAATTTTCTTATTTCTAAACAACTTTGTTTATGTTAGTTTGGAGATGACGGACGCATGAAGTGTTCCGTGAATTCTAATGAAGAAATGCGGCTGTAGATCTCACTCAGTGGGTCGGTCAACTCACTATATCCAATACATAGAGTAATAAATATACGTTTACACACACTTCTCAGAGGACAACAACCTCCATAGACCTAGGCACAAGACATTTCACCTGAACTGTAGACATTGAATAGGACCGAAGTCATCAGTTAGTTGATGGTCACAATTACTTTGACATAGAAAAAAATGCTAAAGAAAATGTAAATAAACTTTACTTTATAAACTAGAAAACAACAAGGAGATGTTCAATGTTCCCAACAGAAGTCTTGTTGTAAATCACTCGGCTGAGAGACGAATGGACGCGACGGGCTATTGCATTGTAAATCTAGCCTGAGAAGCGACGCTGGAAGTGTGCTGAAGTAGGAAATAAAGTTGACAATAAAAATATAACGACTTCCGTGGTTGGCGGAGTGGAATTCGAATTGTATGCAGGGGGCGGGGGCGATATCCAATCTCGTGTTGCGGGCTGTAATAACCCCGTGGGCGGCAGTTGGCGGGCGGCTGCAATCGTGACTCTCAGCCCGCGTGTTCCCCACCGCCTTCCTTATACCTTCCTTGTTCGCCTCTAGAAGGCGGTGCTTCCCCGCCCGCCCCATGTTGCTGAGGTTCGGTGGAAAACATTTGATCGGATATTTAGTACTAAAGGCCGTTCACGATAAAGTGAGCACTTTTGAAATCAACCTTAGAAAATGTCTCTGCCCCTACCTGCATATATTTTAACGCGCGCACTGAGTGGCATTCGCCCAGTAAAGTTGGTAACGATGGACGGTAAGTAGTTCCATGTCTTAACATAGAATAAATAGTTTTAAGTAAACATTTGTCATAAGTTAAATTATTGCTTTTGCTTATTTTTTTATAATCAAAGTGTAAAAATGAACAGATTTTAAAATATTTAGATTTATATTAATATTGCGGTTTCACTTGCCCGATGCATGAATAAAGTGATGAGGCCCTATGATAAGGCGGAAGAATAAACAACGTGCATACAAGTAGATCTCAAACAGGGTTTGCAAAAGTGCTCATTTTTACCGTGTACAGCCTATAGCGCCCAGATACCTGCAGCCTACAGTAGCCGGCAGGTATCTGGGCGCTTGAGCTCCGTAGTCTTGACGAGTGTTCCCTTTCCCCTTTTTTCTATGCTTTTTTCCCCTTTTTCCGGTGACCCCGCTTCTCCGTGCTGAGACGCGCCTAGATAACTGCCGGTAACAGTACCTGGAGCTTGAATTGCGTTGCAGTGTTTTTTAAATACTTGTTTTTCCACGAAGCTATTAAACGTGCGTCCAATGTGTTGATCTGCGAAAATAACACGCAAATCAGGCCAGTGTTGATGAGTGCCTTTAGGACGTCACGCACATTAGAAACGCCATTGCATAGCACTCAAAAAAGGCGATATACGACTTTTTCAAACGTTGTATCTCAAAATATACGCTTCAGATACATACAAAACTATTCAATGGCCCTGCATTGAACCTTCCTACAGACTTTCCACCAATAAAATAGTACGGTCATCGCTGAAAGTCCCGTAGGTATAGCCTATTCACGATAAAACGAGCACATGCTTAAGATCTACTTGTATGCACGTTGTGTGTTCTTCCGCCTTATGTAAGATTAACGTTGTCGTGGGCCTCATCACTTTATTCAAGTGAAGCTGTGAAATTGTTATAGATGTTAATATTTTACAAATCTGCTTATTTTTACACTTCGACGTATTAAAAAATCCTGAAACCGAAAGACGTAATTAAAATTGCCATAAATGGTCACTAACACGTTTTATTCGACGTTAAGATACGGAACTACTTTCCATCCATCGTTACCAACTTTACTGGGCGCGTGTCACTTAGGGCACCCGTTCAAATATATACAGATAGGGGTAGTGACTTTTTTCAAAGGTTGTTCTCAAAAGTGCTCACATTTTCGTGAACCGCCTTTACACGCAATGCGACGAGAACACTGCACGCCAGTTGAGAGCGTTGTGCTTAGCGGCCATGGTGCACCTGATGCTCATAGTAGTGTCGTCCTTATCGGTCCAGCGCGTAGGATCCCTAAAAACTCTCATGCTGCGCATGCATGACTGCCTGTAATTATTCAGATGAAGACGGCGTGGCTGAAGGCTCCATTAAAAGCCCGGTCATTGGCGTGGTGACTCCGGCCTGGTGAGGGCTATGATGGGGGTGAGGGGGGGAGGGAGGGGTGGCAACGCGGAAGTAGCCAGGTCATCGGAACGGGTTCCGCCTCACGCTGCAACTTTTTCTTCTTCTTTTTAATACTGTTTTTAGACGCTGAATCTCTTCGGTTTGGCGAGCTAACGACTATACGAAACGTGTTATTTAGTATCGCCTTGAAGTAAACTATCTCACGTTTCTAATTGTAATTCCGTGGAAATGGCGGAGGGGATGAAACAACACACCCTGGGGTGACCTGGGTGGGGGGCTGAAAGCCCGTTATTTTATTCTTGCAACAAAAAACAAAAATATTTATACCCGTTTATTAAGAAGCTCAACACACTTGATGGGTGTTGAACTAGGCATGAAAGGTTGTGTCTTTACAACTTGGAGGCAACACAAATGCCACGATATCCACTATCTTTTCAGTATGAGGAAAGGAAAGAAGCTACATAAATAAAATGTATCACAAGTTTTTTAAGCATTGAAGTGCATGTGCAGTGTTAGTTTTTTTTTTTTTTTTTTTTTGGGGCTCGTGATCCAGCACACAGTTGATAAACTCTGTATAGTGTCCGAAGTTGTGGGGGAAATGCGTGCAAGTGCGGCTTACTAGACGCTGTTTCAAGTGGAAGGCAGTGTCGTGGGTGACGAAGTCTGAACACGTGGTCTAAAGAAGAGGCAGGCCGCGATATGGTCAACAGAGATACGCGATTTACGTTTCACTGTTCAACAGTCACGCCTATTTTATGCCTAAATACCTTGTCTTATGTTTCCGAAATCTTGAAAATAAACTTACGCAGAAGCAGCTAAACCCAGGATGTCGAGCTACGAATCTCCGGTAATCGTGTGTATTTGTAGGGGTTGGTTCTGTGCTCCGAGCTTCAAGCACAAGATGGCTACCGGTTCCTCCTATTGCGCGTATCTGTGTCACGGTAGAAGCATAGAATGAAGATGAGGTAGACCGATTATTCATCTGTCAATGTCCCCAACATTGACCTACCCCAAAGGAACACAACTGTCAGTCACATGGTCAATAATAATGAATCCATACCATTTTTGCTAGACGTGTAGGCGGAAAAGCTGTTCAATGTTGGGGCACGGAGATTGGTTGTGCGCAGCCAGCGAGATTGTTCTACCTTATCTTTAGTCTAAGGGCAGGAGGGGTCATGATTTTTGCGAAAAGAGTTCGTCTAGTTGTATTTCGGAACACTAAACTCGGACGCACTTTTGTAATTGGATGGTTGTAAACCGCGAGGTGTCTTTGGCGCCTGCATGCGAATCATAGCCGTTTAGTGTCGAAGTATGATTCGCCCAGTCAGATACTGCACCACAGTGTTCCCTGACGAAGACACGCGGCCTATAACCAATGCGCCAACGGTCATGCCGCTCCGGTAATCTGGCAGTTTGCTGATCGCCGTGGTCCAATAAGGTATGGCGGGTTCAATATTTGGATGGGTATCGTCCAAGAACGCCCTATCAAACACTAAGGAGGCTCATTGGGGACGAATAGTAAGGTTTCTTCCACCAGGTACTCTATACAACCTGCCCCAGACTGGGACACCAGGCAATTCCTGCCCGTATTTTCCTATAACCAAAAGAAAGCTGCAGGTGTTTTAAGTGGGTTGTTGAAACCCAGTTCGGGCGGAACTTATTTCGCGAAGATGAGGTGACCCTAACGACGGCAGAGGAAACTCGTCGCACGCAGCGAGAGCAGAGCTGGCCGGGTTGCCGCTATAATTGCTTCAGCAAGTCTTGGCCATGCGAGTCAAACCGGGTGGCCCTGGTTCTGGGTCCAGCCGGCTCGTGTACGTGAAGTCGTCCCGCTCCGCTGACATTGGCGGCTCACTCCTGTCTCAGGCGAGAGCCGTAGCCTTTCTCGCCCTGTCCTTCCTTTAGGCAGACGTTCCTTTTAACTGAACCAGTAAGGTGGCTGCCAAACGGCGTGCACAGCTCGAGCAGAAAAAGTTTTATTTAAAAATGGGGTGTGGCTGTGTTGGGGACCTTAATTTTTATTCTTACCTCATAAAATGTTAGCCTCTGCAACTGTTTTGCACTTGTGAGACCGAGGAGCGCTGGAGCGATAAGGGCGACATTGCCGTGGTGGTGTCGTGGTAAGACTACTCGCCTCCCACCTAGGCGGACCGGGTTAGATTTCTGGCGGGGTCGTTCCCGGATATTCGCATGTTGGAATCATGCCGGGCGATGCCGCTGTTTGGAGGGTTTTCTTGGTATCCTCCCGTTTCCCCCTCCCTTTCATACCGACACTTCTCAACACAACTCGATACACCCTCGTCTGCTCTCAAGACGAGCCGCTCAAAACTCTTCACTCTCTCGTAGATTGCATGGAGTATTCAACGCGCGGAGACTTCAACGCGTGGGTGTGCGGCGAACCACAACTTCAGGAGCCCTCAAATCCCTGTTTCGTACGCTATTTTATACAACAAGAATGTGTGTTTTCTGCGTTGTCCTCGGGCCTCTTGAAAATAATTTCGCCCTTCTAATTAACTTGATGTAATGTGTTCACAGTGTTTGGACGAGGTTGCTGCAGACCATAAT
The DNA here is from genome assembly GCA_029891345.1 of Dryococelus australis. NCBI lineage: Eukaryota > Metazoa > Arthropoda > Insecta > Phasmatodea > Phasmatidae > Dryococelus > Dryococelus australis. The sequence continues at coordinate 110,931,994 of CM057004.1, read as the reverse complement.
GAGTCGATTATGTGAGACATTAAAAGTACAAAGGACCTGGAAGCACACGAGTTTTTAAAGATAAATAGTATATTAAGATCATTATTGTTGTTTCGCGGTTAATTAAGTGGTTTTGAAAGCAACCAATGAGAAAAAAATTTCTTCCTGTAAGTGCACGCAGTAACGTAGAGAGTTTTACTTTACACGTGTATTTTGAGATATGGTGTTTTGAAAAAGCAGTACTCCAAAATTGTATTCATAATGTGCGTGACTTCTTAAAAGTACTCATAACAGGTATAGTCTGATGTGTGTGTCCTTTTTGTATTTCAGTTCATTGGACGCACATTTTATAGTTTCGTAAAAAAAAAAATAGAAAAAAACTTGGATTTGAAACAAACACGCTGCGACGCAGTACGAGCGGCAGGCAGGTAGGCGGGCACCTTAACTTGGAAAGCAGTTGTCGCGAGACGTGTCGTTGTCGTGAACTGGAGCTGCAATAGCTTCAGTAAATATCGAGGTCGTCGGCCAGGCTAATCGTGCAAACTGCCAGGCGCTCGCTCGGAGGGGAGGCAGAAGCACTCATTTGCGTGCGGGTATGTCATACGAGGTGCTGAGTGGTAGTAACTAGCTGAGCAAACTGCCGCAGGCAGCGTCGATCTGTAGGTGAGCGCGCGTCTGTCACCAGTGTGCGTGAGCTGCCTTCACTCCCCCACTCCACACTCGGCGTCAAGTGCCGGTGCCGTTGGTCGGCGGGTTTTCTCGGGGATCTACCGTTTCCCCTCGCACTTTCATTCCAGCACTAGTCCTTACACACCTCAATCACCCTCATCGGCTCTCAAGACCTCGATGCTCGACCGGGCCAATCAGGATAAAGTTACCTTGATACTGAACGTACATAATTGTCTGGCACACACTTGAGGCGTGTGTGAGTTAGTCATCCAACCATGATATTAGTTCTAAACTAACGTGTTTCGGAATACAACTTGTGGAATCTTTGTCACGAGAAAACGGTTGACCCTACCGATCGGTGTAGTCTTCATACTCTTTGAGTCAAACTTTGAAAAATCACGTGTTTCGTTTGTTCCTTAAAAATGTTTTGTAGCCCAAGCGTCTTATACTTGTGTTAACGTAAAAGTACTTTATTTTTTGGGTAAAATTAACCTATATTATATTTACAAATTATGTTTTATTTAAAATGAATGTGAGCTAAAACAGAGAGAAAATAGGTGAGTTGGTAATGCGCAATAAAAAATAATTATTCTGCAAAATACTATTACGCTGAATGAACAAGAATGCGGCGCGTTGACCCTTTGGTGTAAATCTTTACTTCCAAGAGGCGGAAGAATATCTTGGAAGTAGAACTTTAGCAGAGCTTCAGAGAAATTGGAAGTAAACGGGACTGCACAATAGTACCAATTGTTGCAACTCAACAGTATAACGAGAGGGAGGACCTGTAGTTTCACCGATGTAGGTTATACCACACTGCTAACGTTAGAACACAGACAAAACTACAAATGCTCACATCGTTGGCAGGCAGTACCCATGAAGTCGCCAACTTGTGTTTTATTTTTAAGACTGGCCAACGTTTTCGGGACAATCGTCGTTTATTCGCAGTTACTTCACTCCACAAATGCATTCAACGGAATAATAATCATAATCATTGAGATAAAACACTACTTTGTAAACTGCTTCACACGGTTATACTCGGAAAAAAACACACGTGGTATGAAATAACGATCGTGAAAGTCGCCTTGACAAGGGATACTCGACCACTATCATATAATTGGAAATATGGAAGAAAGTACACATTTAATGATTGTTACGTTTAAACATTCAACTGTCTCTTAATTAATTAATTAATGAATGGCGAAGTTGTAATTACCATAAGCATTCGACTTGGGTATCTTCCGTAAGGATTCATTTTATATGTTATTTGCAGGGACTTGGGTATTGCTGTTCCGGCGCTCCGCCAGCAGACTGTTTCGAAATCCCTACTTAGGAACTACTTTCCTGTACTTATTGTAATCTTCTGCCTCGAGTTAAAATTACTGTCACTATGGACCCCACGACTTAGATTGTTACGTCGACCGTGTCAAACTGTGAAGTTATTGGGAATGTAAATAAGTTATGTTACTTATACGGCAATTCTTAGGAAATTCAACAGATTTTTTTTTATCTCTGTGGGCTATTTTAATTGGTATCAAACCAATATACAACTGTCTCGAATAATGTTACATACGTGTCAGTGCACTAGCATACCATAATGTCGCAAAGTAATTGCAAGGTTCCGTGTTGCTAAATCCAGAATACTAGTTTTCTCAGTAAGCAATAATGGTCCAAGCGCCATTTCCTACAAAGAAAGGGGCGTAAGGCTTTCGTTTTGTGAGAATGAACATATGGTAAGTAAGGTGAACATAATTACTTCATTTTCCAGCAGTTTTGAAAAAGATAACTATTACACGGATTTTATGAATGAGGTTTGCAAATTGATCAATAGTTCGGTTCGTGATTTTGTCACTTGGCTCACTATTACTAATCGCCGTGCAATTAATGCAACGGGCTGTGTGGGAAAAGACAAATACCCGAGTGTATTATTGAGGATGTATTCAGCGCTGTAGGACAGAATACTCCGCCAGCTGGTAAGAGGAGTTTACACCGTAGGCCTGGCAAGAGGGAGAAGGGAAGGTAAAGATTTGCCATCCACTTAGTGCTAACAGCCGCGAAGATTACCACCACGAGAGTGCGCTAGCGTCTTCCAGGAAGTCTCGGTTGGTGGATGAGGTGGAGGCAGACGAAGCTGCTACGTCATTCTGAGACGCATGTTCCCGCTCAAATCTCTCTTGTCACGATCCTACACGCCCGCCGGCTATCTGGCAGCGTGCGTCTTGGTTTTCTGATAGAGGATGATGTAGTGGTTGATTAGGCACTTTTGAATACCCGCCTATGGGGAGTAACCTCTAATGGATAACTCTACTCGAAATGTAGCACACGCACTAGCGAAATTGGGGCCGCTGAGATTTAGTGGTTAGACTACTCGCCTATCATCTAGGCGAACCGGGTTCAATTACCGGCGGGGTCGCTCCCGGATTTTCGCAAGTGGGAATCGTGGCGGACGATGCCGCTGGTCGGCGGGTTTTCTTGGGGACTTAACGTTTCCCTCACCCTTTCGTTCCGGCGCTACTCCATACTCGCCTCGCTTCACCTTCATCGGCTCTCAAGACCTCGAGGTTAAGAATCGCCCAAATCTATTCACTCACTCATTAGCGAACATGTCTAAACAATAAGGTCTATGTTGCATATGAAAGAAGAATGCATGTTTTTTCGTAACTCGCTATAATATTTTGCTAGAATTTATTTATTTAAACGGTTAAACAAATCAATGTACAAGTATGTTTTTAATCGATATTTGATAGTATTTCCAATTTCGATGCTCCAGGAAGCACATTTTGCAAGAAAACCTTCATATAGGGCAATCATATTAATTGCCATGGTTCTATGAAGTAATGCAGTAGGCCTAATCATGATAAAAAATATTTTATAACGGATTTTATGCACATACACTTTAGTCATAAAAATGTTAACTTTCGTGGCTGAAACTTATCTATATGAATTCAGTAATTAAACATATTTGTATGCATTATTGCTACTTGTTTTTATTATATACAACCGGAGTAATTATTGTTTTCCTTAATGGTTTTTAAACAAAATATTCTTTCTGAAGAAATATCTCACAATAAATTACTATCACGTGCTATCTACAATTAATAAATACAGTCTGTACGATTTACAATCACCTCAAAGAAATTAATGTAATCAAATACCTAAAAGGACGCCCAAAAAAGCTATCGAATTGTTTTATAAATTATGCGTCTATATTTCACAGTTACAATATTCACAATAAGTCCGTGTAACATCTTCATACATTCCCTCCTTAGTTGAGTACAGATTACACCAATCCGAAATGTTATAAGAGATCTCCGAGCGCCCCAATGAATGCACTGTAGCGTTAAACTCGTGTATCACATCCTCTCGTCCTTCCACACAGCAGGAACACTCGTCTGCCGTCGTCTCGTATCCTCCGTCGCCGTCCGTCCTCTCCGCTGGTGTCCGTCACTTCTCCTGACTGTACCTGATCACCGCACTTCAGCCAGATAGCTCCCACAATGACTCCCGACCCTTATGATGCGGTGGTATTTCTAGTCTCTTCGGCCATGGACGTGAAATTTCTCCAAATACCGCGTTGCGCCGAGGGACATAATCATCAAAATATCCTTGCGCATCCTCCCAAGTCGTCGTTTCATCCGGAAGGGGGGAGTAGCCAGCCAGCGCGAGCGCTCTGCCTTGGGGAGTGGAGGCTCGAGGCGGGCCGCCCCTCAGAGCAGGGGCCACGCACAAGATAGCACAGGCAAGAAGAAAATTAATTATATTCTAAGAAAATATTTGACAATGTTACAAAATATGTGGATTCTTCTTTGAAAAGCAACGTGTATAGCACTCTTATGACAGTTTCCATAGTGTGTTGTGTACTAGTATTTAATGATCTTCACATGCTTCTTTCTTAAAGCCATTGTGTATCTTTCTGCAACGTAACACAAATTAGCATCGCTGTAAACCTAATGACCAACATCCATTCGTCGAACCATCGGCGTTGCGTAGTCGTCGGAGACCTGACCACATGACCACTGCGCCTTTTATTACCCTTGTGTCCATAAAACAAAACTAAACTGGTTTTTAGTGACCATCATAAACATTGCGCTTTCGAGTCCCCCCTTACTTGATGCTTGAACTACGATGCATTATGTTTGAAAAGCTCTTCCTCCCCCCCCCCCCCCCCATGAAACTCAGTGTGCTGATTTACGAAAAGAACAAAGTTTTAGAGACGAGGCCTCTTAGTGCTTTCAAACACTTACGCACATCGGTAACACTGCTACAAAGCCCGAAAACCTGGCTAAAAATGTGCTTTTCCTCCAAAAAGCTGTATATCAAAATATACGTCTCGGATACATACCAAAATCCTCGAGGGTCCCTGCATTAAACCTTGCCACAAGATTCCCCACCAATTAAATGACAGGGTTACCTAATAAAGTTCCATAGATACACGACAATCCGACAAGTGTTAGTATCGTGAGAATGTTTATCTGACATGTTAAAGGTAATATATCTAACGCGGTATTCTGATACAGTCTTGAATAGTAAGAGTTCATAAAAATTGCATGACACATTGCTTTTTACATGGAGCGTGAGATAATGGTATTCCCTTGCCATAGTAGTCTTGATAGGTTCCGTACCAGGTCTCACCACATCGGAATTTTGTGATTTGTTGCTTGTTTTAGCATTTTTTTTTGACAGACATTTGGAAAATGCCACAAGTCCTGTAAGTATTTCCTTTCATAATGCAGTGTGGACATGTCATTTAAACTATCGATATATAACTGTGTTACAGTTAACGTAAATTAAAATCCAAAATAAATGTTATATTATGTTAATTTTAAGATTGTTTTCTTTCAGTGTTAAGTTTCTGCTACAGGGTGGAATTGATAGCTAACGGGTTGTAGTGGCTTTTTCGAACCTTTCATTCTATGATTTTTTTTTTCGGCAAGTAAGTATTAAAAGTATTTCAGCCTATCGAGTGTGGCAACGTTACCTAAGAAGTAAGAAGGAAATTAGTTTCTGTAGTCGCGTGCCGATTTCTGGTGTGTCACAATTCCTGTCGACTAACAGGTCGGAAGTTGTCCTACATCCACTTATCCGCCTGGAACAAGAGACTAAATATTATTTAGACCTATTTTCGTTTTATGCATACGTCCCCAACATTCACTAATCACAAGTACAGCTGTCAAAGTCACGTGGTTAAAGGCTGTTCACGATAAAGTGAGCACTTTTAAAATCAACCTTGGAAAAAAGTAACTTCTGCTACCTGCATATATTTTAACGAGCGCCCCGAGTAACATGTGCCCAGTAACGATGGATGTGAATTAGTTCCGTACCTTAACGTCGAAGATAATGTGTTAGGTAACCAGTTGTGATAACTTAAATTATTTATTTTTCTTTCTGTTTTTTATGCATCGTAGTGTAAAATTAGTAGATTTGTTAAATATTTACTTTTGTAATAATTTCACAGTTTAACTTTAATTACGCATGAATAAAGTGAAAAATACCTTTACTGTGTATAGACATCTAGAAGCACTTATGTAAACAGTGAAACTCGACTTGTGTAATTTTTTTTGTAGATAATGTTAATGGAAAATTCTGGAACTGCAATAAGTGTGTCATGATTGTGATACATACCGTAAAAAATAGGTCGCACTTGACTATGTAGCGATATTACGGCACACAACTATGGTACGCTGATTTCTGACTAGCTATATACCATGCACAGCAGAAGGGCCGAACTGAAAACAACTCTGGTAAGCCCTAACACAATTCTCAATACTTTCGAAAACAGCAGGTGTAGGGTTGTAAGAAGCAGCCCGACTTTGGAACAAAAGGAGAGTGGCTACGGCGCAACTGTCATCCGCACCCCATTCTATATTTACTTCTAAGCATGGGGTGGTTCTAGTTGCAGTTGTGGGTGACTGATCGGAATTGTTTCGGCGCGGGGAAGGAGTTAGGGATTGTTCTGTGTCCATTCCTCGGCATGACTCAAAATATCTGATCACCAAATCAGTTACTAAATGTTCAGAGCAACACTCTTTAGCCCGAGTCAGGGACCGCGGTGATTCAGCGGTTAGACAACTCGCCCTACACCAAGGCGAACCGAGCTCGATTCCCGGCGGGATCGCTCCCGGATTTTCGCATGTGGGAATAGTGCCGGACGATGCCGCTCGTCGGAGGGTTTTCTCGAGGTTTTCCCGTTTTCCCCGCCCTTTCATTCCGGCGCGGCTCCATACTCACCTAGCTTCACTCTCATCGGCTCTCAAGACCTCAATGTCAAGAGCCGCCCAAATGTCTTAACTCACTTTAGCCTGAGTCCTGTTCGTAACCCTACGATGTAAACATTTTTTTTTTTCTTACGGCGCTAGACGGACTATACAAGAGCATGTAATTTTCTCCTACCCTCGCTCCAGGAACTAAGATGTGAACGCCCTGGTATTCATAGCACGGCGCAGGACGAGTTGAGGCCAAGATTACGATGACCATGCAAGAGTGAACCGTTACAAGCAAGAATATTACTGAAGTGGGATAGAGCCCGACCTCTTTCACCGCGCGTTCAACAACCTTTCACACTTTACGTCGTTCTCGATACGTTTGGATACATTGCCAGGTAGCTTGATCATTACTGTTCTGTATTTCACTTTGTGTGCGCCCGAATGAAGGTGGCAGGAAGGCAGGGGCAACCCGCGTGCCTCTCTCTCTCTCTCTCTCTCTCTCTCCCTCCCTCCCTCCTTCTCCCTCCCTCTTCCCCCCCCTCAATCACAGTCTCGCCGCTTTTCAGATAATATACGCTGTCGCACATAAGATGAGATGCGACACATAAAGCAGAGAAATACACAGCAGCAATGAAAACATGCTATAACACAGTGAAAGACAATTAAATAATTGCACTCACAATTTATTGTGTTAACGAGTGTGTGTGTGGAAATACACATATGCACACTCACATTACGAAATATAGTATGTTCGCGGTTTCTTCACGTTGTTGAACCAAACCTTTGAAAATCACCCCGTGATGGATGTTCTTGGTTGTATCGATATTATTTATGTTGGTTATTTATAAAAATGTCTTTTTACGAAACATTATTTCGAAAGTGAAAATATCGATATTTGTGTACGTCGGAATTCGTGTAACACTTCTGTTAATACAAAGGTACCTTATTTTCGGATCAATTGAACTTATCTGCAAAATTGTAATATTTCATATATAATTAGTATGCATAAATTGGGGGAGGGGGGGGGGAATATGTGTAGGTAATACCTAGTAATAAATAGTTATTATGCGAAATTTTACTACACTGAGGCCGTGTTTGAATTTAAAGAATACTCTATCGAGAGAGCAGTCTTCCGCACAACATGGCGAGAGCACTGCTTCGCGCTCTCTCACACTCTCGCTGTGTGGAATTGAGACACCACTCTCTCGTTTCTCTCCGACGTCATGCAGACAGCTGATACCGAAAGGCGGGAAATCATCTTAAGCTAAAATCGTAATCATAGCTATTTACATTTTTATAAATACGTGTTACGCGAGTTATTTCGTTGTTTTAAACAGTTGAAATTGTTCACTTACAGATAAAATGCGAAGAGGTTTCAGCTCGGCGAGCTACTATAACCGCATAATAATGTAAACAAATATGGCACGTGGTCAGAGAATGCGAGAGAGCGCCCGAGTACACAACTTCGTGCGCTCTCTGTGTTCTCGCTCTTTCGCGCTCTCCGCGACGAATTGGAACGACCAGAGAGCCTTCTCTCTTGACGTCATAATGACGTGGACGAGAGCGCTCTCTGGGGCATTTGAGACACGGCCGGAGTGCGCATGAATTCGGTGGGCTCTCCCTATATAAGCCGGAGGCGGACGGATATCCTGAAAGTAGAACTTCCAGAAAAGTGCGACGTAACAGTGAAGGTCCTATAAATACATAAACGCACAGGGCCGTATGCACAAACGTGTAATCCGTAGTGTGGGGTCCGGCGGGGGCGGTGCAGGTGGGGCCCCATGCCAGCAGGTGTCATCGCTGCTCTCCCCGATTAGGCGCCGCCCGCGGGGTTTCGCAGTCCGCGCACGCGCTCTACCTCCTCTCCAGGTCACTCACTCCCGCCCAGTCACCTCCCGACAACCCACGGCGTAAGGATGTCGATATCGGGGGAAAAAAATCGATATTAAGTTGTATTTTTACGAAACGATGTATCGAAAGAAAAATATCGATTTTTGTGTACATCGGAATTCGACATTTTATGGATTAAAACTTGACAAATGTAAAAATTGTGTGGAATATTACATATTGAGGGTACGCGGCATTGCAGAAAGCTGTAGATCCTGTTTTTGTTGTATTTTGTCGAAGTCTTTATGGTTTATGCCTTATGGCTTGTTGCTATCTCCAAGTAGTCTTGATCTGAATAAGTTTTCTTCTGTCGTTCGATATTTATTTTTGCTGTTGGATTATAATGTATTTGCTTTCTATATCTGGTATGTTTCATCCTTTCAACAAGGTTTAGGCAACTTTTCCTGTATTGTTTTATCTGTCCATTAAAATCACAATTGTTGAACTATTTTCTTATATCTTCGTTTGTGAGCCCCTCTCTTCTTGTAACGCCAATGATGGATCTTAGAAATCTCGTGTCCATTACTTGTAATCTATTTGTGTCTTTATTTCACTTTGTCCAAGATTCGCTGCCCTATAATGCTCCTGGAACTGCCATAGTCTTATAAAATTCTCTCATTGTGTCCTTTCGTACTTTATTTTTTAGCATTCTCTTAATTGTCCCGCACATTTGCGAGAGAGTTATAATTTTATTTTGCTACAGGTATTTACTTCTTTTATGATATGATAATATGCATCCTAAAACTAAACGTATCCATTTGTTCAATCATTTTATTATCTATTACGATTTTACTCCTTAGGAGTTGTAATTCTTGAAAATGCCATGGTGCATGATACCAAAGTAAACAGTAATTTTTAAATTCAGTTTTTGTATTCAAAACAGATCTTATTAACAGAGCATATTTCCGATACCTGGAAAATATTATATTGATTTCGATAAAATATTGTTGAAATATATCAACGATGTGTATCGATGTATCGATATTGTTTCAACATCCCTACCAGGAGCCTGGCCCAAAAGTTAGCCTGCCTCACGAACGAATAACCTTTAAGTTTGAAAGTAGTATTGTGTATAGTTATATCATTGATGCTGACAGTGTCTATGTAAACATTATCTATAGTGGAGGAAAGACAGCTGTATCCATGGAAACAGTTGTAAACAGAGGACTTCCTTCATAACTTTTAAGCTGGCTCCACAATAGTGCGATGCGATGCGATGCGATGCGATGCGATGCGATGGGCTGCGACGAGCTATACTTGCAGTTTCACAATTATGCGATGATCCGTCTGCGACGGGCGCCGTCTGAGATGGTGCTGCTATCTGGTTTAAGGGCGGAAATTACATTTTCAGACCTCGTGAATGTAACAAAAGATAGGCATAAAAATTGAAACTGTATGTTGTAAGCGGTAGAAGATAAAAACAGGGTAGTACAAACGCGATGTGCGACGAAAACTAGCGGAAACTAAAATAATGTTATCTAATTGTCCATGTCTATGAGAAGCCTTGACTTTTACTTTGCATACCTACGCAGCAATAATAAAATAATGTTATCTAACTGTCCGTGTCTATCAGAAGCCTTGACTTTTACTTTGCATACCTACGCAGCAATAATAAAATAATGTTATCTAACTGTCCATGTCTATCAGAAGCCTTGACTTTTACTTTGCATACCTACGCAGCAATAATAAAATAATGTTATCTAACTGTCCATGTCTATCAGAAGCCTTGACTTTTACTTTGCATACCTACGCAGCAATAATAAAATAATGTTATCTAATTGTCCATGTCTATCAGAAGCCTTGACTTTTACTTTGCACACCTACGCAGCAATAATAAAATAATGTTATCTAATTGTCCATGTCTATCAGAAGCCTTGACTTTTACTTTGCATACCTACGCAGCAATAATAAAAATACAAATATGAAATCGTCGGCGTAAACGCTATCGTCGTTTTAAAAGTGTAAAAAAAAAATATTTTTAAGTTATCACAAATGGTTACCTAACACTTTTTATTCGACGTTAAGATATGCAAATATTTTCCATCCATTGTTACCAACGTTACTGGGTAAATGTCGCTCAGTGCGCCCATTAAAATATATTCGTTCCGGGGGCACTGACATTGTTCTAAAGTTTATTTCAAAAGCGCTCACTATCGTGAACAGCTATTAATGTTTTTTTTTTTTTTTTTTTTCATTTAAAACTCGGTATTTTTTCTTAATATGGCTGTAGCAAAACATTGTAATTTTGGTTTTGACGTCAAATTATTAAAAAATTATAGTGTAAATATTGGATGAAAATTGCATCACATACAATGCTTGCAAGTTGAGCAATGTTTGGTATCGAACGCCGTTAAGGTCCAGAGGAGTGTGGTGAAGTGTTGCAAGGTAAGGCGGTGCTTGCCCAGTGCTGTACACACTCTGCGCACGCAGCAGAAACCAGTAGGGAGAAACTTGTACTACGGCCGCTCACTGGCCGATGTGTAAGCTAGCAAACGACTAGGTATAGCGCAGCTTACCTAGCAACAGTTCACCACACGCCGCTGTTAAAGGCTCGTTCACGCAAAACGAACGGTATACGTCGCCATATGAAAACTGTAACGTCTACAATCGAGGTTAACATAAATTAAAATTAAAAAAATGAAGGCTTATATAGTGTGTACAAATATTTTCGTTTGCGTTTGTAATTAAAAATAAATCCTTACAGACTTAATAGTTACATTTCATTATTTGTAAATGGGTTTTGCTTTATTTGTATATTGAGTTCGTATAGCGTCTACAGAATAAAAACGCACTGTGGTAGTGGTGCCATCTGTTGTCAATCATCTGTACCATTGGTTTTCACTTGTTGTAACGTCTTGAATTCTGATTGGCTGACGTTAAACGCCAACTTGAAGTTGAGCGTCGCGGCAACGTTCCTCGTAGATTGCAGCCAGTGCCATTATAGGCTGTTCACGATAAAGTGAGTACTTTTTAAGGCCCTCGCAACAGGCATTAACCACTAATAAATATATCTTATTGCAGCTTCAGGCGTTAAATTTTGATGGCGGTGAAATGTATACTCTGTGTTTATTGGTCACATTGCAATGTTTATATTAAAAATCATCAGGAAGATGGAAATTGGATGAAAGGAAAAATTTATAAGTGCTCACTTTACTGTGAACAGCCTATACTCCATGGATTCACGAGTTTCTCTAACGCGTTATTTTAGTGTCAATGCGATTGTAGCCAAGACTTAAGATGAAGTAAAGCAACTGCCTATGGGGCATTGCACTCGACTATACAATGTGAAGAACTCCTAAAAAAGTAGTATAGACACCATAAATACTGTCAGAAAAGTGCGATTTATGCTGTATATGAAAGAAGAATGATTATATTTTGCCACATTATCAAATATTTTTACTAAAATACACTTTTTAGATGTAAAAAACTTATCTGTTAAGAGTAACAAAATTGAACCAGATTTCCAGTCTGGATGCTTCAGAGAGCAGAATTTGCTAGAGAATCTTCGTCATGCAATATCGTCATAGTGTTTACTGTGATTGTAGTAAGAAAATTGTAATAATAATGTAGGACATTATTTTAATTGATTTTATGTGCGTCCATTTGTCACAGACCATTATGGCTGAAACTGAAGTAAATACAATTAATTATAAAATTAATACAATTATATTATTACTAAGATTTTTACTACACATGATCACAGTAAATATTATGACGATATATCTTGACGATTTTCTTGTAAATTCTGCTTCCCGAAGCATCCAAAACGGAAATGCCCGTAAATTTGATTTAAAATGCGGACTCTACCGATCGATTAATTTTTTTATATTTAAAAAGTATATTTTAGTAAAATATTGTATATTACTGCAAACTATCTACATTCACATTTCATATACAGCATAAATCGCACTATTCTGACGATTTTCATGGTGTCTGTATTACTTTTTTTTTTTTACGAATTCTTCACATTGTACAGTCACGTGCATTGCTCCATAGGCAGTTTCTTTACTTCAACGTTAAGGGCGGTGATTCCATCAAGGATGGAGTTAGCAGCAGTGTGTAGGACTCGGCTTGTTGGCCCAAGAACCTCGCACCTGGCCAGCATGCAGTCTCCACAATGGCCTGCTTGTTGCAACAGCTGCTCGCTTCTCTATAGACGAGAACTATCCCAGCCCGCCACACCCTCTCTAAGGCCCGCTCTACAATACATCAGTGCTGCCAGCTCTCTACTCGCTTTACACGTCTCCCCCCCCCCCCCTTTTTTTTTCTCTAAGCAATCTACTGACCTACTGCTGAAATTCTAAATATGAGGCAGATCTGTATTTTTTTTGTGCCGTTCCATAACCAGTTTTAAACAAAACCTAATACAACATAATGCTGCAATGCCACTTAGCATGTCTGCATTGGAAATTTATATTTTAAGTCCACAAACATGCAACACACGATATTATACACTGTTCACGATAAAGTGAGCACTTTTCAAGCCCTAGTTACTTTTTTCTTTTATCCCTATTTTAAAATAAGTATTGCTATATAAGTAATAAACACAATGAGTAGATTCCACCACACTCTTGAGGCTAAAATAAAATATATCTATTGACTATTTTTCTAAATGAGAGGGCCTTAAAAAGTGCTCACTTTACCGTGAACAGCCTATAGATTTTCAGTTGATCTCAGAAAGTGCTTTCCTTCACCCTCGCGTGTTTTTGTGGTTTAAAATGTTGTGAACCGTTGCCAAAGGCTGTTCACAGTAAAGTGAGCACTTTTGGAAACCAACCTTTGAAAAATGTCTCTGCCCCTACCAGCGTGTATTTGAACATGCACAGTAAGTGAAATTCGTCCAGTAAAGTTGGTAACGACGGTTGGAAAGTAGTTCCATGTGTAAAACGTTGAATTAAAATTCTTCGGTAAGCATTTGTCAATACTAGAATTATTTATTTATTCATTTTTGATTTTAATGCATGTAAGTATAATAATGAGCAAATTGGTAAAATATTTACTTTTCTGATAATTCTACAGTTTCCCTAGACCTACGTATGAATAAAGTGACCAGATTCATGGCAATATTGATTTTATATGTGACGGAAGTATACACAATTGTGCTTACAAGTAGATCGTAAGCAGGGCTTTCAAAAGTGCTCATTTTTCCGTGAACAAACTATAATCGCGAAGAGGACCGAAGTAATTCGGGGATGGGGCAGGCCATATTTTCTTTTGTGAGTAGACCTGCATGTATTTTTAAAATTTAACGATAATTCCTTATCTGATTATCTAGACAAGTGTCTATTCTAACAGTTTCATATATATTCTATATTAACTGAAAAGTTGAAATTTGCAATTTACCGTGATCTACCTTTTTTTTTTTTTTTTTTTTTTTCGATCTCTTGTATTTCCAAGTGACAGGGTTCGCAAAACTGCAATACACGGGTGTGTAATGCTGGATTCATAATAGCGCGATGCAGTGTCAGCCAATCGTGGGTCGTGTTAGAATTGCCACTTCTAGTTCACCGGGGGGGGGGGGGGGGAGTCACGTGACCAGAATTAGTCGACTTAAATGATGACAGATTTGTTATTTTCAGTGTTACTTCAAAAATTTTCTGAAAACTTGCTGAAGTTATACTTTCAGGCGATATTCCTACGCCTCACACAAACAAAGGCTAGAAAATCACACCTGCGAGACAACGTACCGCCATTTGTGCGCATTCAATTGAATAATATTTCGCATGAGAACTATTTCTCACTAGGCATTACCAACACACCTATTTTCTCCCTGTATTTATTCACATCAATAATGAATTAAATATTAATATATATATTAAATATGAATACAATATTAATTTAACCAAAAGTAAGATACTTTTATGTCAACAGATGTATAAAACACTTACGATATAAGACATAACCAAAGAAGCCAAGCATGGGGTTATTTTCCAAAGGTTTGATTCAAAAAGTGCGAAGAAACCATGAGCAGACTATATGCAACGAAACTTGCTAAAATACTAAATGAGCAAATAGCAACCGTCTTTGAACACGTGACTGTCGACGGCGTCCATATTGAACGCTACTAAATACTGAACAAGGATAATCTTGTCGCTTAAACGGTTACAAGTTCGTTCTTAAAATACTGCTCACACTGTTAAATCGATACCCGAGTTTATTAGTATTTCAAAATAAATGTCTTTGGTAACAGGCGAAACATTCAGCAATAAAAAAAAAAAAAACTACAAAAATATCTTTGTTGATGTCTGGCAGTTTTCGTGCCTGCCGAACGTGTCTGTTCAGAATATTTTGTTGCGATGCTGTGAATACAGCGTAGGCAAACGTACATGGAACACGTGAGCGTAACTAGCTGACGAATGTAAGGACGGGAGGAAACTGTAGATCCCCGAGAAAACCCGCCAACTAGCGCCATCGTTCAGCACGATTCCCAACACTCCCCTGCATTCGCACCCGGTTCGCCTTGGTGGGAGAGGCGAGTAGTCTGCCCCCTACTTACACTTCGGTATAGGTATTGGAATAATAGTCAATAAATATATTCATTTTCAGCCTTAGACGTTAACTTCCGAGTGCAGTGGAATATATACACGGTTTTTATTATTACCTGGTTATATTTATTTAAAAAAGGTGGTTATTAAAAATGGTTGACAGGGAAAAGTAACTAGGGCCTCAAAAGTGCTCACTTTACCGCGAACAGCCTGTAGCAGTGAAAAGTATGTTCGTGGGCCTTGTGGACGATGGCGGCGGCGCCACAATCGACATGCATAAGATAAGAAGTAGAAACCTGTATGTAGAATTGCAACGTCCAAACCGGTATTTGGCGTATCTTGAGCGGCTTGGCCGCCTGCCAGGTGCGGAGCTGTGTTGCGGTGTGTTAGAAATACAAGTTTTTCCAGGAAACTATTACACGAGCAGCGTCCAATGTTCTGACAAACGAACGAATGGAATACTTACTTCAGATGAAGGCTTGGAAAATGCCACACACGTTAGAAACCCCGTTTAAGAGTGCTCCAAAACGGCTAAAAACGACTTTTTCAAAATGCTGTATCTCGAAATACACGCGTCACATACAGTACACTCAAGACTACTCAGGGACCCTTCATTGAACCTTCCTACAGACTTTCCACCAATAAAATAACACGGTCACCGCTGAAAGTTCCGTAGGTACACGCACTCTCACTATAGGCTATTCACGGCAAAGTGAGCACTTTTAATAACAGTCAATAAATATATTAAATTTCATACTTGGGCCTTAACTTCCGAGTGTGGTGAATGTACAAATTGCGTTTATTACTCATATGATGGTATTTGTTTGAAAATGTGATTAAAGAATAAAAACGGCTGAAAGGAAATATAACTAGGACCTCAAAAGTGTTCACTTTAACGTGAACAGCCTATAGAACACTGCACGCCAGCTGGGAGTCTTGCGCTTAGAGGCGATGGCGCATTTGATGTACGTAGCAGTGTGTCGCCCTTATCGCTCCCGCATTTCTCGGCCTCAGACGCGGACATAAGCTTTGGTTTGCGGAAAACTTCCAGAGGGTCAGCTCTGAGTGTCTTACATAAAGTTTTTAAAAAGCCTGCCAATGAGGATGTGAAACGTCACAAAAAACAGCTGTAATGAAGATTTTGCCAACTTAATCGTGTAAAAACTCTTTTGCGAACAAAAATTATTTCCTATTAGTTTCCCTACTTTTTTTCTGACTTTTTTTTTCTCTTTCGCTTTAACGCCGATCGCGGGCGGACGGTGTCGCTGTGTAAGTGATGTTATTTAAGCCAAGCCTTAACTAATCACAGACGAGGTTTTTGTGCTTTCTAACGCCGATCGCGGACAGACGGTGTCGCTGTGTAAGTGATGTTATTTAAGCCAAGCCTTAACTAATCACAGACGAGGTTTTTGTGCTTTCTAGCGCCGATCGCGGACAGACGGTGTCGCTGTGTAAGTGATGTTATTTAAGCCAAGCCTTAACTAATCACAGACGAGGTTTTTGTGCTTTCTAACGCCGATCGCGGACAGACGGTGTCGCTGTGTAAGTGATGTTATTTAAGCCAAGCCTTAACTAATCACAGACGAGGTTTTTGTGCTTTCTAACGCCGATCGCGGACAGACGGTGTCGCTGTGTAAGTGATGTTATTTAAGCCAAGCCTTAACTAATCACAGACGAGGTTTTTGTGCTTTCTAACGCCGATCGCGGACAGACGGTGTCGCTGTGTAAGTAATGTTATTTAAGCCAAGCCTTAACTAATCACAGACGAGGTTTTGTGCTTTCTAACGCCGATCGCGGACAGACGGTGTCGCTGTGTAAGTGATGTTATTTAAGCCAAGCCTTAACTAATCACAGACGAGGTTTTTGTGCTTTCTAACGCCGATCGCGGACAGACGGTGTCGCTGTGTAAGTGATGTTATTTAAGCCAAGCCTTAACTAATCACAGACGAGGTTTTTGTGCTTTCTAACGCCGATCGCGGACAGACGGTGTCGCTGTGTAAGTGATGTTATTGAAGCCAAGCCTTAACTAACCACAGACGGTTTTTGTGCTTTCTAACGCCGATCGCGGACAGACGGTGTCGCTGTGTAAGTAATGTTATTTAAGCCAAGCCTTAACTAATCACAGACGAGGTTTTGTGCTTTCTAACGCCGATCGCGGACAGACGGTGTCGCTGTGTAAGTGATGTTATTTAAGCCAAGCCTTAACTAATCACAGACGAGGTTTATGTGCTTTCTAACGCCGATCGCGGACAGACGGTGTCGCTGTGTAAGTAATGTTATTTAAGCCAAGCCTTAACTAATCACAGACGAGGTTTTGTGCTTTCTAACGCCGATCGCGGACAGACGGTGTCGCTGTGTAAGTGATGTTATTTAAGCCAAGCCTTAACTAACCACAGACGAGGTTTTTGTGCTTTCTAACGCCGATCGCGGACAGACGGTGTCGCTGTGTAAGTGATGTTATTTAAGCCAAGCCTTAACTAATCACAGACGAGGTTTATGTGCTTTCTAACGCGATATAAATCTCGGGCGCTACGGACTTGGTAAATATCGACGATCGTCACCAAACGAGTGAATTTTGTTGCTGCAATAGTGGTGGCAATATTCAGTTGGCAACGTTTGTAATAGCTCGTGAAGATAGTAGATACAATTGAGTGTGTTCATTTTGAGAAGATAGAAGGCGTTCGTAAATTATAAACCTAGTTAAGCCCCTACCATTTGTTTTACAAAACTACAAAAAACGAACATTCATGTGGTTGTATGTGTTGTAAGTTATTCTTCTTTCAAACACGTAAACACACACATGACCTTCTGCAACATTTCCGTATTTGCAGCCATGAATGCTCTTAATTAGGGCCTTCAAACACACATGCATTTGTTATGTTTACTGTTGAATAACAGTTTATTGTACACGGCCAGGCGAACTCTAAGCCAATAACAGACGAAAGTACCTCGTGCGCGACATTGTTTGTCTGGGGATCCCCGGCGTGCCGGTAGCAATCACGTGCTCGCCGCAGTGTTGCCAGATGGCGGGAAATTTCTCCGTTTTTCGGGAACTTCCAATAGCTGGGGGGGGGGGGGGGAAGAAACGAGAAAGAGACAGGAAATTTCGAACTTCATCTTTTTTTTTTTTTTTTTTTAATTTGCCTATGTTTTTACACAATTCTTAACAGATTCCCAGGGCATAGTAGTATGATCGGTATTTTGAGCGCATTCTCTTATCTCGAACATTTCCTGTATTCTTGTAACTGTTCTCCGTTTGATTACTACGCGCACTTTCTATTGTGGTTCGGGAATAGTGGAGAAAACCGACATAGAAAATGGGTGTGGCTGTGCTGGGGACACGGCTGCTTGTTTAGCGTGAATACGTCTACGTTGACGCACTCTGGCGCCTTGGTGATGTTTATTTTACGTTCCCGGCACCGCTTCACTCGGATCATATGGGGTTTTATAGGAATCACTGAATTGCTTTTGAGATGCTCTTTCCAACCGTATAAGATTTCTGTATTTCGACTTGGCTTTTTGACGAGTATAGGCCGACATTGTGTAAATTTTCTTAGTTCTTTACATTATACTCATAAAATTTCGTCATAACCACGCCACGCAAATGTTTTCATCCACGCAATCGATCTGATCTTGACATCTTGACGAGAGCTGTCGATTGAAACCTAAACGAGCGCCGTAGATTCTCCTAGTCAAAAGTTATACTACGCAGAAATTATGAGACGCGGCAAAATGAACTCAAAATTCCACCCCCCCCCCCCACCTTTTTGCGCGTTTGCTTCGCAGTCCTCACTCTACGTAACGTATTCTTTGATGCATTGGCAATCAAGTGGTGTAATTTAATTTTGAATGTAGATGATAGATTCGGAGCTGCAATGCCAAACTGTATCTCCCGATTTTATCATCGGATTTTCTGAATTGCCACCCACTATGGTCGCAAATTGCCACCCACTATGGTCGCAAATTCAAAGACGTTTTCACGTCAAAAACTAACAGTAAACTACACGGGTCGTACACTTTTTTTTCTTTTTTACAATTGTTTGAGAAAGGGAATTTTGGCAGTGAAACTGGAAGTTTCGGCCAGCCTGGCGGGAAATAGTACTCGCATGATTTGGCAACACTGGGCTGCAGCCACTCGGCGCTGTAAGCGGTCGGTAAACACCAGTCCCATAGCTCTTGTTTGTCCTGCCGGCTCTCTGCGAGTCTGCTGACCGCGCGCGCAGTCCACTCGACACGAGCCGAGTATTCCCTTCTCTTCCCTTCACTAGTGGTGGCTGGTACTCGTCTGGAAAACTGCCGGGGACTTTGAACAATTATTTATATGCAAACCATGCACATTTGGTGATTCTATCGTCAATCGCTCACCACTACCGGAACCGTATAAAATTGTGTTTTCATTGCGAACGAAATCGTTAAGCATCTTTATTTGCATTATATTTAGGGCGTAATTTAGCTACTATAGTCTATTCGCGTCTATTCGCACTTTATAAATCAGACCTTTGAGAAATCACATCACACATGACGTTCTTGGTTGTTTCCTAAACATGCAATTTATCACGCGAGTTTCTGTTAACATAAAAGTACCTTAGTTATTGATAAATTGAACTTTTACTTACTTTGTTCCCCCACCCCTTTCCCTCAAAATAAACAGAGCCCAGCAAACTTATACGACCATTACAAAAATAAAACTGTTGGCATGCCTGCAATGACAGGAAACGCAAGGAAAATGATGAAAGTGCGTATTGGACTCATGACATTCGTCTAAAAACTTAGTTTTCTTCACTGGTAGAACTGCTGTGGCAGAAGGCTATATCATGTACGCGCTACTTTTCAACAGCTGTCAAAATTTACCCCACGTACCGGGAATGGACAATGAAGATGAAGTATGTCCTCAAAATTAACTCGCCCTTGGCCAGTGATTGGGGGAGGGGGAGGGGGTAGTGGTCATGACTACTGGCCTCCCATCAAGGCGAATCGGACTTCAACAAAAGAAGAGTGAATTTACTATGAAATACACTTTCACGTACACGTCCTATGCTGCCGTATTTTAAAAGGGAACCCTATTTCGCTCCTGGATTATCTCATGTGGGAATCGTGCCCGACGATGCTGCTGGACGGCAGGTTTTCTCGGGGATCTCCCGTTTCCCCCACCCTTTCATTCCGGAGCTGCGTCATTCTCACCCTTTTCATCCTCATCGGCTCTCAAGATCATAATGTTAAGAGTTGCCCAAATCTCGCCACTGTACTGCACTGCACCCATCGCCAGTCAAAATGATCAACGGTGATGAATGCGTCATTTTTCATTTGAATTTTCAAAAGATCCACTCCATTTTCCCTGATTTGAAAATATTATAGTTGCATTAAATCTATGTGAGATAAAGTGTAGGATCGTTTCAAAGCATGTACTTGCATGCCAGTTTCCTAACGTCAAGACCTTTCCACATTGTTTGCGATAGTGCAGTTGGCTGAGCAGAAATATGACACACAATACGGAGAGAGACTACTGCGCTACTGTAGTCCATTCACGACTGGAACCGACTTATGAAAATCAACCTTAAAAAAAAAACACCCTAGCCATTAGCTGCATGCATAGCAAAAGTAAAACAAGTGGCGGGTACTGTACCTGCACCCTCCACTTTTTTTTTTTACTAGCTATGCATGCAGCTAATCGCTAGGGTGTTTTTTTAAAGGTTAAGTCGGTTCCAAGTCGTGAATGGACTATACCTGTATTCACACTATACTCTCAATCTCGCTGGCCACGAGTGCCAGAACAAGAGCCAGCGCCAATATTGTGATTTGCTGAAGCTTTTTGCGCCACGTCGCTATAGGCCCATTAGGGTCGTTACAAGGTTAGGCGTGGTGGAAGAGAGGTCTTGTGGACCAGATACTCCGTACAACCTGCCCCACACTGGGACATCGGGCAATACCTGCCCGTTTGTATTCTATGCGGGCCCATTTGACGAGTGCAGAGGGCGTCAAAGGCGGCGGTGGTGGTAGTGTTGCACACACATCGAGCCGGGGGTACGACATTCCAGGGCGATGTGGCAGGGACGTGACCAGCTGGCTGCCGAGGGGGAACAACCTCTAGGTCGGGTCATCGGCCCTCACCGCCGTCTCTTCAGCTTCCTTCTACCTCCTGTTCCTCTCTGTCCTCCCACCTGGCTGCCAGCCGCTCTTCCTGTCTCTCCAACGCAGTGCTGGACCGCCTTCCATCCGCAGTGCCGGCCTCTGAAGAGCGGCTCAACCCTGCTCTTACGAGTACTCCTACACAAGAGTGCCTTTCAACGCGTGGTCCGTCCATAGCGCTGTGCGACGTCCACTTTACGATTTAGTTTCGAAACATGCTGACCATATTGGTATCAGTGTGCGATATTTCGCCTCCACAGAGCATTAAAAATCGGCGTCAATAAATCTCGTAAACTTCGCTGGTACGTCGCATATCTCGCTGGCGAATCACCAACATTGTGTATCGCTAATATCGCATATCTCCAACATTGCATTTCGCCAACTTGTATTATGTACCTTGCAGCCCGCAGACAGTTTTCCAGGGAGCATGGTTAATATATCCGACCTCCTCCATTCCCGTGGTTGACTGGAATCATAAATAGCGTACCTTTGACTGTAAACATTAACATAGATTTCTCTCTGACGGTAGTGTCTTAATCTGCCCACACACAGAAAAACATCCCTCCCTAACACTCCTGTACCATAACATCCTCAAGTCACCAATTTAATCAAATTAAATATATGGGTTTATAGATATAAAATAAATGTTAATTTAAAACACGATTTATTTATAATTTATATTATACGTCTTTTTTCTAACGCTTAAGTAAAATCAACCACTCATACAATCTGCTATTTTCTATTGTAACCCAACATGTTAAACAGCACACACGGATATCTTCTGTACACGTCATAATCCTAAATTTAACGCTTACGTTTTCAATTAACCCACCTTGACATAGAACTAAACTTTCCCTAGGCTGCTGTCAACTTTACGGGAAGTTTACTCGCTATACAAAGGATGTTTCAAAATTAGGCGGACAAACTTCGGCTGCAGGCTAATCACGTAAAAAGGTCGAAATACACATACGACACACAGGCCAGTGAATCATTTATCTTTGAAGTTAGACGTGGAGCACTAGTTTATTCTAACTACTCGAGTGTCTGGATTATGTGTGAAGATAATTGTGACGTGCATATTCATAATCCAGCTTTTATTAAATACCAAATACATATACGACACACAGGCCAGTGAATCCTTTATCTTTGAAGTTAGACGTGGAGCACTAGTTTATTCTAACTACTCGAGTGTCTGGATTATGTGTGAAGATAATTGTGACGTGCATATTCATAATCCAGCTTTTATTAAATACCGAATTTGCTGCAGTGTCGTGGAGGTTAAATGTCGAAATAAGGGCAGTAGTATTTAGATGTCTAATGAGTCCACCTATTATGCTGCAAGGATTTATGAAGCAGATGAAGCTCTGATGTTGGCTAAATTGAGACTGGATTTTGCCCTTTCTCAAGGTGCAATGTTAGCTGGAACAACTTTCTGTATAGTAGCTGTAGTTTTGAGTACAAAATACGTTGATTACATTTCCACAAGAAATATGTCAAGTTTTGGCCCCGAGCACATAATTGCTTTTAGAACTTGCCTGTACAGCTAGTGATGGTCGAGCAGTGCAGTGTTGTTTGGCAAAAAACAAGTTCGTATGGAAGAAGGATATAAAATATATGTATTTTGTCGATCAAATAATTTGGAACCTTTGACTATGAGAGCAGTTTGTCAAATTGTGTTTGTTGGCTAAAGTCTGAAATGTGTAATGGCTTAAAATATTAATTGCTGTGTTTGTTCCAGGAATAAGACAAACCCTTGGTCAGAGAATTTAATAGACTACGTTGGTGTTTTCCACAAAATACCACATAGTATTAGGGAAATAATATTTATTTGTTACATAAAATAATGTAATAACGACAGATAGGTGCTGTGGTGTTTACATAATCTTTACTCCGCTGCACATTACCGAGACACACTATGTTTCACCTTAAATATTTTCTCCAATATTTGTAATAAACTAGTGATGGGGTCGAACTGCGAAGATGTGTATTCCTCCCGTAGTATTCACCTAACACCAAAGCCATATGTATGTTCTCTCCTTCTTTTGTCTTTATTAACCTGGAGCCTAAGTTTGCCAGTCTAATCTAGAAACAACCTGTAGAGTATCTCGAAGTTCCTGATCATGTTTGAAGCACTTTGTGTAATTGTAGCATGTACCTGCAGTTTGTGAACTTTTTTTCATCGAGGCCTGAAGGCCTGGTCTGCTTTTTTATTCCTCTAAATCAAAAACCAGATTCTTCGACAAGCCCGCGCTGTCGAAAACTGCCGTTAATTGGCGGAAATGCGTCGTTAATGAGCGGAAACGGGGCCTGTAATTAGTAAGCGCGGAAATGCTCTTCATTTTGAAATATTAATGGAACATGGGCTGTCAGAAGAAACACGAAGCATTCCTTTCCTTCTGTAAATGGAAAACCTTCATTCACGCGGAAAATGAGACACTCGTGTTTCTTAATATAATATTTACGTTAAAAAATATGTACGACCTCACTTTCACTCCGGTACTTACCTGCTTCCGGATTCTCAAGAAATGCATACTTGTGCGTACCTGGCCCCGGAAGTGACTTCACCATGTATATACTAGCGCTGTCTGAATTCCCAATACAGTACACACAGGATCTATACTTGGCAAGTATTCGAAATTCTATACTTGCTGGGCATACTTGCGTACTACGACGGTCGCCATATTGTATTTCTGGTGTGAAAATTAACGTATACGTTTCGTGGTTATAAAGCTCGCACGTTTTAAAAGTTAATAAGTATTTACAAAATGTTCTATTTTATATATAAGTAAATGTAAGTTTAATAAATGTGCTTCCAATTAATTATGAATAAGATTCTGAGCGTTTTGTAGACGTCTGCAGCATATTTCCCAGGTGTAGGCCTACGCTTACGAATAATATTGAAATTGCAATCCGCACTTCCAAGTTCTTAGATACCTCATTGAATTGTATGTTTCTTTCTTTATTATTTGTTATCAATGTGTACATTTCATACACATGTATCGAGGGATGAGGAAAGAATGCCAGTTCCTGTGTAATGCCCCTTTACATACGATAAATAAATGCAACAAATCCCATAACTACTGCCCTAATTTAATCTTCCACTCACGTGATAAAGCAATATCCCAATGCTATGGATGTGGAATGAATACTAGTGAAATCGAGATAAGCTGAACAGATAAACATAACCTCAGGATACGGAGGTGCAAGATTTTCTATATTCCTGCAATTTTTTTTCTGCTTTAAAATTTGTACTCAAAGTGTACAATAACCTAAAAAATAAATTATATTGGCATATTTGTGTGCATTAGTTTTCGTTCAAAACAACACACACCTGTTGTCTTGCTGCTCTGCCAAGCAACCAGTGTACAACAATATTTCTGCGCCGCCTTTCATTTCCCTCCTGTAAATAATACGCGCCCACAAATGCTCCTATTAATTCCTCATTCCCGTCTAAAGCCACGTTTCAGCGCTTAAACTCTTATGATGCCAAGGTACGGAACCATGACACAAAAATACATTAGAAATGTTTATATGGTTATGTTTTCTTATGCATAACGATAGAAGTTGTTGTAACGCGTATATAGCACCATGCACCGCATTTTCCTGTTGTCACATAGTTTCAGATATTTCCGCCAGAATGTGCGACCAGTCTAAGATGAAGAGGTCCTGTCCGAATAGTTTCAACAAATCCGCGACAAGTACACGTAAATGTACGTACTTACACGTATATACTGAAAATCGGAAACAGCTTTACAGTGAGAGGAAATAAAAAAACGCATTTTAAAAAATTTCACGTGTTTTTTTGTGAGTTACAATTAGTTTATATTGTACCACTCGTCGACATTTTATTTGCAACTAGGCTACATAAAGAAATGTCTTTTTATTCCATTATAGTTTTTGTGGTTATTTAAAAAAATGTTTTAAAATAAACGATAGTGCACTGGTTTCCAGCTTATTTCTTTTCAGTGAAACTTAACAGAAAGCTGTTTCCATGACGAGATAATTCTTACAAGATGGCGGTGAGGGATGTTACTGATGTATTTATAAAAGGTAGAGAATATCGTTCTAGTGGAATATTTTTCACTTCATTTGGAACAATGTTGTGACATACATTTTTTTTTTCGTAGAATGTTTTTTTTTGGAAGTGACAATGTTTCTTTCGGTGCAAACTAGGTATAGTAGAAATTTGAGTGGTCAATGTTTATCATGGAAAGCTAAAGCTGTTTTTCCCGTCTGAGTAATGTTGTGTAGCTTCAGAAGCGGTATTTATCACCGTTAGCACGGGAGTAAAGATAGCGTGAGGTTCGGAGACAACTTCCGAGAATAACAGCTTGGACCTTGGAATTAGAAAGTCGATACTTCCAGCACACTTTCCAGGAGAGCTGGAGGTACTCCAGCGTGTGGACATTCGTGAAGTATGCGTTCTTTGTGTTAATAATATGAAGTTTGTTTCGTCTCCGAGAATCGCCTGGAAAAAGTTCTGATCGTTTGTGTGTACGTTGATTATACACACACTATGAGGTCGTGTCCGAATTGACAAATTTCGTTATTTTGTAAGTATCAATTCGGATGTAGTCGACAGTCACTTGTTTAGCACTCGCGGCAACACATCATGTCATTAACAGTGCAAAATATTTTTATCTAAATGTAATTCTTAAAACATACGTAATATTTCTGCAATCATCACTGGAATGTTACGAATACGTTAATAAATAAGAAAATAATAAATTATGCAACAACGACTTTTTAATTTTTTTTTGCGGCATATATATGTGTATATATATACACACAGTTTTATGTACAGCTAGTCATTTTATTTACGCATTCGCGCATATTTTTTTTTTTAATAAACACACACATTGCCCTGATTTTGTCATTTTGTATTTTTGCTAACATCAGCTAGATACAAAATACGACATACCAAATGACTAAAAACGTCACCATCTTTGTATATAAAACCGGGTTACGTGATCATTTTGTCAACAAAATCTGCCAATTGGGACACGGTCCATCTAAATCACGCGTGGGGTTATTCTGGGAGTTCTTTCAAATGGCAGTGTGGAAATCACAGGGGCAATGACGCGCTTATCCTTCTTCCACGATAAAAACTAAGCATGACGGCACACCCTTGTCAAATTTAGCAGTTCAGTGCGCCACGGGACTTACATTCGGGGAGTGACCGGTAACCAGTATCATGGCCTCCCTCCCCTCCCCTCCCCCCGGTCAATAAGTGCGGTATCTACACCACACTGCAGTCAATCGTTTCGAACACATTTTCACACACATTCAATTCAATTGAAAATTTCTCTTCGGCCACATAGAATTTAAAACTGCAGCAGCTCAGCGTGTACGAAAGCCACTCCTTTCTTATAAACGGTGGAAGCCAAGATGACTGAGCGGTTAGACTGCTCGTCTCCCACCATGGCGGAACCGGGTTCAATCCCCGGCCGGTTCACTCCGGATTTTCGCAAGTGGGAATCGTGCCAGACGATGCTTCTGGCCGATGGGTTTTATCGGGGATCTAACGTTTCACCCCGCCCCGTCATTCCGGCGCCGCATCATTCTCACCTCACTTCATCCTCATTGAGTCTCAAGGCCTCGATGTTAAGAGCCGCCCACTCACTTCGAAAAAGATTGATAATATTCCTGCATGTCTACGGAGATGGCACGCACTTCAAATGGTTAACGAATTGAATTTTATCTAGATAAGTAAACCAGAAATTAATTTTCCGGAGTGCCACATCTAAAGTATGCGAAACTTAAGTTAGATTGTCGCATAAAGCATTTCCATAGAATTAACATGTAACATGTTATACAACCTCCCTACTGCCTCGTGTACGATCAATGACGTCACAGTTGGTGTTGTCAAACAGCGAATTATGGAAACTCGTCATGTTTTGTGCTGTGCAAAATTAAGACTGCACTGCACGTCAGGTCATTGCGAGGACCTTGACCGTTGAATCTATAAGGCGCCTGCATAGCTGCTAGTATTCCGCTGAATGTACGCCTCGTCCACACAAGCATTGTTATGTACTTCCATGCTGGTGGCAGCCCTGGCATCGAGGGCATTTTACCTGGACTGGGTCCACCGACAAGAAAAACGGTGAAAAGTCAACGTTTTTCACATGGCAGGGAAATATCAGGGATTTTTTCACCTGGGTCAGAGGATCTGTAAATAATTGCTACTTTGCATTCATTGTTGGTTGTGTGAATACATATTTATGAGCATATTCGTTTTTAAGATATAAATTTTTTAGGTTTGTGAAATTAACAGTGATGCATCTTTTCGAAGCGAGGCAGGACCCATACGTACAAAATAAAGTATTTGTGCGTTTGTAATGGGCACACAAGACAATAGCAAGTGTCGCGAGAAATAGCAATGGACTGAATCAAATGTTGGTCCTGTGTACTTGGCCTGTTGTAGTGTAATAATTTAGTGTAACTTCATTGATGGCATATGTGTTCTGTCAAGAATGAGACATATGGTATTGTGTTTTAGTATTCCTGAAATTAGGTGGGGGAATATGTCAAGATACTGCCTGGAAAAGAGGAAGTGTCGGGGAATTGCAGTGGGCACTGTTGGAGCCATCTTCCGCGTCCGAGAGAACCACAGACACAGAGAGATACTGACTGACGGACGGACGGGGAGACGCAGGAGCAATAAAGGTTACATTGCTACGCTCATCGTTTGCGCCATCGCCAATAAGCACAAGGATCTGAACTAATGTGCAGTATTTTTGTCGGGCAACGTATACTTGTGGGACAATTCAGTTCGGAAAAAACAGGCCCCTCATTAACGGAATAAGGGTAGCCAGTCTATTATTGGAAAAAGTATTGAAACCATAATTTGAAGTAAGTTTTTATGCCTGACTAAAGTATATCGCTAAAATAACAACAAAGGTTGCCTAAGAGCAACACATTCAAGCTTCTCTCTATTTTGAAAGCCTCCATCTTCCCGCTATATTTATTTCAGGATAAATATCTTCTCTAATGTTGTATAAGGAGTTGCCTTAAAAAGTGTATCAAATGATCATTAAACACAATGACTATTCATACGTCGGTGATTTTTAGGCCTAATAGTGGAATTATGAACATAAGCTGTTTTACTAGGCTTATTATTTTATGTGAATGGAACAAAAAGTAATTAGATTCAACGTACACAAGTGTAATAAACGTTTCACTACACTTTGAATGAATCGTGGAACTTAATTTCCTGCGTTGTTCCCAACTTAATTCGGGAACATGTGTGTCCGTTAATATATACACGCAGCTAGAGGGACAAGGTTACTTCCGAAGTTTGATTTGAAAAATTCTCAGTTCAACGGCGTAGTAATATGCCAACCAAGCAATTATACAGTCGCAACTGTACACTTTTAAGAAATTATTAGCAATTTTACCACATCAGTGCACATATGTAGTGCAAAAGCGCGTAGGGGAAGTTATTCTCCCTACATCCATGGCATAGCGTTCTATCTGCTCAGGAAACAGTCAAATGCGTGGGGAAGTTCCCAACTACACATACTAAACGTTCCTACATTTTCAGTTTGATATGTGGTAATATTTACATACAATGTATTGGTTAAACACTTCCGATGCCGTTTAGGAAGTTTACCAGAACATTTTTCATACTGTAGAGACCATGATTCGGAAGTGATGGCGATGAGTAAAGAACAGGAGCGGACAGGCCAGCGATGGAAGGTTGAACATCCGACATAGGTCCTTGAAGTCATAGGCCCCTTAGTCCTGATTAAAAAAAAGGAATAAGAGAGGGGATAAGAGAGGTAAAGATAAACGACTGAGTAAGAAATGCCAAACTTTTAACCTAGTAAATACCTTGTAGCTCTTGATAGACGTATAAAGCCTCTATTAAGGTGTAGATATTCCTTCAGACACTGTGGCAGTCCTAACCGCCTCCCCAACAGAGGCTACTGCTCCTCGAGCACGCCAGTGGCAAAGTAGGATTGGACGGGTCAGAGGTTGCTTGTCCGAAACGTTGCGGCTTCGTGCAGCTAGGAACACGCTTGCAAGGAAGGCTCACAGTAGCAGTCAGTGCCACTTACACCCGTAGCAAGTTTGAATGCCATGCCACCGCAACGGCGTGAATGCTGCTTCTACAACAAGAAAAGCAAAGGAAAGTGTGTCGTGCCGTTAACATATTTGTGGTTGGATGAAGGCCTCAGGATACCTGCCTCGATCTCGTCACAGTTACGATGGTCTATTTAATTCTCGGCATGTTTCACGTCAGTTTTTTTTTTGTTCGGCCTATGGCGGTCTCTCGTGCTCTCCGTGTACAAGACTCGATTATACTCTTATTTGCGGTTTCTTTGGATCAAACTTTTGTTGAAAAATCACCCCATTTATGACCCGGTTGCTCCCTAAATATCTCGTGTACCAGAAGCGTTTCATATTTCTGTTAGCATAAATGCAAGATTTTTGATTACATTGAACTTTTACTTATAATTTATTTACAAATGATATTATTTAATTTGTAATTAATGTGAATAAAAACAGTGAGAAAACAGGTGTGTTGGTAATGCCTAGTAAGAAATAGTTCTTACGCAAAACATTATTAGAGTGCGCACGAATGTGGCGCATAGTTCGTGTAATTTGCTAGACTGGGGTAAGCTTTGTTTGCATGAGGCGGAGGAATATCATGTAAGAACAACTTCAGGAGGGCTTCAGAAAAGTTGGAACTAACTGGGAATGGACTATACCTGTTTCCAGACTGCACAGTAGGCCTACTTGTGCATTGGAAACCTGTTTCGGTTTATACTTCACTTACTCCATATATACTTATGAGATACACACGGCTGCCACCTGTTTTTCATTTGAAAATTTCCTGACGTTTCTCTCATTTACAGACAACAATTATTTTTCCTCGGATTTTTTGCTTAAATGTTTCTGTTAGGCTATATTTTTTTTTACATTATAGCACACTTATATACAAAAATACTTCTATGATATAATTAAGGTACTGCCTACATTTATTGCAAAGAAAAATGCCTAACGATTTCGTCCAACATCACCAAAACAGTTTTATACTGTGTCAATAGTGGTGCGCAATCAATGATAGAATTGCCAAATATAGCTTGCATATGAAATAATTCTGTGACATTTAGCTGCTGTGTTAAAATCCCTTGGCATTTCCCTGATAGTTCACAAACTTCCTGACATTCCCCTGTTTTCCAGATGAGTGGCAACTATGGTTCCAATCTTATGGTAGGTCATATACAGTACTACATGTAATCGTGAGTTTTAAAGCACCGACCTTTGTTACCGCTTGTATCGCTTAACATTTTGAAGTAAGTGTTTTTTATGAAACGACTGGAAGTATTGGCTGTATATTTATTTGTAAGAACGTTATTTCATTCTGACAACAAGGCATAATTGAATTGTAATCTCGCTACAGATAATGATACAATCATATTTCATTTGCACATGATGAAATGACTCAACACCAGATCTGTTACTTGTACTTTTATTACTTCTAAGTCAGTTTTTTTTTTTATAACTCTGTTATGGGCATCACTCAAGATAACCCTCATGTTTGATCCTCTCACATGCATGTGCTCAGTCTTCCTCCTCCACCAAACCTTATCCTATATCAGCTTCCCTCGAGCATCTGTCGCCCGAGAATCGGGATCCATCTTCCAAGATGCATTAACTTCCTCCAAAGATACATTAACTTCCCTTAACGATGCATTCGCTTCCTCAAACGATGCATTCGCTTCCTCCAACGATGCGTTAGTTTTCCCAACGACACATTAGCTTCCCCCAAGTAGGCATTGGCGTCCCCCAGCGATGCATTTGCTTCTCCTAGCGATACATTAGCTCCCCTTAAGTAGGCATTAGCTTCCCTCAAGTAGGCATTGGCTTCCCCCAGCGATGCATTTGCTTCTCCTAGCGATACATTAGCTCCCCTTAAGTAGGCATTAGCTCCCCCAAGTAGGCATTGGCTTCCCCCAATGATGCATTAGCTCCCCTTAAGTAGGCATTAACTCCCCTTAAGTAGGCATTAGCTCCCCCAAGTAGGCATGGGCTTCCCTAACGATGCATTAGCTTCCCCTAACGATGCATTAGCTTCCCCCAACGATGCATTAGCTCCCCTTAAGTAGGCATTAGCTCCCCCAAGTAGGCATTGGCTTCCCCCAACGATGCATTAGCTCCCCTTAAGTAGGCATTAGCTCCTCCCAAGTAGGCATGGGCTTCTCCCAACTATGCATTTGCTTCCCCCAACAATGTATTAGCTCCCCCCAACAATGTATTAGCTCCCCCCAAGTAGGCATGGGCTTCTCCCAGCGATGCATTAGCTCCCCCAAGTAGGCATTGGCTTTTCCCAACGATGCATTAGCTCCCCCAAGTAGGCATTGGCTTTTCCCAACGATGCATTAGCTTCCCCCAACGATGCATTAGCTCCCCTTAAGTAGGCATTAGCTCCCTTAAGTAGGCATTAGCTTCTCCCAGCGATGCATTAGCTTCCCCCAACGATGGATTAGTTTTCCCCTAAGTAGGCATTAGTTTTCCCCAAAGGTGCATTAGCTCCCCTTAAGTAAGAATTAGCTTCCCCAAGGATGGATAATTTGTCCCTCCCCTAAGCTCCCTCCCATTTGCTGACAGTTGTAAATAGCACGTTTGTGTTCTGGCTATGAGAGAGAGTGTGTGGTCTGTGTGTTGCAGTTCGAGCAGTATGCGAGGAACACATTCCATATCGGGCCGTCGCCTCACTCGCTGAGGTTCGTGACGGACGGCCAGCTGCCCCTGAGGCAGTGCCTGCACCCCGAGGCCTCCTCCAAGGGCATGGAGCTGCCCACCTACTACGCCGTCTTCAACGACCTGCGCAAGGAGTTCCACGACTTCTACAGCGCCACCGAGGAGATCAACTCCATCGCCGACATGATCTCATGTATCCTTTATCTACATACTTATGATAGCGGCTCTAGAACACTGCAACTCTTCGTTACAACGGTTGGTCTTTTCCTTTTTTGTTTGGAACCATGTTAATTGAACGTATTGTGCTGTGTTGTTCTTTAATGGTGCTAGTGGCAGAAAGTCGGTGTAGTGTTTGATCACGGCAGAATGGTTACTGCGAAGCTCGCATTTTCACTCTACTGCGTTCTCCCTGTACTCGTGCAGGGTTGCCAAATCTTGTTAAAGGCAAGTCGCAGAAGTCTGAAAAACAAGTTGCTTAAAATCGCGGAGAGCTTCTGTTAAGAACATCACCGGTATTATAGAAAAGTATAACAATTCTAAGATAATTATAAGTGTTACATGGGACACCCGAGGGCGTATCTGAGTTATTGAGGGATGGAGGTCTTGATAAAAATAAAAGAACTAAATTTGATTTCTAATTTATTTACACAGTTGTTATTTACAGCATTAAATTATGTCTCCACTATTACACTTTTTATTTAACAGTGAGCGCAATATTTGTTTATTTCAACTCTAATTAACGTCCTACTTAATTGTCTCTGTATGGTTACAGTCAATTTACCCATACTTATAATTAACTCGTGTTCAGTCTATCTGTTGCCACCATTTGTAATATCTTTCACGCATCTAGTCCAATAGTCCAGCCTACCAGCTACACCCTTCCGCTGGTCACTTCTCTCGCTGCTCGGCTTCTATCGCTCGGAACTCTGCCACTCTTTCACTCATAAACTGCTCGGCTCGGAGGCTTGCCACACTTTTATATCGTGCGCCCTGACCTTCTGGAAGGTTCAACGCACCCCGAGTCACGCTGAGAGAACGAGGTCGGTAAACCAGAGCATTCTTCAGATAAACGTAGAAATTAATACAATCAGGGTGAGCAGCGCGCTCAGCAAAAAAAAAAAATATCGTGTCGGCTCGCTTTCTGTAACAGATACGTGGCCACCGACCCATCGCTCGCTTGTTTATTCAAAACAATCCTTTGGCTTGCTGCCGCCGCCGCTATCGTATAACTGATGTCCTTCACTTCCACTTGCTCGCGCGGGGTGCAAAGCAGCGAGCGCGCAACAATATTGTTGTTATAAGTATTGACAATAAATGAAATAAGTTTAAACCACATATTTACATAATGCTAACAGGCTAACGTTATTACACTGCAAGTAATTATTGTACATGATATCTTCAATTTTTTGCTGCAATTATTATTTTATGTCAAAATCACAATAATTATTCCTTCTGGAATATCTATTTTTGTACCTTTGTTCATATTTACTATGTTTTTCCATTATGAAATTACTTTTGCTGTCATACTATCAACCTTAAATGCATGATAAGATATAAACGTGTAAAAATTTGGTAAAAAGATTTTTTAGAAATTATTTTATGAAAGTCTAAATCAGCGATATTACAAAATGACGTTTTGTCGCAAATTTGGTTATAGTAGCATAATCTGTGGTAAATCGCCTGACCTGGCAACCCTGGTATCACAGAACAAGTAATGTGTAGAGGCAACACTGACATCCCTATTACGCCGAGCTCTTATTTTGAGCTTCAAAATGTAAACAGGTCGCAGTTGACATTGCCAACATAACATCCGTCAACGTAAACAACACGATGAAAATGTATGATCTTCAGATATTGGCTACCCTGGCGAGACAATATAGGGAATTCGACTTCATCAAGGTAAATATTATTTAGGTAACTCCATCTGTCTTAGATAGACGTTTTCCCTGCTGTTTTAGTAGGAAATTGATACAAATTATTTCGAGGGTTGACTTCCAATTCCTTGTAAAACTAGGCATTGGAGACTGGTGATCCTCGTGTTTTCAAACACCTCTGTATTTTAAACGCCCTTCTAACAAAGCAAATCTGTACATTTGGTACATATTAAAATTGAAATTATATTTCTAACCATCTCGTAATTATAACTGTGAAAGGTATTTTGGTAGTTACTAAGTAGATTAATATGTTTTAACATGAACAAATTTTCATTGTATTTTTGGTGTTGGCAACAGGGCTGTGACCCGAGAAAATGGTGGATCGACAGGGCTAAGCCTACTTCTACTCAGGTTTGGAACAAAACGAGTCTTCTTTTGAAATATCGAATGAATAAAAAGAGATAGGTGACCATTTGTGGCAACTTGAATTATTTATTTTGTTTTCTGTTTTTTTTTTGTATCGAAGTGTAGAAATATGCGTGTTTATAAAACATTTACTTTTCTTATAATTTCACAATTTCACCGGACTCACGCGTGGATAAAGTGATGAGGCAGTTGCCAATGCAAATATTACACAAGACGGAAGAATACGCAACTTGCATACAAGTAGATGTTAAGCAGGGCTTTTAAAAGTGCTCCGCCGGGAATACCCGGCCGCCGTCCTTGACTCTACAAGTCTCTCTGCCCCTGCAAGGTAGAGGATGTGCTCATCTCACCTGCTAGCCTGTTCAAGCCTCTCAGATTGCAGTGTGCGGTGTAATGGACATTCACACACTCTCTTTCCAATGCACGATTTCTGTCGTTAACGCTGTCCTTGTTCCTGCGGGCGCTGTTGCCTGATAAGTTATATTTTTGCAACTTCGAAAAAGAAAAACTATCTACGTTGCGTGCACACCGTCCAAGCACAATGATAGGGTTTCTCACAGGCTTCAGTTTCAAAGGAGCTGCTTAGCTTTGCGTCGCAAGATTGAATTCCTTTACGAGTTGGCAGGGAGGTAAACATATAAAAAATTCTCTTAATCAGGTAGTTTCTTTCGCCGCCCATTTGTTTCTCAGTTTGCCAGTTACGTCAGAAAGCTGAAGAAATCTGGCAACAGTGAGCGCCACAACCCCTGTACTGCAATCTAAGCGTGAGACGGACTATAGGAGTGTGCTGGCGCTAAAGCCGATATTACACGATACTTCGTTCTTGTACAAGCCCTGGTGCACGAGCCGGTATACCAGCCGCTATATGAGCCGCCATGGGATATTCATATTACACGACAGCAGTTCGCGTACTAGCATTTGTCAGCCTCGGTGGGTGCGCAGCGTGTGGTTTGTAGTAAATATGAACCCCATTCGTAGAACTGCCAAAGGCTGTTCACGATAAAGTGAGCACTTTAGAAATGAACCTTAGAAAAAAGTCGCTGCCCCTACATGCATATATTTAAATGGGCGCACTGAGTGACATTCGTACAGTAAGGTTGGTAATGATGGATGAAAAGTAGTTCCATATATTAGCATCGAATAGAATGTGTTAGGTAACCATTTGTGATAACTTAAAATTATTTATTTTCCTTTCTGCTTTTTTAATGCATCTAAGTGTAAAATTGAATATATATGTAAAGTATATACGTTCTTAATAATTTCACAATTCTAGCTTGACCGACGCATGAATGAAGTAATGATACCCATGCCAATGTTAATTTTATATAAGGCGGAGGAGTACAAAACGTGTATACAAGTAGATCTTAATAAGCAGGGCTTTAAAAAAAAAGTGCTCATTTTACCGTGAACAGCCTATACAAGTTAGGAACTTGCATTGGCCTATAAAAAAACTAGCTAGCACGACTTCATATTGCTATTTTATTGTTGGCCGTTACATCAATCCATTTGCTTGTTGGTTTAGATTCATTAATTTTCTTTACATAATCTGAAGTCGCGAGAGTACGAGGGTTATTTTTAATTGTGACGAAAATTATTAACCGTTAGCAAAGTGTAGTTTTTCCTTTACGTACCAGGTTGTTATCCGTATGTAATATCGTATGAACAAAATATGTGTTGGACGAGTTTCGAACTCGTGCCCAAATGTAAAACTTTATCAAGGACGCCGTAACTTTGCCACTGTACTGCCAGCTCTCACAACATCATGTTGTCATTAAATACTGGTTATATATGATATATAATATGTGTGTGTGTCCTTTAGGAATAATGGTTTGATAGTGTAGCGAGTGTTTTAAGTATTTAGCACGGGTTTAAACAGTAATCAGAAGTTGTCATCGTCAATATTATTCATCTCTGTCGAATTTTAAATATATACCAAAGATTTTTCACCTCACGAATGTAAAATAAAGACGAAGGATTCCTTTTAGGTTTCCTCATCAGTTCGTTTCATATGTTAGCCACGGGGAGCGCCATACGCTGTGATACTGTGATGTCATTGGCCAGGTACGAAAGCCGGTAGCAACGAGAAATAGGACGTGTCCTATTACCAAACCTGCCTTAGAAGGCTGGAAATGCCACGATGCATCTCACGCTAGCCAGTATAATGGCCGCTATGGCGGACCTTGCACAAGTTTTTACTCAATCTGGTATCGTGTAATATGACTTTCAGCTTTTCTGAAGCCCTGCTTAAGTTCTACTTCCAGGATATTCCTCCGCCAAAGCATAATCAAATGTAGCAAAATATGTCAAAGGACAGTGCACTGCTTTCGTGCGCACTTAGTATAATAATATTTTGCATGAGAACTAATTTTCTACTAGGCGTTATCAACTCGCCTATTCTCTCCTTCATTTTATTCGGATTAATAATGAATAGAATTATGGGGAACCACAGGCTTTTTACATACAAACAAATAGTACAAGGCCCAATAGAATATTTTATTTAAAACATATTTCAGGTAGGCTACACTGGTGACATTAAACTCGACCTTCAAACATGATCATTGAATTGCGGAACCAGACAATATTCTCTTGACTTCCCAATTATAGAATAATCTCCTATTACTTGGGCTTAAACTTTGCGGTTGCTGTAAAATATAGTGTAAATACAATCTGTCACATTCATTTAGTTATTCATAATTAATTAATAAATAGCTTAGTGTTTCCTTTGCCATGCATCACCAAATTATTTATTTCAAATTACATATAATAACCCATCATATTATAATACCACACACATTCATTAAAAGGATAAACGACTGAGAAGAAATGATATAATTTGTACGTAAATTATAAATAAAAGTTTAATAAAAAATAAGGGTTTTTTTAATATGAACGGAAGTATACAACGTTTTCGAAAAGTGAAATATTCACGAAACACCCAAATACGCCATACATTGTGCTTTTCCAAAGGCTCGATTCGAAAAGTGTGAAGAAACGGTGGATATATTATACGGGGCTGCTAGTACGTTAACATCCCGCGCCAATCACGTGACCGTGTTCCAGCCTCGTGCTTGCTTCGTCTGAGACAGGCCGTGGTTCTTAGATTACGTTGGCCCGCAGCTGTTCCTGTCGAGTCGTTTTTTGTCTTTATACGCGTTTCTCTGTGAGTGAATGTTCCGGGAATAGAACTTGTTCCCCAGGAAAGGTAAAAACAATTATCCACCATAGACACATCATTTTACATATTCCCTGTTATAGACTGTTCACGGCGCTTTCCACCATGGCGATCCGGGTTCCATACCTGGCGGATTCACTCCCGGATTTTCGCATGTGGGAACCGTGCCGGCGGGTTTTCTTGGGGTACTCCGTTTCCCCCCTCCCTTGTATTCCAGAGCCGCGCCATCCTAGGGTCTCATTTCATTTCATGCCATGTCCGGGGATGACGGGAAAACCCGTCACTCGTTGAGTGTTGCCTCGCTCTGGGTTCACTCCCCACTCGAGTTTTTTTTTTCTCGATAAAGTGAACACTTTTGAAAGCCTTACTGAAGATCTACATATATGCACTTTGTGTATTGACATGGGCCTGACAACTTTATTCATGCGTCGGCCAAGTGAAACTATGGAATTATTAGAAAAGTAAATATGTTACACATCTGATAAATGTTTACACTTCGAGGCATAGAAAAAAAAAAAAAAACAGAAAGCGAACGGAATAATTTAAGTTATTATAAATAGTTACCTAACACTTTTCGTTCGACATTATGGTATGGAACTATTTTTTCATAAGTCATTACCAACTTTACGCAGGTAGCAGTAGTGACTTTTTACTAACGTTGGTTTGAAAAGTGCTCACTTTATCGCGAGCGGCCTTCAGCTTCATTTTAATAGAAGAAAATTGTGAAAATATTAAAGAAATAGAATTTGTAGAGCTTCCCTGTGCAGCTTCTTTAAATGAAAAATGAGTACGAAGTAGCGTTTGTAGTAATATACATTGTAATACTAATAATAATACGTAGTTACAGATCTAATTATTGAGAACTACATATCGCTTTATTGGGAGGCCTGTCTCATTGCTTCCTTATAACCAGACACGACCTTGATGCGATAAAGTATTTCTAAGGGATTCCACTTAACCTCATCGTTAAAAAGACGAAATTGAAATATATACATAGTATAAAACAAAGTCGCCAGGCAGCGTGTCTGTGTATTCGGGTAAGGCTTCTAAACTACTTAATGGATTTTGATGCGTTTAGAGAATTTCTTGAGGAAGGTTTAGGTATATAAGACATTAATATTTAATGTAAGGGTAGTGGAGAAATGTCGACATTTTCTAATAAAGTCGGAAAAAGCCGCTTCTCGGGCGCTTACATTGCTTACGCTGACTAAACCATGAGAGATACACCAAATTAATGTGCTACAAAAAGGTAGATTTCAAAGAGGTTAAAAAAAAGCATATGTTTATCTTTTAAGAATGACTCACAGTGACCATTTTTGTCTTTTATTCACTTAGGAATAATTTTTGAACGTCATATTTGTAAATAGCACCCGAGCACGGCTGGGGCGGGTCGCTAGTAAATAATAAATAAGAGTACATTTGATAGGTGGTGATGGAGGGAGAGGGCCGTGGTCGGCGACGGCAAAGCGAACAGCGAGAAAGAGCGGGGTTGGGGGGGGGGGGGTCGGTATCGGCGCTGCGGGAGCAACCTGTCGCTAACTCGAGTCGGCTCGCTCACCTGCCGCTGATAAGTGCTGAACTTTCGAACACAGTTGATAAGTCGGCACACACGCACACGCTATCTCGAGCAGCCGCCGCCACCTGATAAAAAGCATGCGTTTAGCAAATACTGCAACGGCGGTGGGGTCCAACCCTCCCTGCCAGTCCAAGGTCAGCTGTGCCTGGCTCAGTTCTTTACCGTGGCCCACTACGTTAAGAATTTTAACACACAGACCGCTATGTGCGGACTTTAAACTTACCATGGAGAGGTAGGTAGGTGTAGACTTTCATCTAATTCGGACCACTAGATGTAGACATTCAACCTAATGCAGGCAGCTAGGTGTAGACAGTCAACCTAACGTGTACAGCTAGGTGTAAAAATTCAACCTAACATGGACATTTAGGTGTAAACATTAAATCTAATGTGGACATTTAGGTATAGAAATTCGACCTAACACAGACCTCTATGTACAGACTTTCGCCCTAACGCGGACTGTGATGTGCAGACTTTCGCCCGAACGCGGACCACTATGTACAGACTTTCGCCCTAACGCGGACTGCGATGTGCAGGCTGTCGCCCTAACGCGGACCACTATGTGCAGGCTGTCGCCCTAACGCGGACTGCGATGTGCAGGCTGCCGCCCTAACGCGGACTGCGATGTGCAGGCTGCCGCCCTAATGCAGACTGCGATGTGCAGGCTGCCGCCCTAACGCGGACTGCGATGTGCAGACTTTCGCCCTAACGCAGACCACTATGTGCAGGCCGTCGCCCGAACGCGGACCACTATGCACAGACTTTCGCCCTAACGCGGACTGCGATGTGCAGGCTGTCGCCCTAACGCGGACCACTATGTGCAGGCTGTTGCCCTAACGCGGACCGCGAGGTGCAGGCTGTCATGTACTACATCGTTACCACCTCATATATTTTAGTAGTAAAATGTAGGAATAATGATTTAGCTATTTATAAAAATAATGCTGCAATGAAAACTTGGCAATATCATAAACTGTAGATTGCCATACTTTACATAAATTTATTGAGTAGGAGGTTGCTGAATGATGTTGCAAAGCAGTTTTGTTTGGACTGGTAAAATAATTTTTGGGTGAAATGTTCGGATAGAAGAGAACAAAAATAAATTTTTATGTCCTGTGTCCAGCTTTCGTCATTACTAGAGTGTGGTGTAGAATTTGATATGATGAGTTTATCAGGTATATTATGTAAAGAAGACTACACTCGTAGCTTATTAGTTGGTTTTAGATTTTCTCACTTTTGTACCACTGTAGTGCCAGGTGCAGCATGCCCGCCCGAGTCTCTTCGCGATCCTACCCAGGCCGCAAGTGCAGCTCTTCTCATTATATGAAATTGATTTTATATTTGTTTTATCAAACTAATAATCAAGAGAGGTTTTTAATAATATTGTACAGCATGAGAATAGATAAGCTATTTTCAATCGAGTTTTCATTTAAGCAATTCAGTTCTGAAGATCTCTTATCAACATTTATTGCATGTTTCCATGAAACAGCCGTACATTTCCTTAATTGGTTACTTACTCTTTCTTTAATGTTGGCAGATCATAATTAAAAATAGGCCT
Organism: Dryococelus australis; assembly: GCA_029891345.1. Taxonomy (NCBI): domain Eukaryota; kingdom Metazoa; phylum Arthropoda; class Insecta; order Phasmatodea; family Phasmatidae; genus Dryococelus; species Dryococelus australis. The sequence continues at coordinate 110,891,338 of CM057004.1, read as the reverse complement.
GCATTGTGGTGTTACGGTTTTACAGTCACATGGTCGATACACACATATACCAGCCATTAGTTGCATGACAGTGTTTGTTTATGCATTTGGCGGATGGATATACAGTAGGAGGTATGATTATGTAATTAGGGTTCCCAAAAGCATAGCATTAACTGTGAGTGAGCTAAAATTGTTAGTCTTACGGAGTTTACGTCATATTTCCAGCTAATTTAATGTGAACAGATTTTAGTATTATGTGCATTTCACCATCTACTCTGCCAACGCCATTACAACAGTAAAAAAGTGACGTTGAGTTTAAATTATTTGGTTAAGTGTGCTTTTATAATGTGTGTGTGTGTATGTATGTATGATTGTGTGTGTATATATATACATTTTATATATAATGTATATATATACGTACATACATATGGCTATTATTCAAACTTTTGAATTATTTATTTGCACGATATCATGTCATGTTTGACGTGTAAGGCTGTTTCCTAAATATGTCCTGGTATCACAAGCGTTTTATGTTTTCGGTAACATAAAAGCACCTTATTTTTGTTTAAATTGGACCTCTACTTACAAATTATCTTTAAATTAAATTTCGTATGTAATTAACATTAATAAAAACGGAGAAAATATGTGTGTTGGTAATACTTAGGAAAAAATAGTTCCCATGCAAAATATTACGAAACAGAGTGCCCACGAAAAGCGGTGCGTTGTCCCTGGGTGAGATTTTCTTAGCATGACGCTGAGGAATATCGTATAAATATAACTTAAGCAGGTCTTCTTCAGAAATTTCCGAAGTGACAGTGAATGGATGTAACTTGAATGATTTGGTTACATAAAAACACAATCAGACGTATTGTACAAAAATTTCAAGAATGCGATTTTATATTAACAGTGCTGCAACCTCAAATCTAGTTCACGGTATTTTTATCGTACTGTTGACAAAGAAACAGTCGGCATTGGAACACGCTGATAGGTTTTTATGTTGGTTATGGTTAGAACAGTGGAAATGGCTCTAAATCGGTGAAATTTCAACTGCGGACTAGTAACAATCGAGTCAATGGGACCAAGATCCTCAACTGCGGACTAGTAACAATCGAGTCAATGGGACCAAGATCCTCAACTGCGGACCAGTAACAATCGAGTCAATGGGACCAAGATACTCAACTTACTTCCGTACACTTTGCCTTTGCGCACGAGTAGCATCAAACGGATAGAACCGTCAGATGCAGTACCTACTCTTAATGTAGGCTGCTTGCAATTCAACAGGATGTGTCACATAAAACACTAAACGTATCTATTTATAAAATAGACAGGTTTTTGGAGGCGAATATAGGAAAATCAAGAAATGGCGATCCTAGATAACAATTTTTCCACTTAGTTTTGTCAGCAAATATTTTGCCTATGTAATATATTGGGCTAAAGCAGGACTGCCACCAGTCCTGAACCTAAAATCCTGGTTCCCGTATATAAAAATCGTGTAAAATCCTTGAATCATTGGGTCAAATCGTGTGAAATCCTTGAAATGAAAAAAAAAATTGCAAATGACAGAAAGTAAAGTAGATATGAAAGACGTTTACATATTTAATATAGTTGTTTTGGTTTGGAATGTACAAACAAATTCTTTTCTCCACTCACTCTCACACTTATACTTTCGTTTATACAACAACTGTATCGACTATAATGTTTGTTCCCTCGCCATTGTGATATCAATGCCAAAACAAAACACAGTCACTAAATTCCGATTGCATGCGTAAAAACGGCAATTCGCGCCGTAATATTGGCCTTGACCTTTGCATATGATCATACAACAAGGAGCAGAAATGTGTATACCCGCGCCAGTGAATAGTTAAGCAAAATATTTTCGACACACACTATTGAAGCGATGGCATATGTCTAAAATATTTTGCTTAATTATCCACCTCCATTATAAGAATCTTTCAAACAAATGCATCGGCGAAACTGTCACACAGCTGTGGGTGCTAGTGATACGCCACTTGTTCGATTGACCAATTAATTAGTTTAATCAAATAAATACTTAGATTAATTAACCGATTAATTAAATTGATTAGTTTGATTAATTAAAGAATGTTTTCTACATGGCTAGGTCGAATGTCTGCAGGCAAACTGTGGATTTAACTAGTTTAAATACGGGAGAAATGTTTTCTTTTCGGCGAAGTAAATATATAATTTTTTAATTAAAAGAGACTTTCAAACAGGCTACTGTAATGTTTGGATTTGGATTTTCCTTGAGTGTTAAAAATCCGTAAAAACTGATAAAAAAATCTGTTAAAACGGTATACATGCACTAAAGTAATGTGCCTTTCTGTCAAACAATTTTCTCACATAAGCAGAAACTTATTTATGATTGCTCTTTCTAGATTTTCCTACATTGGCTTCCAGAATTGTGTAAATTTCAGTTAACGCGTTCAGCGTTAAACTTTAGACGCCACGCCATCTTATAGCGTGACAGAAGACATTTAAAATCAACCTTTGGAGAATTCCGCTCTGCCCCTGCTTGCATGTATAGGCTGTTCACGGTAAAATGAGCACTTTTGAAAGCCCTGCTTAAGATCTGCTTGCATGTACATTGTGTATTCTGCCGCCTTATGTAAAATTAACATTGCCATGGGTCTCATCACTTTATTCAAGCGTTGGTCAAGTAAAACGGCGAAATTATCAGGAAAGTAAATATTATACAAATATGCTCATTTCCACACTTCGATTCATTAAAGAAGAACAGAAAACGAAATAAATAATTTAACTTATCGCAAATGGTTACCTAACACGTTTTATTCGACGTTAAGTTACGGAACTACTTTCCATCCATCGTTACCAACTTTACTGTACGAATGTCACTCAGTACGCGTGTTAAAATATTTGCGTTCAGGACCAGTGACATTTTTCTAAGGTTCATTTCAAAAGTGCTCATTTTATCGTGAACAGCCTGTACTTTATGGGGCACACTGACTGGCTTGTGCTTGCTCAAGTTGGTTGCAGTCGATGGAAAGTATTTTCATGTTCTAACTTCGAATTAAAAGTGTTAAATAATCATATCTGAATACTGAATAATTTATTTTGCTTGCTGTGTTTTTTTTTGCATACAAGTGTAAGAACTAGCACATGTGTAAAATATTTACTTTTCTAATAATTTCAGATTTTCACTTGGCCAATACATGAAAAAAGTTATTAGGCCCATGGCAATGATAATTTTATATATGGTGGAAGAATATACAGTACGCATATGTGTGGTAACCGTATATTGGAACGTAAAAGTAAAATCTGAGTTTATTTTTTCTTTATTTTCTGGTAATTGTACTCTAATTCGTTCAATTTCCATCGTCATTCGGCCTAAATATATTATATTTGTTACTTCATCTCCACGTTGTCTCTCTCTCACCCAAGGAGAAATGTCTGGATATGTTGGGCTGAGAGATCTGAGCGGCTCTTAACAACGAAGTCTTGAGAGCCGATGAGGGTGAAATGTGGTGAAAATGGAGCAGCGCTGGAATGCAAGGGCAGGGGAATGAGAGGTCCCGAGAAAACCTGCCGGGGATTAAACCCGGTTCGCATTGGTGGTGGGTGAGCAGTCTAAAAAAAAAACTATGAATGATGATTTAACTGAGTAGTCTAGGGAGCGGATGAGTGTGTGCTGGAACTAAGGGAATTATTGAGCGAGTGTTTGTGTTTGTCTAGTGCTTTATTTTTAATTAAATAAAAATGATAAATAACTCTTTTAGATAAGAAACAGAATTTCCAGTAAATATTGAAGTTTTGCGGAATATCAGTGGGGAAGAAAAATTGAACAGCTCCAAACACGAAAAAGTTATAAAGAAGAACACAAGATCTGGAATGAATGCAAGAAGAATTGAAGGAAACATGGAGAAAAATAGAAGAACAAGGAGGAGGAGAAGAAAACGAATAGAAAGAAGAGGAAAGAAAATGGGGAGAACAGAGAAGAAAAGTTGAAGAACAACGGAAGATAGAAAAAGAAGAGTAGAAGCAGCAAGAAAGAGAAGGAAGACAATATCTTAAACGGATGAAAGAAGAACGGAAGGAACTGCGGAGAAGAAAACCTAAATGAGGGAAAGATGTGATTTGGATAATATGTTGGTTGATGTCTGTGTAAAAAAAAAGGGGGAGGGGGCGCCCGCACGAACGGAGCTCCATTCTCTCGTCCGCCGGGAAACTAAGGCCTGGGTGTCCAGAAGGGGTACATAGATGTCCTGGCTGGAGCGGAATAATACAGATAGGGAGGGGGCTGGGGGCCCTTCGGGTTTGTGGGCGGGGCCATTCGACCGTTGGGTGCCATGGCGGACCGGCCGAAAGGCTAGTTAACTGTGTGCGGGCCCAACGGCGTCTGCTCGCGCGGGCGGATTCGTGAGAATCCCGGTCCCTGGTCTGTTCCGCCGGGGGCGTCGAAAGGAGGGGCGGCCGAAAGGATACCCGTCGGGGAGCTGTCTCGGTCGGGACAGAATAGCTCACCACCTTCCTAGGAAGTGTAAATGATGTTTCTTCCGAATGGAAATAGAATTTGTAACTTAAATTACGGGTGCCCAGACAACAGCTGCCCTCCCAGAGAAAAAGTGAATCTATATAACTAATATACTGTTTGTTAAATTGTAGTAGTCATCATTGAATTGAACAACCTGGATGGCTGTACTGCTAAGTAGGGTTAATGAGATAAATTAAAATAAAAGTCTAACCGCTCAGCTTCCGCGGCCCCATTAGAAATCGAAATATAGGTTTTACGCCAGGATGAAGTGTGTGTGCAGGTCGTTGCTGTTCATGGATGATCGAGCACTTTTGAAAACTCTCGTTAAGATCTGTTTTTCTCCCAATTATGTATTCTTTTGTCATACCTATGTACAATTAAAATTGGCGTGGGAGTTATTAACTGTGCTACAGTCTTGCCACCAATATAGTGATGCGGCACTTTAATCGGCGAGTCGTTAATCCTGGATACACGCTGCACTACGAGAACACAGCGTAGCGGCGATGGCGTACTTCGTGTGCGTGGCAGTGTAGCTCTTATAGCTCCCTCACATCTCGGCCTCGGACGTCGAAACAGGTGTAGGTAGACGGACCCCTTAATCAGGCCGAGACGTAGAAACCAGTAAAGCATAAAGGTATTGGGTAAGGAAAAAAAGGGGGTGGGGTTGTATTCAACAGATTACGGTCGACACTGAGCGCAGCGCCTCCTGTGTTTGCCATGTGCAAAAATTGTGTGAGGGGGAGCTCTGGAGCAGGGATGCCGGCCAACAGCGGTATGCCCCCCCCCCCCCTACACACACACGCGCTCACCTCTTGACGTCCTGCTCCCATACATGCTTGTACTAACTGTCACGAGTCGCTTCCACATTAAAAGTTGTTTACACGATAAAAAAAGTTAAGCTGTAGGTTGTTGTAGTCTTCCAAAATTCGACTGGCAAAATGGCTATGTTAATGCTTAATTTCGACCAATAGGAACGCATCGTGCTGTGTGCTGTATTCGATCAGATCGGAGGCAGTTGTTTACGCTTATATTTTCGAAGCAGGTCGGTATAAAATTTATATTGTTTTGCATAATTCGAAAATAACATATTTTTATTTAAATGCATGTCTTTCGATGATTGGCTAAGCTGAAGAATTTCAAATACTTCCTCTGCTGTAAGTAGTAGCAACTCCATTTTGTTGCACTAGACTTGAGCTAGTGCGTTGGAGAACTTTCTTCTCCTTCTTACCGTTTTTTATTTAATTGTGTGAACCCCTTTGGACGGAAAAGTATGGCGGGCAGGGTGCCCCGCGTGCTCTCGTCGCTAAGATGGCGGCCTGACCAAATGTATTTAGCGTGCCTGAGTACACTTCAGCTTCGTTACTTTGTCCGTGTTTCGTTGCCTGCACCGCAGCTGCTATAAAACTGAGTGCAATGTTATTCCATTACTAAGCACTCAATCTGGAGTTCACTTTAACGTGAACAGTGTGTACAGCAATGTGCTGCGGAGGTGAAACTAGTTCGCTGAGGCTGTCCGTCAGACAGGTCTGGGCCAACCCTCCCTGAGGGTGGCAGTGGCATTCTCCTGCCTGATTTCCGGCCTGATTGTTGGCCATCCTGGACCTGGAAACCCCCTCCCCACCATTCTATAATTATCTCCCCCTTCAACCCTATCCGCGGGAAGTGGGTAGGGGGACCTGCGGCGAACCCAGCTTGCCTTGCCCACTGACCACACACTTCCCATAGTTTACACATGTGAAATTCTTACAGCTTATTAATGTGTCATTTGACTGTATTTTCGGTACGTGTCGTTTTTATTCTGTATAAATATTTCTACGACAAAACTCGGGTACATAAACAGCTGTTTAAATTTTTTATATTGTTACCAATTGCCTAGGGTGTGCCCGTGAATGATCGAGGTCTTTAAAATTAAAGATGTTATAAAAATACACATGGTTATTGTTTACAAAATACAATTTTATATCCCTATTTTTAATAAATTATTACTCTAATCTGTGAGCACAATTGTTATGCCAACCTTAGTTGTAATTTACATCCTATATTACTGTCTGTAAACTAGCTACATTCACTTAATCTTCACCTATTAGTTACACACGTATAGACTATTCGGGGTTTTTGGACCAAACCTTTGGAAAATACCCCCCTGCATGACGTGTTTGGTTCTTGCCTAAGTATGCCTGCATGTATCACAAGCGTTTTACATAAAAGTACATTATTTTTAATTAAATAGAATTTTTATTTATATTTTATCCCTAATTTACATTTATAATTTATTTGAACAAAAACAGTGAGAGAATAGGTGTACTAGCAATGGCCAGTAACAATCAGTCTTTGTGCAACTAAAATACTACACTGAGTGTGCGTGAATAGGCGCGTTGTCTCTTTGCTCCCGTTTTGTACTCTCTCGTAACAGTGGGATGGATTCGCGATTTTTTTTGTGAAATATTCCTTTGCGCGAATACGCTTGTCTCGGTAAATAAATGTTTGCAAATAAATCTTTTTGTCAGAAAAGATGAAAAGCAATTATTTGGCACTTTGTGTTTTTTTTTTTTTTTACATTCGTCATATTAAGTGTATTTATGGAGAAAAAAAATCCTGTAAATACTCAAATATCGTACTTTTAAAGCTTGCCTATGCAGTTTCCTTAAGGGCGCCGCCTACTTGGATGTTTTTAGCACGTTTAAGGGAGGGAAGCGCGTGACCGATAAGGGCTGACACGCGCGGCTGATGCTCCTACGCTCCAGGCGCTCAACTGGCGTGCAGTGTTTCCGCTGTGCTACGTGTACCTATGGGACTTTAAGCGGCGACGCTATCATTTTATTGGTGGAAAGTCTGTACCAAGGTTCAATGCAGGTCCCTATAATAGTTTCACTTGTTTCCAGCCAGCATATTATGAGATACAGCAGCGCGAAGAAGCCGTTTTTAGCTATGTTGGAGGGCTCGGGAATAGCATTTATAATGTACATGATGTATTGAGAGTATTATACGTACCTCGCCCAAAATGTGTTTTCTTTTCGTACATTGGTATCGTGGGGACACGTTTAATGGTTTCGTAAAAAAAAGTGCGGATTTCAAACACACTGCAACGCGTTTCCACCGCCAGGTAAGCGGCGTCCTTAAGCGGTAAGAGAGAGTTACAAAGACCCCGGCTTAGTTTAATCTGTGGGCTTTCATCGCGTGTAATAAAACCCTTATGTTACAGATCTAATTTGCACAGTACAACAACACTGTATTCCCTTTGACCTTGGACGCGCGGGTCCATCCCATGATGCGGAGGAATATCGTGGAAGTAGAACTTTATTAGGGCTCCAGATAGTAGGATGTACTATACGATCAAATGTGCACTGCCATACATTAACACTGTTCCCAATGCCTGGCACTCGTGCGTCGAGAGCCTCGAGAGGCTCATATAACATACGTGGCCTGGCCCAGAACTTCCTTCGCAACTCGAGTCGGGCGTGTGGAGGGGATGACAAGAAAGTTCGCGCAGTCACTCCCAAAGTCATTGATTCTTCCGGACACACGAGTGGCATCTATCCCGCTAGTGTTATAGCGGTCCGTGAAGTGCATAGACTAAAGATGAGGTAGACCGGTCGGGTCGGTCTGGCTGCGTACAACCAATCTATGTCCCAACATTGAACTGCTTTTCTGCCAACACGTCTAGCTAAAACGTCATGGATTGGAGTTGAGGTTAGAACACTGTCTGGTAAATAAGTGTTTTGAAATGTTTGTATACTTCGTGTAACGAATTTGGAATGCAATTAAAATTGGTGAAAGTATTTTATTAATGCTTGTCATTTGAAAATGAAGATATAAATAGGAACGTTCATCAGTGTTGATCACGTGACTTTTGCAGTTGTATGTTTCTTTGGGGTAGGTAAATGTTGGGTACATGCGCAGAAGACGAGTAAGCGGTCTGCCAAATATTTAGTATATGATGTAGTGATCCTCCCCTCCCCTCCTCTTCCTGCAGGTAAAGGCTGTTCTCGATAAAGTGAACACTTTTGAAAACAATCTTTAGAAAAATACCACTGCTTCTACATGAATATATTTTAACGGTCGGATTGAGTGACATGTGCCCAGTAAAGTTGGTAACGATGAGGGAAGAAAAGTTCTCAATGTCTTAACGCGGAATTAAAAGTGATAGGTAACCATTTGTGATAGTAAAATTATTTATTTCTTGGTGTTAGCATCTATAATTAAAACATAATTTTTGAAGTTGCACGACAAAATGGCAAGTTCGCTGCTGAAAGTCTGACATTTTCTGGTGTTTCAGAAAACTTACAACGATAAATAAATTCATTTACAAGTTATTTACGCCAGAGGTACCAGGTCTTGTTACGCCACGCCACCAGTTTTCTTGGCAGTATGTAAAGGTAGGCGGCCTACCTGCAAGTGTTAGCTCGTTTGAGACTTACAGCGGCGACCTTGTTTTTTTATCGGCTCAGTGTATGCCCCTAAAGTACTACTAAAGGCTGTTCACAATAAAGCGAGCATTTTTTAAATCAACCTTACAAAAAGTCACTGACCCTACCTGCATATATTTTAACGGGCGCACTGGGTGATATGCACCTAGTAAAGTTGGTAAACGTGAATGGAAAGTACTCCCATATCTTAAAGTCGAATAAAAAGTGTTAAGCAACCATTTGTGATGACTTAAATTATTTCTCTCGCTTTGTTTTTTTAATGCATCGTAAAAACGAGGAGATTTGTACAATATTTACTTTTATAATAACATCACAGTTTCACTCGACAGACGCATGAATAAAGTGGTGAGGTCCGTGGTAATGTTAATTTTACATAATGCGGAGAATACACAACGTTTATACAAGTAGAACTTAAGCAGGGCTTTCAGAATTGCTCCCTTTACCATGGACAACCTATACGTTGGGATTTCTTATTCAAATGTCGCAGCTGACAGCCGGTAGGAAGAGCACAGTGTGAAACAGACGCAAAGGTATTTCCACTGCTGCCGTAGGAGCGGGCTGTTGGTGGCCAGGTAACTGGGCCGCGGATCAGATCCTCTCTTGATGTTCGCTCGGGTGTAAACGTAGTAAAATGAGGTCGACGAGCAAGAAATAAAAACGGAGACTGTGTATAACGGCTTGTAGGGGGTAATGAAGCGCTCGCGGCCTGGCTTGCAGCGCAGGGACTGGCTGGAGTATCCGGTTTGGCGTGGGCGGGCGGCGTATAGCGGTGAGGGCAGCTCTCCCTCGCGACCTGCAGTGGCTGGTCGACCTGGACTAGCAAGCCGCGGGTAGTCTTCCGGGAGTCGCCATTGGTGGGCGTGGGCCGTTAGCTGTCGCCAAGGGGCTGCAAACTCGCGCCGACATGACACGGGCGCCCACATCAATAAGGTCTACTGCCGTTACCCGCGATAAACACGCTTATTTATGTGTTCGGCTTTTCACGGTAAAGTGAGCACTTTTTAAGGCCCTCCCAGCAGAGATTAACTACTAATAAATATATCTTATTGCAGCCTCAGGCATTACATTTTGAGAGTGGTGAAACATATTCACTGTGTTCATCTGTCACATTGTAATGTTTATATTAAAAAGCAGCAGGAAAATGGATATTGGATGAAAGGAAAAAATAATAAGGGCCTTAAAAAGTGCTCTTTTTACCGTGAACAGCCTATATATAGGCTACTCGTTGTCTCTTCACACTTTGGAAGATCGCCCAATATATAACGCGTTTGGTTGCTTTCTAAGATGGTCAATAGTGATGCACGTGTTTCTTCACATCTTAATTTTGAAATGTCAAGCACTATTGCATTAATAAAATACTTTTACAAACTTAAATTTAGTCAAATTGCATTCAAAATCGGTTAGAGAGAAGTATACAAGCATTTCAAAACACTTGTTTACTAAACAGTATTCTAACCTGAAACCCAGTCCACGCCATTTTCGCTAGACGTGTTGACAGTAAAGCAGATCAATGTTGGGGCACAGATTTCTTGTGCGCAGTCAGTGAGATCGGTCTACATCTTCTTTAGTCTATGGTGTAATGTATCACAATACTATACTTTATGTATAATTTACAATATTTGACGTGTAACTAATATGAATGAAGACACTTAGAAAATACGCGTGTTGGCAATGCCTAGTATGAAATAGTTTGCATGGAAAATGTTATGAAACTGAGTGTGCACAAATACTGTGCGCCGTCCCTTCGGTGTAATTTTTTTTTTATCAGCAGGGCCTCAGAAAAGTTGGAAGTAAACACACTATACAAGGCCATTGTATATCTTACCGCCACGTGTTAATGTATAAATTTGACCACCACACAAACGTTAACGTCGGAGTCGTTAATGCCTGTTGAGGGGCCTCTGGAAAGTGCTCTTTCCACCGTGAATGGCCTATACGCTCGCACACATCAGTGTTGTTGACTCTAACCTACGTCCTCGTTTCCGGAAGCGGTACAAGCCTGCAACTTACGTTACCCATTTAAATTTTACTCCTTTTTCTCCCTCACATCCACCTGCCATAGTTTTCTCATAATGCGCGTTGAATTTTGTGCATGCGGTTATGCGTGTGTGTAATACTTCATTGTGCCAAGGTTTTAAATACTGAACAAAATAATTTCTACTTGAGTATTACTGTTTTAGGTTCTGAACAGACCTGTAAACATGATATATTTTTGAAATATTGAGGCAAGCTTTCTACGGTAATTTGCAAATACACACTACAAACTGAAGTATTGCCGAACCAATGTTTGTCAACCCAGCAGAGTGACTCCCTTGCCGGCTAAAATGTGCTGGGATGACCCCCTCCCCCAACAAGTACTCGACGCCTATGATTATTCTTCCAATTAAGACCACCGCAAGCAACACTAATTGGCCGTTGAGTTGGTGGAATACGCCCAGCTATGCAGCGAGAGTTTCAAAGAATAAACGTGTGCAGGTGCCAATGTTACTGACAATGCGTTATTTCGTAAAAAAAAACCCCTGAAACTTCACTTTAATGTACTAACCAGGACTGTAGCCAAGGCTAACACACATATTATTGCATTTAATTTATTTATTTAATAAATTTGCTTAACTATTGGGTACCGGAAAGGATTAATGTTGTGAAATAGTCTTGGAAGTAAAGAATTGTATAGGCTATTTACGGTAAGTGAGCACTGAAAACCCTTTTATTTGGAATAATAGTCAATAAATATATTTTATTTTAGCATCAGGCGTTAACTCCCGACTGAAAGGAAAAAGTAACTAGGGCCTCAAAAGTGCTCACTTTACCGTGAATAGCGTATACTCGTCGTGCTGTGGGGCCGCGGTTGTGTAGTGATTACGCTTTGCCTCCCTCTAGGGCGAACCGGGTTCTATTCCCGGCGGGGTCGCGTGAGCCAATGGGAGTAAAGAGGTGAGTATGGAGCAGCGTTGGAATGCAAGGGCAGGGGAAACGGGAGATCCCCTAGAAAACCTGCCGATCAGCGGCATCGTTCAACAAGATTCTCACAACGAAAATCCAGGAGCGAGCCCGATTGGAGTCGAACCCGATGCACCTAGGCGGGAGGTAAGTAGTCTGACCACTACACCACCTCGGCCTGCGAATATGCTTAAAAAATAATCCAAGCTGGAACGGATGGAACTTTTTTAAACCTGCGGTGAGGAAATCCTGGGTGGGCGCAGGTTGCGGATGAGGGAGCTGTGGTTCTCGCAGGGAAACCTGCTCCAGCCTGCTGGCAGCTGTGCCGCTGGACCGTTATTTGGTGAGGTATATCCTGAGAGCGTGCTAGGGCGCCTGCTGCATGCTGCCTCTGCAGCATCTAGGCCAGCCGCGTGATTCTCCCTCCCTCTCTAGCTGACCTCGTCTAACTTCTGCACGGTGTTCCTGCAAACCGCCTCGTTACAATTGCAGTGCACTTGTGAACAGAACCGGTCCTGCGTCCCCCCCCCCCCGGTTCACTTTTTTTTTCTTTCAAAAACCGACATTCCTACGTATACAAAATATTTTCCATGAGAGAGTCATAATTCAGAAATTGTTGGGGTTCGATCCCTTCCAGGAGGATATCGACTTGCATGGATTTTCGGTTCCCATAGCGAACTCGATATTTCAGTAGGCCTACATTAAACATAAATCTGTCATAGTTTACACTAACTGTTTCATTGGAGAGCCAAAAATCAAAAATATCCAAATTACACTAGCATGAGCCTAAAACTATATCCCCCCCCCCCCGACACTGTTTTTAATGAAAGAATCGAACGTTCTTGAAAATTGTAAACAAAAGTGCGAAGTTGTTATGGTGTGTTTTTCTGTATCTTAGGTTCAAATCACGTGTAGTACTCTGTCTTTCACAATTTTCGGAAAGTATTTGTGCTTCACTTGGTTGGTGGTCAAGTGGTGTAATTTTGCATCGACAAGTTGGATTGTAGATTGTAGTGCTTTCTCTCCTCCCCCTCCCATTTTTCCCTCTTTTTAAAATATACTCATTGTGATCTGCAAAGCATTAAATACGTCAACTAGAGTAGCCTCGTCGAATCCTTAATCGGTTACTGAGGCCATTTTTGTTTTATACCCGGACTAATTATTGCTTCATGTTCGTCTTTTTTATATGATTTTAGAAACTCGCTTCGCTGTACGTATATTTACCGAGTTATACATGATGTTCACGGTAAAGTGAGCACTTTTGAAATCAACCATTAAAGATAAAACACATCACTTCTAGTAACCCATATTTGCTGGCATAGCTTTCACATTAGCATGCAGGCTGGCAGTTAAGTTGGCATCGAATAAAGTAAAATACAAGTGTTGACATGGTATTGCGAATGTGATACAAGTGTTGACATGGTATTGCGAATGTAATACGAAGTATGGCGAATTAAGTTGGTGTTTTCCCTATATACGCATTGATTAGGAATTAATGCGCCAGTTAAGTGAAAGTAGATGTCCTTAAAAATTATCATGTTTTCACTAAACTGGCGCATGAATAAAGTAATTATGCCAATGGCAGTGTACATTTTACATGTGTGTCATTTGAACAGCGTCGCGACATGCGTGGGAAACGTGTTTCATTGACGAAGTTATACAAGATGCCCCCAGTATGTTCACCTTCGAAAAATGAAACATACATCAGGCGAGAACTGAATTGTCCTTGGCATGCCGCCCTCAAACAGAGTTAAAAACTGTTTCTTTCCTTCAGTTAACTGTATCTTAAAACATACTACCCGGACACGAACGAGGGTACGATGCGTGTCTGCGTTGAACCTTACTACAGATCTTCAATCAACCAATAAAATGGTGTTGTTCATTCCTGTTTGTCTCCAACTTTCCTGAAACCTCGCTAAAGCTCTGCTCCGATACTGTTCCTTTGTCTAACGCAAACAAAGCGTAGGAAATTACACCAGAGAGACGACACACCGCATTTGTGCGCACTCAGCTTAAAATTTTGTATGAGAACTTATTTCTTGCTAGACATTACCAAGGCACACATTCTCTCTGTGTGTTTTTTCTTTTGTGTTAGTTATAAACGAAATATAATTACAAAATAACAGTTAAATAGAAGTTAAATCAAGAATAAACGTTTATGGTGAGAGAAGTAGGGTTTGATACACAGCGTAGTTGGTAAACAGCCAAACGCATCATACAAGTGTGAAGTTACCGTGAATGTTTACCTCCTCCATTTTGGATGCTGAGAGGAACAAAGAGCTCCCAGATTAATTAATATATTTTATTTTACGTGGTCACAAAACAGCGGTTGTAAGTGTTACAAACTAATCTTCGTGCTAAAGTAGTAATGTATAGGTGCTCAAAATGAATTGCACAATAAGACAATGCATAGCTGAATAAAACGCGACTTCAAACCTTCGCTCTTTTTCTGTCGTATTCCCACTGTCCATCCATGCTTTCCATATGTGCTTGATGTTAATTCCAAAAGCCTACAGAAATATTGCACGGTAATATTGAATTATTTTTTCAAATAATTTGACGAAATATATTTCAAATTTGTGTCGTTTCGTGACAGTATTAGGAGAAAAGTCAAATTTTAGAAAGCAGTATCTAGAGGCGGCGAACCTGCTGCTATCTGTTGGTGCCGGCCGCGGCTCACACGCTGTTCCATGTTGTGCGCGCCATCTGTGTGCTCTTTCTCGAACCTAACCGGCTATAATGATAATGTAAAATAACAAATTTACGAACAGATACCAATAGTTGATCTCTGCATAATTTTTAAAGCAACATATATTTCGTGTACAGCGATTTTGATTACTAGTAATTTCTATTGGACCAGTGATTGTCCGTCTATGTTCTAAACATGCCATATGTTTTTCAGGAAACTTATTTCCTTGTCTTCGTGTAGCCTCCAATTGACGCACCAGTTGATGGCGAAAGGATACATAAACCAAAAGTAAACATTCGTTGAAGTGTCGAAATCTCGCCAATTTATATGAGACGGAGAGTACTTCTGTTTCAACCAGTAGGCGTCATCGTGAGTTTCTTGAACACGAGCGTGCTTGCGTGGTCCCTGTTATAGCACTAATTAGTTGGCTTGAGCTCGCTGCTATCAATAAATAATCCTAACATTCGCGTGATTAAAGTTACGTAACGTGTTCCAAAACGGCCCGTGTTTTGCACGCACATTAGCGTGGTTGTGGAACGTACGCGTTGTAGCACTTTTAATATGTGTTACAATATTACGGCCAATCTCATTGGCTATAAACTATTATTTCTGAGAGATGTAATATAAGATATGAATGTGTCATGTAATGATAAAATATCGTATGTGTGAGTGAGTCTGATAGGTTATATTAATTATATACCTCGGCTGAACTCTATGCTGCCACGCTAAAAAATCGCTGTATTCATCCAAATTTCCATAACCTCTGTAGTTTGAAACAATTGGATCATTAATTCTAATAAATAAACAGAGAAATCTTAATTCAAGTAAATCAATTGAAACGAATAAAATTACTTTGACTGTAATACTGATGAGTGGTTTTAACAAGAGCTAACTGAACTAAACCAATTGCAAGTTATGTGGTAGTTTTGCAGAACTCTAGTTACGAAATATTATACTATACTAATTATCAAAATTACAAGCAATACCAGCCTGCACATTGCACATCAACCGATCTACCAACATTTGACTTTACTAGTTCTGGTGTCAGAAATACATTTACATTTGCTTGAGGAAAAATACAACTTATCTGTGTCGATAGCGGAAAATAACCGCAACTCTGCCGATGTCGTGGAGTCATCCTTCACTGGTGTAGAACCCAGGAACAGCTCAGCTCTCCCGCTCACCACGGACAGCACATCTCCGGGTGGCGCTCAGCGAACTCGTCCTCTGCGGGCCGGAACAGCGGAGGTGGGTGCAGAACCAGAACCTCGCTAGAATCCGCAGCCAGTAGCACGCCTCTCGCAGAATTGGCTCTCCGAACACCAGACACCGCGTAGTTGTTGGTCCGAAGTCCCAACCAAGAAGTCATCCTTCACTAGGCCATCCTTCCTTCCGTCCGGACTCATTGTGCAGCTTAGGTAGGATTACTTCTTCTTTTAAACATATATAGGCTCAGCATTTCAATAGTGCGTGAATAATTATGTATCTCCGTCGTAAATATCAAATTTTGCCAATCAAATATTATAGATTATCTTGCATACTCAGTACTGCCTTCTATTCTCAGTTCTATGAGATTATTGTTCGAAAAATCAATAAAATGTGATAGTCCGGTTGGTGTGGCCTGATTCTTTTCGAAAAATAAATTGTGCTTTTTACAAAGACAAATACTCATGCAAAGAAACCTTAGATAATCATTAGACTTACATAGTCTATACAACACAACTGTCAAAATAAATAAGTTTACACATATCGCATTGAACATACGCTAATCATCTTAACAATGCATTAAAGTTTGGCATTTAAATCAAATTTAAAGACATAGAATACTCATTATAAAGTCATAAATATTGCAGTGTTACATAGTGAGATTTGTGGCAGCTCGCCAGTCGGACACGTGGCAGGTACACACGAAGTGCTGTCTCCTCTCCTTGTGAACGGCATGATGTACCGAGCCATGGCATTTCATCTTGTCTGTTACCTGTCCACAGGTACGACGTCATAATTCTGGCTCTTATCTCTGTCTCGTAGTTTTGGCACTTTCATCGTCCACTGTCTGCACTGAAATATAATTGTGAGTAGTGGCATAGCTTCGTAAGACGCAGAGTTACGTAGCTGTCCTTGACTAACACACACACACACACACACACACACACACACACACACACACACACACACACACACTTTAAATGTGCAAACCGCTGTGTTCGCGTTTGCAACTTATACAGCATGTTCCACTAAGTCACCGAACAACTTCGCCAGCGTGTTCTCGAGGTCAGTAGCAACAAAATATGTACACATGTAAAGGCTGTTCACGATAAAGTGAACACATTAGAAATGAACCTTTGAAAAAAGTCACAACCTTGCCTTCATGTATTTTAATGGGTGTACTGAGTGACATTCGCCCATTAAAGTCGGTAACGTTAGATGGAAAGTATTTCCATATCAACGTCGAAAAAAATATCGGGTAACCATTTGTGATAACTTATAATTCTTTCGTTTTCTGTTTATTAAATGCATTGAAGTGTGAAAATGAGCAGATTTGTAAAGTATTTAGTGTGTTAATAATTTCAGAGTTTCATTTGACCGACGCATGAATAAAGTGATGAGGCCCATGGCGATGTTAATTTTACATAAGGCGGAAGGAATCACAACGTGCATATAGTTGATTCACGGTATCTTCGGCCTTTTCTGAAGCCCTGCTAAAGTTTTACTTCCAAGATATTCCTCCGCTTCGTGCAATCTAAGCTTAACTAAGTCTGGAAGAGTACACCAGCGGGACAACGCACCGGATTCGTGTGCACTCTGTTGCAACAGTATTTTGTATAAGAACTATTTCTCACTAGGCGCTACCAACACACATGTTTTCGCACTGCTTTTATTCAAATTATTTATAAATCAAGCATTATAATTTGGAGATAGGATATGAATAACATTTCAATTTAACAGAAAAAAAAGTAACTTTAATGAAGACAAGTATAAAACGCTTGTGATAGAGGGCGTATTTAGGGAACAACCAAGCACGTCATACGTGGGGAGATTTTTCAAAGGTTTTATTCAAAAAGGTGGAAGAAACCGTGAATGGACTATACAAGTAGATCGTAATCAGTTCTTTCAAAGGTGCTCATTTTACCGTGAACAGCCTATAGCTGTAGGGCGTGACACACGGTTACAGCAGGACGAGGCATCTCCACACTTGAGCAGGGCAGGTGGGTAGAAAGAGGTGGCCCAGTTCCATGGCCTCCGCGTTCTCCTGACCTCTTCCCATTAGACATTTTCTTCTGGGGCTGCTTGGCGAGTAGTGTGTTCAGTGGACGTAATTTAGACACATACGGGACCATTTGATATGGCACTGATGCAACCAATCAGCTCCGAAGTGAACTTGCAGACAGGCAGTGGCAGAACGTGCCGCAGTTGTTTACAGTCAGCTGTGTTCCAATTTGAACTCTATAAAATGTATACACTTGGTCTATTAGTCACATGGCAGTTTAAATATTATAATAATTGGCGAATGGACGCGAATAAGCTAAGCACGGCCTTGAAAAGTGTTCACTTTATCGTGAACAGCATTTAGTTCACAGTAGCTTGTTTCTGGTCCAGTGGCCTGCCTGCGGTCGCATGTCCGAACGTGCAAGTCTGCAATAAAGACGCCCGAAGCGAAGTTTTCACACGCGGGCGCCAGAGTGCGTTAAATTCGGCGTTGCTAATCAGTTTCGTCGTTTGTTGTTTTAGCGTCAGCGGAGTTTGTTCGTTGTGTGATTATTCATGAACAATAATGCCTGTAGTTTTTTTTTATATTTTTTTTATATTTTTTTTATTTTTTTATTTTTCTTTAACTTATCTTTTTGTTTTGTTTGAGTCGGTACTTTTTGCGGTTTTATTCAGTAACATTCGGTTTTTGCGGCTGCGGCGTATGCATCGACATTGACTCGTACGTAGGCCCAATTAACGAATATGCCTGTGTGCATGTAGCAGGCATTTTCATATATTTTTCTTTTTTCATGTGGATGCATACATATCAACACAAAATTATTTACCTTAACTGCTAGCGCGCGCTAAATATAACAAAAACCAGCAAATATATTCTTCTAACAACTTGGGACACGTCCGCAAATGAAAGTTTAAAGGTCGAATTACAATGAAAAACGTATACGTAACGAGCGTTTAAGTATCAGAATGAGGCCATGTTCCATAGGGCACTTATTGTCGACAAAATGGTCACGTGACCAGTTTTGTCTACAAAAACGATGACGTATTGTTGTAATTTGCGTTGTGTAAAATGAGACATTCAGTATTCTTCTCCTTCATTTCGCGTGGAATTGGCATGTACACTTGTTTGTCACGATGTTCGAAAATCATTTCGGTCACCAAGAAATAGAAAGTAAGTGAAATTTTTCTGCCTGATACTCTAGTCTTGCGAGCCAATTGGTGAATGGCGAGAAATAACTTGGAACGCGTTCAACCTGACAGCGCAATTTGTTCCAGAAATATATACGTATAGTTTTCATATTTATTTTGTAATTATAATTTACCTTAACTACCTAAGATGAGCATCTAATATAATATACTCGGGGAGAGTGTGTAATTGCAACAAATGAGCTAGTTGGAAAAATAATATTCATACTATCGATCCCTTAATTGCTTTTAATTTATGCTACAGTAATGAAAAAGGTGCCATCGTAATCTGAACATACTTAGCAATCCGCGTATTCGAAAATTCACCCCCACCCGTACATCCACCGATAGGCGCCGGACGTTCGAAAATTACTGTCTCGGTTGAGTCCGGTTGAACCGATTAATCCACCAGTTCAACCGGCTTGAAAATTCAGCGGATCTGGTGGATATGCACCAAAACATCAAGCAATGCATTTTCGAACATTTTCTATGAAAAATAAAACTTGACGCACTTGTAACTCT
Organism: Dryococelus australis; assembly: GCA_029891345.1. Classification (NCBI taxonomy): domain Eukaryota; kingdom Metazoa; phylum Arthropoda; class Insecta; order Phasmatodea; family Phasmatidae; genus Dryococelus; species Dryococelus australis. Next base: position 110,871,882 of record CM057004.1, on the reverse strand, counting down.
TAATTTTCATACATTTTAAAATACACAAAAATAATTCGGACGTCGAGTTTTACAAATGGGCGATGAAAATTTAAGATTTTAAATGTAATGGTATTAATATGTGTCTGGAAGCAGACGCAAATACCTTTAAAAATCAACGTGATGTTCGAAAAATGCCTCAACGGTGTACCAACCACTGGTGGATCCATCGATGAATTTACGAATACGCGGATTCTTAAACATCTTTGGTTTGAATTACGTAGCAGTGTTTTCGCGTTTTAAAGTACATTTGTGGACACGTTCAATTGGCGTATTATGTGGAGAGAGCAAGAGTTCGAGTTGATTTTAGTTGAAGAGTTGGACGAATGACAGCGCTGACGTCGTGCACAGTTGCTGCTGCTCCCTGGTGGAGAAATGGGTGACTACTTGCTGTGACCCGCTCTAGTTACACCGTCAACCGCTCGGCAGCGTCGCCAACATGATAATTTCCTCACCAAGTTTGATGATTCAGTGATTCTCAAGGTTCTCAGATGGCATCGTCTGATGGTCAAATTTCATACTTGTGACACGTCGAAAAGTCAATAAATTGAGTAAATATATGGTGACTTGGAGGAGTATGAAGCTTTTTGCTCTGGTTATCGCACTTTTGTGCATTCGATGTTATTCAGTTTACCAGAATATACAACGTGTAGGCGTAATAATCGCCGACAAACTCCAGGAGGCGATTATCCACAGATATATATATATATATATATATATATATATATATATATATATATATATATATATATATATATATATATATATATATATATATATTTTATATATATATATATATATATATATATATATTATATATATATATATATATATATATATATATATATATATATATATTATATATATATATATGCTGTTCACTGTAAAATGAGCATTTTTTAATGCCGCCCCAAAAGCCATTAGCCCCTAATAAATATATTTCATTGCAGTCTCAGACGTATTAACTACCGAGAGTGATTAAATGTGTACACTGTGTTTATTAGACACATTGCAATGTTTACATTTAAAAGTGGCGGAAAGATAGAAATTTATTGAAAGGAAAAACTTAGCAGGGCCTTAAAAAGTGCTCACTTTACCGCGAATAGCCTATAAAACACACAGTGTCTCAGCTAGAGTGCTGTATAACATAGTATGTTACCAAACATAGATGTGCAATCCATGATAAATTTGTTTGCCAACATCCCTGGGCATGAGAAAATAAGGTTTGGTACCCCATTTGCGCATTAAAAAAATGTGACCTTCCAGAACAATTTAAGGATTTGTATCTGCCCGCGCAGGAAGTGTGGTTAGAGCAAAAAAAAAAAAAAAAAAAGTTGCTTTGTGTTGTTATGCTACACCCCTCAGTTTTCTAGAAATGGATGATTAATGTTCTAAACAGCGAAGCAATTGATAATGGATTGGATAAAGTCAGCTGAAGCCACGTCGTTGTGACAGTTGCTGGAACATTGATAATGGTTACAATACGGCTGGCATTCGCACTCTACCCCATATTCACTCTTCCGGACTAAGGGTGGGTTTACCATTGACTTAACAGAAATCTTAAGCAATGTGCTTATAATTAGAACCGATGTTTTCAAGGGTATTGGTTTATGACTGCAGTGTTACGGGTCGTGTGCGGTCTTGGCTAGACTTAATATATCACTCAAGATGCAGTAGCCAATCAGCATAGTGACAGTTTTGTTGGCAGGAAACAGGTATTTACATCTTGGATTTAGGTTATGTCGTGCCGTGAAATCGTATCCAATGAATTATTTTAATCCAGAGACAGTTTCCTCTTTATTTAAAGAATAGTTCATGGTCATGTTTTATTTATTTGGAAGAGGTTATTGAATTCGCTGTAATTAACCTTTTCATATTTATTGACGTAAATGCCCAATGTTGGCATCGGCTTCCCCTTCTATAAGATAGCACGTGTTTTCATTACATAAGCGGTTACCACAAGCAATTATAAATCTTCATGTCCATTTTTCCAGGTTACGTCGGCTGTTTTTGTCTCCTGCGATTCTGGTTGGCTAGACTAAACAGTTGCTAGATCAATCATAAACTGCAAAACTTTATATTCCCGAGTCTTAAGCAGAAGTCTTTAATTCGTCAGTATATAATCGTAAACCCACCTTATCCTCTCTTGAGCCGACAGCGGGTCGCCACAAAGGACCAACTGTCGAAACAATGTATGCGAACTGTCACTAAAACTGGCGACAGTTGCGACGTAATTCATTTACACGCAGTGTTAACGGCCGTTGAAGAAACCACCGCCCGCGACTGCGTATGTACAACCATGTGTGCCACCACACAGGCTGGGGATGAACACACCCAGTTATGTTGGCAGTGAAATGTGAAAAGTAGTTCTACGAAATAACGCGGTATTGCAAGTGTAATGTTTAAATTTGTGGCTACTTAAGCTGTTTGAAGTTTATTTTGTACACTTTAAAGTAATTATTGGCGTAAAGATAATGTATTTACTGTAACTCGTAATTATATTGTGTCACATGATCGGCGCAATGGTCAAAACCAACGGTCTGTTGGTGTTGGTTCCTTCAGGCTTGTTGCTTGGCTTTGCTTGTGAGGCAGACTACAAATTTGGAAACTGGAAGTTGTTGTATTTTAATATTTCTCATTTATTTTTCAGCCTATCTGCAATCAGCATTGTTTTACTATAGGTCATGTAGTGTTTAATTGTGTCGTAGTGGTTTTGTGTAAAGTTACCAGCAAACTACGTGCAAATATTCAGCGTCAGGAGGACATTATATCTCTCTCCAAAAGTATTTATTCTTTAATTCGAGGAGAAATGAAGCCGTGCAAGGTGATCGAACGAGTTGCAGAAATTATGAAAATTTCAACTGCAACTGTCCGGAGGTAAATGTGATTTTACGACGTGTTTTCGCCGCTTATCCCCAGTAAAAAAAAAAGAAGTGAAAAATAACAAGTATAAATCGACAGTTAGAGACGTGATATTATAAACGGAAAGTTAAATATCAATTATAAAGTAAATGAACTACAGCAGAAACGCAATATTAATATATTCATGTGAGTTTGCGAAGTAAATGTTATATCTTTAGTTTGATAAATGATATTAAACGTTATCTGTACCTATCTACCTACGCCCATCTGTTTAACTTTTCTTTCAAACCTGTCATTATAACAAGTGCAAATTTGGCTGTCAATAATTATACGTCAGTTTTACACGTTTTTGTATCGCTGTATGGTTTTGTAATGTAGGCCTAACCTCAAATACATCTGTACGTATCTATTTACGCCCAGTCATGTAACTTTTCTTAAATCTGCCTTGATAACAAGTGCAAATGTGCCTGTCAATAATTATACATTAATTTGACACGTTTTGAAATCACTGTGTTATTTTGTAATGTGGGCCTAACCTCAAACTTGTGTTCGTGTAGTTATTCATCCCAAGTTACAGTGTTACATTTGACTATTGTTAACATAACATAAAACGTCGCAGTTTGATGCTACACCAAAGGTGTTCCAACATATAAACTATAAAATCTTGAAGCTGGTTGTGTTAGCTACAGACATATAGCTGTGCTTGTTGCCGACATTCTTTCGTGATGCAAGTGAAGGCCTAATTGTTTTATTTGGTAATGCTTGCCGTAATAAGAATTAGAAAGTATTTACAATTAATTGTCAACAGTTAGGCCTATAGAACAATTCCATGTTTAAATTTCGAAATGGATATTCGACAAGACAACTTGCTTGCTACCTTTTGAGAAATATCAACGAAGATAGTATGCGTTATTGAGTAGGCATAATTGTTTGTAATATCTGCCACTTTGGTCGCAAAAATATTGTAGTTATTGAAATTCAATGTAACTGTAAATTACACGTCATAGTCAACAGCCCAGGCTCCCGGAGTTCCTGTTTACTCGCGAGTGCATGTTTTGTAAAGGTTGTATGACATGACGCAGTGTATGTGTTAAATAAAGTATTTATAAAGAGGCTGTATGAGCTAGCTTTCATTAAGGGCCAGGCTACAATTGACATACCCAACACATTCACAGTTATAGCGATAAGCACAGTTTCCTGGCAACAATTGATATAACGATAATAATATTTGTTTATGTTGCTACATTTGTACCGAAGAAATTAAGGCCTGTACGTAGAGTTGGTAGGTTTTTTTTTTTTTTTTTTTTTCCCCAAAAATAAATATTTTCAATTGATATGAGACATATTTAAAATGGTAAATTTTTTAAATTTCAATTTTTACTTTAAACGTTACCTAAAAGCGTTACAAAACTTCCATGGTTGTGATTATCCGTAAATAAACAAAAGATAATATCTTCCCGAGGAATGAAGTCAAAATACACACTTTCTTGATTTGTAAGTAAGTTTTTCAATTGATAACGTAGTATAAGTGTGTATTCTGGCTTCTGATTGGCTGTTTATTGACGCACAGCTATAGTAACAAGGAAAGTTAAACCAAGTGCTTATCGCTATGCAAAGTAATTTGCCTGCAAGTATTACTTTTATAATTTGCCATTTACATTATCATTCTGTAAGTATAGGAATTTTCTTTAAATACTTTTCTCATTTAAGTTTTCAGTTTTGCTGCAGTCATTGCAATGAAGGAACCACAACAATGATGAGAGTCCATGCACTTTACTTGTAAAATTGGTTTCTTGAGGTCTGTGTGGGTTTGACAAAAAGGAAATGTCACACTCATTTGGGCCACAAGAGACACCGGAAATGTGGCCATCGCCATATCGGCATTTCACTTAGCTATAAATAATATACATTATTTTTAGAATTATTTTGTTCAAATGAAGGTGGTGCCAGTTACAAGCCTGGTATACCCTTTTTTTACCACTTCAATTCACAGCATAAATGTTCAGTTCTTTTTTGGAGGGTCTCAGAAGGGCACGAACACAAAGTAACTGTGTCAAAAAAGAAACTATATGTACATATACTCAGTTGCATTTGTTGATATGCTTATATTTTTAGTGTAAATTATTTTAATTTTATATATATATATAGGCCTATATTATATTTATCTCCATTTATAAAGGTGCATATAAAACTATAATTTAAAATGTACATATACATGCACATATTTTATATATTTTTATTTTTTATATATTACATATTTTTATATACTGCGATGTTTGCGCCATTACGTTAAGTTTATTTACACCATCTACTGCTGTGCAGTGGTGTACTCTTTTCTTGCTCTGATCCCCTCGCCTCGCCTCGCCTCGCCTCTCCTCCCTTCCCCTTTCCCCTTCGTGCGTCATTATTGTCTGATTTGTCATTTTTTATTTAAGTTCTTGCACGGTCTCGCTCTTTCTACTTTATACGCTTCAGACATCTGCTTCGTTACGCCGCTACCTTATGCCTGCAGGATGTATGGTTTTACCTGATGGCTCAGTTGCACCTAACTTCAATCAGCTGAGGCCAAACACAGCTACCATGCTTTAGAGCTGACGTTTTACTCGTCACGCTACAGAGCGATGGGGCACTTAGAAAACGGTGAGTCATGGGAAACGTTAAGTTTGCGGTACAATTTTTAAATGTTTGGTAATTTGTGTGACGAGTGACCTTGGGTGTGCAGTAGTCTATTTCAAATTCTGAATTTGGCTGCCCTTCCTAATTATTTTTCGGCTTAACTAATGTGTGTCCTTTTTTAACGTGTCATGTTGGTCCTTGTTCACCGTCAAAGTTTAATGTTTGCTTTTTCACAGTTTCCATGACTTCATCGCTAGGGCGTTCATTTTTCAATTGTATGTTGTATAAAGTATTTGTCTATCGGAGCTGTGAGATGACCCAAACAATTACATATGTTACGTATTTTATATACATATATTGTATATTTTACATATGTATATATGCATTATATAATGTGTTATATACATATATGTTACCTGTTTTATACATAATAATATACGTGTTACATTTAGCAGTCCTAAAATGTAAACATTGAGTTAATTAACATATGGCAATCACGTGGCAATGTTTGTTTACATGTGGTGGAAGGATACATAATGGGCAAGAAAGGCGTTTAGCAGGGCTTTCAAAAGTGCTCACTTCATCGTGAACGGCCTATAACACTGTATACTTTCTATTTTATCAATATATGCTTGTGTCTATTCACGTTCGCGCTTATTGGTTTCAAAATGTTTTTATTGTATAGATTTTTTTGACCGTGGAACTATAAACTAATTAAATCGTAGTTCTCTTAGCCGCGAACTGTTGGTCGCGTCTGAAATGTATGGTTTCTGTGCAGAGAAATGTGCTATTTACTAAGTAAGTACGTGACACGTAAAATGCTTACGGAATCTTTCAGCTAAGACAGTACAGTAGATGTGGAAACTGTTGGTCCGAAGTAGTTCATTCCCACGTACGGTAGATTGGATCTGATTCTGAGAACTTGTTCAGTGGCCAGCAGTGACGTCAAAGTAGACAAGACTAGTATAGCTGGGTGTCCATCCGCAGGGAAAACAGGGGGACAGAGAAATATCAAGAGATTTTCACCTGGGGCAGGGAAAATGAAAGAGCTGCTACTTTGTAAAAGTAGTTTGCTGTGTGAATACAAGGCAGTGTAATTATTAGCATACGCATTTTATGATTTCAGTGTATAAGTTTGAGAATTGGCAATAATACATTTTTGCCAGAAACATCAATGGGCTGAATGAAATGTTGGTCCTGCTTGCTTGGTCGGTTGCAGTGTAATTTAATTAAACTTCACTGATGATATTATTTGTTCTGTTAGCGGTGGAAAAATATGGTATTGGAAGGTTTCGGCCTTGAAATACGCCAGAGGAAATGGTAATATTCTACCTGGAAAACGGAAAAGTCAGGGAATTCAAAATGGAATTTCAGTGGACATTCTGTATAGACTGTTTAAGGTAGTGAACTTTTTTGAGGCTCTAATTACTTTTTCCTTTCAGCCATATTTGATCCTTCAACCATCTTTTAAAATATATATTGCCATGTATGTTATGAACACAGTGTGTAGGCCTATATTACACCGCATCAGGTAGTTGATGTCTAAGGCTAAAATAAAATGCATTCATTGACTATTATTCCAAATGAGAGGGCTTACAAAAGTGCTTACTCTACCGTGAATAGTATATACATATATATGCTGTTCTTTGTAAATTGATCACTTTTGAAAGGCCTTCGACTTGTATTTTGTATCCTTCCGTCAAATGTAAATTTTGCATTGCCGTGGGCCTGATTACTTAATTCATGCAGCAATCGCGTGTAAATGTTAAACTTTTTGTACGTAAATGTTACTGCTATGCGGATTCTTACTGCTTAGTGTATTAAATAAATGGAAATTTAAGTAGGTAAATAATTCGGTATCCAATTTTATTTACTAAACGTTAATAGGTGGAAGTACTTTCATTGTTGTATGCCAACTTTACCGTGTGTATTTCAGTCGACCCTTAAGTTAAAATATATGCAGTTTCGCGCAGTAACTTTTTCAGAGGTTGGTTCCTATAACTGCGAGTAGTCCATATCATCGAACACTGTGTTGCGATCATGGAGGTAATAGATGATGGAGTGGCAACAGCCTATCTTCTCCACGTTTATCAAATGAAGCCGATGCCTTGCCGGACTTCTTTCAACTGCGCATGCGCAGACCGATTGCTTACTTCAGCCGCCATATTATGAAGTTACATAGTAAGCAATGTAAAACATGCACCTATTTGCCACTACTAGCCCTGTCCTTGCCTTTCATTATCGGCTTCACTTTCGTGTATCTGCTTCCACTCCATAGACTAATACCTCCATGGTTGCGACAGCCCAGAAAAAAAAAATTGTCAACACTCCTGTCCTCGTATTGTTGGCGGATAGAAAAAGGATAAAGGATTCCGTCAGTAACGGGGAAAAGAAGTGCTATGTATCATTGAGACGCGCATGAGTGTCTTCGTAAACAATCCAGTGTGCGTGCTGGACTTGGTAAACTATCCTCAGAGTTTACGCAAGCACCCGTCGACAATCCAGCACGGTCTGGAAAAGAATATTTCAACAATGGAGATATGAACACTGTCGCTATATGGTGCACAGTGTTAATGATTCGTCCGTAGCCACCAAGGCACCACTGACAAGCCTACAGTTTATACTCGGAAGAAGTTTTTGTTGTTGTTTGGCGATTTTTCGAACACGTAGAAGAGAAATTGTATCTGTCGGATGTGAGTAATTACAGATATATGCTGTTCACGGTAAAATGAGCACTTTCTGAAAGCCCTGATTAAGATCTACTCTTATGCACGTTTTGTATTCGTCCGCCTTATGTAAAATTAACATTGCCATGGGCCTCACCACTTTATTCATGTGCCGGGAAAGTTAAACTGCAAAATTAGGGGGGGGGGGGAACAACATATCAACTCATTTTTACACTTTGATGAATTAAAAAAAAACAGAAAGCGAAAGAAATAATTTGAGTTATCGGAAATGGTTACCCAACTCTTTTTATTAGATGTTTAGATATGGAACTACTTTCCCTCCATCGTTACCAACTTTGCTGGGCGAATGTCACTCAGTGCGCTTATTAAAATATTTGCCGGCAGGGGCAGTTACTTTTGCTAAGGTTCATTAAAAAAAGGGCTCATTGTGTCATGAACAGCCTTTATACTTCTTTCATGCGTAATATGATCTCAACCCTGACGACTGCTTATTGATTATTATCTGACGACATAGCTCTAGATTTAACCAGTGTTTATTCGACAGCGAGTCGAAGATTTAGAGATTGGTTGAAAAATTTGGAGAGTCCTGCCTAAGATTAACTTTTCTCTTCATTTCGTACTCTGCTGTCATATTCAGAATTTATATTGCCTGGGGATAAAAGACTTTATTCATGTGTCAGTGTGACAAATACGTCTGTGTGTTAGGGACTTGAATGTCTTACTACAGTCTGTTCGCTGTATCTGTACATTTTTTAATTAAACGTTTGAAAAATCACCTAATGTATGGCGTGTTGGTTTTGCTTATGTTATCTATAAATTCTAGTTTTTAGATTATAATTAATATAGATAAGACCAGGAAGAAAAAATGTGTTTTGGTATAGTCTAGTAAGAAATCGTTCTCGTACAAAATATAAGACTGAGTTCACACGAATGCGGCGCGGTCTCTCTTTGGTGTAATTTTCTAGACTTGGTTAAGCTTCGTTTGCATGAAGTTAGAATATCATAGTCCCGACAAGCACGACACGACAGCCCCCGACACGACACTCAAAACTAAACATTCAACGAAATGCAAGACAGATCTGATGTAAGCCCGACAAATTCTGTCGTCCGGCCAGCAATTTTGGATTACAAATGATATCTTTAATCGTCATGTGCGGCACGACGCACAGTGTTCAACCTTGCAAAATGAAACTGTATTGTAATCTTTCCCTACAGTGGCAAATACGCAGGTTAATAGAAAATCATTTCTGAAAATAATAGCATTTTACTCTTAAAATTACTTTACCTTTGCATGCATTAGCGATAACACTTCGTCACCATGTACGCCAAATTTCCCTCTTGTCCACCGCCTTTGATACTAGCATAGCGTATCAGCGCCTTCTAAATAGTTAGGTAAAATGCCGAGAGCGTCGTGTCGTTGCTGCTGTTTACGTCGTGTCGGAGCTATGTGATTACTTCTTGAGGCGGAAGGATAACCCGAAAGTATAACTGTAGCAGGGCTTCAGAAAAGTTCGAAGTAACCATCAATGGACTGCCGATTCGTACTTTAATGTATATAAAAAATACGGAGAATTTGCCATAAATTTGAAGGTTACACGTGCAGTAATACGTGAAGTGTTGACTCTGGTTTTATTAGTTTAGTGGCAACCTAACGGAGAAATTGCATGGTGTTGTGTCGTGTAGCGTATTGTAGTTACGGGCTACGATAAAATAGTGGGCTCATAATGAACTTTATGGTTAGAAATGAACATGATGAAAAACCTGATGGAGTACAACGAAGTGTTGTAGTTATGTAGGAAAGATACATAATGGTAGAGAGCGACAAGCATATTAGGCTTTTTGTTTCGTAGTAGGACTTCCCAAAGAACAAAAAGTTTCCTTTAGTTTATAATGCAGTATGGGGCAGAAAAACACGGGGAACAAAATGAAAACGACTTGAAAATGCTTTTAATAATCTTCTACAAGGGAATAAATTCCTGAAACGAAATTTCAACTCTAAAAATTACGGCAACGAAATGAGTAGGATAATGGTAGTGTTGCCGAAGCCATTGTGGAGGTAAATGAAAGAAAATGATTAAAGTTTTATTGATGAGGCAGAATACCAAAGGTGATAATAAAGTGGGCGATGACTACTAAATAAAATATATTTATCGACTATTATCCTAAATGAGAAGGCTTTCAAAAGTGCTCACTTTACCGTGAATAGCCAATAGTGTCTGTAAATCGGCGATGGACTCTCATAGTATAGAAATTCCTTGAAATTTATTACTCGTAGCATTTCATCGTATATTGATACGGGTGTTGTCAACAGAGGATCACAGCGTTAATCTCCTGCTTCTCTTCCCTACAATATGAAGTGCTGCGCTAGAAACACGCTGGTTTCTGTCAGAGAAGCAGATCGTGTACATCAATGTGTACCGTTTGTGCACAATCACATGATATTTTAATTAGACATAGGTTAAATATTTACATTTTAGTAGCCAATTTTCAAATCTTTTCAGATGCGCGGTTGTAATATTTGTAGAGGTTTTCAGATTCTCTGTACAGTTACATTATACTTAAAAAACCACGAATGCAAGTAGAAAAATGTAGTTTTACACTGCACGACAATGGTTACTTTTTTTAATTTGAAGAACTTGTGAGATTAAATATTATTCTCGATACAGGCTATTCACGATAAAATGAGCACTTTCGAAAGCCCTGCTTATGATCTACTTGTATGCACTTTGTGTATTCTTCCACCTTTTGTAAGATTAACACTGCTATGGGCGTCATTCACTTTATTCATGCGTGGGTCAAGTGAATTTGTGAAATTATTAGAAAAGTGAATATTTTACAAACCTACTAATTTTGCACTTCGATGCATTAAAAAAAACAAAGAAACAAATAATTTAAGTCAACAGAAATTGCTACCTAACAATTTTCATTCGACGTTAATACTTTCCAATTCGTCCCAAGGATGTTCTATAGGGTTGAGGTCGGGGCTCTGGGCGGGCCAATCCAATCGGCGAACATTGCTGTCGGCATACCACTGCATAGTAGCCCTTGAAACATGGCACCTGACATTGTCATCCTGGAAGTAACACGGGTCCATTCCGTAAAAACGCCACAATGTTGGGAGCATTTCATTATCCAGAATGTTACAATAGACCGCTGTGTTCATGCTACCACGGACAAACACTAGCGGTCCTACGCCGAAGGCCGTGAAACACAAGTCAACTGACGTACTGAATTACCTATCTTCTCGGGTGTCCAATTACTTTTTGGTAGATAGTGTATGTAGTTTATCGTGAACTGCCTTCAGTCAACTTCATATTGTCTCGCGATCTATAGTACGCAAAAAAATAACACTCAATCCGTAAGGCCGGGTATTGACAGTAAGCCTTCATCTCAGACTGAGCGAAATTCCGTTAAATTGTTTGTAATGTAAAATGTGATGTTCAATGAACGTGAGAAGTGTTGATTTTCACAAGAAGACACCGCAGATAAAAGCTTTTAATTATAAAAATAAACCTCTTTGAATTTATATTGATCTTTTACTGAGCCCATTTTAGCAGCCCTAAAAGATTTACAGGCAGTGTTCAGCGCATTATATCGCGTCGTAGTCCATTGACATAAGCGCCATTCTTGACACTGCCGCGTGCTGTTGATATATTTCTTGTAGATAAACTTCCTCGCCGTAGATGTCGACCTCGGCATGTTTAATGAGCAGTGCTGTTGACCCGTTTGGAAGACACTAATTGATTACCTCTGCCAGCTCATAAGTGTGAGGTTATATACTAGGAGGGACCCAAATTCCCTGAATCTTCATGGTTGGCAATTCGTCAAATAGTCGAAACGTACGAGGCGAGGATACTGCTAATATTTTTGATAGCATGATATGGCAATGGTGAATGTATCTGTTACTTCTAGACTTACAGCGTGGCTCACAACCATCCGTCAATCAGCCGTCCGTTGATTGTTTTCGTCCTTCAATTGAAAGCGACTCACAACAGTCCGTCGATCCGTCGGACCAGAAAATTTTCAGTGTTACCACCCAACAACACCAACTTTCTCGCGCACAGACAAATGTTTTTAATGAATGTAATGAATATGTATTCGCTTTCCCTAACGTAATTTATCAGCATTTCCTCCGAAAATCTACAAGTCATCTTCAGTTAAATTCAAAGGTAAAACGTAAAGTAAACAACTTCACTTCCTTGTGTAATTAAAAAGAAAAATGTCCAGACAAATAAACAAATTACTGTTTTCCGACAGCCGTGCTCAAGGAACGATATTACAAGGCGGTGGCTCATCCGTCGGGCCGTCGAAAGTTGAAGTTTGAGATATATTTGACGGATGGAGGGGAAAAAGTTGCCTTGCGATTGGTTGAAGATCACGTGACCGACGGATGAAATGGATGGCTGTGAATCCAGCTCTAGGCGAGGAATGTCGCAGAGGCATTGCTCTAGAATATATACAAATATTTTGTTATAATCGCCAAAATCACCTCACGTAATTTATGGACGCCCCCTTTCTCTTTTCTTATATTTTCCCTTTCTTCGTATCTTTTTCGTCTCCCTTTTCTTATCTTTCTCTCACTTCCCCAACCTTAGTAGCCCAACATAATTGAAACGAATTCATCTTTAAATGACTAGCTGTAAACATTTGTAAATGAGGCTTCGTTTTGCTTTGTTTGGCGATTTGTTCCATCATTTGAAGTATTTTCTCCGAGGTTCTGTCGTTTGTAGCCATTGCTATAGCTATATTACAGTCGAAGCACACCTAGTTTTACTATTGCAGGAGAAGATTATATTTGTAGAAGTTACAAAAATTTCCAAAATTCTACGAATTTTTACCAGAATTAAAGTACAGCAACAAGTACGCATGCGCCACTGGAAGAGTATTCTGAGAACATTTTCTTGAGGAGGTTGTTTCCCAGCAGACTTCTAAGTGGTTCACAGGGCGATGCCGAGGGTGTGGGGGAAAGAGGGGGGGGGGTGGTAAAAGACTTGCTAAAGCTTATGTATAGAAAAACGAAATTTTGATCACTAGCGCCATGTTGGGACACCAAAAAATTTTTTTTCGCTGTTTGTTTTTGTTACTTCCATTGATTCAGCCGTAACTGACACAGTAACCATTTATACTTTTATAAAATGTGCTGACTCTGTTATTTAAGGATGAAGTAGAGTGGCCTGCGAGAAAACACTGCGGCCAACTGTACAACAGAAATTAGAATAGGCTGTTTACGATAAAGTGAGCACTTTTGAGTCCCTAGTTACTTTTTCCTAGCAGCCATTTTTTATCCTTGGACAACTTTTTAAAATAAATATTGTATGTAAGTAATAAACGGCGTTTATATTCCACGGCACTCTGAAAGTTGCTATTTAAGGCTACAATTAAATATAGTTATTAACCATTATTCCAAGTCGGAAAGCTTCAAAAAATGTTCACTTTACCGCGAATAGCCGATACACACTGCAAAATGGTCAGAATATTACGATTTTATGTTGCGCATGAAAGCAGAATGAAAAATAATGACTACATCTTGTAACACTGTAAAGTATTCTGCTAGAATTTTCTTAATTGTTTGAAAAAAATGAAATTAATGTACATTTTTAACTATAATTTAAGCATATTTCCATTTTGGGTGCTTGGGAAAGCACATCTTCCGGGATAATCTTCGTCAGGTAGATCAGTCAAAATAATTTTATGTTATGGAAGGGTGATACGTTGTCCAATGGTGTAATTTTATAGATTTAATTAAGCTGTATTTGTTTGAGGCGGAGGAGTATACAGGAAGTAGAACTCTAGCATGACTTCAGGAAAGTAGAAAGCAACCATGAATGGACTATACGTTGAAACTGCCGCAATTCACGTGACACAAACAACCACTTTGTTTTGGACATCATGATATGAAGATAAAAAGTAGATTCAGCCACGTGATAGCACAGGAAACAATCTCTCATGACTTTCCCGGACCCCGGCACAGCAAGATACCGGTATTTTTGCATAATCCTTCTTGGTCCGCGAATAGATTCCCCCCCCCCCCGCGAGAGTAGTTAGAAATAGTATGTCCGAGCACACATGGTATCTGGTAGTAGATGGCCAGAGGACTGACCTTTAACCTTGACCTTTGCCTTTGAACTTGACCTTTGAACTTGACCTTTGAACTTGATATCCATCCATCCACCAGATACTTCATGCTGTCATTACATGCTGCCATCTCTTTTCTAGAATGTTCCAGTTAATGTTCTGCATTCCACCTTGGTCTGCCATTCCTTCACATGGCATCTGATAGACGACTAACCTTATCTTCATTCAATGCCGCCATCTTGGAATTTTCCATTTTCCTTCTCTGTCATTCAATCTTGGGCCATGGCCGCCATATTGGGAGCCAGTAAGTAGTCATCTTGGATGTTACCTCATGGTCAGGGGCATGCAAATTTCGCATTATTATAATGCCAGGATAGATTAAACTCCAAATACTTGTGCTCTTTCATTGTGTTTGTGATTGGACTACAGTTTGTTGGGGATACCTTGGACGGCTAACGAAATGTTGATCTAGTCTCAGCCAATCAAGTCAAAAGTGTAAATGGGTCCGCACTGCTGCAGAAGCCAATAAACAAATGGCACCGACCCAAAGATGTATAGAATGGTGAATTCTAGCATGCTGCACGTGAATCTTGCAGGTATCTACTCGAGCTGTCATTCCACATCGCCATTTTGTTTCTAGAATTTTCCATTTCCCTCTAGTCATTCCACCTTGGTACCTCCTGCTCTGTCATTCCTTTTCGCCTGCTCTCTCACACCAACCGGATATTGTCCTAAAAAGTGAGAGGAAATAAGAGCACCATACAGATGACAATGGCAAGATACCATGTGAAGGAACGGCAACAGGAGGTACCAAGGTGGCATGACAGAGAATGAACTCGAAAATTTTATAAACAAGATGTCGGCATGGAATGACAGAATAAAGTACCTGGTGGATGGATGTCAAGGTCAAAGGCCAGCCCTCTGGTATTCTACCAGATATCATGTTGTGCTAGGATATACTATCTCTAACCACTTGCGGGATTTCCCACCACTACCGCAACTTTGGTAGGGTTTTGTGTCGTTGCTGCTGGTAATGTAATAATTTCGTGGTCTTTCATTCCTTTTACCCCGCGCTAGGGTTACCAGACATCCGGCAAAAGGGGAACATGCCTTCTTTTTTAACCATTTTTTTTGCGTCCGGACGGATATTTTGTGGTCACGAAAAATGTCGTTTTTTTTAAATGACAAAAGATAGTACTTATATAAATATTTTGATATTAGTATTTGAGTAACAACATTTTTTATACACTTGACGCGTTCTCAGAAAATGAACCGTAGGGTGAAAACTCATTTTCGGGTCTGGGCTGTTTTTGTAGACAATTATACGAGGAATTCAATGAAACAAGTCGACTTTTCTGCGTGGCTCGTTCGGACAAAGAAGACGGTTTCTGATTGGCTGTTGTAGTTCTCCGCCCTGTCTGTCCGACGTGATGTGCGTACGTGTGTACGAGGCATTGCCCTGTCCGCGAGGTCTTGTTTATCATTCGCCGCGACAAATATTTCATACCGGCCGGACGGGAAGACGGCACTGAATCATTCATGCGAGCAGCTGGCATCGGCAAGTTGCTGCCCTCTCTCCTCCCTAATTCATGACGATGCCTTATGGTTATCTAAACAAATTAAGGCTGGATCCTCGTGTGTGCGTGCGCGCGCGCTTGTGTGTAGACGTATAATGCGTAGTGCGCGACTTGGCCCGAGTGACCCCACTGGCGTGTCGTGGCTTGTCTCTTGGCTGAGAGACGACGAATGCTATCGTAGCACGCCGACCCGAGTTCCATGGCCACTGTAGGTAGACACCTGCGAAATTCGCGTTATTGAGGACAAGTTAAACACGTATAGACCTACCTTTGCAACATGCTTGTCATTGGACCATACTTTATTCGACACGCCCTGGGTAAATCTGCACCAAGACATGAACGCTACACAACTCTGAGCTCCAATCACATGCAGTTCAGTTAGAAAGGGCGTGGCTTCACAGCTATGCAACAGGCAATTGAGAAACGACGCCTGCTCGAGTGTGTGGAGTTTAGCCTGGTTCCAAATAATAACACGAAATTTGCATGTCCCTAATTATAGGATATTCACGGTATGGTGAGCACTTTTGAAAGCCCTATAATTTGAAAAAATAGTCAATAAATGTATTTTATTTTAGACTTGGACGTTAACTTCCGAGTGCGGTGGAATATACACAGTATGTTTGTTACATACATGGCAATATTTACTAAAGAAAAGGTGATTCAGTTATATAAAAAATAGATAAAAGGAAAAAGTAACTAGGGCCTCAAAAGTGCTCACTTTACCGTGAACAGTATATACCTGTGTGAAGAACCTTACAAACGTAAAGTGAGTGAGGAGATTTGAGCGGGCCATAACATCGATGTGTTGAGAGTCGAAGAGGGTGAAATGGGTGAGTATGGAGCAGCGCTGGAATGTGTTCAGGGCGGGGGAAACGGGAGATCCCCGAGAAAACTCGTCGACCAGCGGCATCGTTCGGCACGATTCCCACACGTGAAAATCCGGAGTGACCCCGCCGGGAATCGTACCAGGTTCGCCTAGGTGGGAGGTGAGTAGTCTAACCACTACAACACGTCGAAACGCATACGAACTGAGTTGTGTGTTGCTGCAGAGGTTAAATTTTGAAAATGGATTGTAATTTCTATATGTAACGTCGTAGACACTTTACCACACACGTGTGTGTTTCAATAATCCAGCCGTTTCTCCGTATTATCCGTCTGAAATCGGACCAGTTTTTATTAATGTTTCTTTCTGAGAAAGAATTTTTGACATGCTACTGTTTCGAAGGAACAATTTCACATATGACATTGTATACATTGTATGTTTAACCCTTTCGCACCCACTTTAATTTTCGGTTTCAGGTGTTACAAACAAAAATATGTATGATGCGTGCTGTACTTAAATCGACACAACACTTGTTTCGTTGTAACAACCAATCAGCTCTAGGCTGTATGTTCGGCCACAGCCATACGAGCCAATTACGACCTAGACCAGTAAGAGAGTTTGCGAATCATTTACACACAGGTTAGATAATTGGTAATTGAGCTTCGCAGTGTGCAGTACAGACCAAACATTACCAACACGTGCGTAATGTACGCGACTGTGTACACTGAGTGTGAATGGGTTAAGTTTTTACTTGGAAAAATTGAGTAAGCAAAATAAAAATCCAACTTCGAGGACGCAGAGAACTGCCAGAGTTCACAGCGTGTGATTTTAGCGCGGACGGCGTTTGCTTGTTAGGATAAAAAAAAAAACATGAAGGGTTTAGGGCGAAAGTCGGTGAGCTGTGAGGTTGTGTGAAGGGTGCACTGTGGGTGCCACACCCTTCCTCCATTCACTGCGGACACAAGCACGTGAGTACACAGTGTGGACATTCATCTGTCCGCCGCTTGCTACTTAATCCTCGTGTAGTTACCAGCTGCCCCGCCGCGAGACAGTTCGGATTCATTCCAGCTCTCGTCACTAAGTAGATTTTTTTTTTACACATCCAGTCATAGGTCGAACCATGCTTTCGTGACTTTGCACCCCTACATCCAGGCCCACCAAAAAATATTCCGGGCCGCTGAGCAATGCATGCTTGGGGCCCTCTACCCTCTCTTCTACCAAAAAGTCGACCATTTACAATAACATAAATAGTCGTCATTCATGCAAACAAAAGTTAAAAAGTTTAGAGTGTCGGCATTAGATTTTTGTGTAATATGTTGTTGTTTTATAAATAAACGGTTACGAGTGGGGCCTGACCCGGGCCCCTGAGCATTGCAGCCCCTTGCTTCCCTCTCTTGGATGGCCTGACTATTACTGTACCCTTTCCGGGAAATGCAGTGGTATAAGTTATCATTTGCTTTAACTGATTTTTCTTACGATTTTATTACCACACAATTTTTTTACATATTTTTTTCCCCAATTATTATATGCATTTTAATACATAAGTGGCTTGTCATCTCTATTCAATTTTTACCCTTTAGTGGTTGCCCTTGGAGCTCGGAGTATGGAAGTGGCGCTGTTGACATGCCATCCACCACCCTTACCCACACATCAGGGAGAATCTCATTCTATATACTATGCCTTCTATAGTGTCACTAACTACTACTGTAGGCTGTTCACAGTAAAATGAGCACTTTTGGAAGCCCTGCTTAGTATCTACTTGTATAAGAGTCTTGTATCCCTCCGCCTTATGTAAAATCAACATTGGCATGGGCCTCCACTTTATTCATGCGTCGGTCAAGTGAAACTGTGAAATTATTAGAAAAGTAAATATTGTACAAATCTGCTCATTTTTACACTTCGATGAATTAAAAATACAGAACACGATATAAATAGGCAACCATTTGGGACAGCTTAATTAACACTTTTTTTTCGACATTAATATATGGAACTACTTTCCGTCCATCGTTAGTAATTTTACTCAGAGCGCCCATTTAAATACATACATGCAAGGGCGTGACTTTTTTCCAAAGTTCATTTCTAATGTGCTCACTTTGTTGTGAACAGCCTTTACTAATTTATTTACGTACTATATTACAACGCCTTTCGTCAGTGTTGCCAAGTATCTCCCTCTCCCCGCCGCTGGTCCTTGTCTCAAGTAAGCCTTCCGTTTTCGCGCCGAGTCGTCTTACACCAGGTTCGGTTCCCTCCTTCAATCGCTACTTCCCTATTAGTTTGTGTTTATTTTTTACGTATTTATCTATCCTGTTTCGTTATTCTTGATCTTTGCCGGGCCATCCATCATCACTGTGTTTATTATTTTTCCCACTGAGTAATTAAGTACACACGAGATGGCGTGGCGGTTTTTTTATTTGGCTGAACTCATTGTCCGATTGGTAGCACGAGGCTTTGGGAACGGGCCTCGTGTCTGATTGGCTGCCGCGTGTTGCGTGAGACGCCCTATTGGTCGGGCTGCCGGCGGGCGAGTAAGTTGCCAGGGGCTGATTGGTGAACGGCGCAGTGACGCCATCTTGCTGGCATTGACGCCATTTTCGCTGGTGTGCGCGGCCGGTGTTGGGGAACAAGTGGTTGTTTCGCCTCTGTGCTAGCACAGTGCTCTGTGCCTACGGCAAGGATTTGTAGTGTCGGCATAGCCGTGGGCTTTGTCTGTCTCAAAATTTCCGTCTTATTAAGAGTGGGGTGCCCCCCACCTCCTCGGTTAAGGTCAAGAAGCGAGGGAGTGATACGGGCGACACTAACACGCACTTCTAGTGCCTCATCGCTCCTACGCGCAAGGCGTGCAGTGTTTCCGCCGTGACGCTGTACTGTGCAAATTAGATCTGTAACATAAGAGTTTTATTACACGCGATGAAAGACCACAGATTAAACTACGCCCGTTTCTTTGTATTTTTCTCTTGCCGCTTAAGGAAACTGCATAGGCAAGCTTTAAAAATATATTTGACCATTTTCACGATTTTTCTCTCCAAGAATACACTTAATATAACAAAGTAAATATATATATCATTTTCACGATTTTTCTCTCCAAGAATACACTTAATATAACAAAGTAATATATATATAATGACATAGATAATAATAATTATTTTAAAATCTTTTCTGACAAAAAGTCGTATTTGCAGAACATTTATTTACCGAGATACGCGTATTCGCGCAAATAACTATTTCACAAAGAACGCGGGGATCCATCCCACTCCTAAGGTTAATGTTGGGTATACACGCGCAGAAGACGAATAAGCGTCTACCTCGTCTCTGGTCTACGGGACAGACTGGCAGGTCGTAACCACAGAGTACGTAAAGTAGGCGTAGAGGCTACACTTTCATGTATGGCCTCGAGCTGTGAGCTACAGAATGTAGATAAGTCGCAGTTATAGTGCTACCATAATACGTCTATTCACTTCAGCTGGATGAAAAGCTATGCATTCAGCTATTGACCACCATGGGCGAGACAATCTACGGAACCTATCTTCGCTAAGGTTAACGTTGTTTAGGTAAAGACTTTTGTTTAAAGTTTTTTCGTACTGTTCAGCTATCAAGTGAAGTTACAAAATTGTCTTAGTGTAGTTTACTGCGTGTTAAAAGTGAGATGGTCTTTAACCACCTCGTAGTTATAAACCGAGTAAATGTATTTTGGTTGTTCCTAAGTTTATAATTTTTAAACATGAGTAAATGCCCGTTGTATTTTTGGTGTTGGCAACATGGCTGTGACCTGAGAAAATCGCGGCTCGAAAGGGCTTATTTAGCGCCACTCCCCTGGCAGTAACTTTTCCAAATTATTCCTGGAACACTGGCGTGCTGCAATTGTGACACACCACCGCTGTTTGCCAGAGCTCCATCCCACAACAAGCTACCAGCTCCTCAGAAGCGATAGTTAGTATCATTCCTCAGCGCACGTTGGTGGTTCTGGCATGATAATGGTTAGTGGCGTGGGGTGAACTGTTGCAAGGTAAAGGCTCTTACACAGTTGAAAACTTTACCATTTGACTTTATGTATTCTGTGTCTTATGGTACTTGATACAGTGGAGCCGTCTAAGGTAAAGTAAAGCAATCTTGACTTTAAAATTTCGAAAAATTGCAATTTGAAATCAGTCAAGCAGCTATTTTGCCGAGAATCTAAAAGAGGTTATGTGAAATGAGTGTTATTTTACTGTAGGGTGATTTTCGCCTCTGTATATTAAACCAAGCTTGTCTGAATCGAATAAATGGCAAATTAATATTATGTAAAGAAGAAATATATGAATTGATATTTTTGAATGTGTTTTTGTTTTGAAATAAAATTTTCATATAATTGCTATACTTATTTTAAAACATATACGTAAAGTGCGTTCATGGATAATATGATGATGATTTACACAGAAAATATTCATTTTTTTTTTACAAAGCTCGCAGAACAGATAGTCATTTGTCTGAACTTTGACTTTACAATTGTATTGTGCATTGGTGGTTTTATCAAAGGAAAGGAAATGTATAGTTACATGCTAAAATGTTCTATTGTGTAAGGGCCTTAAGCTGGCGTTAGCTGTGTGTTTACAGTTGTTCGCTAGTTGACACTTCCATCACTCAAACGTAGCTCGGCAGCTGACTCCACAGGGCGAGTGTAATGTGTACCCTCGCTGCTCGCTTGCGAGTGGTCGGAACACATTCAACTTCCCTTAGGCAGCAGGGGTGGTTACTCTATGCGGTAAAACTTTTTATTTATATTCGTAAGACAAAAGCAAAAATTCAGTTTCTAGTGTATTTACGGACTTAACTTCGTTTTTCTCATTACGGATTGCCTTTCCGAATATACACTGTACATTTCCTTAAAAAATTCCGTAAATACACGGAAAGTTCTAACAGTGTAGTTTCATTCAATCTTTCAACTGTCGACGTAATTCGTTTTTGTTTTTGGCATGTTCGTCTATAGAATAATTAGAGCAGGGAACCAGTTGGTTTGGCGGAATCTGACAGAAGAATTATTCACCACTCTGGAGGTTGTGGACACGATGCATATCGTTCATTCACAGTTTCTTCGGCCATTGTGGTTAAAAACCATTGGAAAATCTCCCCATGTATGACGTGTTTAGTTATTTCCTAAATACGCCCGCCCTGTATCACCAGCTTTTTATACTTTTGTTCTTAAAAGTAATTTTTTTTCCTGTTGAATTGAAATGTTATTAATATCTTATCTATCAATTATAGTGCTTCATTGATAAATAATTTGAATAAAAACAGGGAGAAAATAGGTATGTTGGTAACGCCTAGTGGGAAACAGTTCTCATACAAAATATCATTACAACTGAGTGCGCACGAATGTGGTCCGTTGTCCCTCTGGTGTAATTCTCCAGGATTAGTTAAGCTTAGTTTGCACGAGGCGGAGGAATATCTTGCAAGTAGAACATTAGCAGGGCTTCAGAAAAGGCTGAAGTAACCGTGAATGGATTATACCGACTGCTTCTGGGAGCTTTTTCCCAGAGCGATTTTTCAAAAGTTCGATACGTAAAGTGTGAAGAAAACGCGAATGGACTATAGAACGCTAATTTGTAAACAAATGCTTTGAGATGCATGTATACTTCCTCTAACCAGTTTGTAATCCACTTTGATTAAATTAAAATAAGAGTATTTAATCCATGTAATAGCGCTAGTCATTGAGATACGAACACACACTTTGATCACTGTAGTTTTGACAGTTGTGTTCCTGTCTCGTAGGACAATGTTGGGTAATTGGGCAGAAGGCTATTCACGCTGAAGTGAGAACTTTTCAAATCCATTGAAAAAAGTAACTCCCCCTATGTTCTGTTCACGGTAAAGTGAGCAGTTCTGAAAGACCTGCTCAACACTTACTTATAAACACGTCGTAAATTCTTCCCGCCGTATGTAAAATTAAAATTGCCATGTGTGTCTACTTTATTCATGCGTCGGTCAAGTGAAACTGTGAAATTATTACAAAAGTAAATATATCACGAATCTGCACATTTTTACACTTCGATGCATTAAAAAAACAAAGCGAAAAAAAAAATGAATTTGTCACAACTAGTTACATAACATTTTTTATTCGACGTTAAGAAATGGAACTACGTTCCCTCCACTGTTACCAACATTACTGGGCGCAAGTCACTCAGTGTGTGCGTTAAAATACATGCAAGTAGGAGCAGCGACTTTTTTCTAAGGTTGATTCCTAGAGTGCTCACGTCATTGTGAACTGCCTTTACCAGCGTGTATTTTTGGAACAGGCACACTAAGTGGCGTGTGCTCAGTAAAGTTGGCAAGTAGTTCCATGTGCGAAACGTTGAATCAAAAGTTTTCGGTGAACATTTGTAATTTATTTGTTTATTTATATTTGATTTTAATGCATGTAAGTAGGTATAATAATTTGCAAATTTGGAAAATATTTACTTTTCTGATAATTTTACTGTTTCCCTAGACTGACGCATTGTGACCAGGGCCATGGCAATGCTGATTTTATATGTGACTGAAGTATACACAGTTGCGCATACAAGTAGATCCAAGCAGGGCTTTCAAAAATACTCGTTTTACCGTGAACAACCTAGATACCGCATCGTTAGTCTATGATATAAACCAGGCACGTGTTTCTATTTCACCTAACGAGAAAGGCGCGCGCGCGCAGGTAGTAGGTAAATATTCTGTTCAGATGTGCAACAGTAGTTTTAAATGGCCAAGTTGTAAGACTGTAGAACCTCGACTTCGGATGCTTTGGTAAGAATTCGTTTTCCCTATTGGTTGGAGTTACGAGTTGGTCCTTGTGAAGAGGAGGAGGAGGATGTGGTGGCGGTGGTGCAATGCTCAGGGGCCCGACTCGTAAATGTTTATTTACAAAATGAAGTATTGTGTAGAAATTTAATTTACACACATGGATGACTATATTTTTTTTTTTAGGGGGAGGGGAAGGTAAGGGAGGACCCACAGCACGCATTGCTCAGGGGCCCGTAATTTCTCTTTGTGAGAGCTTCTGATTACGAGGACCTGACGTGGCCTACTAAGGCGAGCCATGAGCAGACGTGTTGTTCCTGCTGTGGTGCGACCTCTGGTCGGTCGCGGGAGGGGAAATGCTCGAGTTTCCTCCCCTCCACGTCCCCCTTTCTCCTTTTCGTCGATTGTCTGTCCTTGTCTGGCGGGCGGCAGTGTGGACTGTTGCAGCGCTGACTTCTGCACGTGTATGCTGCCTTCTCTCTCTCTTTCTGTCCGCAACCGATTTCGCGCGCCCTCTGCACATTTTCTTACCTCCCTCCACCCCTTTCTTTTTCTCTCTCTCTCCACACCCCTTTTGTGCGTTGACCAGCTTCTTTCAGCGCGGGCCGGGGTTGACGGTTGGGAGGTAAGCAGGAACAGAGCTCTTCTTACGGACATACCTCTACTGCGACTGCGCGAGCGACGTCGCAGACTAACTTCGCAGTGCCATCGCCTCGCCGTTACTACGCCGCGCGACCCATCTGCCAACATAACTGTCCGCCAGTTTTCCTTTTTAATTTTTCGTTATTTGATTAGTTTTATATTTATTCGTGCAGCTGGTATATCTCGATTCCGAAAGCAATACGGAACTACGAACCACCTGACGTGATACTACGCTTGAAGTTCTACAAAGCTGGCAAGTATGGATTTGTTAAGTTGGTAATTCTCTTGTACAAGTGCCTTAGAATTGTTGCATGTGTTTTGTTTTGCGATTAAAAACTACTACATGTTATGTCGACACTGCTACTATATAGTGTTCACCAGAGGGGGAAAAAAAACCCAATTCCATGGCGCGGATATCAAAATTTTTGTAGTGTAGTTTTGTGTTGTAAATTTATTTTTATTCGTATCGATGTGATAATCAGTGTTTGGCGGGGAAGTACGTCCGTTCATTTCTAACTTTTATCAGTGTACGATTCTACAATAACGTCGATTGCAAAACAGTATTTCAACCTTCATTTGTAGCTTGTAGGTTAAGAATTTATTTCAAACTGTTTGGGTATTTTTCGAGATTTCGTAGATCTACATTTCCAATTCACAATGTTTAATTTTTAATTGTTTAGCCAGTTATTATGTGGCTAGTTGAGATTAGTATATATTCGGTTCGAGTACCGGTAATTTACACAGAGATGCCACTCAGGTCAAACAGCAAGTAAATCAGTATTCGTAACTTAGTATTTAACTCAACAATAATAGGGGGGGGGGGGATGCATTTACCTCCCAGTATCTCATTGGTGACAGAGTTGCGGTGGTTGATATTTAGAAACGCTTCAGAGATCTGTAAAATATTCTTTATGTTTGCTGTATTTACAGGAGAGATACGTCGAACAACAAATGCATACTGGTATTAACTTTTCTTCAACTTGTGTTTTTTTATAAAAATTATTTATTACAATTTGGGGAGGGGGGGGGTCCTATTGCTTACCTGCAAGTCGTGTAGTCTGTGTGATTAAATTTTAAGATTTAAAATTAAAGTACGAATATAAAACATAAGTTTTGCTCATCAGTCAGGGATTAATACTCTTTAAGAAACTAGTTTTTTTATAAATAGTCTGTTAAAAAAAACTATTTTTTGTATAGTATATTTCAGTTTGTAAGTTAAAAATTTCGAGGTTTTAATTCAGACCGCATTTTATAAAAGTACCACAGACGTGTCTTGTTCTCTAAAGCGGTGATTTATGTTTATTTGTCAAAACGCGCTCCGGCCACATTGGTGCAGGCTCAGCGAATGTAGTTTCTATCCGCACGACTCGGCTCGACTCGGCAGCGCACGCAGTGTTCGAAGCGCGCTTGTCTGTCGTGTAGGTTTTGAGTGACGTGACGAGAGAGAGCGACTCGATCACTGTCGATGTTTGTGGTTATCAGTTGGCGATAGCGGCTGGCGGCGGCGCCGTGGCGTGCTGGGACCATGGAGGTATTAGTCTATGGAGTGGAAGCAGAGACACGAAAGTGAAGCCGATAATGAAAGACAAGGACAGGGCTAGTAGTGGCAAAAAGGTGCATGTTTTACATTGCTTACTAATGTAACTTCTTAATATGGCGGCTGACGTAAACAATCTGTCTGCGCATGCGCAGGTGAAAGAAGCAGACAAGGCATCGGCAGATAGGCTGTTGCCACTCCAACATCTTATAACCTCCATGGCTGGGGCCAGCAGCGCGCGTCAGCACGCGAGGTGAAGTGTGCTCGCTCTCTCTGTGACCAGTATGTAGTGTCCAGTCCGCACCTAGCTCAGAACCTCCCCCCTCCCCCGTCTCATTCACGCACTATATTTTATTAGAGACCTGCAAAATTCGCGTTATTATTATTTGGGGACAAGTCTAACTTAAAAGGGACCACACGGTGGCTGAGCGGTTGGCCTGCTCGCCTCCCACCAATGCGATCCGGGTTCAACCCCTTGCCGGGTCACTCCCTGATGTTCGCATATGGGAATCGTGCCGGACGATGCCGTTGGTCGGCGGGTTTTCTCGGGGATCTCCCGTTCCCCCCCTTAAATTTCGGCGCTACTCCGTATTCAACTCAATCACCTTCATCGGTTCTCAAGACCTCGATGTTCAGAGCCGTCCAAATATCTGTGCGTTTAACTAAAAAAACGCGTACCTTTGCAATACGATGGGCCACCAGACACGCCTTGGGTAACTCCACACCAATAAATGAACACTATCACACTTGTGTGCCCCAATCATGTGCAGTTCAGTCCTAAAAGGCGTGACTTCACATCCAGGCGGCAGCCAATGAAGAAATGCCGCTGGCTCGAGTGTACACAGTGCTGTGAATTTGATCTTGACGCCTAATAATGCGAATTTTGCAGACCCTACGTATTATAGTTAAAGATGATGGGAAATCGCGAACAATTTTTGAGCCAACGTATCTTCTATAACACGAACTAGTTTATTATTCTTCGATAATTGGATAAACAAGGTTTTAACTCGACCTAGTTGTTTGCAGACCAATCAGGGAACGTCCTGTCTTATAATATAAAAATCCTAATTGGCCCAGTAAAATTGTAAGACTTCATACACGTATGACAACCAATAAAGAAAGAAAACTTGTCGGACATGTGTACAGTACGTTGAATCCTAACAAAGAGTCAACTTTTACCGCGATAAACCATCTCTAATTATAGTCCATTCACAGTTACATGCTTCTAACTTTACTGAAGCCCTAATAAAGTTATAATCCCAAGATATCCCTTCGCCTCATGCAAACAAAGCTTAACTAAGTGTAACATTACACCGAAGAGACAACGCGCGGCATTCGTGAGCACTCACATTAATAATGTTTTTGAATGACCTCTTATTTTTTTACTAGGCATTACCAACAAACCTATTTTAAACCTGACATTATTCGTATTAATAAAAAATAAAAAATCATCATTACTGTGTGCAATCTAGGTAAAAGTTGAATTTAATCAAAAATATGATACTTTTGTGTTAGCAGAAGTATAAAACGCTTGTAGTACACGACATATTTATGATAGTCTGTTCACCGTAAAGTGAGCACTTTTTAGGCCCTAGTTACTTTTTCCTTTCAGCAATTTTTAATCCTGTAACAACCTTTTAAAATAAATATTGTCATGTAAGTAATAAACACAGTTTATATATGTCACTGTACTCGGAAGTTAAGGTCTAAGACTAAAATAAAACATATTTATTGACTATTATTCCAAAAGTGTGGGCTTTCAAAAGTGCTCACTTTTCCGTGAATGGTCTATACAACCAAATACGTCACATACTTATAGGGTAATTTTTCAAAGGTTTGATCCAGAAAGTTCTTCACTCTTTTTGAATCAACATCGCGTGTTTTCTACCAAATCTCTTTCATGCACTTCAGCTAGGCGTCTTATGCCCGGTTGCACCAACATCTTCCCCGATCCGAGATCGAATGATCCTAGCTCCGAAACAGGATCCAGTTCGATCTTGGTTCCAATGTAAAAGTGTTGCACCAACGAAATTTCATGATTTTGTATCTCCGATTCGTCGATCTTGGTTTCAAAGTGAGATATCGAGATTACGTATGAGACGAATTTTACTATTGGTTCGTAATATATGACGTCATAGAAGTAGGCGTACTTTTCACTATACATACAACTAGATGTGCTATGTTTAATCTGTTTTAAGTGAATTGTTGTACGAATGTTACTGAACAATATTCAAGTGCGTATAATGTTTTAATTTCCCAAGAAAACAATCGAACGTAGTTCTATCTGTTGGCATATTTTCAAACTACATTTGTCGACGATGGCTGCTGATCTCGGATCGAGATTTCGAACCGCCGAAACTGGTGGTTCGAAAAGAACTTCATCTCGATCTCCACTCCAGTTCTGAACTCTAATGGTGCAACAGTTTTCTGTGTCGATCATAGATGCGATCTCGGATCGAGTTTCGAACCACGATGGTGCATCCGGGCATTAGGCGTAAATGCAACTAAGTGTAACAATCACAATACTAAAACAGTGTGTAAACTTTCCAAATAATATTCTGGTAAGGGAGGGCTGGCAGCCCTGTCTTCCCCGCGGCTCCAGTAGTTGGTAGCTCTGGTGAGTGTTGTTGTGGCCAGACCAGCACACATCTTGGCTGAACCCTGCGTCCTCGGAGGCAACTGCGCTGCACCGTACTATCTTTACATCTTTTTCGCCATTATGTAAACTCGTTAAGATCACAAGTTTCTCAAGGGGGCAAAGTCTTGCGCCTTGAATGCCTATAGTTTACGCTGTTGCTTACTCTATACTGTCTGTTGTACTCCATGCGACCGGAGGCATTGGTGAGATTTGGGTGGCTCTTAAGGTTGAAGTAAAGCAACTGGACCTGACTGTACAATGGGAAGAATTCGTAAAACATTAGTACAGACACTATTAAAAATTGTCAGAAAAGTGTGACTTATGCTGTATATGAAAGAAGAATGTACAAATTTTGCAAAATTATAAAATATTTTACTGAAATATGCTTTTTAAGTGTGTAAAAATTATTCAGTTGATAGTTCACATTTTAACAAAATTTAAGCGCATTTCCGTTTCGGACGCTTCGGAAAGCAGAATTTACCAGGAAATCTTCTTCAGGAGAGAGCGTGATATTATTTATTGTGATATATGTAATAACGTCATAGTAATAATGTATCTATATCATTTTTATAACTAACTTTATTTCCGCCATTTTCAGCCAGTATCCATGACCGAGGACACGTTGCACACGAACTTTATCTACAGACTGAAAGGCTGGTCACGATAGTCACTGGCCCTACCTGCATTTATTTCAACGGGCGCCCTGAGTGGCATGCGCCCAGTAAAGTTGGTAACGACGGAGGGAAATTAGTTCCGTAAGTTAACGTCCAATGAAAAGTGTTGGGTAACCATTTCTGATAACTTAAATTATTTCTTTGGCTTTCTATTTATTTTTTAATTCATCAAAATGTAAAAATGAGCAAATTTGTTAGATATTTACTTTTCAAATAATTTCACAGTTTCACTTGACCAATGCATGAATAAAGTGATGAGGCCCACGCCATTGTTAATCTTGCATAAGGCGGAAGAATACATAACTTGCATACAAGTAGATCTTAAGCAGGGCTTTCAAAAGTGCTCATTTTACCGCGAATAGTGCACATAACAAGGAATCGGTGATCGGAGTTGTTGAGCGTCTTCCTTCCGAGTAATCGTATTTGTGATTGGTTAATACCGACGTCATCGAACACGCAGGAGTTTGCGCACTGCTTGCAAGAAGTATACGTTTAGCACTAGTACAGCGGGTATCAAAAACTTTAACTATTGCAACACTCGAGATTGTAATTTGGTTCAGGACTGAAGGGGTTATAATCAGACCGACACATGGGTAAGCCAGGACGGGAAGGGCTACGTAATGTTTCCAGGGTGAACTTCAACTTCGTGATTAACAACACGATTGTAATAAATGTGGTCTCGTTCGATCGTGTATACGACTGCGATGCGAGCATGATCTGGAGTCAGGGATCCCGATTAAATATAGGTTTTTTGAAAATCTATTAACTCGGCCAAAAAATCGATTTCAGATCGATATTGAAAACTGCGATTTATTTCGGAATATAGATATTTCTTGATGAATCGTTTTTCGATTCAGCGATTGCATGTCACTTGAAGTTATGAATTTTGTCGACCTTTGGGCTTATGGAAATCTATACAAAAATTTTAAACAAATATGCAGTAGGGCCAAAATTTCTGTTTCTGAGAGTTTTCTCCCTCTTTCTCGCCGACCACCAAAATTTCCCGAAAAACGGAAAATTTTCCACCATCTGACAACACTCGATAGAAGTTAAGTTCGCATGCACGATCGACCCGAAAGATAGAAAATCAGAAAATCGACTTCCAGTAAATAGGTATTTTCCGTCCGATTTTTAATGTGCATTAATATTGCGTGCCTCGCTCTAGAACGATCCGGCATATCGCTTTATTAGGTAAAGATCGGCATGCTTCCTAGAGTTGGCGCCACGCATGCGTACAAGTTGAACAATGTTTGGTACAATTAAGAAATAATAATTTTTTCTGTATCTTACGCCCTTAAGCAGAGCTTCCGAAAGGGCTCAATTTCCCGTGAACAGCCTACTTATAAAGAAAAAAAAAAGGGGGAGAGAGCAGGGGTAAAAGTGGGACGTGAAAAATTCGCGAGTTGAATGTCCTTCAGGCTAGACTCCACAGTCTTATGTGCAATCGTACAGATATCGTTTGCCCATTGGTTATCTGCTGCTACAGTGGAGAGCGACGATTGGGCGTGCTTCTTCTGCTTGTTTCTCATTGGCCAAGGGTTCTCCAGGAGGTGTGAAACAACGCTTGAACCAATGGAAAGGTGACACAAATGTAAGAGTTTTCTAATTCTAGCTTGTCCCAAAATTAATCCGCGAATTTTTTGCTAGTGTCTGGTAAAAAGACATGCAGGCAGAGTAACGCCCTCCCACACACACGTAATGCGAGCGAGTTGCGTGATAAATAATCGAGGTCGCGCGACCACGCGACAGTCACGCGACAGCTTGCAACTGCAGCGACGGAGGAAGAGTGCAGCACTGTTGCAATGTCTCCGGGACCCTCTGTAATTTCACACCAGCTTTTACTCCCAAGCTGCATAACCGGAGAGCAGAGCTCTCTCTTTCTGTCGTCGTACCTATCTGCGAGCTGCATTCCCAGTTTCCAGCCCCCCCCCCCCACCTTTTTTTTTTTTTTTACAATATCACCGAGGGCCCATCGATGGCGCTGTGGTTAGAACGCTCGCCTCCCACCATGTCGAACCGTGTTTGATTCCCGGCGGGGTTACTCCCGGATTTTCGCACGTGGGAATCGTGCCGGACGATGCCGCTGGTCAGCGAGTTTTCTCGGGGATCTCTTGTTATCCCCTGCCCTTGCATTCCGCGCTGCTCCTTGCTTCACCCTCATCGGCTCTCAAGACAGTGATGTTAAGAAGTCCGGGTGTATTTTCTGTCGATTCGTTGTTTACGCGTGTCTCGGCAGATAAAGGTCCTGGGAATACGACGTATAGCTAGAAAAGATAAGGAACAGTTTGATAAGCCCATGCAGTTTTCTTTTTGTAATATTCTAAGAAATAAGTAATAAGAAAAAACCGTGAAAATGGTCTAAAATAGCAATTTTGCGGCGTTCCTACACAGTTTCCTTAATAATCAGGATAAAAATGAAACTGTACAGTCGTAGTTTAATCTGTGGACTTTTTTTTGTGATTTGTTATAGCATCCCCACAGTTACAGATCTCGTTTGCACAGGAAAGCGTATTAGCAGCACTGTGCGCAGATTCAGCGCCTTGCGCGTAGGGGTGACGGAGCGCTGGTTGCGTGTGTGATTGCCGCCCGTATCGCTGTGCCTCGAAAGCGGGTGAAAAAATAATCTTGGGGTCATGTTCTCTTAACACTTTGTAGACTATGCTCGAGTGTAGCCTGAAAAAAGCTAATTTGAAAATTTATTTATTGTTAGTGTTTAACATGACCTCACAATAACACGACGGTGCAGAATTAATGATATTGCTAACGATAGAATCTTTTTATAGCCACTCAAAGGGACATGATTGATTGTAAATCCTTCTATACGATAAAGGACAATTAAGTGCGTCAATATCAGCTCGACTCGCCATTGGTTGATGACCGGCCAATAATGGACGCTGTGAAGTAGAGTAGTGTCCGGTAAGGTATGGACCAATAGGACGATGGTGAGTTCTAACACAGACACCAACAGAACCAGTGTTCTTGCAGTAGTGGATATAGGCGACTCACTTCTAATTTGTCTAAAGTGCTAGTAAATGTGTGCAGACCTCAGTTTGTTAAGGGCCTCCCAAACCTTTCCACTCAACTATTTAGTGGAAATAGTTCTGGGAGAGGGAGAGTCACTGTCGAGAAGTTGGAGTAATTAGGGCTCTTCTATGTCGGAGAAATGACACAGCGAGGTTTACATAAATAAGTCTCCATTAGCGGGCAATATTTTCTTTGGGACACTGGAATGAAATCACAGTAACGAAATTAATACTTAGGTTTTTGTGGCTTAAATCGACAGATCTAAACGAGAGCTTTCATTCGACGCCATAATCAGTGCGCTAGTACATATATATATATATATATATATACACACATATATATACATACACTATCTACCAAAAAGTAATTGGACACCTGTCCACAACGTTAGCTCGGTGGTTGTCACCCCGTTAGAATCCCGTAGGGCCACCTCTTGCGGCTATAACAGCAGCCACCCTGTCTGGCATGCTCTCTACGAGTGTTTGCAAGACATCCACGGGGATTCGTCGCCATTCCTCTTGCAACCATTCCATGAGTTGAGCAATGAATTTTTACCGCGCCTACGAGCCCTCACCCGGCGATCCAATTGGTTCCAAATATGTTCTATAGTGTTGAGGTCGGGGCTCTGGGCGGGCCAGTCCAATCGGCGAACATTGTTGTCGGCGTACCACTGCATAGTAGCCCTTGAAACATGGCACCTGGCATTGTCATCCTGGAAGTAACACGGGTCCATTCCGTAATAACTCCACAATGTTGGGAACATTTCATTATCCAGAATATTACAACATGCCTCCTCTATGATCATGATACTACGGACAAACGCCAGCGGTCCTACGCCGAAGGCTGTGAAACACAAGTCAACTGACGTATTGAATTACGTTTCTTCACGGGTGCCCAAGTAGTCGCTCGCGTGCCCAGTAGAACGACACATCGGTTATTTCAGTCGTGGAGTCGCATAGCCCCGACAAGCACGACACTTAAAACTAAACAGCCAATGAAATAAAAGATAGATTTGACGTAAGTCCGACAAGTAATTATGGATTAAAAATTATTTATATTTTCGTCGTGTCGTGCGGCACGATGCAGTGTGTATATACAACCGTGCAAAACGAAGTTGTATGGCAAGCTTTCCCTACAGTGGCAAATACGCAGCTAATTTTTTTTAATTACTGTATTTAATTCTTAAAAATAATAATTTTACCTTTGTATGTATTAGCGATAGCACTTTGTCACCATCACGTGTTCCAAATTTCCCGTCTGTCCACCGCCTTCTGAAAGGTTCTCAAAAATGTCGGGCTCTAAATTCGAGCAGTCTCGTGGAAAATATAACTGTTGTGTCGTGGTTGGGGGATTTGTCGTGCTGTATTTGTCGGAGCTATGCGAGCCCCGCATTAGTCACGAACTTAGAGTCGGAATAGATAATCTCGTAACGTCGCAGTGCAGTTCCCGTTGTCGTGACCCACACATATGTGTCGGTTCAAAATCACGCGAACGAACAGTGGCAATAGAGTAGAAAAAAATGTTTTGCGTAAATATGATCACGCAGTCGGCGCTTTTTAAATTTCTGTATGAATCATTGCACCAGCATTTAGCAAACAGTGTGTCAACCATAGACCATTCCACATGGCTTTTGAAAGTTGAACGATAGAAGATCTTCCGTCCAATGTAAAGGCACTTTAAGGCCGGTGTCATACTATGTGTTTTTGCCGCTGCGGCTAGGCGGGATGGGCACAACACTCTGATATATAGGCCGTTCACGGTAGTGAGCAATTTTGAAGACCTAGTTACTTTTTTCTTTCAACCAATTTATGTCGTTCCACCAACTGTTAATGCTAACACGTTAGTAATAAACACAGTGTATTCATCGACCGTACCCAAAACCAAATGTCCAAGGCCACAATGAAATGTATTTATTGGTTATTACGTCTGACGAAACAGCTTCAGAAAGTGCTCACTTTGCTGTGAACGGCCTATACATCAGTGTGTTGTGTCCTTCCCGTCAAACCATATCCCGTTTAGCCGCAGCGGCACAAACGCACAGTGTGACACCGGCCTAACCCTGTCTTCGCTGTGCGGTTGAGAGGAGGAACCCGCGCACGCTACTGGTCGAGCCTGTCGGGCTTACAGCTGTGCGCCGACTGTCATTTGTCTCGAGTGTTGTGCGGGCGCCACCTGCGTCTCATGCATATTCATAAAGGCCGGAGAGAGGGTGTACTGTACCTTATTGCCGGCAGTTATCTACTGTCGGCCGGAAATTGCCTTTCCGAAATTCAGCTAGTGGTGAAATGTTTCCGCTAGAATATAGAAATAAGCTCGAGTTTGATTCTTCGTGAATAATTCAAATAAAATTATTATAAACAAACGAGTTAATTCGTAAACTAATAGGCAGTGTTATTTTCTACGGTTATTCGTGTTACAGGCTGTTCACGGTAAAAGGAACACTTTTGAAAGCTCTGCTTAAGACCTATTTGTATACACGTTGTGTATTCCTCCGCCCTATGTAAAATTATCATTGCCATGGGTCTCATCACTTTATTCATACGTCGGCCCTGTGAAAATGTAAAATTATTAGAAAACTAAATATTTTACAAATCGGCTCACTTTTTCACTTCGATGCATTAAAAAAGCAGAAAGCGATAGAAATAATTTAAGTTATCACAAATGGTTAACTAATGTTTCTTATTCGACGTTAAGACATTGAACTTATTTCCCTCCATCGTTACCAACTTTACTGGGTGCATGTCACTCAGTGCATCCGTTAAAATATATGCAGGTAGAAGCAGTGTCACTTTTCTAAGGTTGGTTTCCAAAGTGCTCGCTGTTTCGTGAACAGCCTTCACAAATAATTACACCGTGGTTAGAGACATGCGAAATTCGCGTTATTATTCGGCATCAAACTGAACTTCACAGTACTGTGTGTACTGGAACCTGCGTCGTTTCTCCATTGGCTGCTGCATAGCTGTGAAGCCACGCCCTTTCTGACAGAAGTGTTCGTGATTCGGGCACACAATTGTTAAGTGTTCATTTATTGGCGCAGAGTTACCCGAGACACGTGTCAGATATGTTACGATACAATGGCAAACGTATTGCAAAGGTAGGCCTACACGTGTTTAAAGTTTAGGGTGTCCCCAAATAATAACGCGAATTTGGCAGGCCTCTAACCATGGTAAATTAATGGAATTTAATAAGTGATATATGCGTCCACGCACATATACATAAACTGCTCAAAATAAAAAAAGTAGTGACTTTGCATGGGTATATTTTCTATCTATTCGCCAGCAGTCTGCTGAAACTAAAGACATACAAACTTGTCAAGGTTTCTGAAAACAACACAGTATTTGTAAAGGAACACTTCCTCGTGCCTCTCGTCTATAAAGTAACGTAACGTAACGATGTGTGAAACAGGAGTGGTTCTTGAACAAATTGCAAACAGAATGTGGTAATTGTGCACTCGTGTGGATTGTCGATGAGCTGGGTTGCATACCTCTTGCCTGCATCATTGCAGCACAGCCTAACGAGTCTTCGGGTTACGTGTTTGTGGAATGTGTTGCCACTCCTCGTGCAGAGCTTCCCCCAGCTGGGCAAGTGTGTGGGTGTCGTCGGGATGTCAAGCAGTAAATGTATTATAGTTTCTGTATAGTTTTAGTTTCTTTCGTTTTTTTTTTTTTTTTGGCTTGGAGTTGTGTTGTAATTCTACCTACGAGTTATGTTGCAAAGAAACATATTTCTTTACTTGGAAAGGGATTTTTTTTTCTAATATGCGAGGAAGTACCTACAAGTGTATCTCGCAGTGGTATAGGCTATTCACGTTAAAGTGAGCACTTTTGAAAGCCCTCTCATTTGGAATAATAGTCAATAAACATATTTTATTTTAGCCTTGGATGTAAACTTCCTAGTTCGTTGAATTCTACGCTCTGTGTTTATTACACATGATACAATATTTATTGTAAAAGTAGTTAGAGGTTAAAAAAAAAAAGACTGAAATAAAAAAGTAACTAGGGCCTCAAAAGTGCTCACTTTCCATCAACAGCCTATAGCGGTTAAGCATGTGTAATAACCAGAAGGTGATGCATGGTAACGTTACACATTAGAGAGCGGGAAGTGACATACGGGTAAGTGTATTAGAGAAAAATCGGCAGTTCAACAGCGCTCTGACTTCAAATGCGAACAGTTTTATTGAACATGTATTGGTTCAAAATTTGCGTGGGTACAGATGTAAAAACATATTAGTTGAAGGTGACATTTATGGTGGAATGGTTTTTATTTGCTCTGTAATGGTAAGGAATCTACTTGAGACGTGAATGTCATGAGTGTTGTACATTCCTCCCAGCTGTGTGTGACAAACCTCAACTGCAGACACTGCCCCAGCCCTGCGGACATGACTTATCTCGGGCGCTGAGAGTGTGTGTCGCATGTTGAACCGCTGTATAAGCAATCATTATCTGCGCCGCCAGTTTCGCCAACATTACGGCGAACTGTGATAAACCACGAATGCCAGCACCACTGTTGCGTTAAATTTTGCCCTGCGGTTTTTTGTGTAAGATGTTCTTCTTGCCTGTATTTTTCTTCGGTTGTAGTCAGTAGAGCTACTAGCATTAAACAATTCGTAGTCTTTCATTTCGTAGTCGAATTGGCAGATGTACGGATCACGAGCCGAATGCTTAAATTAAGGCCATTCCTGCCGTATGTTTACACTATGTAAGAGACTGTTCGAAATACTATTCCCACTCACCCCTCCTTTAAAATGCTATTTCACCATTTAAAATTTTATTTACCCCTTAAAATGCTATGTACCCTCCTTAAAATGCTATTTCTCAATTTTAATGCTATTTTCCCCTTTAAAATGTTATTTCCCCCTTAAAATGTTATTTCCGGCCTTTTTGAGATGTTATTTTCACTCTCTTTAAATACTATTCCCATTCCTTTCGAAATACCATTTTCCTTTGAAGTACCTCCCCCGCTGTTTGATATACGTCGTTGTACCCCTGTTTGAAAATTATTTTGTTTTCCATTTGCAGTGAATTTGCCCCTCACCCCCAGAAAGCACCAAAGGTATTGTCATAATTTTGAACTGCTAAAGACAGACACAGCTAATGGGTATTGTCAAGACATTTCGGAGTCTAACAAACGCTACTAAATACGACCTTTTTACTTTGCTGCAAATGTCAGATGTGTGCGAAACACCCGTTGGCTGGTTGGTTTCTTCGATCAATGTTTTCCTTAACTGCTCCATCTCGGGTCTGTTTGAAAAATCCCTCGAAACAGTCTGTCAAAAATTTGCTCAGAGCAGTCCGCTCGTAAAACGTACTCGTAATCCGTCTTAGTAAAAATATGGTGAGAGGTCCTCGCCATTATAGATTTACCTATGTTCCCCCATAACATAATCCGTCTTAGTAAAAATATGGTGAGAGGTCCTCGCCATTATAGATTTACCTATGTTCCCCCATGACATAATCCGTCTTAGTAAAAATATGGTGAGAGGTCCTCGCCATTATAGATTTACCTATGTTCCCCCATGACATAATCCGTCTTAGTAAAAATATGGCGAGAGGTCCTCGCCATTATAGATTTACATATGTTCCCCCATAACTTAATTTTCAAATACAGCTAAACAGTAATTTTGCTGAAATCCACATTATTTTCCTCGTGTAACGTGTTTCACATATTTAACCGTGATCAAAGATTCTTTCATTACTTGTTAATTTTTGTCTCGCATGGGAAAATCCTGATTTTATTGAAACACCACAAGCTTAAAAAATGATACGTAGTCATGCATGCCATGGCAAGCTTCGTCTTTTAATGTCAAGTCATTAAGTTTGAAAATTAAGATATGTAAATAAAGGGGATGTCTCCTCCTTAAGGAATCCGCCTGACTGGAGTGCGGGGGCGATAAGGGTGACACTGCCACGCGCATCAAGTGTGCCATCGCCACTACTAGCAAGGCTGTGAACTGAACTGGCGTGCAAGTGTTCTCGTCGTAGATAGTGAGCGTGGTTCATTTTGAATGTGCTTGTCTTAATGTTCAAATGTTCAACCAATGACGCGCTACTAGAAATCAACATAACTGTGGTAAGGTTCGTGGGACGTAAAATAGTATTGAGCACGTTAATTGAAGTTTACATGTAATTGTAAGGTTGTACATGTAGGGCAAGAAAATGACAACTGTAGAAAATGGTTTTTGCCAGCTTCATAAGCCTATCTCATACCAGAGTGATGTATTCATCCAGGATTGCATTTTATTTGTTTTTACGTATGTCTTGCAACAGTTAAGGAGGTGATAAAAAATATATATACACCTGAGGGTTGTCCCCCCCCCCTCCTTTCATTATTTTTCCCCCGGACATGTTTACTTCAAACTCATAATGTTTAGTGATTTCTTCTGTGTCGAATACGTATCTATCGGTTCAGCGAGTCGAGCTTGAATAATTTTGGCAAAACCATATTTCGCTAAACTGGAGATCTCTTTTATATTTCAGTTTATCGTGTAAAGTCGTGTGTGAGGGGCGGGGGAAGGGGTTGTTTGTGAATATTTATCATTTGTCGTAAGGAAAGAGTAATGAATGTAAGTAGCTAGATTGAAATCAACTCAGGAATGCATGTAGTGAAGGAATATTTCACTATACCAGAGCTTTATTTCCTTTTCTTTTTTCTCTCCATATTTTCTTATGCTGTGTTCAATTTTATTGACGGGAGGGTCTGTGTGTGGATAATATCATTTTATAAAATTTCTACAAGGAAAGGGAAATCTACGCATACAGCTAAATGGTGGAGTCAACTGAGGACTGCATGTACCGACCCGTGTCCTGCCTGGGTCCGACCCAGTAGGTCCTCTCTGGCTGTTGTTGTGGTAGTCCTTGAAATAGGAAGGACCCTAAGTAACGACATATTCAGTGTCTTCACGACTGCTTGCATGTACCGAATTGTGTCTTGTGCGGTCTCGGGCCAGAAGGGCCCGGGTTGTGTGTTGTGGCTATGTTGTGTTGGTCCTTAACGGCGCCGTGCAGACCTGGACATGGTCCCCGAAGAGACCAGCGAGTTCTACGTGCGTGAAGTCTCCGACATGGTCAGCATCACCCTCAGGCTCATCGCGGACGGTGAGTACACACAAACATGTGCATGTCTTGTCGCATGCTCGCTTCAACTACTGCGCGTGTTGCCTGGCATTATCTAGCCCCACGATGCCAACAGTCAGAATTGCTTGATCAGTGAAGTAGATATTTAACTTTGGTTTCCCACCATACCGAAAAAGGCCACTTGCTTTGAAACTTGGTCAGAAATGTTGGCGATTTTGGTTGTTATTAGGCCAGAGTGCCATTTGACGTTGTGTTTTACCCGGAAATTGATAGAGCCACGTTTCTTTCATGGTTTGTACGATCCTTGAAAATCCCTACATTTAGTGTTTGGTCCAAATCCTAAGTACTTTAATTAATCTGGGCCTTGGAAAGTTCCTGGATTACCAGGTTGTGGTAGAAAGTATTACATAAAAATATTTGCGTAACTAAGAGTGAACAATACATAGTTTTTGTAGAAACTGGCATTTGTTCTTTCACTAGGGTTCTGCCATCTATATTGTAAACAGGTATGCACATTAGCTGCCAAAGAGCGCAGGGCATTACTAAACACCTCCGATGATTGAAAAGTTAATATTGTAGTATTTACGCCATGTTACTGCCTATCTCGTATAAGATGGCAAGATTTTGACAGTTCAACCAATGTTTACTTTCAGTTTATGTATCCTTTAGCCATCAGCTGGTGTGAGTTGGAGACTACACGAAAACAAGGAAATGGGTTTCCGAGGGAAAACATGGCATCTTTAGGACATAGACAATTACTGGTCCAATAGAAATTACTAGTAATCAAAATCACCGTACACCTAATGTATGTTACTTAAAAATTATGCAGAGCTCATGGAAAAATATAACTATTGGTATCTGTTTGTAAATTTGTTATTTTACATTATCTTTATAGCTGGTTAGGTTCGAGAAAGAGCACACAGATGGCGCGCACAACATGACACAGCGTGTGAGCCGCGTGCGGCACCAACAGATAGCAGCAGGTTCGCCGCCTCTAGATCCTGCTTTTTAAAACTTGACTTTTCTCCTATTTCTGTCTCGAAACGACACGAATTTGAAATATATTTCGTCAAATTATTTGAAAAAATAGTTCAATATTACCATGCAATATTTCTGTAGGCTTCTAGAATTACTATCAAGTACATATGGAAAGCATGGATAGATAGTGGGAATAAGACATGAACAGATCTAAGGTTTGAAGTCTCATTTCATTCGGCTATGACTCGTCTTATTGTGCATTTGATTTTGAACTCCTATACATTACAACTCGAGCACGAAGATTAGTTCGTAACACTTACAACCACTGTTTTGTGACCATGTAAAATAAAATAAATAAATAAATCTGTGCACTCTTTGCTATCGCGTATTTTGCACTGATGTGCCTTCGCCAGTGCACTCTGGATAGCTAACTTCATATTAACTTTTGTTCGTTCGTGCATCAGCTGATACACAAGTTTGTAAACGGCACTTTGTTTTGTATACGTCAAGTTGCCACTCTCCGACTGTCAAAATCTTGCCATCTTATATGAGATGGACAGTAAGTGTCAAATAAACCAACTCTGGATAAATGCTTCGAATTATTTTCTCATTTTCTATAAAATGGTCGGAGCCAGAATAGCACGCGAGCTACCAGAATAGGCTGAATGCTTGTAACTAAACATAATAAAACGTAAACTAATGCTAAAAAGTTGACTGCACTACCTAGTGAGTTTGTGGTGTTGCAATATCGTAGTTCTCAAATAGTTTTGAATTTTTTTTTAAATTCTTTAGTGTATGATGATTAAATATAATGTTGGTGGGTGACTTGGGTGAGAATTTTGTGACTTATGAATCTCGAGTGTGTAATGTCAAAACTTGAAAAGTCCT
The DNA here is from genome assembly GCA_029891345.1 of Dryococelus australis. Classification (NCBI taxonomy): domain Eukaryota; kingdom Metazoa; phylum Arthropoda; class Insecta; order Phasmatodea; family Phasmatidae; genus Dryococelus; species Dryococelus australis. Next base: position 110,831,023 of record CM057004.1, on the reverse strand, counting down.
TGAATTCTTCTATAAACTGTCTGTAAAAATTGCGTGCTTCCATGGCGTATGTACCCTTTGGGGAAGGTCACCTTTCTGACTCTTGCCTTTTTATGCCTAGTGTTTCCTAAGCTTCGAATGGAAATTACGATACACGAGAACAGTGTTCAAGATGATGTCAGGCGCGCGTCATGTCTTCCTCGCGATAAAGAGGCTCACTTTCAACTGTTTTTTACCTCGAGTTTATCGCCTTGCGCGAGCCGTAACTCGATTCGCTCGAGCATGTGTAGCTTACAATTGAGGGCAAGGCATTATTTGTGTAATATGTTGATGATTCGTGTGCTATTCTAGTGTGTTCAGAAGTTGATTTCACAGTCGGGTCTGGAACAATACTACATTTATAAGGCTTGGTTATTTTGCTGTATTCTTGCTCATATTGTATCTATTCGCCGATATCCCGCACATTTCTTAAAATCTTCGTAAAATCATTGTGTTTAAGGAATTTCATGCCGAAGAGAAGCGTTTTCGAGATTATTAAGTGTTGCAACAGCATATTTATGTTACTAGAATGATTCAGCAAGTCAAGTCAGTCTTTGACGGTAAGTAATGTTTTTCACTTTTGAATTATGTAATAATATTAATTAAGCATTAAGCAGGATTTTCTAAAAATGTTCAACTAAGGGCTCGGTTACACTAAGCAATATGTGTTATGTCAGCCATATTTAAACACAAGCCAATTAAATGGTCACTTAAGTAAATATGTTCACACGAAACAATTCTGTAATTCAATGTAAACAAACGTAAATCCTAACCTCAAGAACTCATCATTATGTCTTAATAATCAATTCCTAGATTTTTTTAAAAAATCTAATAAAACGAACCTTTTGACTGTAATAGTAGCCTATAAGTACATCATTTTTTGAGCTGCATTTGTGTTTACTTCGACGAACGTCGAAAATACAGTCAACGTAAGCCATCTCGGTAACGCTGTGTATTTACTTCATAGTAACCAGTCTAGTCTGGTTTCGGAAAGGCAGTTGTGTGTGGCGTATGCCATACCACAGTTTCATTTTTATTATTTTTACAATATTTTGCGAAGAGAAATAGATACAATATGGCGAGGATCGTTTCGCCTTACGATTTTGCGGACCGCACGCTATACGGGTGTCCATCTATAGTCGATTCGTGGCTACTTTCAACTTTTCTGAAGCCCTGCTGACGTCCTACTTTCAGGATACTCCTCCGCCTCATGCAAACAAAGCTTAACAGCGACTAGAAAATTACACCACGTTCGTGCGTACTCATTGTAATACTATTTTGGATAGGAACTATTTCCTACTAGGCATTACCATCACACACATGTTCTCTCGGCCTTTATTCGCGTTAGTTATTATTATTATTATTGAACAATTGTAATTTATAGATGAAATATAAGTTTAACTTAACAAAAAAACAAGATGATTTTATGTTAACACGAGTATAAAACGCTTGTGACACGTGACATATTTAGAGAGGCAACCAACACGTCATACATGTTCAAAGAGCGCGAAGAAACTGCGAATAGACTATAGAATGTGTAGCAGACGTAAATCAAGCTCCATATATTCGCTGCGTTGTTTGAAGTACATTGTATCAGTGCAGGGTAAACTAATACTAAACTTCACACTTGATGGCAGACGGGCGTGAAGTTTGCGGTCTGTCGTGAGTGATGGTTTGGTGGTTGAGTCCACCACAATGTGGCAGTCAAGCTGTTTGTACCCTGAGAGTACTGTGATTCATGTCAGACTTTCGACCTTCTATAGACTGAAGATGAGGTAAACCGATTATTCGTCTTCTGTTCATGTACCCAACATTGACCTACCCCAAAGCAACACAACTCTGTCACATGTTCAGGAACGATGAACGTGGTTCTTTGTATTTTAATTTTTAAGTGACGAGCAGTATCGCCAAGAGAAAAGTACAAAGATACGGGCTGTGGTATTTCATCGCGTGTAATAAAACTCTGCTATTACAGATCTAATTTGCACAGTACAGCGTCACGACGGAAACACTGCACGCCGTGCGCATAGGAGCGATGAGGCACTAGGCGTGCGTGTTAGTGTCGCCCGTATCGCTCCCTCGCTTCTTGACCTTGGACGCGGGGTTCCCACGGGGGGCAGCCCATTCTTAACAGGAAGTGTCGTATGTGTGGTCTTTGCGGTGTCCTCACGCGTTGTGAATGTAACCTTCCAAAAATCGCCCATTGTACGATGTGTTTGGTTGTTTCCCACATGCATATCGTATCACTTGCGTTTTATACTTCCGGTAACATAAAACTACCTTATTTTTGGTTAACGTGGAATTTTATTTATATATTTTACTTACAAATTAAAATATCTAATTCATAATCAATATGAATGAAAACTGAGAGAAAACTCGTGTGTTGGTAGCGCCTGGTAAGATATAGTTCTCACGCAAAATGTTTTTATACAGAGTGCGCACGAATGCGGTTTGTTGTCCCTTTGGTGTAATTTTCTAGACTTGTTCAAGCTTAGTTTGGACGAGGGCGGAGGAATATCCTGGAAGTATAACTTGAGCAGGGCTTCAGAAAAAGTGTGAAGTAACGGTGAATGGACTATAATTGGAGCCGCTGTTTGTTGCCTTGCTGGAGTGTCGGCCGGGTCGTGTGTCTGCAGACCGTATTTCGCTTGCTCACGTCCAGGAGTTGGGAACACACCTCGCCGACAGCTCAGCGGGATGAAATAAGTACGCAGTTCTTCAGGGGAGATGGTGGCGAGGCATATGCAGTTACAGGCCGTTCGCGGTAAAGTGAGTGCCTTAAGGTTGAAGTAAAGCAACTGCCTATAGAGCACTGCACCTGACTATACAACGTGGACAACACACAGAAAAAGCATTACACACACCATAACAATTGTCAATAAAGTGTGATTTACACTGTACCTGAAAGAAGAATGTGTGTGTGTGTATTATAAAATATTTGACTATAATATACTTTTTTAAATGTAAAAAAATAGTCGATTAAAATACTCTGTATTTTTAACTAAATTCAAGCGCATTTCCTTTCTGGATGCTTTTACTATGATTGTGTGTAAGAAAATAGTAATAGTAATGTAGGAAATAATATTTATATTTGATTTTATGTGCGTCCATTTGTCACAGACATTTATGACTGAAACTAACGTAAATAAACTTAATTATAAAATTGATATGATACATTATTTCTATGATTTTATTGCATGTGATCACAGTAAATATTATGATGATCTTCCTTGAAGAAGATATTCTTGTAAATTCTGCTTTCCGAAGCATCGAAAACGGAAATGCGCTTAAATTTAGTTAAAAATGCAGACTTAATCGATCGATTAATTTTTTTTACATTTATAAAGTATATTGCAGTAAAATATTTTCTATTGTTGCAAACTATATACGGTACATTCTTCTTAAATATACTGCATAAATTACATTTTTGTGACAATTTTTATGGCGTCTGTACTACTTTTTTACGAGTTCTTCACATTGTATAGTCTGGTGTAGTGCTCCATAGGCAGTTGCTTTACTTCAACCTTAAGTCTTTAGTTACGTTTTTTTCCTTTTAACCATCCAATATTACCATGTAAGTAATAAACTGTGTGTGCATTCCACCGCACTCTACGGCTAACATAAAATATATTCTGACTATTAAGAGGAGTTTTAAAAGTGCTCACTTTACTGTGAATAGCGTATATATACACTGTTGGAATTGCATGTGGATACACGGAAACTTGTACGGAGATGTAGGGTTAATTCACGGAAGCTCTCCGTAGTTCTACGGCTTCATGTACGACACAACGCCACTAGCAATACCTCCAGCGTACAAAATCCCATCTTCACGATACTACTTCGTGTAAAGTAGTAGGTGAGTGGCGAACCGCTCGTCGGGTGCCAGTTCGTTTATTCGTGTTCAAACTCCGCTACACGGACAAAAGCTTTTGTATAACACAGTGAAACACGTACAAAACGAAAATACAACTATTTTTTTGTGCCCTCGTAGCAAGCGCCGTAACGGGACTTGAAACTAAGTTCGCAAACCAAATCAGTATTGGCGAATTAAATAGTTTAGAGAGCAGTACTTAGTGAAATATAATTTGCCTTCTCTCGCCGTATGTACAACTCTCAACTGGGCAGAAGGGGGGGGGGGGGGGGGGAGATGGGAGTGTGGTTGGAGAGGGGGGAGATATTTGGACGGCTCTTAACATCGAGGTCTTTATTGTCGGCGAGGTGAGAATGGAGCGGCTCCAAAGAGCGAGGGAAAGGGAGATCCCCGAGAAAACCCGCGGACCAATGGCATTGTCCGGCACGATTCCCACGTGAAAATCCGGGGACGAATCCGCTGGTAGTCAAACCCGGTTCGCCTAGATAGATGAATAGTCTAACCGCTATACCACCGCGGACCCTCGACTTGTGTCGTGAAATTACGAAAACATTAATTTGTATAGGCTGTTCACGGTAAAATGAGCACTTTTGAAAGCCCTGTTTAAGATCTACTTGTATACACGTAGTGTATTCCTCCGCCTCACGTAAAATTAACATTGTCAAGGGCCTCGTCACTTCATTCACGCGTCGGTCAAATGATACTGTGGAATTAAGAGAGTAAATACTTTATATAAATCTGCTAATTTTTACTCTTCGATGCATTAAAAAACCGAAAGCGAAAGAAATAATATCAAGTTATCACAAATGGTTACCTAACATTTTTTATTCGACTGTTAAGATATGGAACTAATTTCTATCCATCGTTACCAACTTTACTGGTCGAATGTCACTCGGTTATTAAAACATATGAATGCAGGTGCAGTGACTTTTCTCTAAGGTTCATTTCTAAATTGCTCACTTTATCGTGAATAGCCTTTACTACTTCAGACCGTACTCTAATGTTACTCAAACAGGACAAACGCGATTTCCTACGACAGTAGTTCAATCATTCACATGTAATAATATGCTGAGAACGTGGCTATGTTTCCTGTTTAGTGGCCACCATCACTGTGTATTAATGTGTCCTTCATATTTATGGTGAAGAGGTGTTTTCCATATTGGTTTTATGTGTATCTTTTACTGTATTCAACTAATTTTTGAAATATATATCTGTTAGGGCCTGAAACGTACGTTAATATTTTAATTGCTGGTGCTGCAGTAGGCCTAATTCTTAGAAAGAAATCAATCTTTCACGTTTGTTCATTTCATCTGATAACTTTTTAAGTTACTACATCTTCGTTAATCTTATCTTCTTATGAGTTGTAAACTGCATCTCGACAATGGCAACATTTTACTAAAGGCTGTTCGCGGTAAAATGAGCACTTTTGAAATCAACCTTAGAAAAAAGGTTACTGCCTCTGCCGGCATATATTTTAGCGGGCCCACTGAGTGACATGCGCCCAGTAAAATTTGTAGTGATGGATGGATAGTATTTCCATATCTTTTAAAGTCATATAAAAAGTGTTACGTAACCATTTGTGAAAACTTTTTTTTTTTTTTTTTAGTGCATTGAAGTGTTCAAATGAGAGCAGATTGGTAAAGTATTTAGTAATGTCATAGTTTCACTTGACCGACACATAAGTGACAAGGCCCATGGAAATGTTTGTTTCACATAAAGCGGAAAATTCACAATGTGCACACAAGTAGATTAAGCAGGGCTTAATTTCATGGTTCATCCAAGATGCTTGCAAAATTGTAAAATTAATATATAAAATTAAAATTGAAGTTAAGATGCGGTCTCTGGCTGCATGTGTTTGGTGAGCTTCGCGAAGTGTGTGCAATCGTATTGGTTCATCTTCCCTGCCGGTTGAAGTTAACCGCTAAACCGCTAAGAAACGATTCTGCACGCAAAACCAACGCCCAAGGTCTTTATTGCTTAATTCTCCTTCGTGCTACCATTCTTGTTTGGGTTAGGTCGCAGCAAGGTGATACGAGTATAGCAACTGAATTGCATTTCCTGCAGCAGCCTGAGAGTCAGGTCTTACATTGGCGATTTGCAGAATTACCTCGCGGGGTAAGGGGAACGAACTGCTACAATAATATACGCTGTTTCATATAACTTCAATAAAATTCGATAGATGTTGTGACCACTTTATAGTCATGCGTCGGTCAAGTAAAATTAAGATAGTAAATATTTTGCAAAATTTGCTCATTTTTACTTTTCGATGCATTAAAAAAAACAGAAAGCGAAAAAAATAATAATTTAAATGATCACAAATGGTTACCTAACCCTTTTTTAATCGGCATTAAGATAACGAATTATTTTCCCTCAATCGTTACTAACTTTACTGGGCGCATGTCACACAATGCACCCATTAAAATATATGCAGGTAGGAACAGTGATTTTTTCCTAAGGTTGAATTCAAAAGTGCTCACTTTATCGTGAACAGCATTTATACGGCTCGTCATTCATGGCGCGATTACGCTCGCACTCGTGCGCGCACGCACGCACACACACACCTTGATAGCGTCTTTGATACACAGGAAACGGGTTTCTGTAAGTCACACATTAAATGTAAGCTAGCAGAGTAATTGTACAAGTACAGGAGTTAATGTGGAGATAAGGAAAGCCACTTGAAACAATATCGAGTGACAACAGTTTAAGTACACCGGAAAGCACATAGCAAAACGTAGTTTTTTGTATGTGGGAGTAGGAGTTGAATATGTTATGTTCCGCGCCCACACGTAATGGTCACCCACGACTTCTTTGCCTGCCTCGTGCACAAGAGGAAGAGGGGCTTTGTAATTGTTTGGCTCTGGGGATACGTGGTTGCTGAGCTAAACGTTTGTGGTGTAGCTGAGTATAGGCGCGTGCTCGCCTTGTAAACACAGTTCTCTGTTAGAGGACACGGAGCTCGCCCTACGTCGCTTGTCCACACATGAAGGGTGGCGGCTGGCACCTTTATATTCAGTGAGAAAGCGGCAATGGTGACTTTTCCCCCAGTACATTTTGTCAGGAAACAGCAGGTAGTTGGGCTTAACGTCTCGTCGACAGCGAGGTCATTAGAGACGGTGCAAGTTGCACAGTGAAGAGGGATTGGGGAAGGAATCGGCCATGGCCTTTGTTTGGGACCCTTGGAGTGATGGCCGGATCGGGAGTCGAACCCGGGTCCTCCCGAATGCGAGTCCAGTGAGCTACCACTGCGCCACCTTACTCGGTCAAATGCGCAGGGAAGTTCTGAACTTTGTATAGTCGCGACACTAACATTCCTATATCTGCAGCTTGATGTGTGGTATTATTTCCTACAGTGTGTACGTTAAAAACCTCTATTACAATTTAGGAAGTTTACCAGAACATTTTTTACAGTGTTGCTTTACGATACAGGTTTAGCGTCGATTTTAATTGGAGATTTATATAAGTACGTAAGTCGTCACGACAATTCCTCCCTCCTGTTATTCCAGCTTGTTAATTACACTGTGGTATATCCATTACAAGTGCTTGCGGTAAAACATTAAAACATATTTAGCAATAAATTGTCCGCACAACTCACCCACAGTTTCTGAACAGCGGAAAAAAAGCCTTATTTTAGCTGGTTTACGGCCACATTTCAACCACTTTTCAAAATACATTTTCGTTACTGCATACTTAATAATTGCAGGGTGTTGACAGCAAATATGGTAAAAATTAATGCCACATCCTTAACATGTCTTTAAAAATGTAATGCTTATATCCGTAAAAAGCTGAAGTTTGTTTTTATATTTATTAACTTTAGGAGTAGAATACATTTTATAATATATGTTATGTATAATATCTATACATATATAATGTGAGTTTTTTATAGTTACTTGTGTAAGGGTGTACATAGTCACTGGATTAAACTTTTCTTCGGATTACATAATGCATAAACTAGCATTCCGTCATTTCTCCTTTCTTTTTTATCTACGGGCTGTCTTACATTCCTTCCCAAGAGCTGCAGTAGCTGAGTGGGTTAAGAACCTACAAGTGGGGCCGCAGTAGATCAGTGTGTAGAAAATCCCAATAGTGGGATCCGCAGTAGCCCAGTGGTTGGAGTACCCAATAGTGGGGCTGCAGTAGCCCAGTGGTTGAGTACCCAATAGTGGGGCCGCAGTAGCCCAGTGGTTGAGTACCCAATAGTGGGGCCGCAGTAGCCCAGTGGTTGGAGTACCCAATAGTGGGGCCGCAGTAGCCCAGTGGTTGAGTACCCAATAGTGGGGCTGCAGTAGCCCAGTGGTTGTAGTACCCAATAGTGGGGCTGCAGTAGCCCAGTGGTTGGAGTACCCAATAGTGGGGCTGCAGTAGCCCAGTGGTTGGAGTACCCAATAGTGGGGCCGCAGTAGCCCAGTGGTTGGAGTACCCAATAGTGGGGCCGCAGTAGCCCAGTGGTTGGAGTACCCAATAGTGGGGCCGCAGTAGCCCAGTGGTTGGAGTACCCAATAGTGGGGCCGCAGTAGCCCAGTGGTTGGAGTACCCAATAGTGGGGCCGCAGTAGCCCAGTGGTTGGAGTACCCAATAGTGGGGCTGCAGTAGCCCAGTGGTTGGAGTACCCAATAGTGGGACCGCACGCGAAGCACCGTGTAAAAGCTAGTATATTATATAGTAGCACCAGGTGGAAGAATAAACCATATTAAAGATGAAGTAGACCGACCTTTCTCTGCCGAGAATGACCCCTACATCGACTGTTGATTAAAAAAGAAACTGTTTAATTCGCACGTTTAAACGATGATGTTCAGTTTTGTTTTTCAAAAATAACATTTGTGTTGCTTTATTTGATTGTATTTGCGTTTACGGCTTAGTGAGAACTATTGTACTAGCATATGAGAGCACTTACTGAAGTAAATAGCCTACGTACCTTAGCCGAAGTTCAGTGGTTTTGACAGTTTGTGTAGGAAGAAAAACAGTGTAATGTTGCGTCTACAAATACTAGTCATTGCGCTGATAGCAACATCAGACAGAATGTACATACAACACCGATAGTTAAAACTAGCATACTTACATTCACGAAGTAATTAACGCTGGAAAAGAAAAACTGCCGGCAAGTTCTTCAAAGTAAATAATCGCATCGAGAAACCATGGAAAATGATTAATTTAATTGGTGAAAATAAGGGATTCGCACGTTTCTTGCCTATAGCTGGGGACGTGCGGTTTTCCTTTAAAGACCAGTTGAACTACAAAACACTTGTTCATATACACTTTCGTGGTTGGATGATGTCACGTATCTGTCCGCGAATCACGGAAGTTCATTATCGTAGTACTTTATTCTGATTGGCCCAGTGAAATAAGAACATGTCTTCTCACGTAGACACGCAGCCAATAAGCAAAGGAAGTTATGGCTGTGGACGTAGGATATTGAACTGTAGCACGAGCATAAATATTTTCGCCAAGTATACGTGTCCTCACGTATAGCTGTTATACTAGTTTTATTTTTGTAAACTAACTTACATTAAGCAAGTTAGTTAACGCAATAACTTCCGCCCTCTCTCGCTTCAGTCAGGGCTTTCTCAAAAATAAGTGCGTGTTATTAAGAGACCTGAAGGGGGGAGGGGAGATTCTGCCAGGTTGACATGTATACCAATTTGACGGAAACAGTAATATTGTTAATAATTAATAGGTGTCGCCACTATACTAAGTACTTTTTTTTTCGACAAAATATTCACTTTAAAACAAGACTACAAAATGAAGCTACATATTCGATCCCAGATTTAACCGGAAACGTTCGACTTTTGTTTCATCGGTGAAAAAAAGGGGGGGGGGGGTTATGACCTCTGTAAACTATTCCGCCACCTTGTTACTGGTTACATCACTGCTTCGTTGTATCCTTTTGTTAATCGTTTTGGTTTACTTTGTATTTACCAAACAGTTACACTGATTTTGACGCTAAAATAACCATACAGAACTATTACAGCACTGTTTTTTTATTATTGTCAGAAGTTTTATTAATTAAAAATGAGCGAGATATTTGCTGAAATGTTTAATTTCTTACGCGGCGCTGACGTCACGCTGCCGCTGTACAGTATCGCCACAGAATAGACCAGTAAACAGACGAAATGGCGTGGCGCTTCCTGTGATGCGGGCGTACCCATTCTATGATTGGCTGCCCGAGGCTCTGGGAGTGGGCCTCGTGTCTTGATTGGCTACTGCGTGTCGCCCGATGTGCTGGGCCGCCGACCAGCGAGTAGGTTTACCAGACGCTGATTGGCGAACGGCGCTCCGTCGTCTTGCTTGCCAGCGACGCCATCTTGTTGGCCAGTGTTGCGGCTGACTCACCTCTGTATTGTTAAATAACGTATGTCAACAGTAAACTGACCTCTCTCGGAAACTCTACTTAACACATTCAGGTCTGCACATATTTACTACACCGTAAAAAAAAAGGGAAAATTACCTGACAAGGGTAAGGTAATATTCGCAAACTTGTGGGGAAGCATAGTTTTTCTTACGTGTAAGGTAACAGTACCGCACTCTGGAGTAAAATTCACGTACATGGTAGTGGAAAATCCCATACATGGATGAGAAGATTACCTTACGACGCGTGCATCTCTTCAGTAATCTCTCTACAGTTTGTGGGGGGGGGGGGGGAGAAACCATCCTTTAACACGCTTATATTCACTGATGCTGTCACGATGTCGTGGTGTAATGAATAGCGCATCGGCCTATCGTGATAGAGGACCATGGTTTGCGCCCATCCACTAGCAAGTGTCGAGTATTTTAGTGTTGAGGTTTCGGTTGCTATTTGTCATAGGATCTAGATAGTAAAATAATTAATAGTACCAATACTTCTGGTTAATTTTAAATATTATTAAGTGTGCTTACTGTGATATCATATACATCGTTTCTTCATTGGCTGATTATCATCCACTGGGGTCGCAGAGCTGATTATGCTCCAATCAAATGCCTCTCTTTCACCGTGTAAAAAGTTTACAGTCAATCGGGCCTTTTTATAAGGGTATGATAAAAAGTAAAATTTTTTTTCAGGAAAACTGTAGCTGCTGAGTTAATGTATTGTATTGTTCTTGTAAGATCCTATGAAATACTAGCGGAACAATGGCTGTTTAGCCATGCGAGTTTGATTTTCAAGGACGGAGAAAATTTTAAACTGGCGTTGCTTGAACCTAGCTCGAGAATAGTCCAGAATGTGTTGAGGATCTACTTCTACGCACATTGTGTGTTCGTCCACCATATTTAAAATTATCGTTGTCGTAGGCCTGATCTCTTAATTCATGGGTCGATCAAAATATGTGAAATTATTAGAAAAGGAAATATTTTGCAAATGTGTTCATTCTTACATTTTTACGCATAAGAAAGCAAAATATGTAATTTCAGTATTCACAACTGGTTTAGCTAACACTTTTGATTCAGCTTTGAGATATTGAACTATTTTCTCCTACGTGGTTCCCAACCTCGCTGACCTTATGCCAGACACTGTGGCCATTTAAATAGCATGCAGACAGCATAGACAGAAGGCGAGGTAAACAGATTATTCGTCTTCTGCGCATGTACCCACCCCAAAGCAACGCAACTTTCGAGTCACGTGGTCAATGTTGATGAACGTGTTGCTTATATATTTTTAAGTTATAAGCACCTTTATATGAAAAAAAAAATACTTTCACCAATTTTAATTTAATCAATTTGATTTACAAATTGGTTAGAGGAAATATAAATTCATCTTAAGGGGGCTGCCTACTAGGCGCTAGGAATGTGTTGCAGTGTGTTGGGAAATCTGTTTTTTTTTTTGACAAAACTATTCCACGTGCGTCCAATGTGCTAATTTACGAAAAGAAAACAAACTTCAGGCGATGACGGAATGTCGCTTTCAAGACACTACGCATGTTAGAACCACTATTTCCAAGCCCTCCAACATAGATAAAAACAAAACAGCCTTTTCAGACTGCCGTATGTCGAAATGCGCTGACCGAATCTACGTGAAACTGAGATACAATCCTGTATTGAACTTTACATTAGACTTTCCATCAGTAAAATAATACAGTCACCGCTTAAAGTCCCATAAAAGAAACGGTTCGACGAAAAGCTTGCGCGCTAGTTTAGTGCTTCGCGCATAGTGGCGATTCGACACTTGATGCGCGTGCGTTCGCTGGCTTCTGTGCCATGTCGCGTCAGGTAGGCGGCCCCCTTAAATCACTTGTTTACTAAACAGTGGTCTAACCTCAAATCCGTGCCACGGCGTTCTTGATAGTCGTATTGGCAGAAAAGCAGTTCAATGTTGGGACTCTGAGATTGGTTTTGCACAGCCAGTGATATCGTTCTACCTCATGCTTCACGCTACGGTAGAGATGATCTTAAACGATATTTGCAGATATCTGCGAAAACTGTTACTGTGACAGATAAATGTAAGTGATTTATACCTGTGGTTTTGTCACAGTATCAAAAATAAAAATACATTATTGTGACAATCGTGACGATAAAATTACCAGTGTTGATTTTAAAAATTCCTATACGTAATTATGATAAAGATCACATTATCAGTTTTGATTTGAAAACGCTTCTATTTAAGTATAAATGTAGGCCTATATGTACCTTTTCCGACAATTTTAATTTTTCATTTCTAAGATTTTTGCTGCAGCAGGAATCGCAGAACCGTGAGCGTGTGTGAATGATACGATATCGCAGTCACGGATACTTCATCAATAAATGTGTCGCAGATATAGCCCGCGATAAGGAATATCTTTGACAAAGTAACACACTCTAAGAAATTATTCGGAAATTTACTATACTTGTGTTATACGCTTAGTGAGAAAGCGGAATTGGTAATTTTTTCGGGTATACATTAGTTTTAGCGTTCCTATGTCTGCAACTTGATGTGTGGTATTATTTCGGTACACTGTATTGGTTAAAAACTTCCATAACAGTTTTGGAAGTTCACCAGAAAATTGTTTAACAGTGCAGGCTGCGATTTATCGGCCATATATATATATATATATATATATGCAGGTATAGGAGCAGTAACTTTTTTTCAAATGTTGGTATCGGATGTGCTGAATAAAACGTGTAAAAGCGACATCGTTGACGTCAAGGAGGGAGAGGCGACAGTATCTGGCACACATGAAGAGGGGGAAGGGGGAGGGGAGGTCTGGGCGATGGAACTTGATTGGCAGGGGCACGCAAAGTCTGGTGCGGGACGCGCTGCCATTGGCGGGGCGTGCCCGATGGTAATGGAGCTCGTGTTTCAACTTGCTGCTCCAGCCCCAGAGCATGTTGTTTCCACAACTTCCCATAGTTCCCCAGGGAGCCGGCGCCATTTCTCAGGTTAGTAATCCCAGAACGTTAGGCTGCCAGTAAACTTGCCTTTTTGGCTGCCTCAAAACACTGAGCAAATGTTCTCCTTGTTATTTGCAGTGTCCCAGAACTTCAGAGTAATTAGGTACTCTGACCATCTTGCCAGACACACCCGGGAAAATTACAAATGAGTGATAAAATACGTATTTGTAATTAAAAGTTAAGTCATATAAAAAGGTTGGATTTTTTTTTAACCTAATATTTATGATTTTCTTGCGGTAAATAAAACTGTGTATATATAACTTTATTTTTTGAAAATAATTGATTTGGGGAAAATAGGTGTGTTTTTTTTTTTTACTTACGTTGATTGCTTGATCAGTAGCATGCTATTTACATCATGCTCGTTCCAAAACCACGTTTACTCATACTTTCATCTGTTGTCACTCTGTTACTTTACTCTAATCTCGGAGTAACGTTTTGAAACGCCACCATTGTTCAGGCATAGTATGTAGTATTATTTGGTATGCAGTATATTGCCTCTGCTTGTGATCCTGAGGCCGCCATTTCAGTTCCTAAGCTCTTTATGTTAAGGGTATTTACTAGTAAAATATTGTGTGTAAAATCACGATTTGTGCGGCTATTATCCTATTAAATTCAGGCTGTTAAGAAATTGCCATGATATATTTCGAGAGGTAATTTCTGAATACAACTTGTAGCTTAACTCAATTCCTAAGGGAGATTATACGCACTTGAAAATCGAGCTTAGAAATGGAATTTTGGTAAAATATAATAAATGGCGTGGAATTAAACCAATATTTTTTGGATAAAGTTCAGTGTTATCGAGACCTTCAACATATGAAAAACAGATGTTAAGACCTCTTCTTCCTTCATAAAAATAAGATATTACCACCCCCGTATTGCATACAATGCTTTTGCCTTCACGTTTTATAGAATTTTGATGACGTTTTACTGAGCAGTACGTGAACGTCCTACTTATAAAAAAAATTAATTATGAAGTAACGAGTTTTTTTTTGGTAACTTAGCTTCCTTTCAAGAGCGGAGGAGGCGTTACATCTCATGCGATTTTCAGAAAATCTTGCGAATTATGCATAATTACTGGTTAAAACCATATTCAAGTTGTTTTGGTGCACAGAATAATTCGTATGATGTCTATGCCCAACGGGTCCTATTCTCGAAAATAATTTCTGGGAAAATGCAAATGAAAGGTGAAGGGGGACCTATGAATAAGCGAAAAAAAATTGCGTAGTAATTTTCCGTTGGAGATCTGGTTCAGTAAGTAGCTCTTGAACAGATAAGAATTCCTTACGGGTGAAGTGATGGGGTGCCAGTGATATGGTTAATGTGATCGATCGTGTCGTAGCTAGACTCCAGTTGCAAAGGCCATCAACCACATTGTCGAAGATGGTCGCACACTCCATTTTGGAGTCTTTGATTTTTAGTAAATTAGAAAATACTGGAGGGGGTAATCAAAGCACTAACGTAATTAAAATTTGCAATTGTATTACTTATGTCAAAGCTCTGGTTGAATTGTTCAGTAACATCTTTGCTGCTGGGCAAGGCACCGTTGGTTTGCGGTTGAGTCTGTCTGAAACCGATTTGAAACAAAAACCCTGCCGTAACTGCGATTATATGCTGTTCACGATAAAGTGAGCTGTTTTGAAAGCCCCCTCATTTGGAATATTAATTAATAAATATATTTGATTATAACCGTATACATAAACTTCCCAGTGCGGTGGAATATATAAACTGCCTTTATTACTTACATGGCAATATTTACTTAAAAAGGTGGTTAAAGGATAAGAAACGGCTAAAAGGAAAAACTAGGGCCTCAAAAGTTCTCACTTTACCGTAAACTGCCTATATTTTAAAATACACACTGATTAACGTTCTCCCAGTAAAGTTGGCAGTCATGTAAGAATTAGTTCCATTTTTAAGCGCGTTTGACGTGGGAGTTATCTCCGAGTTCTCCCGCTCTAGCATTCTGGTGCTGCCCCATACCCGCCTCACTTCACCCTCACCGGCTCTCAAGACCTCGATATTAAGAGCCGCCCAAGTTTGTCCACTCCAGCCAACTGTTCATCGCAAGAATGAAAGTAACGAGCGGATGCCAGTAGCCCAGGCATATGATGGCGGCACAGTAGGTGTGAAGTGTTCGGGTGTAACAATTACGCAATCCGAAGGAATGCGAAATCCGTTCTGTGCACAGTTTCCGACGTAATTTTTCTTCCTTACGTAACCGAAGCAATTAATTTTTCCATTTTCCAGTTCACTGCTTTTTAGTTGCCATTTGGTGTAGAAGCGTGAATAATGCAATTGGTGGAAAAAAGGATGGGGCGGGGGGGGGGGGAGGGGGTGTCCAAGCAGTACATGTTGCATGAACAAAGAAAGTTGAGTACCCAGGTCGGTGCATAATCGTGCAAGTCCCTTGTGGTCAAGGGATTTTCGTAAACGTTAGGTGAGCCGGCAATGCTCGTTTAAATATCACGCCTTTTTAAAAGCAGTTTCGCACATAATATGTAAATTGTGGTGACTTTTTTTTTTTTTTGTGTTATCGGTAGTGGTTTGAGTATAGATACTTCATCTACGAATGCTTTTTTTTTTTACACGTCGCTAGGGGGCTTAGAATCAACCTCCCACCTGTTCACTATAACCTCCTTTGGGTGGCCTTGCAGCAATGTGTGTGTGCAGTTCACAGTCTTGCCACGACCCGCCAAGTAGAGTCACAAGGGTAAGTGCATAGAGGCGAATTGTCGTGGCGGTTCTCTCCATGTCAGCGTACTCGACTCTCTGATTGGCTGCCGTGGGCTCAGGGAATGGACCTTTTGTTTGTCTAGCTACTGCCAGACTGTCTTAGGGAGGTTCCCTATTGGCCGGCAGGTTACCGGGCGCTGATTGGTGGAACGGGGTTCCAACATGACGCTGGCGTGCGCGGCAGAAGTTCACCTCGACTTTCTAAACTATAGCTACTTGTTACTTCCAACTTCCCTGAAGCCCTAGTATAGGCTGTTCACGATAAAGTGAGCACTTTTGAAGGCCCTTATACATTTTTCCTGTCATCCAATTTCCATCTTCCTGGTGCTTTTTATTATAAACATTGCATTGTGACAAACACAGTGTATACATTTCACCACAATTAAAATTTCATGCCAGAGGCTGCAATAAGATATATTTATTATCGGTTAATGCCTGTTGCAAGGTCCTGAAGAAGTGTTCACGTTATCGTGAACAGCGTATAAAGTTTTCCTCCCCCTTCGCGCGCTCTCATCACAGTGTACGGCGACGTGGTCCTGAGGAGAAGTAGAGGTTGGCTTGTTTCTCGACCGAACCACGCTTCCTCTGGGAAGTGATGGTCTCGCGTGGTTGGGGGGGCTTAAAAAGTGCTCACTTTACCGTGAACAGCCTAGCTGTGAGCTTGGAGCTGGTCTCCTGAGATGTTAGCTGAATGCACCTCCACGTATCTCAATCCTCGTAAACTGAGAAAAGGGTTTTGTTGAATCAAACAATATTTGTTTTGTGCAACAAAATTATTTGTTGCTGAAACGAAATATTTTGTTGTTCTCGTTTGTTTGCCCCAAACTGTTAGATTTGGTTGGTGTAACTAAATATTTGTTAGGCTACACGCACATTAAACAGTTTGGGCCGATATTTAAAAAATGCTGCTAGTTCGACCTAGTTTCGACCCTAGATCACCTGCGTCCGAGCGCTACGCCTTAGTAATCTCAGCTAATGTGACAACTGATGACGCCGGAAAGCTTTTATATACATACACTGCAAATATTGGGTAACGTGTGTAAACAAATATGTCAAGTTTTACAGCTTTACTTGTCAGTTTCTTGTTGCATTGTTTTATTAATGTGTTTATACGATTGTTAACCATTAATATATGTACTAACAAACACGGTAACTATCCTAATTGTCACAAAAAATAAAAACAAACTCTCGAGCTGTATTTTCGAACGAAGTCAGTCAAATGAGTGGCCAAACATACGTGCACATTTGATTCAACAAAATATTTAGTCAACAGTCTAATTTTTTTTGGCCCAACACAGAGATGTTCAAACATATATTTTGTTAGACGAACAAACGTAATTTTGTTGCTTTTCAAATTTTGTTTGGGCAACTAAATATATATTTGGTCGTATACAAACAAAAATTTTGTTCATTTTCTGTCAGTGTACATTTGAAGGGTGGAACTCGTCTGAGTGTCGTGTTGCCGTATCAGCAGGAGGTCGGACACAGCCGTTTGGCGGAGTATACCCCGTCATGGCGACCGGGAGGCGGCTATGCCGTATTGTCCATAAAGTATTCCTCCGCCTCATGCGAACAAAGCACAACTAGGTAGAGACAATCACAGCAAAGGGCCAGCGCACCGCATTCTTGCGCACTCACTTCAATAATATTTTGTTTAAGAACTATTTCTTACTTAAGGCTGTTTATAGTGAGCTCTTTTGAAATTAACCTTAGAAAAAAATCCCTGCCTCTTATCAGCATATATTTTAACGGGCGCACTGAGTGAAATCCGCCCAGTAAAGTTGGTAACGATGGATGGGAAGTAGTTCCGTATCTTAACGTTTTAGGCAACCAGTTGTGATAAGTTAAATTGTTTCTTTCACTTTCTGTGTTTATTAATGCATCGAAGGGTAAAAATGTGCAGATTAGTTAAATATTTACATTCCTAATAATTTCACATACGGCGTAAGAATACACAACGTGCATACAAGTAGATCTTAAGCAGGGCTTTCAAAAGTGCTAATTTTACCGTGCATAACTATAGGCATTCACAAACACACACATTTTCTCTTTAGCTTTATTCATATTAACTATGTGTAAAATATTATAATTTATAGATAACATGCAGGCAAAAGTCCAGTATAACAAAAAGTAATGTACTTTCATGTTAACACGTATAAAACGCTTGTGACATGTGACATATTTAGGACGTCATACACGGGTATTTTTCAAAGAATTTCGCTGTGGCACGCGAGTTCGCTTGTCGCGTGTGAGGAAGCTAAGTGTGGGACGACGTACGGCGCCGGGGGACGTGGTCGTGTGAGGAAGCTAAGTGTGGGACGACGTAAGGCGCCGGGGGACGTGGTCGTGTGAGGAAGCTAAGTGTGGGACGACGTACGACGTCGGGGGACGTGGTCGTGTGAGGAAGCTAAGTGTGGGACGACGTAAGGCGCCGGGGGACGTGGTCGTGTGAGGAAGCTAAGTGTGGGACGACGTACGGCGCCGGGGGACGTGGTCGTGTGAGGAAGCTAAGTGTGGGACGACGTACGGCGCCGGGGGACGTGGTCGTGTGAGGAAGCTAAGTGTGGGACGACGTAAGGCGCCGGGGGACGTGGTCGTGTGAGGAAGCTAAGTGTGGGACGACGTACGGCGCCGGGGGACGTGGTCGCGCGCGGAGTTTCGCAATCGGCGCCGCTCGTTGTTTTACATTGGCGAACAATGCGGCGACGTGGCCGCTTGTGTAAACGTTCTCGTCCGAGTCGCTAAGCGCGGGTGAAAAAAAAAAGGGTTGGGGGGGGGGGGGGGGGCTAAATTTTTCTGCTGATCGTCGGGAGTGTCTGTAAGCACGTAGCGCTGCAGTTTTTGTCCTCCTCCTCCTCCACCTCCTCTCCTCCTTCCGCGATCAGCTTGTAGCGTGAGGACGTTTCCACTGTCCCCGGGCGGCCATTGTGCGCTCGCAGCATGCTCGAGTCGTGTCCGATATTCTGACGACGCGGCAACATGACCCCGGCCCGGCCGTAGCCGCGTCGGCGTCCGATTGCTCTCTCTGGCGACCCGCACGGCTGCCAACCTCGCTATAATACATTATTAGTACAGACCTGCAGAATTCGCGTTATTATTTGGGGACACGTTATACATTATAAACACTCTTACCTTTGTGATACTGTATCTGATATGCCCTGGGTGACGCTGCGCCTATCATTGAACACTTCCCAGTTGTCTGCCCTAATCACGCGCAGTCCAGTTAGAAAGGGCGTGGCTTGACATCCATGCAGCAGCCAATGGAAAAATGACGCTGGCTCCGGTACGTACATTACTGTGAAAGTCCAGCCTGATGCCAAATTACAACGCGAATTTTGCATGTCTCTAATTATTAGACACCAGAATTTCGCGGGGAGGGGGTGAATCATGACCAATCGTATTTCATAAAGCCCCTGTCACATTGTCAAATTCTCGCCTTTAACTATATTTGACAATAAAATTTTAAGACAAAATACGGCCATCAAAATTTTCTTTCCAGCAAATTTTATCAAATAGTCTACAATGCGTTTGTAAATGTGCCACGCCATCAAATTTTTTTACTGGGAGAATCTAATTTTATTTATTATTTAAAAATTATTTTAATCGTGAGATGATGCTTTTGTTTTTCAATATTGTCCATTACAGGAATAAATGTAAAGAATTTTGTAATCTATTTTCGCTTCTTTAGAGAATTCAAAATTTATATATCAGAAGATGTTTCCTGCACAATTAAATGTAATGTCCCAAAGTTCGTAATATTGTGCGCAATATTCGCTTAAAATAACATGCCTGCCCTGGCGGCATGTACATAATCAATTTATTATCTTCATAACGTACTTCGTTTCCAGCAATAGTTAGTTATTTTAAAGTTTCTTGACGTCCATTTTTGTCGTGCACAATTCTGATTGGCTGAGACCTTCAAACATGAAATACATTTTAGAACCTGTCCAATATTCAAATGTTTGATGGAAACTGAAGTCATCCAACGTTCTCAGACAAATATGGCGGCGTTTATGACGTTTTCATGATGTCATATCATAACTGTCCAACTTTATTTGACCAAACTTATAGGAAGCAGTTTGACGTAAAAAATGGACAGTATGACTGCCTTCACACTTGCTCAGATATACTTTCTTCATTGGATTATTTACGTTTTGTGCTTCTTAAGCGTAGCAAACGAAACAGTCCGTCTACAATATATATTAGCGTGAAAGAAAAAAAAAAAGGGGGGGGGGGGTGATTTTCTAACCAATTAGAAAGAGCAAACCAAAAGGAAATAATTTTCCCAGTGCAATAACTTTGATATGCATAAGTTGGCTACAGCATTTTTATGACGCTTCACATTCTTATTGGCTGGCGTTAAAAACTTTGCCTAAGATACTTGGAGATGATACCTTAGTCACGTCAAATGCTAGTTGTGGAAGTCGCAATCTCAAATACAGGTTTTATAGGCTATTCCAGGTGAAGTGGGCACTCTTTAATTCGTAGTAATAGTCGATAAGTAGCCTGAGACGTTAACTTTCATGTGCGGTGGAGTTTATTACTTACATGGCTATATTAGTTTCAGTAAGGGGGTTAAAGATTAACTATAACTCTCTTCACGGCTGGAAGAGACTTTCTTGGAATCTTTCAGACTCCTATTTTAAGCAATAAATAAAAAAAAATACGTTAAAAGTATTTCTTCTATCCGTGCTGCCAAACTAACTGAAACCTTGCCAGTCACTGTTTGTAGTAGTCTTTTCAAGTTGTGAACAGACTATAGGGTCTCAAGTGCTCACTTTACCGTGAACAGTCTATACTTCATTATGCTATGCATGTTATGTGCACCATGTCGATTTTGTCTGCTCGCAAATTACAGACGCACGCTACAGGAGTAACGTAATTCTGATTGGCTATCCCAGTAAGAAAATGCTTTCTCGTAAAGATACGTAACCATTAAGCAGGAGTAAATTGCTGATACACCAGTAGGCAGGGTGTTGAATTATAATATGCGCGGAAATCTTTTCGCGAATTTCAGGTGTGCCTAATAACTAGGGATAGGAACATTTCAGGACAAGATAGACGTCAAACACTTGTATACAGAAGTTGACTTTACAATAGGATCGCAGTTTATTAGACACGCCCTGGACGACTCTGAGCCAATAGCAGACTTGCAAGGAAACAAGTAGCGAGTGCCATACTGCCAGGTGTGAAGTAACACTGGCTCCTCTATGGGGCAGCAGCCAATGAACAAACAACTGAGGCTCAAGTATACACATGACTGTAGAGTCTAGTCTACTAAAGTAATTGAATTCGCGAATTTTTCCTATTCCTACTAATAACACAGGCCAGCGATGGAAAAACTGTTTTGATAATATTATCTCGTTCATGTAACGGACTAATTCAAGCTTCACATTTTTCATCTGTAAGGGAATTCTTTACTTCATAACTACTAATTGTGGGGAAAAACAGTGTGGAATACTTGTGCACTCGTCACAGTGACAATGCTAGCGCTGCGCCGCACAGGTGGGAAAAACAAACCAGCTCCTTCATGATAAAGAGGAGAAGGGTCTGTATGGCTATTGGATGACATTGAGTAAGTTTAAGCATTTTAGAAATATTCTAATACAATCTAGATTTACAATTGTTTATGTTAAATAATATACCCCCGAATAATTTATAGCAACAACAGTAAAAAGGCATCTCCCAAATATGTTAGGATATCATCAATTATGAAAAAAGTTTTTAATGGTTTAAACTTTTGCAGGCTTATGTAATTATATTATATATTTTATATAAAGGCTGTTCACGATAAAGTGAGTACTTTAGAAGAAATCAACCTTAGAAAAGTCGCTGCCCCTGCCTGCATATATTTTAACGGGCGCCCTGAGTAACATGTGCCCAGTAAAGTTGGTTGAGATGGATTAGAAGTAGTTCCATATTTAACGTTGAGTAAAAAGTGTTACGTAACCATTTACGGTAACTTAATTTTCTGTTGTTTTAATGAATCGAACTGTAAATATTAACAGATTTGTGAAACATTTACTTTTATAACAATTTCGCAGTTTCACTTGACCGACGCATGAGTAAAGTTATGAGACCCATGACAATTTTAATCATACATAAGGCGGAAGTACACACAACGTGCACACAAGTAGATCTCAGGCAGGGCTTTCAAAAGTGCTCATTTTACCGTGAATGGCCTATCATTTCTGTCATTTTATCGTGCAGTGTATATTCTATTCGCGGTTTCCTCTCACGTTTTGAATCAAACCTCTGGAAAAATTACCCCATTTATGATGTGCTTGGTTGTTTTCTAAAAGTACCGTTTTTTTTTTGGTTGAATTGAATTTTCACTCATTTTATTTATAAATTAATATTTAGTTCATAATCAGTAGTAGTGAAAATATGCTAAAAATGTGTGTATTGGCAATGCCTAGTAAGAAATAGTTGCCATGCACTGTTTGCATAAGAATGCAGTGCGTTGGCCCTCTGGTGTAATTTTCTAGAGTCGGTTAAGCTTTGTTTGCACGGAGTGAAAGAATATCCTGGAAGTTGAACTGTAGCAGGGCTTCAGAAAATTCGGGAAGTAACAGTGAATGGACTATATAAAGTAAGTACTTTTAAAACAGAACTTCGAAAAAATATTATATTCTCGTAACTGCTTAGAATATACAGTTCATTACACACAGTCTAGTTTGCTTTTGAATAAAGTAAGCCATAGAAGGCAGTAATAATTAAAATCAGAAATTGGCGAAAGAAATACAAAAATGGGGTTTGGAAATTTTATGAATAATACGGTAACAGCAAATCTGTAAGAGAATTTTTTTGTTTTCGCTTTCTGATGTCTGCCGATCTTGTCACGTAGAATATTTACTCCTAATGTCAATCTTCACCTACGGAATTAACATACTATTGAATATCGAGACTTCAGTTTATAAGTGCGAGTTTTGCTGTAATTTGGTTTTCAACGCAGAAATTATTTATAGGGTTTACCATGAAGACCTTGTTTTTACGCGTCTTATATAAATCTTTTTACTTAAGGCGCCCGTCTACCTGGCGCTTGGAGCGCGTTGCAGTGTTCGAAATACTAGCTTCCTTACGAGACTGTTAAACTCGCGTCCAGTATACTGACCTGCGAAAAGAACACACATTTCAGACGAGGGCTGTTGAGTGTTTTCAAGACCTCGCGTTATTTATTATAAGCACCTTCAGAGCACGCCAAAATGGCTAAAAACGGCTTTTTCAAAGCGCTGTATCTCAAAATGTGTGCGTCAGATGCATACAAAACTAGTCAAAGGGTATGCATTGAACCTTCCTACACACTTTCCACCAATAAAATATTATGGTCGCCGCTGAAAGTGTCATAGATACACGCAGCATGACGAGAACACTGCACGCCAGTTCAGAGCCTTGCGCTTAGAGGCGATGGGAGACTTGATGCGCGTGGCAGTGTCGCCTTTATCGCGCCCTCGCCTCTCGGCTTCACACGCGGAAAAAAGCTGTAGATAAACGGGCGTCTTTAATTTATTTTTTAAAATGATGGGTTTTGCGCAAAAATAAATTCGCGTGGTGCGATCTACGAGATGTACTTAGGAATAAATACCGATAAGTAGTGGATGTGGAGACACACACACTATTTTTTTCCAGCTCTTTCTCTGTATGCGCGTGCGTGTATATATACGGAAATATCTAAAACGTTTATTTCATAGTAGATAAACCAGAACGTGGTCCCACGCGGGAAATGTGAACCTCGCCAGTTCCTCGACCACGCCCTGTAAAGGCTGTTCGCGATAAAGTGAGCACTTTTGAAATCAACCTTAGAACAAAGTCACTGCTCCTACATGCGCACTGAGTGACATGCGTCCAGTAAAGTTGATAACGATGGAGGGGGGAGGGAAGTAGTTCCATATCTTAACGTCGAATAAAACGTGTTGGGTAACTATCTGTGATGACATACATAGTTTCCATTGCTTCACTGCTCCTACATGCGCACTGAGTGACATGCGTCCAGTAAAGTTGATAACGATGGAGGGGGGAGGGAAGTAGTTCCATATCTTAACGTCGAATAAAACGTGTTGGGTAACTATCTGTGATGACATACATAGTTTCCATTGCTTCACTGCTCCTACATGCGCACTGAGTGACATGCGTCCAGTAAAGTTGATAACGATGGAGGGGGGAGGGAAGTAGTTCCATATCTTAACGTCGAATAAAACGTGTTGGGTAACTATCTGTGATGACATACATAGTTTCCATTGCTTCACTGCTCCTACATGCGCACTGAGTGACATGCGTCCAGTAAAGTTGATAACGATGGAGGGGGGAGGGAAGTAGTTCCATATCTTAACGTCGAATAAAACGTGTTGGGTAACTATCTGTGATGACATACATAGTTTCCATTGCTTCACTGCTCCTACATGCGCACTGAGTGACATGCGTCCAGTAAAGTTGATAACGATGGAGGGGGGAGGGAAGTAGTTCCATATCTTAACGTCGAATAAAACGTGTTGGGTAACTATCTGTGATGACATACATAGTTTCCATTGCTTCACTGCTCCTACATGCGCACTGAGTGACATGCGTCCAGTAAAGTTGATAACGATGGAGGGGGGAGGGAAGTAGTTCCATATCTTAACGTCGAATAAAACGTGTTGGGTAACTATCTGTGATGACATACATAGTTTCCATTGCTTCACTGCTCCTACATGCGCACTGAGTGACATGCGTCCAGTAAAGTTGATAACGATGGAGGGGGGAGGGAAGTAGTTCCATATCTTAACGTCGAATAAAACGTGTTGGGTAACTATCTGTGATGACATACATAGTTTCCATTGCTTCACTGCTCCTACATGCGCACTGAGTGACATGCGTCCAGTAAAGTTGATAACGATGGAGGGGGGAGGGAAGTAGTTCCATATCTTAACGTCGAATAAAACGTGTTGGGTAACTATCTGTGATGACATACATAGTTTCCATTGCTTCACTGCTCCTACATGCGCACTGAGTGACATGCGTCCAGTAAAGTTGATAACGATGGAGGGGGGAGGGAAGTAGTTCCATATCTTAACGTCGAATAAAACGTGTTGGGTAACTATCTGTGATGACATACATAGTTTCCATTGCTTCACTGCTCCTACATGCGCACTGAGTGACATGCGTCCAGTAAAGTTGATAACGATGGAGGGGGGAGGGAAGTAGTTCCATATCTTAACGTCGAATAAAACGTGTTGGGTAACTATCTGTGATGACATACATAGTTTCCATTGCTTCACTGCTCCTACATGCGCACTGAGTGACATGCGTCCAGTAAAGTTGATAACGATGGAGGGGGGAGGGAAGTAGTTCCATATCTTAACGTCGAATAAAACGTGTTGGGTAACTATCTGTGATGACATACATAGTTTCCATTGCTTCACTGATCCTATATGCGCACTGAGTGACATGCGTCCAGTAAAGTTGATAACGATGGAGGGGGGAGGGAAGTAGTTCCATATCTTAACGTCGAATAAAACGTGTTGGTTAACTATCTGTGATGACTTACATAGTTTCCATTGCTTTTTTTTTTAATACGCCGAAGTGTAAAAATTAGCAGATTTTTAAAATATTTACGTTACTAGTAATTTTACAGTTTCTTTTGACAGACGCTTGAAGAAAGCGACTAGGCCCATGACAAGGATAATTTTACATAAGACGGAAGAACACACAACGTTCATACAAGTAGATCTTACGCAGGGCTTTCAAAAGTGCTCATTTAACAGAGCCTATAGTAAGGAGTCATATATACTTTTCACGGTTAATTGAGCTCTTTTGAAACACGCCGTTGAAAACTGCCACTATCTTATATCTGCAATTATTTAAATGGGCAAATTCACTGGGATTCGCCGAGGTAAGTTGGTAGCGAGGGAGGCAAAGTAGTTCCACGTCCGAACGATGAATTAAAATTGTTAAGCAAACATTTGTAAATACTAAAACTATTTATTTTCCGCGATATCGGGATGACCTTACCGGGATTCTAACCCAGGCCCTCTCTAATGCGAGTCTGAAGTTTCAACACTGCACTACCTCGCTGAGTAGTAACTGACGAGGGAAAAAATTGGGGAGGGGGTATTTATTTATTAAACGATTTGTAATGCGTACAGTTGTGATTGAAGGGAATTTTTAAACGTATGTAATGAAGGCATTATTTCTTTTTCCATACTCATAAATGCGCGAATTTGTGTCATATTAATAATTTCCTTTCCTGAAAGTTCTGCGGCGTCCATTTGTATATGAAGCGTGAATGACGTGAGAAGGTACCTACCAATGGCAAGGACAAGAATAGAAGACCTCTTACATTCATATATTTTTTGCCATTACTTATGTTTGAGATTAATTTTTAAAAATTTAGCTTGTGTTACGACATAGAATATTACATACTAATATTTTAGAGACCATCACACACAAATTTCACCTTTAGTGAGAAAAAGAGAACTAGTACACTACAACTCAAACTTTATCAAATTTAGGCTATACAAGGCACACTACTACTGAATGAAACTCATATTATTTACATATTACTATTTTTATTAATTAGTACTTTATCACATAACATGGTAAATATTATATGGTTTACCTTACTGTTAGTGAAGCAATGTGCTAGAACCGTATTATGTAGTATGCTCGCAAGTAATGCTGGAATAATAATAGTCAATCAGCATTGATACATCTGTGACGTCAACGCGACAAAAATTGTGGACGCGACAGGTTTTCAGAGTAGAAAACATTTGTAATTTCGTCACGTCTCGGGCGCGACAAACTGGAAAACCATGTAAGAATTTGGTGCTTGAATGAGGGTGGTAGGGGTGAATTGGCAACACCCCTGTTGTGTTTAATTATTTCATTAAAACGTTTCATTTTCGGGCGTAAGTATTTATGATGTGTAGTTCACGTTTTATATATTATATATTTCTATATATTATGCAAAATCAGTAAGCATGAAAGTAGCATTGTCCAAAAACACCTTTTAAACAAATGTAAACATTAATGGCTGTCGTACAGGAAACTAGCAGCTAGTCTCAAGAAACGATTTTCGTATAGTATTTTTGTAATTTTTGTCGCGAGCCGATAAAACTAGTGTTCACAATAACGCGAATTTTTCTTGTTGCATCGCACCCGTCGCGTCGCGTCTGTCGTGCTATTGTGATTCCAGCATTACAGTCACTGCAGTTGCAAGGTCACAAAATACACTTGCGGTTTACTGTTTGGCTAGGACCGGATGTAGATTTTAAAAGTCTTTGCAAGAAACTGCTCACGAGCTTCCTCTACAGTAACAAATATGGGTTGATAAATATCAAAGTTCAGATCAAGATAAAAATTAGATTTCACAGTGCCGAGTCAGCAAAAATTATGAACTGTCACCTAATGGGGGCACAAACATGCCCATTGTAAAGTTCGCAATGTGTAGAGAAAAAAAACCACAAACCGAATGATTAATTCAAATGCCACAGACAAAAATCGAAAATTCGATTATACTGCGACAATCGAATTTTCGAATTGTTTTCATTCGATTTTGCCTATCCCTACGGCACCATTCCCACTTGCGAAAATCCGGGGAGTTGCCCGGCCGGGGATTGAACCAGGTTCGCGATGGTGGGAGGCGAGCAGGCTAACCGCTCAGCCAGCGCGGCTCCGATAACTCTTGAAATCTTAAAATCAATTTTCGAGGACAATGGGCATAAGGCGTGCCCACGCCTGCATGCGTTCTTTAAGGGATAGTGCGCTGGTTGTACTGTTGAACATGTGCAAGTGGCTGTGGCTCCTACAGCGACTACTGGCGACGCAGTTAGTGAGGTTAATGATCCATTCACACAACCCGCCCGTCAACCTGTACGTGTGTTGATTGGCCATTACCACCCCCCTCCTTCCCCCCCCCCCCCGCGAGCTCGTTCATTATATTGTTGCGTAATTCTGTACCATACGTGCGCGCTCTCATTCAAGGTAAGATGATTATCTACAATGTGGATTTGACCGTGTTAGATTTCTGGCTAGGTCGCTCCCAGATTTTCGCACGTGGGAATCGTACCGGATAATGCCTCTGGTCGGCGGGTTTTCTCGGGGATCTCCTGTTTCCCCCGCCCATGCATTCCGGTGCTATTCCATATTCACCTCGTTTCATTTCGATAGGCTCTAAAACCTTTCCCACTCCACTCTCCAGTCTGTGGTTTCAGGATACCTCGCCAGCGATTTACATTTAACGTAAAATAAACAAGAATGAAGTATGAAATTCACACTTCGATATATTTGTTATTCCTTTCGTACACATCGTAAACAGTCGACATGATGTTGCACAAATGTTATATTTGGCCGGTGCTGTAGGCCTACTGTGCGAGGCTCGGTGTCCAATGATTTTCCATATGAATAAATGATTCGTATAGTCTGTTCACGATAAAATGAGAACTTTTGAAAGCCCGGCTTAAGATCTACTTGTATGCACATTGTTTAATTCCTACACCATTTGTACAATTAACGTTGCCATAGGCCTCATCACTTTATTCATGCGTCGGTCAAAGGCAACTGTAATTTGTTTTGAAAAACAAATATTTTAAAAATTTTTCTACTCTCTCACTTATATGCATTAAAAAAGCGGAAAGTAAAATAAAATATCTCAGTATTCACAAGTGTTTACTTAACACTTGTAATTTAATGTTAACACATTGTAATGGGCTAGAAGAAAGAAAGTAATACGCTGCAAGAAAATAATAATAACTATCGGATGGGCTTACGATGGTTGAGTTGGACAATAATCAGTCATTGTTTATTCTTAGTATTTAGAAAACAAATTCAGACATTTACTTTCAATTGTCAACTCTAGGAAAAGTCAAATATTTCAAACTAATAAGAAAGTTCAATATTAAAATTTCTTAAATACCTACACATACTATTACAAATCAATAACTAAAACTAAATACTAATTTAACACGCAAACATACGAAAACCATAATAACTATACAATTCCATCCAATAATCGATTAGCATGCACGGCTTTTGAAACTCTGTAAAACTCTCGGTCTCCTGAGAGACTCTTGCATTGGCTCAGATCAAAGAAAATGGCGACTCACCATTTAGTTTGGTGACATATGTTCGATTCATACGTTTCAACCTTTTACATTCATTACATAAATGGAACAAGTAAGACTTCTTGCTATAGCCTATTATAATTTCATACGACACATATTCCATTGACTAATTCTGGTTTGTGACTAGACCTTTAACCAGAACACACACAAGGAATAATCCCTTTCTTTTTCTGTTCACTGCAAGAAGTTCTATTCGTATATAACAACAGTTTTTGCTTGTTTCAAAGACTATTTCCAACATTACCAGTATAGTAAGTATTTGCTCTTAGCACATTCATGGATGAAAGACAATATTCTTAACACACTTGATTAAAAATATCCAGTAGCGCTTTTGTTCATTATTCTGCTAAGTGAAATTAGAACTTCTCTGTTTTACATAAGCAACTAACTAATCTAAATAGTAAATTGTTCCAGATTCACCTATATTCAGATTATAAAATAAATTAAAATCTGGGTAGGGGCCTGTAGAGAAATAATTTATGTTCGTGTCAATTTGTACCTTTACAATATGGAACTACTTTCTTTCCTACGAAGCCAGCTTTACTGGGTGCGTGGCAGTCACAGTATGCCCTTTAAAATTTACGCAGATAGGAATGACATTTTTCAAAGGTTTATTTCAAAAGTGCTCATTCCGTGAACAGCCCTTAAACAGTGCCACTTCTCTACGCCACGACTGGTTGGTTCATATCATAACCACCGAACACAAAGAATAAAGCTTATTGACTTTGATAACTTAAGTACACAATATATTTAATTAATTAATTTTTGCAACACTTGATTAATCTTGGCATGAAATACAGTTGAAGTATTACGTACTAGAATGTAAGTTACACAAGAGAATACTTGAGATCAGACTTGGCAAATTCAGTATTATCAAGTAACCACTGCAGCCTCGCACAAGTTGCAGCTCAGCTGCTCGCGGAAACGACTGCCAGTAACAGTCACTGCTCGTTAATGTGAGCTGTTGTTACTGAAGATATTAAGTGTGTTGGGGATTGCGCATTTCGACAAAACATCCATGACTGTACAGCCTGTTCACGGTAAAGTGAGCACTATTGAAAGCCCTGCCCAAGATCTGCTTGTATGCACGTTGTGTATTCTTCCGCCTTTTGTAAGACTACCATTACCGTGGGCCTCATCACTTTAGTCACGCGTCGGTCAAGTGAAACTCTGAAATTATTAAAAAGAGTAAATATATATTTAACAAATCTGCTCATTTTTACACTTCGGTGCATTAAAAAAAAAAAACAGAAAGCGAAAGATTATTTTTAGTTTAACATTTTTTATGTGATGTTAAGATGCGGAACTACTTCCCATCCATCGTTGCCAACCGTACTGGGCGCATGTCACTCAGTGCGTCCGCTGAAACATATGTAGGTAGAGGCAGCGGCTTTTTTCTGAGGTTGATTTCCAAAGTGCTCACTTTATTGTGAACAGCTGTTACCCATGGCTCCACCCGCTAGCAAAATTCAAACCTTAATTATAATGACCAAGTGCTCTAAAATTATATATATATATATATATATATATTCTCTACGGAACTGTTCGTTTTTCCGGGATGAAAAGTACCCAGTGTGCTAATCGATAATATAATCTACCCCTGAACCAAATTTCATCCAAATCCGTCTAGCCGTCATGACGTGATAGAGTAACAAATAAATATACAAACTTTCGCATTTATAATATTATTAGGATTTTAGCCTCGGAGGTTAACTTTCGAGTGCGGTGGAATATACACGCTGTGTTTATTACTTATATGAAAATATTTATTTAAAAAAGAGCGGTTAAAGGATAAAAAAGTTGCTTGGAAGGAAAAAGCAACTAGGGTCTCAAAAGTGCTCACTTTACCTTGAATTGCCTATAATGTAGCAGATATGCATTTACATGTCGTTATTGCTAATTGCCAGTCAGAGCTTTATACCATGGGCCTTCGACTTTTTTTTGCTCGCCGATATACAGTATCCCTGAAAATATCTAGTGATATTACATGTGGTGATTTCACTGTAATTATATCGGTCGTTTAGGCCATAATACAAAAACGGTTGATTTCTGTCTCGTTTTTACACTTCATAATCCTATAAATACTTTGTGATACTTAACCTTTCGCACACTGGTCACATGCGTTAGATAAGTATGGTGTCTCAAGGAAGTAACATGTTTAATGTTTCCCGAGGTTTGTCTTATCGGCACGCAGTAGAAACGTAACACACTGTAGGATTGCAGTGTCGCTCTAGTTGAGGTTATTGCCTGTGTAAGCCGCCGTCTGGTTGAAGTAGCGTGCATACTGTATCAGTGCAGTTCACTTCCGTCCATTCCCATCAGTACATCTCAGTCGTGCAGGTACACACGATGTCCATGTTCCGTTCCCTGCACCGATACGACCAGCTGCATAAGCCGCCAGTTGTTCCGTTACTCCATGCGTTTGATGTTGCGCTGGGGATTGGGTACAACTTCCATGCACTATTTTCCTCCCTTAATTTGAGCACTTTCTTTACGTATGTCAAGACATTTACATATACGACGATACCAAAACCTGTGATCCTGTCGTACGATTTGACATGATAACGAGTTTACAATTGTCATACATGTAAACAATTGAATATTTAATATTTAAAAGCCACCACGAACACACATTAACCTAAAAGTTGTATACACAGCAGATTAACATGCCACAAATAATAATATACCAACCATGTCTTTAACGTTTTCTGCAGTTCCCATTTACAATTAACTTCACACACATTTCGTCCTTGCCCCTTGGTCAATGGCGATACTAATCTCATATTTCTGGAATTTTCCCGCCACTGTGACGTCAGCGCGTGAAGTATTTGTGCCCCAGGTTAGTGGAGTTCATGCCGGAAGTAGAATGACGTAGGAGGTGCACAGACACTCCTGTGAGAAGGGATCGCAACTACATCGCTGCGCATATTTCGCACTGTGAAGGTAAGTGAACACGGCCTATCTTTGTCCTCTTTCTGTCAGTTTGGACAATGCGTGTGCTGATCGCACTTCGGAAAATTTTAATTACACAGAGTATTTCAATAAAATGCGTAATGTCAAGTTCTTCTGAGGAAGATGATTGTTACATTCGCTTGCCATGAACTGGGGAAATTCGAACAACGCTTTTGGATTCCACCTTGTTAATTGTTTTATATAGTATGGTTTATTTAATTTGTACGTCCCAAAAAAAGCGAAATTCTGATTTTATAATATTATGAAAATAATAACTATGTAGCTTAAACAAGTTTTATTCAAGGAAACACTTATTACATACTACCGACCCGCCCCAGCGTCGCTCGGGTGCGATTTACAAATACTGTATGACGTTATTTAGGTTTACAGCAAGTATATACAGTAAATGATTACTGTAACTAGTATAGGATTGATACTGTGTTGTTCAAAAAGTCTTCGTAAGTGAACCCTAAAGACAAAAATGGTTACTGTGGGTTATCCTTAAAAGATAAATATATGTTGCCCCGGACTATTTTGTAGACCTTTTCGGGATCTACAATTCTGTAGTACATTAATTTGGCGTATCTCTTATGGTGTAGTCAGCGTTAAACCATGTAAGCGCCCGAAAAGCTGCTTTTTCCGACTTTATTAGAATACGTCAAAATTTTTCTACTATCCTTACATTAAATACTAATCCATTATATAGCTTCTAAATGATAGTGAAAACCGAATTAAAATACATCACGTGGTTTAAGAAACTGAGCTGAATATACACACACACGCGGCCGGGCTACTTTGTTTTATTCTACGTGTAGATTATTTCTAAAACTTGAACAGTATTCGGTATAAATATTACAAAAGGAAATTCATTTTTTGGTGGTTTTCAGTTTTAACCGATGGTATAAAACGTACGTGTATGACATTGAAATTGCTGTAATAAATACGAAACGGGGGGTAGTTTTAGTATCATTGTTACAGATAACCAGCCAGTTAAGCAAATTACCGAAACCAAATCTTTGCATAAAGAAGTGTTTCCACAAAAATCACATCTGTAGAGCTTGCCAGCGTAGTTAATTTGAAGGGTTGCAGGAAAGTGAAACTGTAGAGTCGTAGTTCTCTGTTGGCTTTCATAATGTGCCACGAAGTCACTTGTCATTGATTGTATTTGCAGAGTGTAGTGTGACGACGGAAGCACTGCGCGCAGGTTCTGCGCCTTGCGCCGAGCGCGCGTTTTATTGTCGCCCTTATCGCTGGATCGCGAACGCGAAACAATGGAGTCACAGTAGCCCGACAAAGTCTGCTCGTTGTTGAAAAATGGCCAGGTATCTTTAACAATAATCAATATTCACTTTTTGAAACTCGCGATAAAGTGAATGTTTGTTTTGTTTCTGACAATATTTTAATTTATACGAGGAATAAAAAGTATTAGAAAAACCGGAACTTTATTTTGGTGGCAAGTTAATGTTATTATTTGAAAACGCACGAAATTTTGTTTTCTAATGTTGTATTTACATGTTTGCGCGCCCCGACGAGTCCGACACGACGGAAATTAGAAATATAATCTACTTTTGTCGGGATGTCGGGGCTACGATTTTCTTGGACTGACGACACAGTGACCTTACTTTTCATTGGCTGCTACTAAGATTTCGTCGTGTCGGGGTTGTCGTGGTATTGTGACTCCAGCTGTAACCTTACACATTATAATGTTCCTTCTGTGCTTTTTCTTGCTCATACTTTTGTTTTGATTTCGCTATTAATTTTTTATAACAGAGCTTCGACCATTCTATAAAATTACATTATGACATCATGAAACGTCATAACCACCCGTCTTATGGGTCAGTATAAGAATTTTCTATCACAGTGGAAATTCTTTATAAGAAACGCCAATCTTCGTT
The DNA here is from genome assembly GCA_029891345.1 of Dryococelus australis. NCBI lineage: Eukaryota > Metazoa > Arthropoda > Insecta > Phasmatodea > Phasmatidae > Dryococelus > Dryococelus australis. The sequence continues at coordinate 110,797,127 of CM057004.1, read as the reverse complement.
ACAATTTAACTACGAATATGGTTGTGTTACTCCACTACGAGAGCACGGAGCAATAGTGCACCACTAATGCAAGCTATTAATTACGGACACCAATTAAAATATTCTTTTCTAGTGAGAATTGTAATGATGGATCAAAAATGGCACTTTGGAGTAAATTTTATTTGTTGCCTGAACCCAGCTCCAGTAGAAGACTATTGTGTAATCAGCATAGTGCGGTTTTTCAGAAAAAAAATGTTGTGGGTTTATCATATGTGATCATTAAATGTCTGATTTATTATTTCGCGTATTAAAATGCTTACTGTACGTCTCATTTTTGCAAAATTATAAGACGTTGGTTGCAAACGGAGGCGCCATCATTAGTCTCCCGGAGTTTGTTGTACGTTGATTTATATTAAGAGTATATCCTGTAATCATTTTAGGACTACAGCACTGAAGGGAAGGTTACTGTTGCAATGAGCGGCCGCGGTGGTGTAGTGGACAGACTACTCGCCTCCCACCCAGGCGAACAGGGTTCGATTCTCAGCGGGGTCGCTTCCCGGATTTTCGCACGTGGGATTCGTGCCGGGGTTTTTCTCGCTGATCTCCCGTTTCCCTACTGAAACTCACTTCCCCCGCCGCCTAGATGTCTCCAGTGTTGCAGCGCCTTTGAGGCGCAGATAAAGCCACTGTGTTACTCCGAGCAAATCGCCTCACGTCAGCGCGACAGCGGAGTTGAAGCTTGCACCTTCATTGCACAACGTCGACATGCCACATGAGCCAGCAGAGGATAGATTGAGTCACCAAGCAAGAGGACAGCGACACACACTGTGTGTGTGTGGACGAAGTAAAATAAAACGTGGAACACTTCATAGCGTCCATGGACTAACAGTGAAACGTTAGGTATGTAGCACTTTCTACTATTTAAAAAAAAATGTTGGGGACAAGAAATTTTCGCATTTGAAACGTCCTGTATGTTAGGGAGACACTACGGTGCCATGTGTTTTCGAGACTGTTTGATGTTCATTGGCTGTTGCCCTGTTGTGTGGTTAGTTTCGCCTCGAACCACGATGCACTGGATTCGGTGCTTGTTTATTTGCAGATCTCAGTTCACTCGGGCGTTTCTGATAAACTGTGATCCAATTACAAACATGACGGAAATTCGCACGTGTTTGGAGCCAGTGGCGTGTGGTGAACTGTTGCAAGGTCAGCTGGCGTTAGCTGTGTGCTGTACACGGTTGCTTGCTGGTTTACACTTCTACCACTAGAACGTAGCTCGACAGCTGACGCCACAGGACGAGTGTAATGCGACCCTTGCTGCCCGCTTGTGAGTGGTCGGAATACATTCAGTGTCCCCTAGGCAGCACGGTGATTACTGGCTCCTGCTGCGTGCACCGGAGAACATACAGCAGTGAGCAAGCACCAGCTTACCTTGCAACACTTCAACACACGCCACTGGTGTGGAGTATAGTTTGTCCTAAATAAATTTAGGACAAATTATACTCCACACATGCGTATTTCCGTTAAGTTTACAATTGATCACAGAATAAAGCAAAACACACACCAACTTGTTTTTTTTTTTTTTACGAACGTAAACATTACACTCTGTGAAGTGTTGCAAGGTAAGGTGGTGCTTGCCCAGTGCTGTATGTTCTCCGGTGCACGCAGCAGGAGCCAGTAAGCAGAGTGGAGCCTGGGGGAAGTTGAATGTAATCCGACCACTCACAAGCGAGCAGCAAGGTACACATTACACTCTGTGAAGTGTTGCAAGGTAAGGTGGTGCTTGCCCAGTGCTGTATGTTCTCCGGCGCACGCAGCAGGAGCCAGTAAGCAGAGTGGAGCCTGGGGGAAGTTGAATGTAATCCGACCACTCACAAGCGAGCAGCAAGGTACACATTACACACGTCATGTTGCGTCAGCTGTCGAGCTACGTTTGAGTGGCCGGTGAGTAAACTAGCAGACTACTTGGTATAGCACAAAGCAAAACACAGCTTGTGTTGCAATAGTTCACCACACGCCGCTGCTCTCAGTACGACATATACGTGGAACTATTTTATTTATTCCGGTGTGTGTGGTTGCATGTGTCCAGCTAACGAGCAGTGTTAATTTATAAAGTGCTAACTTTACCGCGAAGTCTTGCAATTTCTCCTCTATTCTTGGTACTTCTGTCCCGACAAAAGAACAACCTCCGAAATACAACCCGGCTGCCGCCGGCCAGGAATAATTATTTCTTTCGTCGTTGCTTGCTAGCTAAAGGCTGTTTACGATAAAGTAAGCACTTTTAAAATAAAACTCAGAAAAAAAAAGTCATTGTTTCTATCTGCATATAATTTAACTGACGCACCGAATGACATGCGCCCAGTAAAGTTAGTAATGGCGAATGGAAAGTAGTTCCATATCTTAACGTCGAATAAAAAGTGTTAGGTGACCATTTTTGATAGCTTAAATTATTTCTTTCGCTTTCTGTTTTTCTTAAAGCATCGAAATGTAAAAACTAGCATGTTAGTAAAATATTAACTTTTCTAATAATTTCACAGTTTCGCTGGATCGACGCATGTATAAAGTGATGATGCCCTTGCCAGTGTTAATTTTACATAAGGCGGAAGAATACACATCGTGCATACAAGTAGATCTTAAGCAGGGCTTTCGAAAGTGCTCACTTTATCGTGAACAGCCTATATCAAGTTTGTTTCTCTAGCCGGAGACCCTCCGCAGTGTAAACAACATGGAAACCGCATTTCTCATTAGGCGCGGGTTACCGCACCTGAGCGAATGTCTGCTAACCTCTCATCTCCCCCGGTTGTCGGGCGACCATCCTTATTAGGTGTTGCCACATTCTGAAGGAAAAAAACTGATAAACTTCAACTCTAACCTATACACGGGGACACCTGTGTTTCACGAAAAGATTTAAGGACAAGTTGTGTTCCAAAACACGTTAGTTCAGAACCACTTTCGTGATTGGATCACTTGAATTGTTACACGCCTTATCTGTCTGCCCGCGAATAACGAAGTCAGTATCGGAGAGACCTAATTCTAATTAGCCCACTTGCGTAGCAGCCGGCCAATTTTGGTTTCCTAACCTACCCTAATTGCAAGTGTTAGATGTAAGTCCCAGCTAGGATCGGGCGATCGGGATTCTAATTGCGTCTCAGGGCGAACCCCGTACGTCTACAAGGGGACTGACTTCCTCCCTAAGTATACATATATAGTTAAACTATAACTAAGAAGAGACTGGGAAAATACCGGCACAGACACCGTAAAAACCCAGCCGACAGGAAATAATTCAAAATGGTTTCATGCATTAATCAGAAATGTTACAGGAGATAGTGTGTGGCAACATGCTCTTGTTAATAGACATGGATAAACTAGTAGAGAAGGGACAGGAACTTTATTATCCGTTTGCCTTGGTTTTGTGGGAGGGAATGTTGGCATGAACCAGTGTTGTTTGCACACCATTCTGGCGAGGGAAGTGGCGCTATTGGGCATCTCCCCCCCCCCCCCCCCGATACTCCAGTAAAACCTGTAAACTAAATAGAAACAGAGTGAGCGGCCAGTAAGTGTCAGCAGGGCCAATACTTACTGGTTTTTTTTATGGCCGAGAAGAGACGGTACAAGCCTGAGAAGAGAAAAGATTAAATTAAACTAACTTATATATATTATTATTAACACATGTCCTCGGGGACATATGTCTTAGCTTAATGCTGTGCTACCATGTCTTCACACAAAGAGAGGGGCGGCCAATAAATAGCCAAATGAAGGCTGCAAGTGTGCATGTAGGATGTTGAAGACTAGCCTCCGCGTAAAAAAATCTTCTCGTGAAAAAAAAAAGGTGGCTCTACGGATTGTATGCAGTGAGTGAGGGAAGAGATATGGCCGGCTCTTGGAGGTGTTGAGAGTCGATGGGGGTGGAGCGAGGTGAGTATGGAGCAGCACCGCAAAACAAGGGAGAAACGGGAGATCCCCGAGAGGAAACGCGCCGACCAGCAATATCGTCCGGCACGATTCCCACATACGAAAGTCCGGGAGCAACCCCGCCGGGAATCGAAACCGGTTCACCTAGACCACCGCGACCCCTACATGTAGTGAAATAATACCATATATCAGACCGCGTTGTTACTGTAGAAAGTTGGCAACATTTTAGGACCGCTGTGTTGTAGTGGTCAGACTGATAGTCTTCTCCTAGGCTAACCGGCTTTGGTTCCCGGGAATTGTGCTGAGCGATGCCGCTGTTCGGCGGACTTTCTCGGGGATATCCCGTTTCCACCTGCCCTTTCATTCCGGCGCTCTTCCATACTCGCATGGCTTCAACCTCATCGGCTCTAAAGACTGCGATTTAAGGAGCCGCCCAAATATCTCCACGCCACGGTTACTTCACGCTTTTCTGTAGCCCTGGTAAAATTTTACTTCCGGGATATTCCTCCGCCTATGCAAACAAAGCTTAACCGACCGTAGAAAATTACACCAAACGGACAACGCACAGCATTCGTGCGCAATAATGTTTTGAATAAGAACTATTTATTTCTAGGCATTACCAACATGTGTTTTCTGTCTGTTTTAAACCATGAATGAAGTTAATTTAAAGATAAAATATAAGTAAAATTTGACAAGTATGAAACGCTTCTGATACGCGACATATTTAGGAAATGAGCGATTTAAGATATTTGGGTGGTTCTTGGAGGTCTTGAGAGCTGATGAGGGTGAAGCGAGATGAATATGGAGTAGCGTCGGAATGAGAGGACAGGGGGAAATGGGAGGTCCCCGAGAAAACCCGCCGACCAGCGGCATCGCCCGGCACGATCCCTACTTGCGAAAATCCGGAGTGAACCGGCGGGGAATAGAATCCGGTTGAACCGTTCAGCCATCGCAGCCCCATTTAGGAAATAACCAAACACATCAAACATGGGGTGGTTTTTTCAAAGGTTCGATTCAAAAAGTGTGGGTAAACCGCTGGTAGACTGTAGATATTGACCTGGAATACAGACGAGCAGCTGCTGTGAGCAGCGGGTGGGTGACATCTTAGGTGAGCTGGGGGGGAAGAGGTCGGCCCGGGGTCAAAGGACGGGAAAGTGGAAGCTGAAGCAGAGTCGCTGGGAGAGAGTATGCGTGTTTGTTTTGGAGGGTGGGGAAGGGGGTGCCGTCTAGCCGCCGCGTCTTGGGTGATGCGAGAAGTTAGCGACTGGATTCAAGGTTAGAGGTGTGCGTCGTCGTGCTCCGTAAGCCGTTCTTACGCGATACCCAATTTCTGCTACCTTCTGTTATACCCATGGGCTCAATAGAAGGCATACAAATTTCTATAGCAGAAGAGAAGAAAGAAAGCATCAGTTCATACCCACAAGTTAGCTAAAGTGCTAACAGAAGATTGTAAATGGCAGGCAAAAACAACTCGCAAATGGCAGACGTTCCGTAGTCGGCAGGGCTACAAATGCAATCAAATATTATATGTGAGGAGCTTTGTGGTACATCCAAAAAGTACGAAAACTATTTTTTTTCCTGAAGACTGTATTTATTTAAGTTTCTGAGTGCAAGTACTAGGCTATTAATGATGGAAAATAATGTTAGCAATGGCACTGCTTATGTATAAAATAACAAGGTAATGTTTTCACATTTATGTACAACGAACATTTACGTAAATAATTAAAACACTATTGAATTATTTAAATATATATCTTTGACAAGCATAATAATCAATATTGTGCTTTCCGTAATTAAAAAAGCTTATACAGTAGGAGACTAAAAGAAGGGGAAAATATCACAATACCTATAACACAGGGGTTATGCATGTGGGGGTTAACATCACTCCTGCTACATGCATTAAAATAAGCATTTACACAGTCCATATTCAAGTTGTGTGTGTAGCACAGTGGGCTAGTGCACGGGTTTGTACCATAAAGCTTTTGGTTTCAGAGTTCGAATTTCCATAATATAATGACATTTTTAATTATTTTATGTGGTACATTATTGTGGTTTATAATTTATGTTACTGTGAGAAAACTTTTATTTCTAGAATTTCTTTGGATAAAAGCAATAATACACAAGTAACTGCACAGTGCAATCGGCTGCCTGTGGTTTTTTGATTTAACTTTGGTTTGCATTATTGCTTTTAGCCGAATATATTTGCAGAAATAAGCGTTTTCTGGCAATAACTTAATTTATAAACGGCAATAATGTATCGCATAAAATTACTAGTTTTGCGACACGGAGATTTGAACTCTAAAACCTAATTTTTCGCTGCGCTAACTCGCGCTCTAACCCACTAAGCTACGGACCCTACTTCTTAGTAACCAGTGTAAAAGGGTATATACATATACAATAAAAGTCCATATTTATCACGTATTTTCTAAGTTGTGTTTATTGTTTTATTAAGACCGTGGAAGTTGATTGAATCGTTTCCCGTTACCTACGCGTACCTTAAGTTTCATTTGGTTCATAAACACGTTTTACAGAATCTGTAGTTTTTTCGTAAACGGATATATACGCCTCGATATTGCTTCTGGGGCGTCCGCCATCTTGTCTGTCGCAGCTCCGTGGGTATAGCAGAAATTTAGAACACGTTCTGTTACCGCTTCGGGCATGCTCAAGGGTAGGAAAACTGTTATACCCGAAGCCAGACCCCTCCGGAGGGGGCTGGATTGTAACCTTTGAAAAATCTCCCCATGTATGACGTGTCTAGTCATTTCCTAAATATGCCCTGTATCACAAGCGTTTCATACTTGTGTTCATAAAACTTACCTTTTTTCCCTGTTAAATTGAAATGTTATTAGTATTATACGTATAGATTATAATGCTTTATTTATAAATAATTCGAATAAAAAAGGGAGTAAATAGGTATGTTGGTAGCGCCTAGTGAGAAATAGCCCTTATACAAAATACTGTTACACTGAGTGCGCACGAATGCGGTGCGTTGTCCCCCTGGTGTAATTCTCCAGACTTAAGCTTATTTTGCACGAGGCGGAGGAATATTCTGTAAGTAGAACTTTAGCAGTGCTTCAGAAAAGGTTGAAGTAACCTTGAATGGATTATAGCAGAGAATAGGTATGAAAACTGCTGCAGAAATGGGTATCGTGTAGGGCCGGCTTTAGGCCCGTTCTACAATGCACGGATACGTAAGAAGACGCAAGCGGGACTTGCCGACTACTCAGGATGAATTTCTAACCATTCTACAATACGAAGAAACGTACAGTCTTGCAACTTACCAGATAAAAAATACTCACCTGTTGCAAATTACTGGTATAGGTTTCATAATACATATCATTTTGTATATTTTTTTACAGCATGTAAAAATACGTAAATACTACTGACTAACCATGTGCACCTATTTTTTAAAACAAAAATTATAAGCGCCATGGCAAATCTATGCACTTGTTGCCGTGTATACCGCAATGGCCACGAAAACTAACATCAACAAACGGAATACTCTGTATTCCTATTGGCTACACGTATTCACGGACATGCAAGAGTTGGTAGTTGTTGAGCTTTCTTACGTGTATTCGTATTACGTTATCCGCGCCCTCATGCGTGTCATTGTAGGACGCGCCGTAGAGGGAGAGTGCGCGTGGCAGCTGCGCTATTTTCCTGAGTCCCCCCCTCTCTCTCTCTCTCGCGGAACTGTTTTTACCGCCCTTGAGCGGCTGCTTCGGCAATAGGACTTTGAAAATACCACGTGATTTCAAATTAATGGTTGCCGCTATGTTTACATAAATACCTGCTTTACAAGGTTAAAGCACCTGCCCTGACAGTTTTAACGGGACAAACGTATATATTTAAATATGCCTATTTCTATTAACAGTATTATTACTACCACTGTAATTATTATTATAGTCCGTTCACGGTTACTTACAACTATCCTGAAGCCCTGCTCAAGTCCTACTTCCAGGATATTCCTCCGCCTCATGCAAACAAAAGCTTACTAAGTATAGACATTTACATCAAAGGACAACACACCGCATTTGTTCGCGCTCAGTGAAATAATATTTTTCATAAGAACTATTTCTTACTGGGCGCTGCCAACACGCCTATTTTTTCCCCCTCTTTTAGTTCACATTAATTACAAATACACATTCTAAATCTGAATCGGTGATAATTTCACTGTTTCAATCAGTCAAACGTATCTGACTAATACAACAGTCACTTCAGTGAATTTAACTGATGAACCAGTGAAAAAATGCTGTATTTCCTTCGTCAGTGACATTTTCCACTGTTTTCTCAGTGGTTTATTTTTTGACTGATGGACCAGTGTAACATCTCGGCAACTTCTCCATCTCTAATTACTTTTGACTGGCGTATCAGTGAAACTGCGTGTAAAAATCGCCGTCTTAATATCGTTAAAAATGGCCGCTAAATAAAGTGTATCAAGTGAAGCACCATAACGAATAAACGAATAAAACCAACACAAAATACTTTCTAAAATGGGTTTCGTGTTTCAAAACGCCATTTTACGAGGTAATATGAATACAGCCTTTCATTCCGTTTTTACGTCTTTCATTTCGTCTTTTTGTCTTTCATTTCGTTTCCATGAAATCGTCACATCACGGTTTGAAAGTTTAAACTGCATTTAATGCGGCGAAGATAGTGCACTCATGTGTACTGTTCGTTTTAACAACCTTGACTGTACCAAGCAAACAAAAAACGAAAAGTATGAGCAAACAATTTCAAACTATACGATTTCGTAGCGAAAATACAAGACAATGAAGTTAACTTGGCGTGGTATGTCTGCGCAAGTTCTATCCCGGCCACCTGCAACATTTTTTTTAGTTTTTTAAATTGTGATAAATTGTACAATGTAAATAGTGAACTAACGTAAATATTTTTATTTAATGTAATTATTTGCCTACGTTCAATAAAAGCAATATTTAATTCGCCATTGCAGTCAGCCGTCATTTATTCAATAAGTGAAATTTTTTACTGAACCAGTGATTTTCCACTGATTCTAAGTGGAGCCATTTTCACTGATTGTAGGAATGATTTCACTGCGAATCAGCGGAAAACCACTGATTCGAATTTAGAGTGCAGTATTTTAATTTGTAGATAAAATATAAGTTAAAGTTCTTTTTAATACAAAATTAGATGCTTTTGTGTTGAAACGCCGAGGATATACGACATATTTATGAAACAACGAAACAAGTAATACATGAAGTGGTTTCTCAAAGTTTGATTGAAAAAGAGCGAAGAAACTGCGAATAGACTATAAGTATTATATTATCTAGCTAGAGATCTGTTGCACAATGAATTGTAAACAAACAACATACGTCATCCTGCCTCTGATCGCGTCATGTTTACAGTACTGCTGACAAGCAGGGACTAAAGATGCAGTACACTAATTTTTGTATTCTGCGCACGACCCCCTGGCCAGCAGTGACGAACATGTTTATTTTTAATTTATTTCTGAGACATCTTTCAACCTGTGCCGTAAAATTCTTGGAGTACGATTTGTTTTGACCTGGCCAGTATGACCATGCAAAGCTAATATCTATTAATTACCTACTTAATTATCGTGCTCCAAATCCACTGGTCTCGTAAGCATCAGTATTTCGCCCACTTATTTTGTACGCACAGGCTGCATATAAATTAGACAGACAAAATTCGGCAGCAGGTTTAACACGAAAAATGGTTTAAACATATATATATATATATATATATATATATATATATATATATATATATATATATATATATATATTATATATATATATATATATATATATATATATATATATATACACACACACACACATATATATAACTTATGATCTAAATAGAATCGTAAGGGTGGTACACATCTGTGGAGCACTAGTTTGTTTTACGAATATTGAGTAAATTATTTGAGACTGAACACCTGAGTGTGTGCATAATGTGTTATGTTAATTGTGACGACCGGATTGATATTTCATCTTTTAAACCCCAAGTTGACTACAGCTTCATGCAGATTAAATCAAAATAAGGGCAGTGACCATGATTATATTTCCATGAAGTAATGTGATTACAGACAGACCGGTGTTGCGTCGTTTATAGATATTTGTTTCGCTACACATTATCGAGACACACAATGCTCCATCTTATAAAATTTTTCTCCAACTCCGATATTTGTAATAAACCAATGCCTCGAGTCCAACTTGAAGATGTATATTGATCAACCTGCTGCGGATGTTTCTCGGTCTAATTTATATAGCAGGTTAAGAATGTCTCAAAAGAGTACTTATTTTTCTGCAATTAAACTATAAAATAAGCTTAATTTATTCTGAAGATCTTGGCCAGCTCTGAAGACAAATATTAAATATAGTTTGAAGTAGTATTTAATTGCAAAATTATTATTATTATTGTTTTTTATACTATCGCGCTCCCTGTCGGCTTTATAATTTACGACTTAGAAATATGACGTTGGCTTAGAATGGAAACCTTGTATCTCACAGTTTTCGCGTAAACTAATTTTTGTACTGTTTGTTGGAAAACTTTGTATCTCACCTTTTACAACTGTATATATGAATGAAAGGAAAGCACACATATTCACTTGCACAACCAAAGGATCAACCAGTCATTTCGCCACAAATGTGAGATACGAGGTTTTCATTCTAAGTCATCGATGAACAGTCTTGTCTAAATGTGTGGGGATATGTTTAAGATAAACAAATCGATATTTAATTATCTGAAGTTTATTCCTTATTTTACTTTCAAAACAATACAATAGGATTTATGTTTTCTTTTTATTTAAAAATTTGTTCGGCGTTATTTATGATTGTGTTGTATATGTATTGTTTGCAAATATTTATAACTCGTAATATTAACAAAATGACGTGCTCTACACCTTAAGGCAATTAAGCTCACTTGGGTCTATGAAGCCTAATATAAAGATAAAGATAAAATAAGTAATAAGGTCCGTCCTGTATTTCAAAGGTGGCCAGTAGGCAACGCTGTTGTTCTTGAAATACACGCGATCACCTCTCAAGAGTACGTAGTTAGGTGGAGGGGGGTGGGAAGTGCCTCGTGATTCGCGCGCGCTCTAACCTTGTTGTCGGAGGGTCATGGCTGTAGCCACGTGGCAGTTATCTGCACGTCCCCACACTGCTGTTCGAGATATGCACATCTGTAGTGCACTTGTGGATGGAGCTGCTTCCAATTCAACCGATGTTGATCACACTATTTACTCGACAGCAGCCAGTCTGAGTGCAACGTTGTTAAGAGGGGACGATCGGAAGTCCAGGGGAAATTTTTTTTGTAGGGAGCGGATCACTATAGGCTGTTCACAGTAAAATATGCAAAGTAAAACAAAAAATTTCAGTATTCTCAAATGTTTTCCTAAAACTTTTAATTCAGAGTTAATGCATGGAACTACTTTATATTAATTGTTACCATCTTTAAAAGACGCATTCCAGTCAAGTGAGCCCGTTAAAATACATACATGCAGGCAGGGTCAGTGACATTTTTTAAAGGTTGGTTTTAAAAGTGCTCATTATATCGTGAACAACCATTATCAATGATACCGCACGATACTTTCACTGAGATACCGATGCTGCGAGTGTCCTAGCTGTACCTCGGACACCATTGCGAAGAGAGAACGTGTTTATTGATGTATTCCCTTGAGAATGGTCAATACTATCACCTCTTAGTGTAGACTATGCCTGTTCCTCCTTGAAACACTCTGTATTTCAACCCTTTCAATCACACATAAATATATAATTTCAGGTGCTGTGTTGCAATAAACCGTTTTTTTTTTCGGGACTGTACTGATATCCGTAAGACGTGTTGTCATACATCGGAACCAATAAAAATGTGTCGGTGCCTTATCTTACTGGCAGCAGCGGTTTATAATGCTACGAAATATAGATTCAACAGCGAATGTTGTTTCCCACACGTAGGGAACCATTCTCATTGGACGGTATGTTCTACTGTGTACAGTGGCGACCATTCAAGCCACTTGATATGCAACGTCCCGTATACAGGCCACAGCGATGGGCAAGCACCGAGTCAAGTTGGTTAGGACGGAAGGAGAGTAGTTCGACGTCTTAGCGTCGAATTCTCATTGGACGGTATGTTCTACTGTGTACAGTGGCGACCATTCAAGCCACTTGATATGCAACGTCCCGTATACAGGCCACAGCGATGGGCAAGCACCGAGTCAAGTTGGTTAGGACGGAAGGAGAGTAGTTCGACGTCTTAGCGTCGAATTCTCATTGGACGGTATGTTCTACTGTGTACAGTGGCGACCATTCAAGCCACTTGATATGCAACGTCCCGTATACAGGCCACAGCGATGGGTATGCACCGAGTCAAGTTGGTTAGGACGGAAGGAGAGTAGTTAGACGTCTTAGCGTCGAATTCTCATTGGACGGTATGTTCTACTGTGTACAGTGGTGACCATTCAAGCCACTTGATATGCAACGTCCCGTATACAGGCCACAGCGATGGGTATGCACCGAGTCAAGTTGGTTAGGACGGAAGGAGAGTAGTTAGACGTCTTAGCGTCGAATTCTCATTGGACGGTATGTTCTACTGTGTACAGTGGTGACCATTCAAGCCACTTGATATGCAACGTCCCGTATACAGGCCACAGCGATGGGTATGCACCGAGTCAAGTTGGTTAGGACGGAAGGAGAGTAGTTCGACGTCTTAGCGTCGAATTCTCATTGGACGGTATGTTCTACTGTGTACAGTGGCGACCATTCAAGCCACTTGATAATGCAACGTCCCGTATACAGGCCACAGCGATGGGCAAGCACCGAGTCAAGTTGGTTAGGACGGAAGGAGAGTAGTTCGACGTCTTAGCGTCGAATTTAAATTCTTAGATAAACAATTTGTTAATACAGAAATTATTTATTTTACTTTAATTTTTTTCTGCCATACAAGTTTAAAAATAAGCAAATTTATTCAATTATTAATTTTTATGATAATTTCACAATTTCACTTGACCCGCGAGTAATGATGCGAGCAGACTGATGTCAATGTTACTTTTACGCATAGTGGAAGAATACACAATGTGCGTTCAAGTAGATCTTGCGCAGGGTTTTTGAAAGTTCTCAGTTTACGGTGAACAGCCTATGCAGTGGTGCCAGCTTAAACATTGCACTTCAAGAAAGATAGAACTATCTTCTTTAATTACGTTACAAATCGTGCTCTTGATGGCACATCAAGTTTAAATATAGTTTAAATATAAATGTTTTCAGGCGAGGACTTAATTTATTCTACAAAAAATTATCTGAAACGTGCTCGGCGGAAAAGCAGCTGTATTTCAGTGCTGTTGATAGGCGGCTATATTTGGTAGCGGATTTAATTTAAAAAAAAAAAAATAGCTTGCAAGTTCCCGCCCGAGGCAAGGTGAACAACCTGCTAGGAATGAGGTCGTGGCTGAGTGCACTCGTCGCCATGCCTGTCTCCTGGGGCCGGAGGAATCCGCGTTTCCGAGCAAAGTGGCTGACTGACATCTAGCGGAGCAAATATGTACTTCTATAAATAGTACGTCGTATAAGGTTAAAAAAAAAGGGGGGGGGGGGGGCAAACCTCGGAATGAAAGTTAGAAATTAGAAAGCTGTAAATTTGCACAAATCTTTGTTTCGACATTCTAAAAGTTGGCTCAAAGTCTCGTAGAATCTCGTGTCCGTGAGTCAAGATATTCAAGCTCAAAGGTCGCGAAAATAGGTTTTTTTTTGTAAATATCTTGTTTCCTATACTTCAAATGATGTTTGAAGTTTTTACGATACTTTTAGAGTATAAAATTCTCTACAAATTTGGTCTTAGGCGATATTTGATATAATTAACCGTTCTCGACATAGTGTCAAGTGTGGGCAGCGCCTATCCTTAGGCCCTGTATAAGATTTCGTTATGTCAACTGTGGAATCAATGCATAGTACAGGTTATTAAAGTTATTATTTACTAAAAATATTATAATTATTGAGAAACTTAAATTATTTACTTATTTATAAATAAAATTCATAAATAAGACATCCCTTTGATAATATTCAGTCAAATTAATTGTAATGTTTATAAAAACGGACAATTTCCAGCTGACATTGTGTTAAATAATTTTCTTTTCAATTATGTAACTTACTCGAACAAAATTAAGTTCCGCTCTGTCAAATCAAGCAAATACCTTATCTGTAACGAGACAGGGTATGCTATGTTTGTAAACAAATTTCCGAAGAAAAAGGAGATGAAAATTTTTTTTCCAGTAAAACGATAGTGTGAAGGATTATTAAAAAACAATGAAATGCTGGGTTGGATATATATAAACATAAAATAAAATTTAACTAGCTAACAAAAAGCTTAAACAATTTTTTAGAAAGTGTGAGTAAAAATAAGTGACCAAATCATTGGTTCGCCTACTATCGCAGCCGACTAAAAAGCGGTACTTTAACTTCCTTTATTAATTAGAAAATAATGTTCACAATCATGCACTTCGATAGAAATGCAATTCTTGAGTATTTTTGTGCTTACTGAAAAGGTGCGATTCTAAATACCGAGTCGCATTTGTATCTGCCAGTGAAAACATTAATTTTTTTTAAAAATCTCCTCTGAGGAATACTAATATAACTATACTGAGCGCAGATAACTATTAGTTTCATTATCACTTTGATAAACAATGTTGCACTCCATCAAGTTTGAGCTTAATAATTTACACACATTCAACAAATGAACCTACGTAAAACCATTGGTTCATGCAATTCAACTACAAACATTCAATTCTATTGGGCAAATATGTATTCAAACAAACACAACCGTCACGTTTCACTGAAACATTCAATGCAGTTGTCATCTCGTTATACCCTCTATAACGGCCATCGTCGTCGATACGGTGCTGCGCTCTGGAGGCTTCTGAAACGTGAGTGGATCGACAACACGAAATTAATAAAGATCAGCACTCTGAAGAAAAAAAAGTCTCGCTACTTTAATATTTGCATGGAGAGAAAATTGGAGGACTGAGTAAACAAAAATAGTTGAGTTTTCTTGCAGTTTACTGGGTGAGACCTCATCTCCAAATGGGGCTGGTACAATGTGTGGCGTAGGTGTTGTCTTTGGGTAACATAGCCTACTTCTACACATCAGTGTGAAAATATTCCTTTGTAAATATCTCGGGGCTCGTGGTGTTACTTTAGGTGGAATATTATACACTCCCGATACCACAGTACTCTCAGCAACATGAAATAAAATACAAAACAAAGCAGCCTTGCTGGGTTGGCACAGGAAACACACAACGATACACATGCAGAAAAATATATATCATTCAGCGCAGTGGTTAGGCGCCAGGCGCTTAGCAGCGTGCGATGAAGGATAAAGTCAGGTGGTGTCAGTATGCCACTACCTCGGTATCATCAAACTGAGGAGTGTTTAGCACATCAGTAATACTTACAATCAGAGAGAATTTGTGGATAACCATTCCTTTGATTTTCATTCAGCATTGGCATGCAAATACATGATTAAACTAGTCATAGACACCCAACTCAGGTTCCATATTTTAGCAGGAGTTACTTGAAATTCAGTCTAGACGACACACATAATGATATAACATAAAACATCTTAAATTATACGCTTGTCACACTCAAGCCCTAGAAATATGAAAAACAGAATACCCTAATCAATTAAAAACAATTATCGTATGAAATTTAGATTTGGTCTTGCTGTGTAGTGATCTTATGAATGTGCAAAAAAAAAAAAACAATAAATTAAATTGAAAATTTTAGTAATCAGAATCTCTGTAGCAAAACTGGATAAAATCATGATCGGGCCGAATCAGTTTTTTAATTTTACTGGTGATTACTGAGGCAGAAGTTCCGAAATCGTAACTTGCCAGTCTTTCGCACTTTATCGAGAAAGTTGCACTTTCAAAATTAATACTGCGCCAGTTCAATTTAGACTTAACCATTTCTTCTAAAAACACAACCAAACATTGCTAAGCTGGCCTTGTATTACCTCGGGTCGATGGTTCGAGTCCTGGGCTGAACTCAAGCGTAATCAGCCTCTGTATCCTTGGGTCCGTGTGGCACAATATTCACTCGTCCCCTAGCCTCGCATCGCTTTTTTAAATGATGCTGAGGACTCCTAATAAAAAACTCACTTAGTTAGAACATAAATAACCAGCCTGACCCATCGAAGTAGACCCTTGAAAAGTCCGTTGTTTGGGACTACCTTACAAAGCTGCTAGTTCACATGGCTGGTCAAGACATACAAGGAGGCGTGTCGCTTCTCTTACACCCACGCTTCCACATAACAATGTATAAAGCTAGCACTGTTAATTGGCTGTTTCGGCCAATCGTGATATGTAACGTGAAACTGTTCGTTCGACTTCAAGTGTAACATAGTGTTCATAAAACTGCACTCAGAATAATCTCAAGCGAAATAAAATATATTCAGACACTGAAAATTATGTTCTATCCAGTTTGCAGTTCATTTTATTTGTAAGAATCACTAACCAATATCATTTAAAAGTCCGTGAAACTATTGTCTGTAAATAAAAATATTATTTTGGCACTGAATTAATAAATATAAGCATGGTACGAAAAAAAAAATCACTGGGGTTTTCAAGTGTAAACAAATGGACAATCGGAAAATATAAACACTTAATTTAAACAGAAAGTAATCAAACTGAGCGATACCGAGTATTACACTACCCTTAAGCCCCTGTCACAGTCAGATTTTTCCGTCAAACTGTCTCCAATAAGTTTGCTCAAATAAAGTTGGACAGTTATGACGTCATCGAAACGTCTTTAACGCCTCCATATTTGTCTGAAAAAGTCGGATGGCTTCAGTTTCCATCAAACATTTGAAAA
Source organism: Dryococelus australis (assembly GCA_029891345.1). NCBI lineage: Eukaryota > Metazoa > Arthropoda > Insecta > Phasmatodea > Phasmatidae > Dryococelus > Dryococelus australis. The sequence continues at coordinate 110,780,400 of CM057004.1, read as the reverse complement.
TTGGACCGGTTATATAATTTATTTGATGCTTGATGGTCTCGGCCAATCAGAATCGTGCACGACAAAAACGGACGCCAAGAAACTACCTACAATTGGTGGAAACGAAGTAAGTTATGTAGAAGCTGTCTAGGCATGAATGCTATTTTAAGTGAATTTGCACATAATATTACGAACTCAGAGGCATTGAATTACGAAAATATATTCCAATATTACTTACATTTCTTACTGTAATGAACCGTATGAAAAAATAAAAGCAAGATTTCACTATGAATATAATTTTAAAATTATTATATTTGAAATTAGATTCTCCCAATAAAAAAATTTGACAGTGTGACACATTTTCACACACATTAAGAGTATTTCATAAAATTTGTGGGGAGGAAAAATTAGATGGCCGTATTTTATCCTCTAATTTTATTGTCAAATGTTGTTGAAGGCATAAATTTGATAGCGTAACAGGGGATTAACTTGAAGACTCCTGTATGTCCATAGCAAGAACTAATGGGAACGGTCTCTCAAGAAAACGCTTTAGCTTGACAGCTTCAAGCTTTTAACACAGAACCTATATTTGGACTTGACATCACATAGCTCTGGCTAAGAGTTGTTGAGTTGAGAGAGTAACGTCGAGGTCTAGAGAGCCGGTGAGTGTGAAACAAGGTGAGAAAGGAGCAGCGCCGTAATGCAAGAGTTGGGAAACGGGAGATCCCCGAGAAAACCCGCCGACCAGCGGAATCGTCCGGCACGATTCCCACATGCGAAAATCCGGGAGTGACCCGGCCGGGGTTCAAACCCGGTTCGCCATGGTGGGAGGCGAGTAGTCTAACCGCTCAACCACCTCTGGCTAAGAAATAACTGAATGCCACCTCACCTCAGGTCTTCCTGAAAGTGGCCTGTGCCATCTCAACTCCTCATCTTCCACGTGCAGGGTGGGAGAGATGACTTGCTGTAGGTGTGAGATAACTTCTGCATCTCTTTCTTCGAATTGGCGCCCGTTTGTAGAAGAGTAAGTTAGCGAAACCTTAACATCAGTCGTACCCAGGCAAGATGTTCTATTCCCCCATAAAATTTTTATCAAAACGAGGGGGGGGGCAGGACTGTCACAGATCTGGAAAATACGGAAATATCAGGGAATTTGAAAACTGTCGGGGAAATCAGGAAAACGTGAAGGAATTTCAAACAAGTTAGCTAAAAGTCAGGGAATTCTGTGTTACGCATGCCGTATCTGGCAGTTCGGTCATTAATCATGCACTGCTGCCAGAATCATATAAAATGGTTTTAATGATTGTGGACTGAATACTAGGGCATTTTTGTTTGCAACCTATGTGTTGAGCAATTTTGTAAGATGGGAGAAGTATTTTGGTGTGTAAAAGTGTGTTATAATACAAAGGGGCCAATCCTCAAAGAAAAAAAATATATTAGGAAAAGAGCAGGGAAAAAAGATTCTTTTGTGTGGAAATAGGGAAATGTCAGGTAATTTTCCAATGGAAAAAAGGTGGCAACCCTGTGGGGCGATCCCGTTGCTCGTTTCTTGTTCAGAGAAAGTCTGGAAATTAGGTGCTTCAATTTTCCTGCCCCCCTCGTTCTGTACATCGTAAACGAAAACTGTACAACGAAGGGAAAGGCTTACCTTTTACAGCTCCGGAGTACCACGTGACGCTCTGGGGGAAGAGAAGGTCATGCAGACAGATGGTTGTTATCGGATCGGGCGGCGAGAATTATAATCAGCGCTCGTTACTGTGTCGGGTGTGCCGTTATGCTCGTGGAAAGGATAAAGGCGAGGGGTATGACCCTAATCCCTCCTCCACCAATAATGTCCGGTTGCACCATTAACAGCCCTGAACCAATATCATAGATCTTGCTTCAAAGATTATCTTAAGTTTGATCCGCGTTCAATGTACGAGTGTTGCACCAACGCGAACGGCCGAGTTCTGATCGTAGATCACCTGATCTTGGTTCAGAACTAGGATTGAGATGACACTGTTTGTGACGTGACGTCATGATGCAACTGTTTATTTTGAAGTTCGGAGGCAGTTAATGAGTTTTGAGGACATTATCCCTTAAGACTAGGATTGTTTACTATACAATTTATTTGAATGCACTGAATAAAATTGTTTTTTTAACTGCCAAACTCTTTTAAGTGCGTGAATACGGAATATTTGGATGTTTATGTAATTTAAAACAAAATAGCTTTTCGATATAACTTTGACATTTTATAATAAAGCACTCGTATTTACTTGATCCGAGGTCATTCTCCTGACCCGCCAAAATGCACGGTCCAAGCCGAGGTTCAAATTGATCTTAGTTCGACGCGCAGATCGCAATGGCGCAACATGCGGTGAACCAGGATCTAACTGGTATTGGAACCTAGATCATTGCTGAACGGGTCATGGTGCAGGCGGGCATTACCGGCTGCTGTTGTAGCGAGGCTGCATCTCCTTGCTCGAACCCTGGGTCATGTTTTGTCCGCTGTTTAGATCATCGACTGTGAGGTAGACAGATCTCGCTGGCTGCGCACAACCAATCCCCGTGTCCTAGCATTGAACTACTATTCTGCCAATGAACGGCGTGGATTGGAGTTGGTAAACAAGTGCTTCCAGATGTTAATATACTTCTTCCAACGAATTTGTGATGCAGTTAGATTAAATTATTAACATAATAGTGCGTGTCATTAAAAAATTAAGATATAGGTTGTTCACGGCAAAGTGAGCACTTTTGAAAGCCCTGCTTAAGATATACTTGTATGCATGTTGTGTGTTATTCCGCCTTATGTAAAACTAACAATACCGTGGGCCTCATCACTTTATTCATGCTTCGGTCAAGTGAAACTGAAAAATTATTTGAAAAGTAAATACTTTACAAATCTGCTAATTTTTACACTTCGCTGCATTAGATAAACGAAAGAATTAATTTAAGATATCGGAAATGGGTACCTAAAACTTTTTATTCGGCGTTAATATATGGAACTACTTTCCATCCATCGTTACCAACTATACTGTGTACATGTCACTCAGTGAGCCCGTTGAAATATATGCAGGCAGAAACGGTGACATTTTTTCTAAGGTTGATTTCAGGTGCTCACTTTATCGTGAACAGCCTTTATAAATGAACACCACGTTCATCACTGTTGACCATGTAACTTTGACGGCTGTGTTCCTTTGGGGTAGGACAATGTTGGGCTTCATGTGTCGAAGACGAACAAGCCATCTACCTCATCTCTAATCTAAGATTTCGATTAGTATTGCCAACTAGAAGGAGGTGAAGATTCCCAGCCGAGACTCAAAATATCCCTCATCGCTACCAAATTCCCTACAAAATTATCAACACAGAAAATTGAGTAAAACTGACTAGATATTTGCAGCAGGCTAACTTACAGTTTCCAAACGATGCAATGCTACAAAAAAAAAATAACCTAAATATTTATAAAACATGCGTAAATAATTTTTCAATTTCTATGTAAATAAACGATGACTTAACAGAGTTTAGGTTCTGTATTACAGTACATGATTTTCTTGTTTCGTAGTTTCAAAATTTTCGCGCACACGACACGTTTTTACAAATTTAATTCGCTCTCATCAACAGTGAGTGAAGAATGTTTGCGTTTCTAGGAATGAATAATCCTCCAAAGCAACTGAATCTGATCTCTCTCACATTTTACGTATTTACCAACAAGAAGTTAGAGCAAGTAAATTAAATTGCGTTAAAAAGAAATACTTAAGTTTAAAGTAAATTTCATTATCTTAGTTTTCTCCTTATTTGAAGAATACCAATGCTAATTTTTCCTTCCTCCAGCAACACTAGTGCACTGCTTGACAAACCCAAGTGAAATCCCGGGAAATAATGCGAAACACACGCTCTTTCCTCCTCCTCGACCCTTCACTCCTGCAGCGGCTCCAAGGTCGTGCAGACAGTTCGCACGCAATATGTACAAGCAGGTCACATGCGAACTGAAGACTTTTATAATTATAGACTGTTCACGATTAAGTGAGCACTTTTGAAATCAACCTTAGAAAAATGTCACTGCTCCTACCTGCATATATTCTAACGGGCGCACTGAGTGACATGCGTCCAGTAAAGTTGGTAACGATGGATGGAAAGTAGTTTCATATTTTAACGTCGAATAAAAAGTGTTAGGTAACCATTTTTGATAACCAAAATTATTCCTTTCGCTTTCCTGTTTTTTTTTTTTTTTTAATTCATCAAAGTATTACAATAACCTCATTTGTAAAATATTTTCTTTCCTAATAATTCTAGTTTTACATAACTGGCGCGTGAATAAAGTGATAAGGCTCATGGCAATGTTAATTTTACATAATGCGGAAGAATACGCAACGTGTATACAAATAGATCGTATGCAGGGCTTTCAAAAGTGCTCATTTTACAGTGAACAGCCTATACATGTCAGTAATAGTAGTTGAGGCGATTGACCACGAGAAAACAATAGTTCGTCGGTCTAATTTGTTTATGGTAAAGTGAGAATTTTTTGAGGACCTGGTTGATTTTTTCCTTTCAACCATTGTTTAGCTTTTAACCACCTTTGTAAATAAACATTACCATGTAAACACCTTGTGCGTATTACACGGCACTCGGAAGTTAACGTCCAAGGCTAAAACAAAATATATTTGTCGACTATTATTCCAAATGAGATGGCTTTCAAAAGTGCTCACTTTACCGTGAATAGCCTATATGTGTATATACGTATGTATGGCATACAGAAAGACAGACACCCTAAGTGTTACGTTGCGTTTTTTCCTGTTGTGAGATGACGACCACCTATAAGGTCCCGCCTTATTAGTCCTTGCCAGATGGTTGTTATCGCCACACCACAGTACTGGACTTCTTGCCTGTGAACACACACACTTAAAGACATATTCATTTACAAGTTAAATACGGATGTGGTGGGAGTTTCATGTACAGTATTAGTCATACGTGCATTTTAATGGCTGCTTGATATACTCGTGCATTAGTCATTCCATCTCCTCAGCCGTGTTTACTTGTTTTTGCCAAGTATTTTTGTGTGAACTATACTTCAGTATAAAGCGAAATAAGTGTGCGCTAGTCTGACTTATCCAACATACTTTCTCGTGTTGTTACGTTGTTCTTGATAATTTTCCCAGTCTATTCTTAGTTATAGTTTTAGCTGTAAGTACACTTAGGGAGATAGTCGTGGTCCCAATTGCAGGCCGTGGCTGCCCAGTCCCTCTCTGCCGCGATACATGTCTCCTTGCATGATTTCCCTTCCTTGTAGGCGTAAGAGGTTCGCTCCGAGACGCAGTTAGTCCCCGTACTACCTTCGGGATACACTTACCACTTAGTAACAAGGTAGTTAGGAAAAAAATCGCTAGTCTGGCTCTGCCCATTTCACAGTTCACAAGTGTACTGCGGAAATAAACCCCTCATGGTGACTTCGCCCGTTCTATTTTGCTTCACCGCTGGGTTTTGCTCTCCGGAGAGCCTCTGGGTTTAAAATTAAAGCGAGAAGAAATACGTGCATTATCCTGTTTAGCAGGCGTCTTGATGAATTCCAGTTCCGGCCGTGGATCGCAGAACACGGAAACTTGCGTTACCCCTCTCCCCCTTCTTTCTTGCGATGTAGACTCGTCGCTTGTTGCACTTTGTTTCTTTGTGTTATTTAGTAGGAATACTCCTTTCACCGTTACTTCCAACTTTTCTGAAGCCCTGCTAAAGTTCTACTTCCAGGATGTTCCTCCGCCTCATGCTTGCTCATCGCGGTACATTCTCGGTGCACGCTAGTTTACACTTCTACCACTAGAACGTAGCTCGGCAGCTGACTCCACAGGGCGAGTGTAATGTGTACCCTCGCTGCTCGCTTGCGAGTGGTCGGAATACATTCAACTTCCCTTAGGCAGCAGGGGTGGGTACGACGGACAATACTTTCCTTTTATCCAAGATATGGGTTTAATTAATCCGTATACCAATTTGTGTTCCTCTAACGTAAGTACTTTGCTTAATATCTCGTGTATTATGCTTGACGCCCTCCGCTTTTAGGGGGCTTCTACAGCCCTTATTATTTGAGATGGCCCATGGGTGTCCTTTATCAATCTTCTTCTTTTTCCGGTCACGAATCACGCGTCTTAAACACGCTGTAGATATTACACCTATAGAACAACGCCCCGAATTCGTGCGCACTCAGTGTAATATTATTTCGCATAAGAACTATTTCTCACTAGGCGTTACCAACACACGTATTTTCTCACTGTTTTGATTCGTATTAATTAAAAGTGGAATATTAACTTATAAATAGAATATGAATAATGGATCAATTTAACTAAAAATAAGGTACTTTAATGCTAACACGCATATTACAAGCGTTTTATACATGTGATTGTAGGCTGTTCAAGGTTAAATGAGAACTTTTGAAAGCTCTGCTTAAGATCTACTTGTATACACGTTGTGTATTCTTCCGCCATATGCAAAATTACATTGCTATGAGCCTCATCGCTTTATTCATACGTCGGTCAGGCGAAACTGTTAAATTATTAGAAATGTAAATATTTTACAAAACTGCTGTCGTTTTTATACTTCGAGGCATTAAAAAAACAGAAAGCGAAAGAAATAATTTAAGTTATCAAAAATGTTTACCTAACACTTTAAAATATAAGCAGTGACTTTTTTCTAAGGCTAATTTGAAAAGTGCTTACTTTATTGGGAATAGCCTTTATTCAGGAAATAACTAAATACGTCGTACGTAGGATGATTTTTCAAAGGTTCGTTCCAGAAAGTGTGAAGAAATCGCGAAGGAAATTGGAAATAATGACTATGACCTCAAAAAGTGCTCACTTTATTGTGAACAGCCGAGTTGGGAATAGCAATGTTAAAAGTTTGACAACCAAACATTTTGTCTACTAGGTAAGGTCTACTGTTGCATGTGTGCTAGATTTTCTCTATTTTTGTATGTTGAAAACAGGATAATTGCTATAATCACAAAACAAACATAAAATAACTTCTTAACTAAATAAAATCCTTTCCTATAATTATTCACATAGCTTAACATTCTAATTAAAAGTTACCTTTTGGAACACTGCCTACCTATAGGCTGTTCACGGTAAAGTGAGCACTTTTAAGGCCCTCCCAGCAGGCATTAACCACTAATATATCTTATTGCAGTCTCAAGCATTAAATTTCGAGGGTGGTGAAATGTATACACGGTGTTTTTTTTGTCACATTGCAGTGTTTATATTAAGAAGCATTAGGAAGATAGAAATTGAATGAAAAGAAAAAATTTAGAAGGGCCTTAAAAAGTGCTAATTTTACCGGGAACAGCGTATATCAGAAATAACGTTTTGTTCCTAACCTGAATAGAAGTAACCTTTACGATGCCTGATATAGTTCATTCGCGGTTTCTACACACTTCTTGAATCAAAATTTAAAAAAAATCACGCTATATAGGTATGACTCGTTTAGTTGTTTCCTACATATGTCATACATCACACGCGTTTCATACTTGTATTAACGTAACAATACCTACATTATTTAACGTTAAATGTAACGTTTATTGATTGTTTTTCCTATAAATCATGTTATTTCATTTATAACCAACATGAATAAAAGCAGAGAGAAAATGTGTGTGTTACGTAATGCGTAGGAAGTAGTGGTTCTGATGGAAGGAAGATGATATTGCACCAAGTGTGCAATGCTGGCGCATTGGCCCTATGGTGCAATATTTTAAGCTTTGTTTGTATGAGGCGGAGGAATATCCTGCAAGTAGAATTTTAGCAGAGCTTCAGAAAAGTTGGAAGTAAAGGCTGTTCACGGTAAAATGAGCACTTTTGAAAGCCCTGCTTAAGATCTACTTGTATACGTCGTGTATTCCCCCGCTTTATGTAAAATTAACATCGCCATGGGCCTCGGTACTTTATTCATGCGTCGGTCAAATGAAACACTGAAATTATTAAGAAAGTAAATACTTTACAAATCTGATAACGTTTACACTTTGACGCATTAAAAGAGCAGAAAGCGAAAGTAATAATCTTAAAATTTCATAAATGGTCACCTGACACTTTTTATTCGACGTTAGGATACGGAACTACTTTCCATTCATCGTTACCAACTTTACTGGGCGAATGTCACTCAGTGCGCCCGTTAAAATATATGTATGCAGGGGCAGTGACTTTTTCTAAGGTTCTTTTCTAAAGTGCTCACTTGTTCGTGAACAGCCTTGATAAACAAAGAGGTACACAGTGTTGACCGTATGACTAACCGTAGTGTTGGTCTGTGGCAGGGGAATGTAGGCTACTTGAACAGGTCTACCTCATGTGTATTCTATGGTCACGACTGGCCCTCGGATGACGCGTGTGTCCGTGTTGCGGTTGTCGACGACGCAGGTTAATTAGTTTATCGCGGTGGTAACTAGTTGGGCCGGGTAGCAGTTTGAGAAAGTGTTGGGGGGGGGGGGTCTAATTGGTCGCGCTGTGGTGTGTGGGGGTCGCGGCTCGCCAGTTGCCTTCCGGTCTACAGTCTACGATGTGCAAGACGCGACAGGTGAGTGAGTGCCGTCCCATACATCTCTGCTCGCTCGTCCTGCCGCAGACACGAGATGACGTGGGGCCGCGGTGGCTGAGCGGTTAGAATATTCGCCGCTCACCAAGGTGGAACCGGGTTAGATCCCCGGCCGGGCCACTCCCGGATTCCCGCAAGTGGGAATCGTGACAGACGATGCCGCTGGTCGGCGCCCCCCCCCCTTTTTTTTTCTTGCATTCCGGTGATGCTCCGTTCTCACCTCATTTCACCCTCATCGGCTCTCAAGACCTCACTTGATGTTAAGGAGCCTCCTAAATATCTCAACGACATGGTGTAGCGGTTGCTTTGATGTGGGCGTATCCCTCCTCTGATTGGCTGTGCGGGGCTCTAGGAACGGGTCTTGTGTCTGTCTGACTGACTTCTGTGAGCTGCCATGCGGCTCCTATAGGTCGGGCTGCAGGCGGGCGGGTATGTTACCGCGCTCCGATTGGATAACAGCGTCCTGACGTGTTGCTTGATCAGTGACGCCATTTTGTCGCGTGCGGTTGGATTGCCCGATATCGGCGCTTGAGTTCTGAATGCTGTTGGCTGGTTGTGAAATTAGTATAGGGGAATGCAGGTTCGTAAAATTCGATTTTTTGAAGCCGATGTTGAAGATATGAACTTGAAACAAAAACATAAGTGTGAGAAATGACACACTCAAGCTCTGTATCACAAGTTTAACAATTTGTTTTTCAGTAATTTCTTATTTATTAAGTTATCTTATCTTACAGAGAGAGAAACAATCCTATACATTAATGTTACAAGAGGTTCCGGTAGCAAAAAAAACAACACATTTTTCTGCTAAAAAATGTCCTGGTAGTAGGCCCTATTATAACTATCCTTAACAGGAAAGTCAAAAAACGGAATTTCATTAACATGTATTTCCCTATACCAAATACTCAACCAGCCGGCAGCCTTAACTAGATTAGGTACACTCAGAACTATATGGGAAAATACAGACTTTTAACTGTGCTACTCGAATTAAGTGGTTAAAACCCGGCTTGATTCTCATATTCCAAAGGTAATTACTTATGTTTAAAAAATAAAACGTGTACACGTGTTGTTTAAGACAGAATGGCTAAACACAAGGTGGGTCTTGTCACGAATTGGAATAGAAGTGACATGTAACTTAGTCTCAGCAGGCAGCAGAGGGTTAAACATTTAAATCCCATATCTCCGGTTAATACGATTGATTCGCCTATTGGACTTGATAAGATAAGAAAGATAGGTACTTTGGTTCAGCGTGGTTGTTATAACTCTCTGGGTGACGTGTTGGCATGGTGTCTGCAAGGAAACACTCAGCACCGCGCTGTTAGAATTTTTGTTTGCTCACATTAATAATATCTTTTACTTTGAGGCTATATTAATTTTACAGCATCGTAAATGATCGCGCAGACATCTACATCTCTAATTACGCATACAACTGAGTGGTGTAACGACTGAAGTAATATTATACATTTCTCCTCTCTAAGTACAGTAAAGGGCTCCAGAATGAGAATAAATGGACATTCCATATATGTCTTGTTCAAAGAGATGCGTTGAGATGTTGTAAGCAATTTCTTGAGAGGTCATATAGTATTTTTTAAATTGAAGTAACGCAGAACAACGCAGGGAGTTCGCAACTATGTCCCCGCGTGCGCAATAGCTTGCATATGACGAAGGCGAACGGAATAGGCTCGTCATGTGGGAAGTAAAATACAAACACTTCTGGCAGCCTATACTACTACATTGATAATCTACCATTGTTCGTGTAGGTTGACACACGTGTACTAACAAACAAGCTCTAGCGGCTCTCACGTACCTTGGGTGTATGGTGTCCTATGTGCTGGCGCTCTCCACATGGCGCCTTCGTCATATGCAACTTGTTGTATACATGCAGGTTCGTGGATCTCCATACTTCCGGCGCTGTTTTGCTAACCTCGACTTAAATTTTGAAAATACTAGATCACCTTTCCAAAAAATTTTGTTGCTAGGATTTTTTTGTATATATTAAACTAGTCCATATATGCTGTGGTTTGAATTTGACATGTTATTCAAAAATACCTTCTATGTATCTTCGCTTAAATGTTATCGACTTTTCTGTGTGTTTAATGCAGCATGCAATATAGGCTTTGATTGTACCAAAATGTAATTAATAAGAGAGGCAAATATGTCTTTTAGATGGCCGCTTGACGTCTTTCTCCCCGCCCTTGAGGTCGCTCCTCCTAAGTTGTTTGTCTTACTACCGATTACTGTACAGAATGTTACGAAATTAAACGCCCAAACTATGGGAGGTTATTCCCTATGAAACATAATGTCAAAAATATGCAGGACAACGTGTGCCTAAAGAGAATGTTAAAGGAGATGTGAGCATGTTAAAATTGGGTTTTAAAAACTTATTTTTACCAGTGTGTTGTACTCTCTGCTAGCGGTAGGGATGGTGGCGACTACGTCCCACGTGGTATAATGGGGCACGCCCATTTGACGCGCTATGGAGCGTGTCTGTCGTTGATGTGCTGGTGTACCGCTTCCTCAGAAAGCATAAGTCACCTTTCCGCTGCAGACTTTGTAGGCGTTCACAGGTTCATATCTCCATTAATATTCCGTTTAGGCATACGGTGCCATATACAGGAAAACATGTGAGACACTTTACACCTAAACCGAATACTACGGGAGTTATAAGCCCTTGAAAAACGAGTTTTTGAACCGTATTTGTGCAAAATATCGGTAACGAAGTAAAATACAATGACAACTCTCGGAGCATGATTGTATGTTATCGGGACCTTCAACGTGTGCCGATATTTTGCACAAATGCGGCTTAAAACCTCGTCCTTTAATGCTCGTACGTCCCTTAATGCTCGTACGTCCCTTAATATTCGGTTTAGGTATCGAGATTCATCCTCTATGTAATCTGCTTTTCTTTCCATAAGGAGTCGGCTCCCGTAGTTTGGCCATTCAATTTCCGAACCTCCCGTAGATCGTGAAGAGCGTTTTGCTTAGTTTTAGGTATATGAGCTGACTACAGACAACTTTCTTGAGTGATTGTGAAACGCGCTCTTGACGCCTAGTTTCGTTTGTTTGCAGGTCACAAGTTCGAGACTCCCGAGACGATCAACCTGCGCCTGGAACCGGGAATATGGTGAGTGCATGTTGTTGGTTTCTCATTCAAGGCCGTTCTACTTTACACGGACGTCTGTGTTTTGCCGTGGAGGTCGGTTTACGATGAAAGACGTGCACATAATGAACGTGTATGGATAAAAATGAAGGAAATCTTACAGAACAGTTCCTCGACGTGCAGACAATGGCGATATCTTACTTCATGCCGTGTACGCAATGCCTTCAGCCAATAGAATTAAAGGGTGAAAGAAGAATATAAATTCAAATATTGTGTTATTTGAATATCTGATTTCTAAAAGAAAACGCCATCGTCTTTACCTTCCTGTACCCCTTTGAATAATACGTGTAAATTTCTATATCTGCTAATAAATCGCCACATTACTAAAATCAAGTTAATTTCTAGTCGTGTGTGATTAGCTGAACACAAGACGTGTAAATTAGCTATGAACCACACATATTTGTAAACGTTCTGTTGTGAACGTCTTTTACGTGCACCTCATCGATCGTAAACCGACCTCAACGTCGCTGATTCCGGACAACTTGGGTGTTCGTGCATAACTTAATATTTAGATTCTATATTTAAAAACCAAGCTTGTAGCGGCATATAGAACACATGCAACAGTTCTATTGAGATCTAACTTATTTTTCTCTTGTTAATTCGTCTCACATGCATATCCATAATCAGAGGTTCCCTCGTAATTTAGCGAGTTTAGCCTCGCATGGGAAAATGCTGATCTAGTTAAGAAATTCTGTTAAGTAAATCCTCTATGCCGTGTCAAGGCTTTATTTTTTAACGTTCGGTCATGAAGTGTGATTACAAAGGTTTGTAAAAAATATCCAAGATAAGTGGGATTCGGCAAGCACGTTATCATATCCGACGTGTGTCAATCAGCGGACTGCGGGAAACAGTTGCCTGTCTATAAGTCGTATATAATACCTAATTAACAATACTGGTTGTTCAAGAAAAAAAAAACAGTTTGTTCTTAAATGAGCCAAGAGGAAATTTCCTGGCATGCCCCCCCCCCCCCCAAATTGATTCTCACATTGTACCTTACGGATGTGTATAGCACAGATATAACAATTTACGTTTTACAAGCATTCATTTTCTGGTTGGCGGGGGGGGGGGGGGAGGATTATCTTAAAAGAGGGAGTTGGGACACAATTAATGCTAAAAATAAAATCTAAGAAAAAAAACAATCCCAGGCAGGAATCTCTGGCAACTATGTGTACAAATATTTTACCACAGTGATGCCTGTCGAGCTGTTAATTATGTAGGTTCTTGTATTTCCTTGCGACGCAAGATGCTTGCCAAAATAATACATAACTTTGGTTAAATGTTCGCTTCGAAAATTGGCAAAAACATTAGTCTAGAATTGTAATTTCGTAAGATATTAAATAATGGCTTCCAAATATCTGCATACTTGACCATTTTATTTTTAGGTAACCATGTGCAGAGAAGTTTTAATTCTGTACTGGCCGATTATAACTGGAAAAAAAAGAGGGGGCGGGGAGGGGGTCCAGAGGGTAGTACCTTTTCAACTCCGTAACATTCATAAAATATGTATGTTGTCCCGTCGTTGATTTTGGTCTGTAAGCCAGTACATGAAAGATTGAATGGTAATTGAACTCTTTCGGAAACCGTTCTTCGGATTTACTTTTCGTCCATTCTGTATCCTTCACCTACGCCTTTGCCATGGAACCAATCTAAAGTATTCAACCGTCTTCAAGTGGGACTGTGAGGAGGACTCGCATTTGTAGTAATGAAAGTTCTGTTTACTGAAGGAAACATTTCGACAAGGGGGGGGGGGGGGTGGTTCGATCACGAGTATTCTCTCAAAGTAGACAACACCCCCCCCCCCCCCCCACGAGCAAAAACTGTTTTCAATTTGAACCTGAAAGCATGCATTTATTCTCAGCTGGGCTGTTTGTACAAACCCCACAATTATTATTATTTTTTCCAACGTGGCTGCTAAGCCTGTTCATACATGGCATGGTGCATGGTGCGTGTTCATGAGCAAGTAAACTATTTCTGATAAGTATTTGTTCAAGTTTAAAATGTTCCATCTCTGTGATTTTTTCCATATTAATTTTTAATATCATCTTAAATTCTGTTGTGGGATGCATAGCCATTATTAAAAAACAGAGTTTTTTTTTACAGCTGCGACTCCTTTTTCAACAAGTTGTAAAAAATGTTTCTGTAGGAACAAGGGAGCCACTGCTAAAACGGTACGACGGGGGATTGGCGATTTGTGAGGCAATTGTATTTTTGGAGTCCGGATTTTGACGCGACACTTCCATACCGTTTGAGAAAAGTGCTCGAAATTTGGTACACGTGCAGAAAAATGTCTACTAACAATTTACGGATGTTCATAACTATTTTCGTCAATAACTCTTAAAACTGTTCGTTCTACGGATTTTCCCTTTTACGTTTTCGTTTTAAAGGATGACAATAGTAAATGATCAGTTTTTGGTACGTGAGAATGTATTTTACAGTGTCTGTGTTCGCACGTGTTTTCTTCGCTGACATACAATCTATACTAATATTACAAAGAGGCGATGCGAGTTTAATATGTCTCGGGTAATCTCGGAAACTACACGGCCGATTCCTATAATGCTTTCACTATTAGATAGCTACATTCTTCTATATGGACATAGGTTATGTTTAATTTAAAAAATTGAGAATTTTCAAAATTTGTAAACCAAATCGGAGCCAGTTGGCTGCTTTCCAGGCATGAGCTACAAGAAAACCATTATTCGCAAGTAGTCGCGGTATATATTTAAATAACTCCATAATACCTACTGGGCTGCTAGTGTTATATAAATACGGGAGAATATAAGGAGTGCATACCTGTTAAGCAAGCCCATGGTCCCGCCACCTCTTGATTTATTTACTGTATTGATAGACGCGTGGGCGAGGCAGCTGTCTTGGCAGCAATTTACTATAAACGTTGCTTTAATAGCTTATGTGGACGATTGTAACCACATTAATAACGCAACACAATGCACGCTAGATACAATATAATAAAAGGTTGGCGGCCTGCCTGGCGTTACTCGGCCGCAGTCTAGCGAGTTGCCAGGCCTGCAGGAATCGAATACGTGCTTTGTATTCGAATAGTTGTAAGAATCGAGAACTTTCACTCACAATGTTAACCTCCGTGGTGTTATTAGGATATATTCGAATACACAGTTCAATGTCCCCCCCCCCCCCCCTGAACGAACTGCTTATTCACATTATGTTATACAAATAAATAATTCGGCCGGGGGGGGGGGGGCGGAAACTATATAAAATACAGTGCAATACAAATGTATTATAAGCCGTCAACAATAGATTCGGAACAATGTTACGGAACAAAAATATTTTAAAACTTTATTATGCAATAAATATAAATGGACCACAAAACATATTGAAATACTTCCGTAAAACAAGTATTACACTCGAAAAATACAAAGATGTCTGCAAATACTCGAGTGCTAGCATGGAACGAATGACTTAAGCTCGGCCTCACACGCCATGTTGAATTATTGGTTCCAGCTTATTTCAGTTGTATACCGACACTTATTACGAAACTGCTACTATACAATCATGACAATATACGTTACGTAGAAATACAAACATAAATTCTGAAAATTCGTTATTTAGTCATGCCGTATTTTTTCGATAATTATGAACAGGTTAATGCCATTTTACAATCACCATATCACATGAGGATGAAGTTTGACGACTAAATTCGAAGGGGATTGTCAATCGTGATAATGCTATAGTAACAAATATTTGTTTATTTCGCTTAAAATGAAGTTATGACATACAAATGGAAAATTCAACATGGCGGGCGAGACCGGACCTTAACAGCTGCGTGAGAACTCTCGAGTACTCGTGCGAGACGCGAGTACTGAGCGCTGATGGAGCACCACTCGGCGAGATCGCTCGGATAAAAGTATTCGAATACTTTGGCCACCGTTCGAGATACATCGATAACTCGAATACTCGCATCGCTAATGTCTGCGTGTCTTGTATCCACGCGGGGGGGGGGGGGGGGGGCGCACTCCGTCGGTTTGCTCGCGACGTGATTGGTCGCACGTGACTTCGCGAGCCGTGAAAGTCACACCATGGCTGCTCATTCTTATTATTGGAAATAGTACTTTTGCAGCATCTTTGCTCCTTTGAAAAGTCTTCCCGTATATATGACGTCTCCCCTCCCACCTTCACCAAAATAAATCGTAACTTCCATTAACATTAGCGTACTTTTTTTTTTGTTTAATTAGACGCTCACTTATTTGCATGTTCAATAAATTATATTCGTTTCATATTCCATGCGAATTACAGAGAGAAAAGTAGGCCTGTGTTGTTAATGACTGGGTTGTTCACGCGGATATGAACACTTTTGAAAGTCTTGCTCAAGATTTACTTTCATGTGCACTGTGTATTCCTCCTCCACATGCAGAAGCTAGTATTGCCAGGGAAATTATTACTTTATTTACGCGTCGGTCAAGTGTAAAAAAAAAAAAAAAGAAAGAAAAAAAAACTAGTATAGCAAATTTGCAATTTCTTCTGGATTTTTATTCATTAAAAAAATTATAGAGAGCAAAATAAACAATTCCAGCAGTCACATATGTTTAACTAACACATTCGATTCCAAGTCAAAATTTTTAACTACTTTACTTCTGTTGTTACCAACTTTACCGGGCGCTCGCTCTTCCATTAGTGTCTGTCTCTCTTACAATACGCGCAGGCAGGGGAAGTGACATTTTTCAAAGGTTGGTTTCATAAGTGCTAAATTAACCTGAAATAGTACGTGTATAAAATATCATTGACTTGAGTTCTTGTAACGTAAACGTTACGCCCTGTCATATTTAGGTTTACATCAGTGCAGTATTGGGAAAACAAAAATATGCTTTTTTCCCCCTTGGTCTTTTCCCCAGATTTGTTTACGGTTTGTCTATCGCTGGCGGAAGATTGCGTAGTGATTGGCTTGAAGTTAGAACTTCAGCAGGGCTTCGCATTCGTTGGGGAGATGCCACGAATAGATAATATACACAATACCACCAATTGTTGATAATATATAGCCGATTCATGGTTATTTCCAACTTTTCTGAAGCCCTGCTAAAGTTCTCCTTTCAGACTATATTCCTCCGCATCATGCAAACATACCTTAACCATGCGTGTCTAGAAAATACACCACAGGGGCAACGCTACGTATTCGTATGCACTCAGTTTAATCATATTTTCATTGATAACAATTTTTATAGTCTATTCACTATAAAGTGAGCACTTTTGATAGCCCTCTCATTTGGAATAATAGTATATTTTATTATAGCCTTAGACAACTTCCGAATTAGGTGGAATCTACACACTGTGTTTATTCCTTACATGGTAATATTTGTTTTAAAAGATGGTTACAGGATAAAAAAATGGCTGAAATAAAAAAAAGTAACTATGTCTTCAAAAGTACTCACTTTACCGTGAACAGCCTATACTAGGTATTGCCAACACAAATATTATATGTCTGATGTAATTCATATTAATTGTAAATTAAATTTAAAAAGTATAGAAAAATATAGGCAAGTCTGATTTAACCAAAAGTAAAATATTTTTATGATAACCGAAGTATAAATCATTTGTTATACGTAGATACCCGAAAAATTCGCGAGATAAATGACCTACGGGTTGGAATCTACAGTCCTGTGCACAAATATGCCGGTGTCAACTGCGCATTTGTTTGTCTACTGTCACAGTGGAAGGCGACAACTGGGTTTTGAATTCTAGCTTGCCCCAAAATGAATCCACGAATTCTTCAGGTCTGTAGTTATACGCGACTTATTCGCAAAACAACCAAACACGTGTAAATAGAGCGATTGTCAAATGTTTGATTAAGAAAGTGCGAAGATACAACAAATAGACTATAGTTACAATTCTACAAAAAAATGAGGTGAAAATACAACTGTTCTACTCATCATAAGCTAACCTAATAATTCATATGTTAAATATAAACATTTACCAGAAACTGTTAACATTTTCAATACGAATACACGTAAATAGTTGTCACTGGCTAAGTTGTTTCCTCAGCCGTCTTGAAATTACATTGAAGATGGCGTGCCCCACTCTGTGAATAATTTCTGATTACGCCATTTTACGACGTGTGCACCCGATAGTTTGCTCTGGATTGATTATTTAGCATCGCATTCTTTATACATTCACTAAGTAATACCATTGAGTTCACAGTAAAATGAGCACATTTGAAAGCCCGGCTTCAGATCTACTTGTATGAACATTGTGTATTCTTCCGCCTTCTGTAAAATTAGCATTGCCATGGGCCTCATCACTTTATTCATGCGTCGGACAGGGAAAACTGTGAAATTATTAGAAAAGTAAATATATTACAAATCTGGTCATTTTTAGACTTGATGGATTAAAAGAAAAACTATAAGAAACAATTTAAGTTATCACATATGCTACGTGATGTGGTACATTACACGAGACTACGAGACATAAGATAATAATACTAATTGTACTGTACTAATGAAACAAATATTTTAAAACCCATTACTAATTTACATACAGTACATACAAAACGCATGTCAAATTTAAATTAGGGGATGAAAGTGGCATATCTTAATTAATATATATGTAAACAAAATCCATTATTCAACATGTACGTGCTATCTAACTGGTAATGGATATTCTCCTTACCAGTCACTGAACATTTTATGACATTTTTTATTTTCTTGTGAACGTTATTTAGTCTTTTAACTTTGTTTCCCAAATCTTTCAAATATTTTACCACATTGACAGTCCACGCACGATCATTAGGTTTCACTAGCAAATAAAATGAAACAAAACGATGCATTTCTAACCTCACGCTCACCTAACCAGTCCGCGAAATTGCATGTACTTGCGTTGAATTTTCGCGTATACGAAACCATGCGTTTATCACCTTGGCTTTGTAGTTGAGTTATATTAAACTGTGTCCTTGCTGATCCCGAATTTATTATCGTAATTCAAAATATTTGCCGTAATAAGGTTTTATAATGTTACTCACCGAATTTATTATTTTTTTATGAGTTCACACAACACAACATAAACATTTCAACACTTTTTCTTACCAATGCTCGCGGCTCATCATAAACAACAAACTTATTCAGAGTATTACACACTATATTTGAAGCTCACGCCAGTTTGAACGATATCTATAAATACAAACTATTCCAAATAAATACAAGCATTGTTAAGAAATGTGTTTAACAACTGCAAAAGAGCGGAGCGCGAAAGTGTGCCTACAAAACATGTAGTATATAACTGTAGAACACATTCTGTTAAACAGAAAATGCGAAGTTCCAGTTATGCTACCCTTGTCAAGTTCCAGGAAACTGTTTTTTTTTTTGTGTTAGAGCAGGAGCGCGCCCAGCTCTCTCTCTCTGATTTACAGCATGCGATTGGCTGAAAAGGGATGAGCCCCTGAAGTCTTCCCACCCCCCCCCTCCCTCCTATTCGCACAACCATCCTTGTATTACCCATAGTCTATTGTTACCCTCAGCTTTCTCTACTCTTGCCACTCACTTCGGGGCGAAGAATCTGCAGCCCTACCACTCGACATTTCCAAAAACATTTCTGTCGTGATGTGTCTCGTCCATCTCAAAAACATTTGCTGCGAAATAACCTCCGTATTCGGACGCGGTATTATTTACTGAGTAGCAGATAAGTAGAGGTATGTGTTCTGAGATTTTATTAGGAGGGCTGTGCCCCGCAGCCCTCCCTTAGCAGCCGCCACTGGTCCATCCCACTCTTAACGTATAATTATGTTTTAATTAACAAAATATAGAAGTTGAAAAGGAGGTTTTGATTAGAGACTGTATACTTCTTCCTCTCCGCCGGTGTTTAATTAAACTTGTTAGGAACACGGAATAGTTGGCCAGATGTGTAGAGTGCATGTCGGGTATAATGCACATGCCATCGCGCAGTAACGAGCCTGTGTCGTTTCAACATCGAACAGTTGTTTTTTCTTCGCATATGACTCCCGAAACCACGTTTCTTAAACTAACGTTAGTAGAAACTCATTCACAACTACGAGACTAATGCGGTATATACTTCTGTTTCTGTAGATGATCTGGTTGATAAAGCACATGGAAACAAACGGGACGTCATTGAACGCGTGATTTCGACAACTCTGACGGAAATTCTTGGATCAGTGTCGACTACGTGCGCAGGACAGTTATAATCTCATCTTTAGAAACCTTAAAATTTCGCGTTGTAAAATGGGACCAAGATAGACTCCACAGTCCTCTACACACTCGAGCAGAAGTAATTTGTTCAGTGGCTGACGACACAGAAAGAACTCATTCTCCTGTTTGACCCGGCCGGCCACATGCTGCTAGTGCGGCGTTCCGAATGTCCCTTCTAGGGTAAGTACCAGAGAGGAGGAGAGAGGAGAGAGAGAGAGAGGAGAGAGGAGAGAGAGAGAGAGAGAGAGAGAGAGAGAGAGAGGAAGGAGAGAGAGAGAGAGAGAAGAGAGAGAGAGAGAGAGAGAGAGAGAGAGAGAGAGAGAGGAGAGAGAGAGAGAGAGAGAGAGAGAGAGAGAGAGAGAGAGAGAGAGAGAGAGAGAGAGGAGAGAGAGAGAGAGAGAGAGAGAGAGAGAGAGAGAGAGAGAGAGAGAGAGAGAGAGAGAGGAGAGAGGAGAGAGAGAGAGAGAGAGAGAGAGGAGAGAGAGAGAGGAGAGAGAGAGAGAGATTTTTTTTTTTTGGAACGAGCGTACTTTCGAATAGCATTCATTCTATGTTTACAAATGTGTACTGATGAAGAGTCCTATGTACTATCCATTCCCTGTGAAATCGATGTTTGCGCATAAATACTCGATAATTAAAAGTTCTGGAAATATGACTTTTTGTCAGAAAAGATTTAAAAACAATTATCTATGGCCCTATTTTTTTACTTGTGTCGTATTAAATGTATCCTCCGAGAAAAAAAATTCGTGAAAATGGTCAAATATAGCATTTTGAAAACTTGCCTATGCAGTTTCCTTAAGCGGCAAGAGAAAAGTACGAAGTCGAGGACGTAGTTTAATCTGTGCTCTTTCGTCGCGTGTAATAAAACCTCTGTGTTACAGATCTAATTTGCACAGTGCAGCGTCACGACGGAAACACTGCACGCATTGCGCGTAGGAGCGATGAGGCACTAGGCGTGCCGTATCGCTCCCTCGCTTCTTCACCTTGGACGCGCAGCTACATAGTCCCCTTAAGCAACCAATGTAAATTCCAAAAGATATTTAGACCTATCACTTTCCTCAAATTCTTTCTTTTCCAAAAAGTTAGTTATTAGTTATTTACGTCAACAGCTTTTCTTACCATAAGAAAATCATAAAAATTACTTCAAAAAATGGAACCTCTGTAATAATCAACTTTTAAAAAAAATACTCATTTTATCACTCGTTATGTGTAATTTTTCCGTGTGTGTGTGTAACCATATTGTTCACGTTTCATTACAGTTTGTTTCATCCTACCAAACTTCCCGCCATTTCCAGTTTACCTTTCGTTACTCGCTGAAATAGCGCGCGTAAAAGTTTTACTCCGCAATTTTGGGGTACTGCCAGCAGCGAGTAAAACATTTACTCGGAAGTGTGAAGAGAGAAGTTTCTCCCGCAGGGTAACGTTTTGCGACGCCGCCCCGAGTGCTAAGTGTTTATCATTGGCTCCTTCTCCTTCATACAAAATTACTATGCGAAATGTTAGCACCTGTACTCATCTTCAGTCTGTTGTCCAGCGGCGTCCTTACAGATGTCGAGCGTAAACTATTGAATGAGGGATGACGCTCGGGACATATCCTCTCGTGAATGAATAAGGGAGGCGATGACTGTGTAGTTCATTCTCTGTTACTGCCAACTTTTCGTAAGACTTGTTAAAGTTCTACTTACTGGATATTCCTCCGCCTCATGTAAACAAAGTCTAACCGAGTATAAAATATTACACGAAAGGGACAACGTATCGATTTCGTGCGTACTCAATAATATTTTGCGTAAGAACTATTTCTTTCTGGGCATTACCATACATCTATTTTCTCTATGTTTTATTTTTATTAATTATACATTCAATGTTATAACTGGGGTGTGGCTGTGTTGGGGACACGGCCGATTGTTTTGCGTGAACACGTCTACGTTGACGCGCTCGGACTCCTTGATTAAAAAAAATTTTTTTTACGTTCTCGGTACGGCTTCTCTTTACATATGTGGTTTTATGGGTATCACTGGATTTGCTTTTGAGATGCTCTTTCCAACCGTATACGATTTCTGTATTTCGACTTGGCTTTTTGACGAGTATAGACAGAAATCGTATTCAGTTTTCATAATTTTTTACATTAAACGCATACAATTTCACCATAACCACGCCACACGAATGTTTTTTTTTACACACGCAATCGATTGATCTTGACGACTGCTGTCTATTGAAACTTAAACGAGCGTCGTAGCTTCTCCTAATCAAAAGTTATACTACGCGGAAGTTACGATACGCGGCGAAACGAACTTAAAATGCTCCCCCCCCCCCCCTGGTTTTTTTTTCAATGCTTCGTAGTCCTCACTCAACGTAACATATTTTTTGATCCTTTGGCAATCGAGTGGTGTAATTGAATATCGAATGTAGTCGATAGATTCGGAACTGTAGTGCCAGACTGTATCCCCCGATTTTGTCATCGGATTTTCTCGCTTGCCTTCCACTATGGTTGCAAATCTGAAGACGTATTCACGTCAAAAACAAGTTAAAGTTCAGTTTGCGAATAATAAGATGCCTACTTTTGTGTTAGCACTCTTGTGATAAATGACATATTTGGGAAACAACCAAACTCTCCATACATGCGATGATTTTGACTTGACAACGTCTTACAACTCAGCCCCTTATGCTTAGAAAGTGAGAGTCACGAAAGTTTACTCTCGGGTCCGTGGCAATTGCTCTTCGAGAATGAGCAGTACGTTAAATGTAAATGTACGATAGTATAGTTCGGTCCGTTGGCTTCATGCTTCACACACAAACTGTTATTTCTGACGTCATCAGACCGTGGTGGGAGCCACACACTGAACCTCTGATTAAGAGCTTTTTAGTATGCTCAAGACCGCGGTAGCGACCGAACGGCTCATCCGATCGGAGAAATTCTGGTGTCGGTTTGTGCGTAGAAAAAAAAGAGAAGCTAAAAACATAACCAAGAATTATAAATAATACACACACATAGTGATTTTCTAACCAATAATCATTTTCTTTACATAGTATAAACCAAAATAATTAAATTAAAAAAAAGTTATGTGAAAAGGACACTAATATTAACAACATGGATAGTCCTCGGCAAGGCAGATCTAATTGTGGAAGGATGACTCGGCTACCTCAATCCATTCGGGAGTTACATGAAGAAGTTGGCAATTCTACGCAGCTGAGAAATGCGGACGTGGCGATTGCGTCATCACATGCCACGTCACGTGACGAGACTAAGGCTAAACGACGACGACAACCAGCGCAAACGCAATAATCACCAATAAAGATTGCAACAACACAGAAAATTAAATGCAAGACGAAGGAAGAAGTCAATAGACACGTCTCCAATGACGTTTTAGCCAGACACCACTCAGCGATACGAGCCACCAATGACAGCTCAGCCGGACACGGCTTCTACCTCTGAAACGATGAAGAAGCCCCCGATGACTTCCCGCAGAAGATACAGAGCATACTGTCTATCATTTTGTTTCCTCTCACCACCCATAGATGTTTCCCTTTTTTTTTTTTAAATTGTTTAATTCGAAACGTGAGAGTCAACGGCGACCAGACTATATGCGAGCGCAGTGTGCTTAGTGCACATGTCACGACGAGCCCAGGGAATGACTACTTGTTTGTGAGGTCTGCAGTTGCCCGCGGGAGGCTGACATCAGATAGAGAGAACGCCAGCGGGGGCCACAGAAAACACGGCTATCAGGGGCCAGGGGTAAAGGTCGCGGGTATGTCGTAGATAACGACGCTGTAGTCTAGTGTCCGACCGAAGGCTGCAGGCTGTGCCCGGGAGAGAGAAATGTCGCCCTGCAAGGATGCTGGTTGACTTGGACCCGTCCTCTGCCAGTCTCCACGTTCCGCGACTCTCCGCGGATGAGTTTCCCGAGAATACGTGTTAGCATGTGCACCGGGCCGCACCTCCGTGAAAGGGAAGGCACGATAAGGTCTGCGGACCCACGAGGACCCAAGCTCACGTTCGCCCCTACGAACACTTTACTCGCCGTAGCTGTGGATTTAGAGCTGCGCCTTGGGAAATCAACCTTGCGGCTACATACTGAAGGTAAATGCGTACTTTTCTGCATGCTGCGTGGTTTAAAAGTCATTGCGGAAATAAACTTGGCAAGACCTGCTAGTGATTAGACTGTTCTCACGAGAATAAATACCTTTTTAAAACGTGCCTGCCAGATGTTACCCATGTTTCTTCAAAAATCCTAAGTGAGTCATTCTTGCTGCAATATGTTAACTTATTGCGAGATGTTTATTTTATTTATTTATTGATAGAGGCTTCTGGAGCCACTGGCTCATGGATGGAAGCAGTGCATTCATACATAGCATCGTCATATACAATTATTTTGTTGTCTTCATTGATACATACAATAAAATGGAGTAACATAAGTGAGGTCTTAGCAAGTCCTCAATGTATTTACAATATGTTGACATGGTAATATATTTTACATAGCGTGTTTCACAATACACCAGTAAACTAAAAAAGGAATGAGACTAGAATTAAAAGGACAAAGTATGTACGTAGAAATATACTCATCATATCCCAATATTTCACTTTACACATGTTTAATAAAACAGGTAGATGGCCCAATATTAGGATGGTCTGAGGGTGATTTAGATGTTTTTTGTATTATTGTTTTGGCTTATTGGCAGATGTTGCAGCAGCTAGTAAATTTCATTTTAGTTTAACAGAAAGTTCTATCTGGTCATGTATAAATATTATTTTGGAGACTATTCTCTGTGCAGGCAGTATTAATACAATTGTGAAGAACCAGTGATATCCACAAGCAGTCAGATGTTTTATACGAAGGGAATTTTAAGCCTTGAAGGTTGTTTACACATCAATAATTTAATAATGATCACAGGTACACTAATTTGTAGGATGAATTTAAAAAAAAATACACAATTTAACTTGCATATTATTCATGGTATTTTATATGCTTGACAATTAATTATCCTGTTGAATATTTTTCATTTACTATAAAGTTCTGTGTGTAATTTAATCATTTGAAATAAATTCAAGTATTTAATGTTTTATATTTTACTTTTATGAGTGATTCAACATTTTGATTTATTTTCATTGCTATTTTGAGTAGTTAACTGCATACAATTGAAGCATGTCAACATGGCTTAGCTAAAAAAAACAAAAGTTTTTGATACGGTACCAAAAAACCAATAACTCATTGACATTATCTAGTTTTTTTTTTTCTTTTCTTTTCTTTCTTCCTTCCCAGTATGAGAAATGTACCAGATAGCAGTTTTCAACCAAACATGTTAGTGAAGTACAAGCTTCTTACTTAAAATATTTACCCTTGTTTCACATTGGGAGCTGTACTAATTAATAGTAGTAGTCATTGACATCCAACAAGCATGTATGTTACCATAGGTGTGGATTATAAGATTGTGGGAGGGGAGAGGAGGAGGGTTGCACCCCTTAATTGTTAAACAGTGGTTGTTCACATTCATTTTGTAATAAGTATTCATAACTTAACTGTAGACTGGTTACCTCATTCTATTCAAAATATATCTTGTTTAGCATAGGCCTATAGGTCTTTATATAACCAAAACTAGCAGTATTTCAGTATAAATTATTTTATTTATGTATTTAAAGCTGTGGTCCTTATGAAATAAGTATTACATACGTGCATAACTGCATACACAAATATGCAGTCTACAGTATGAGAGCGGAGTGAGGGGGGGGGGGGGGAGATGTGGAATAGGGTGAGAGTGGTATGATTTAAATGAACGGAGGCACTGTCACAGTTTGAGACTTTCCTCCCTTCTGGAAACAAGATTCGGCACCTACTGTTTGTGTGTTGCATTCAGTGTAGGTTATCCTACATAGCTGCGGAAACAACATGAAGTAAATGAAAGCAGCTAAACACTAAAAATGATGCAACACTTGTGTCTGATGTAAACCCTTAAGTTTATAAATGAGAGAGGTGTCACAAATCTGTAGATCTTGAAAACTTAAATTTACTAAAAGAAATATTTAATAAAGGAATAGATTTTACGAATTACGTTAGTCTGCTAAATCAAGTAACTAAAAATTTTCTTTGTTAACGTGGATATTTACGATGTTCATTTGTATCTGCTGTCACACATACCTATGTATTTGGTTCTTGTATAATGTGTGATACAGTTAAGATTCAGGATTTTTTTTGTCTATATGTAACTGCTGGCCTCTCACCAAGGTGAACCGGGTTCAATCCCTGGCTGGGTTACCAGATTTTTGCAAGTGAGAATCGTGCCTGATGATGTTGCTAGTCTGTAGGTTTTCTCAGGGATCTCCTGTTTCCCCCACCCTTTCATTCTGGCGCTGTCCCATACTCACCTCCCTTCACCCTCATCGGCTCTCAAGACCTGGCGCTCTCAGCAGCCGAAATCTCTTCGCTTCACCTCTATATGTAACTTGGAAATTTTTAAAATAAATTTACCAAAAAAACATTACATTTTCAAAATTTGGGGTGATTATTTTGATTAAAACTACTAATTGCCTAACTTTTATAGTTTAACACAGAAAAAAATATTATGAGACTAAACAAACATTAAGTTAATGCACTGTAAAATCTAGCCTTTAGCTTTGCTTCAAATTCTTTACATTTTGTGGTTCTTTCCGAGACTGTTTATTTACTTGGCTCCATTTTTATCATAAATAGGTGTAATGACTTCAAATTTTTCTTTATAAAATTATTTTTAAAAACAGCGCTAATTTGTGCTGTGTATAGAAGTGACTTTGCCAAGGGTAATTCACTTAACACACCAGCTATATTTGCCACTGATAACGCTTGTCTTCGTGCTCCTGTTGGAAATTAATCTGTGACCCCAAGATAAAACTAGTGAGGCTTTTTTAAGTGCTATAGCACTGCCATTTTGATTTTCTTTAAATCTTTATCTATTGGAACTGCTTGTCTGTTTTGCCCTGACAAGTGAACACTTGAAAGATTAAGCAATACCAGAGATAGCCTGTACTGATGTGTGTGTGTGTGAGAGATTCTGTGTTAGGTAGCCAGAGTCCAGCTTAAACTTGTTCGAAATGTTTATCTTGTGTTCTGGCAAAGTGACGGGGCAGATTCCGAAATTTAAAATCAGCATTTGTACATGTGGCTATAAGGTGTTTTGTGGGACAGTTGTGGGAAGTACAATTATGTAACACACACTGCTTCATCTGAATGTTTCTTGAATAGATTGATATCCCTTCGTTACTTGGTAAAGATAGCAACAATTCATGTACTTTTTTTCTCATTGCAGAAATTTCACTTGTTAGAAATACAGCCTTAGTGTGTTGCACAGTTCTTGTGGCCTTGTAAGCTTTTGCTTATGCTCTGCTGCAAGATTGAAACAGAATTTTTTTTTTGTCTCTGTAATTTTTATGTTAGAACTCTATACTTTAATAGCAATTTTTTCATCATGTGTTTGTGTCTCAATTTTTCCCAGAGTATGAAACGTGGCATTTTTTTACCAAAATGCAGATAACATTTCACATTAGCGGTTTTTTTTTCTGCTGGTCTAGTTTGCATGAAATTATAATGAATTGTTGTGGGAAGATAAAAATAATTGGTGCAGGAATTATAAAGTTTTTGCAGTATTATTATTAGGCCTTTTGAAACTTCATGTAGTGGATATTTGTATTGAAGCATAATACTGATAGTGGCTAGAATTGGGTGGGTGTTAGGTGTAAGCATTATACATACATGCATTGACCATTTAATTATAGCGATGAAAGTAATTTTTAAATGTATTTAATAATTTATTTAGTCATTAAATATTTGAGTGCTGATCTACCTCTGACTGCTAAATAAAGGCCATCACTTTACTTACAACTGAAAGCCAGTGTACACATGATACTGTTGGTTCCAAAGGTGATATGTCGTAATTCAGACTTTGATTCACTCTTGTTGCAGCATTTACCTGTGGGGTTGGCTCTCCATATGTGTAGCTGTTTGAATTTGTTTCCATACAACATGTAGCGTGGTGAATAGTTGACATTTTTCTGTTGGTTGAATGGGTCTGTTATTCAACTGATGCTCTAGCTCATGTTATAGATTGATATCTTCCGGTGGTGTTAACCATTTTTGACTGAGTTTGGCCGCATGACGTCTGACCGAACAGAATGTAAAACAACACTTAGTTTCAATTCGAGCACCAGAGTTCGCCATTGTGCAATATGGCTGTGTGCAAAATAAACAAAAATTAATAAACTGTAAAAAAAAAAAAAAACTTTTAAAACCAACCTTATATTTTTATAAATGTACTAAAAAGATAAAAATAATTATAGTAGTTACAGAATGTGTAGAACTTGCAAGACATCGTCAAACAGCCCTAATAAACTTTACTACTAATTTAATATGTTTGTAGCAATTTATATTTAATATATAAAAGCTTAGCACAAATAGTTAAGAGCCTTACTCAATATAAGTGTTTACTACGTTTATGCAAATGAGATATACATCCTATATTGCACCAAGTTCTTATTTGTACTCCTAGAATTATTATTTTTGTTAGGAAATGGCTAAAAAAGGTACTTTAGAACCAGCTATTGCAGAGAGATTTTTTACAGAATCTTGAGAGATCTTATCAGACATACATCATACTTTTTTTTTATTAGCATGACATAAAATCACAGGGTCACCACTTATTCACATTCAAGAGCATCACAGATGGAAAGACTGCACTCCAGTTGAGTGACTTGCACGTAGAGGTGATGAGGCAAGTAGCGAGGGAGCAAGAGTCAGCTGAGCATCACAGATGGAAAGACTGCACTCCAGTTGAGTGACTTGCACGTAGAGGTGATGAGGCAAGTAGCGAGGGAGTAAGAGTCAGCTGAGCATCACAGATGGAAAGACTGCACTCCAGTTGAGTGACTTGCACGTAGAGGTGATGAGGCAAGTAGCGAGGGAGCAAGAGTCAGCTGAGCATCACAGATGGAAAGACTGCACTCCAGTTGAGTGACTTGCACGTAGAGGTGATGAGGCAAGTAGCGAGGGAGCAAGAGTCAGCTGAGCATCACAGATGGAAAGACTGCACTCCAGTTGAGTGACTTGCACGTAGAGGTGATGAGGCAAGTAGCGAGGGAGCAAGAGTCAGCTGTAGAGTTAGTGTGTTTCGAGGCTTTGAATGCGCAAAGTAGCTGCAGCACGCAGGGGGACCCCTTAAGCTCCCAACTTATTGTCATCAAACAACACAGTCGACTTTGTTTTATGAACAGAAGAATAATCGTACTGATACAGGAACATGCATACTGTAATACTGTCCAAAATGCCTTGTTACATGCCAGAGTTTATTCGTCAACTAAAACAAATGGCTAGAGCCCAGACCATTATACTATTGCCACCAAAGTTCACTACTGACACAACGCTTGTGTAAATGCTGTTCATGAGTTGTCAGGTCGGTATATGTCCATTCAAGTGATAGATTACATACTGTGACTCGTCACTCTGCAAACCTTCCACTACGTCACAGTTGGATGTTGTTTTGTTTGTACCTCTTTATTGCATAAGTGCATGTGGTCGGCATTTTCCTATCAGTGGTGTGACCATGGAAACAGAGTGCTATCACCTCCTGGTGGAGATTCCTATCAATGGTCTGTGTATATGAGCTGCAACAAAAGCCCCCTTGAAGTCATTGACATGACTGTCTGAAAATTGATTTGCATAAAATGTTCAGAGTTTGCCAACCAAACTAGTTTCTTGGGCCTGACAGAGTAGCGTTTAGGGCGATTGATATTGCCAACAGTGGACAGAGGCACATTGATGTGCTGAGAAATACCGCTTAGTTCTGAGAAATGAAAAGAGATGTCCAATGACTTTGACAAGAAGGTGTGTTATCGGAAGTGTAGTTCATGTAACACACATTATGACATTAAACACATCGGTATACATACAGATAGAAGTTCGCTTAAACATCACTTGCACAAAACTGTCACGCACAAAAAATACCAGGTCAAAATCATGCAGCATGGTGGTGATGGCTAACAAACAGAACTATAGATTGTTCATGTTAAAGTGAGCACTTTTGAAAGCCCTGCTTAAGATCTACTTGTATGCACATTGTGTATTCTTCCACCTTATGTAATATTAACATTGCCATGGGCCTCATCACTTTATTCATACACTGGTTAAGTGAAAATGTGAACTTACTAGGAAAGTAAGTATTTTGCAAATCTGGTAATTTTTTGCATTTTGATGCATTAAAAAATCAGAAAGCGAAATAAATAATTTAAGTTGCCACAAATGGTTACCTAACACTTTTTATTCAACCTTAAGTTATGGAACTACTTTCCATCCATTGTAACTAATTTTACTGGGCTAATGTCACTCGGTGCACCCATTAAAATATATGCAGGTTGTTAGTGTCTTTTTTCTAAGGTTGATTTCAAAAGTGCTCACTTTATCATGAACAGCCTTTAACATCTCTAACACAAAGGGTTGATGTGTCTACAGTCTACAAACTGTGATCACAGCTTTTCGTCTTCAACTTTTTAACATGGCAACACATGAGTGACAAAACAGTTGTGTTGTCATTGATTGTGCACATGACACTAACTGCTGCCAGGAACATATGACCAGTAGTAGCTTGTGTTTTGGCTCTTGTGACATAAACATAAAAGTCAGGTTTTTTGTTGCCTTTGTAGTTTGTTTATTTCCATTCCCAATACACAGCCTGGCAAGTTTCTACCCAGAGACTTTTTTTTTTTTTTTTTTTTTTTTTTTTTTTTCAATTGTTGCTGTCAGAGTATTTTTTAAAATTTGTCTATTAGTTTGTGTATGCGTTTTTCATTCATTACGAAACACTTCAACAAAAAATAAATATTAAACACTTTTTTTTTAGTACAATGGAAATATGTATACTATGGGTTCCACAAGTATACTGACGACAAATATTTGCCAGTGTACACAACAATATTGATTAGTGCTGCATGCACTCTAGTAGTAAGACAAAGTTGCAGCAGTTTCACAATCCTCTACAACCCTTTTCAACAGTTGAACATTAACTCACTATTAGTATACACGTTTAAAACCACTGAACACATCCTATGTTAAAGGCAAAATTGTGACAACATTTTGTTGACTGTGGATACGCAACAGAAGTGTAAATAATGTTGTTATATATATTTATTTGCCTATATGTAGACCTCCAAAACAAAATTGCAATCCAAAGTACGAGGAATTGGAAAATGCACTAGCAACTGCCTCTGTTTTGTAATAAAATAATTACTGTTAAAAAGTGTGGGAATTTTTGTAGATAATAAGAGAAAGTGTTGGTATTTGTGTTTTCAGCTCGAAGAATGAAGAAGTAGACGACAACTGTGTTGTCAGAGCGAGGGGCTTACCTTGGCAATCATCCGACCAGGATATTGCTAAGTTCTTCCGAGGCTTGAATGTTGCAAAGTGAGCATGGGATAGTCAGTTACTTTTACATTTATTTATAAATACAAATTTTAAATATGTCTGCATGCTAATTTTTTTTTAATTGGAGGTTTTACATTCTTTGCCATGATAACTATGTTATATATGTTTTTAGTCTGTGAGCGCAGGGTGAATCGCCTAAAACTAGCACTGCAAACATTTTGGAAATTAAAGGTGCTATTGATGTGCTGGTTTCACAGAATTGAAGTTGTAGACAAGAGATCATAATTGCAGCCCAGATACAAATTTTAATAAGTATTAGAATGTGTAATTTTTTTCAACGAAGTTACATTCTTTCAATTGGAACAATGCCTATTTACTTGAAAAAAATAAATCTACAGGAATTGGAATGTCTTGGTGTTTTTGCATGATTCTAATCAAAGTAATTTATATGCTACTGTAATATGACACTTTAAATACAGAGCCTGCTCCATTTAACTGCTTAGTTACTAGGCCACAATGTTCATATGTTTGTCGAGATTCTGTTTCCTTTTCACTGATAGCATTAGGACCTCGTCAGTACTTTGTTATAGTACATACTACCTAGCTGTAGGGTGCTGGAAGATGGTATTTACTGATGCTGTAAAGGTCACTTCTCTTTTGCTTTCTTCAGAATTTGTTTGTTTACTTTTGTAATTCTTAAGTGTCTCCTGATACATGGTACAGTCAAATTGAGCAGTTAAATGTAAGCATTTAACATTGTCATATTATGGTAACACGTACACTACTTACAATAAAATCCTGCAATGAACACCATTGAAATTCTAAGTTTCTCTAGTTTTATTTTGTTAATGTGAATTGGCATTTTTCCATTTGAAAAAAAAAATTTAACTTTGTTCACAAAATACACATTATAATGAGCCCTTGTCTAAACTTATTCTGCTTAACCAGCACATCAATAGCACCTTTCATTTTCGAAATATTTGCAGTGCAAGTTTTAGATAATTCATCCCATGTATACTTTGCTTTTAGTGCTAACTCATCCTTCTGTCTTAGAAATTGTACTTGTCCAAATCCAGGATACAGGATACTCCCTGCTATGGCTTGTGGTACCGTTCCCTACAAGGCAGTCCCGGTTCCATAATTGCCACTTTTTAAATGTTTTTCTTCATTCCCACTCTGTTGCTTTAATCATTACTTCACTCTTATGAACTGAAAAGTTTTCGATATATATATATATATATTTTTTTTTTTGGGTCTGTTGATATGAAAATGTAATTCTTGTGTAGGTCAGCATGAACAAGGTGTCAACCATAAAAGCAGTGGAATAGGGTTTGGGTTTGGAAGTTTTTCCTGCCACAAAATAATTTTGGGATTTTTATATGTTATTTATTGTTATGTTGCACACTGTTCCACAAATTCGTGCTGTTTGTGAAACACACATGCAGCATTAACTGTAAGGTTCATTTTGAAAATGAAGGGGAACCTGGTGCCCCAATGACTCAATTTGGGTTTTGCACAGTTTTTTTTTTTTTTTTTTTTCAAACATGGAAAAGGAGATAATTGCTCTGAAGTATTTAGTTGTAAATCTGGTCAGCAATGTTTTTATAAGAAATGAGGTAGGCCCAGTTCTGTATTTCATATGGCTGTTTGGAACAAATTTTAATATTTTTGCCATAATTCAGATTAGAGTTTAAACACAAGCACTCCCAATGTTACATTACATAATACCATTGAGTTATATTGCAGAACAATATATATTTACAGTGTGTAATATTTGTGGTCGTACATTCCTTATTATGCTGAATGTATGGTTCCGTGTTACAGGGGTGGTGTGGCCCTTTGTTTGAGTCCGCAAGGTCGGCGTAACGGAGAAGCGCTGGTTCGCTTTATAAATCAGGAACACCGCGACATGGCCCTCAAGCGACACAAGCACCATATTGGCAACCGCTACATAGAAGTGTACAAGGCCACGGGCGAGGATTTCATCAACGTTGCAGGAGGTAAGATGTGCTGTGATCGAACTGTACATTTCATGCTCTAGTCAGTGTTGTCCAATCTCATTTATTGCTGGTATGTGTATTTGAATGTACAGAAAAATATAAAAGTGATGTCTGGTTGCGCAAGCTGATTTCAACATTTGTGTATTCAAAGTATAATTTTATGACAGTATTTATATAACAATACTACTCATAGAAAAAAATGTATGCCATGTTTCATATACAGCCCATGAAAAAATAACGTTAGTTTTGAGTTACCCCCGTTTTCAAAATGTTTCTAATATTTTTGTGGAACCTTTAAGGTGGCATATCGACACTCTTTATGTATAGATTTTACATATAGATGTTATTTACTCTGCTTTGCAGTAAGCTGAAAAAATGGCCATTCTTAGACATGACAATGCATCAAGTAGTAATGTGTACTGTTTTACTCCAGATCTATAAAAAGCGCTACAGCTTGCAGTCTTGCATCTGGCAAACTAGTCGGTGATTACTTGCACTCGGAAACTAATAGATGAGAATTGTTTTGCCAGTCTTTCAACATGACGTGTTGACAAATGTTCCACTTAGCCTTCCACGTAATCCTAATTGGTTGAAAATTTTTCAACACACAATTAAAATTAAATATATTGCTAAACTTGCCATGAAACAGCATTTATTGCTTGACATGAAAATGTGGCCACACTTTGTCCTAGAAATAGAGACTAGCCATTAAACATGGTGTTGTCTCATCAGAATGGGAGGGAACATCATCCCTTCAGGAGCAGCAGGAGAGAGCGTTGGAGCGCACTGCTTCTTCCGTGTAGGTCTATATGCATTATTTGTATTGTGTGTTGTGTTTAACATTTAAATACTATCTTCACTGTTTTGTACATAATAATGAAACTGCTTTCTTAAATGTGTTGTATTTTCTTATTGGATTTCCCATAACTTCCCATCAAAGATCACTGCAGTTTTGTGAAGGAAAGTGGGTTCAGAGTATTGTAAGAATTTTTGTATTTCATAAATCTTTTAATTTGGCAGTCATTTTGTTAATATCACAAATAAAATTTACAAGTTAACATGCAGGTTTTGTGCAAAATATGTGCTCTATGATTATGCTAGGTTGGTAAAATATAATTCATAGCAGCAGCTGATGCATTCAGCATTTTTGAGGGAGGGAAATATTATGACTGGCAAATGAAGACAGTGTGCAAAGTTAGCTTCTTAGAATGTTGAATCAACAGTATTATAAAAGTGTTACACATGGCTACTGTAACAGTTGGAATCGCTTGTACAATATATACGTACTTTTAAAAACATTGTTATGCTATATTCAAAGTAGTTGGTTACAGTATGAATACTATGTCATTAATTTATATGTAATTGTTAATCTTATAAAATTTTTTTATAAAACCCAAATGTTCAGGTGAACTTCATTTTTTCATTACAGGAAAAAATCTGTCAAGACGTGTAGGTCAGTCTTATTTCCATAAGCTTAATTATGTACTGAAATGTTAGTATCGTTCAGGAGTGGAGGGGTGAAAAGTGGTCGATCCAGGAATTTTTTTTGTCGGGAAAAGGGGATACGAGAGCTGCCAGGAGGTCAGTGTGCTGCCAGGAGGTCAGTGTGTATGGAATACCACTAGGAAAACATCAGAATTTAAACATAAACTTTTTTTTTAAGTTTATGTAGGGCTCCTGGAAATAACATACTAAGTGACAGTTTAA
Source organism: Dryococelus australis (assembly GCA_029891345.1). Lineage (NCBI taxonomy): Eukaryota > Metazoa > Arthropoda > Insecta > Phasmatodea > Phasmatidae > Dryococelus > Dryococelus australis. Next base: position 110,745,485 of record CM057004.1, on the reverse strand, counting down.
AATGTAGCAAAATTTATAGTGTTTTGCTCACCATTTTTTTTCCCTCCGTTGCATCTCTCTTATCTCGTGCCTTTTAACTTCACTCCTGAAGATTCTCTACCTTTCCTATTAATTAGCTTCTTTAATTTATGCTGACGTAAAGGGCCTCTGGCTGTGAGGTCATGGGTTGGATTTCCAACCTGCCAACTCTGGCCTGTCCGCCCCTCACATCACATCGTTGGAGCACTATTCCTACGCTGTGGCATGGACAGTTAAACCCTCTTTTTTTTTTTTTTTTTTTTTTACAGTCCTTGATTTTACGCCTTCTTTATTTTGTCCCTTTTACTGTTTCTACAACATAAATTCCCTACTTTTTACAATTCTCTGCATTTTGAAACAATTTTTCGTGGTCTTTTGAAAAGTGTAAAGGAGGAGTTCCACCGTAGTTAGTCCAGGTGTAAAGTCTATGCTAGACAGAAGAATACCCTGTGGCAGAGAAAGCGAAACTTTGCAGGGATTTTACAAGTGAAGAAAAGTAAATGCATGTGCACACCGAGGTGAAGAAAAGATAGGTTTTCTGCCCGACGCAAGTAAATGGGAGTCCACACGGTGAGATGAAGCACAATGAAGAGAAGTACACAGGGACACAGAAGAAGTTGAAGGTTATGAAAGCGGCAAAGGTTGCATATAATCTTGCCAATGTGCAGAAGTGGGAAGGGTGAGGAGATCCTAACTGAGATTGGCAACCATTGCTTCCTGTTTCAGGTGCTGTCTGCCCTCGTGGCAACGGACCAAGATGAGAACGTTGGTAGGGGTGCGCAGATCTCCTAGAGTGACCAGGTCACTGTGAATCTCTTTGCTTGTCTTCATCGTAGCATGCTGGTGTATTGAGGGTTTTGCGAGGATAGATACAATGGGAAATGAGAAGCTGCAGAAAATGGATGAGAAAATTACTGCAATAAATATGAGAAGGGAAATAGATTTGTATGGATGCTGGTGAGAGTCCCGGAAGTATTTGGTGAACTCAAGGAGGAGAAAAACATGAATATTTTCAGATGGTAAAAATCATACGAATAAATGGATGACCTGTGGTGGTGAAGAAGGTATCAGGAGAATGTGTATGGGTAAATGCCCTGTGTTAACCTGTTTGAGGGCAGAACACTGCAGATATAACAAGCATTTATTAATATAAAATGGACTGTAGCAGTTGGTAATAGTGTTGGAGGAAAATGAAAGGAAAGTAATGTGGAGTATTATTTCACGGTGTTGTGTTTTTACAACCACATTGTAAAAGGAGAGGTCATTGTAATTGCTGGAGGCTGTTGTTGCAGGTGATAGCATTGTGCATAGATAAGGTTATCTCGCAGTGTAACTGGAATAACAGTGCTTGGGAAGTTGTGCCAGCAGTATACTCAATTTTCTTAGCTGATAGAGAGCAGCAGTAAATGGAGCAGCGGGTGTGCAGCTAGCTTGGTTGACCATTGCAGTAGTGCAGTGTGGATAGAAGAGGGGTGATGTTGGTTGTACAGAAGCAGAATCTTGTGAAGATGGTGCAGCCATACCCAGGAACTATGCAGCTCCAAGCAACATGTAGGCAGACATTAATTAAGTTGTGTTTCTGGTCTTTAGAAATTTCAGGTATCAGCTGTGGTTATAAAAAATAATTCCAGTCTCGATAATTGTGGAAATTAATGTATACAGAACAGTTTTAACCTGCTTTACAAAGGAAAGAAAGACTTATGTGATCACTTTCCTGTGTGTGTGTGCGCGTGTGTGTGTTTGTGCATCCCTACCTTCACTTTTTGAATGCATGTACAGAATTTCACCAAACTCTGTACATACTCTATATAGTACTTAGTAAGGACACCTGACATTTATATTTTTCGATCACATTGGACACTTACTTTCAGAGTTGTAGCCATTTAAATATTTAGTGTGATATGTTTTATCTCTGGAATCACTGAACTGATTGAACAAAATTTTGTATGCTGGCAGAGCATCGCATAAGCATTAAATTTTAAAATTAATAGTGTTGTTTATCTGCCATTTTGAAAGGTATTACCAAATGAAAAAAAAACTAGAATATATTTTTTACCTTATAACTTGAATACTGCCAAAGCAATTCTCACCCAATAAGGAATGTAAGTAATACTATGTAAGTAATTGAACTTGCTAAGGTACTTATTTTCAAAATGGTGGCCATACAAATATTTTAGGTTTATTTGGTATACATATTAATAGGCAATTCACAGTAAAATGAGCACTTTTGAAAGCCCTTCTTAAGATCTACTTGTATGCACGTCGTGTTTTCTTCTGCCTTTGGTAAGATTAACATTGTCATGGGCCTCATCACTTTATTCATGGGTCGGTCAAAGGTGAAACTGAGAAATTATTAGAAAAGTAAGTTTTATACAAATCTGCTTCCAACCACACTTTGAAGATGCATTTAAAATAAACAGAAAGAGAGAGAAATAATTTTAAGTTATCATATCACAAATTGTTACGTACCACTTTTTATTTGATTTCAAGATATGGAACTACTTCCCATCTATTGTTACCAACTTTACTGGGCGCATGTCACTTAGGGTGCCTGTTAAAATATATGCAGGTAGGGGCAGTGATTTTTTTTTCTAAGGTTGATTTCAAAAGTACTCACTTTATCGTGAACAGCCTTCATACTATTTCACCAATTTCGACAAAATTTTGTATGCTGAAAGTATCTATTATAAGCAGTATATATGCCAACACATAGCAAATTTTGTCAACCATTTTGTAAGATAGCATGACATGAATAAATAAATATATATTTCATCTTGGGAAACAATTGACAGATATCTACAAAATTTGGCAAACAAGTAGCACTGTGGCAGATGATGTGAAATGATGTGTTTTAAGCACACTTACTTTCAAAATGGCAGCCACATTGACATTTTAGTTTGATATACTTTTTCTTCGAAATCATGTAATCAATCCTAATCTAATTTGGTATGTTGGCCGTATGTTTTAAAACTATCATATGCATCTACACGATTACAACCATGACGCTTATTTTCAGAATGGTGGCTGTGAAATCATTTTAGCGTAGTGTGCTATATCTAAAAAACTATGTAATCAATTTTAGCTTTACTTTGTATACTGGCAGTTATTTGCACAGTAGCTTATGGAAGAAGTTTTCTGGTTTTGAGCTCCGGGTAAGGCACGTGTGTATTTGTAATTGTCTTACTACTGTCACATATGTTTCTGGTTTAATCTCTAATGATATTGCTTTCAACGAGACAAGTCGTATCTACCAACTGAGCTTTTAAGAAATTATTGTATAATTATTTAAAAATGAATTGCACCATGTTGTGTTATATCAGTAACTTCTTGTTATTTAATTTGTGATTGTGAAAACCATCAGTGATGTTGAAAACTTGGTTTGTGGTTGTTTCACTTCTGTAGAATCTGTAATGCTATGTTATCCCTGTTCTTAAGATGGTTGGAATGGCTCAAAAATAAATTCCAAAATTTTTGGTCTTGGGAGTTACATGGGCAGAGCAATTTTTAACTGTAAAATTGTAATTGTGTTTATCCACGAGTTATTAAAAAAAATTTTTTTTTTCATGGTTTTAGTTTTGTAGAATTATAGGTGATTTGTGATTTAAAGTGTCCTTTTAGCTAGTTTGAAAAGGTGACATGCAACTAATGAGGTCGGAGCTGATCTGTATTTTTGTTCGCTGTACTATTTAAAGTGTGTTCAGTTCTTGTAATCTTAGTCTATTGTGATTCACTTTAATTTCCATATTTTTCAAATTAGGTAGTTCCCTTTCTTCATAAAATGTAAATAAAAAAAAAGATGTCTCAATATTGTATCTGGGAGAAAATACTACATATTGGAATTTGCTTGAAATTGGTTATTTTCAAATCTGTTTTAAAAAGTGTTTGTATGCTCACATTCACAGCCATCTGAGGAAATTAATGTTGCCATGATCAAACAAGAAAATGAGCCATGGTAATCCTTTCCTTAAAGAAACATTCTTTGACCTGGGAACCTGGAGTGATAACTACTTTACTATGGTGGTACAATTTTGGTATTTATTCTGAGATTTGAAAATCTCAGCAGCACTAAAAAAGATACCAAAGTTTTTTTTTGTTTCATAAATTGTTATAGTCATTATTAATTTATAAAACATATTGACTATTTCTGAAGCTGTTGGCTGTGATGTTTATTTATATTTGTAGCTAGGAAATTCAAGAACTCAATGCTTTGTGTATAGGAAAGTTTGTGTTGTACTATTATTATTATTATTATTATTTTGCGGGGTAACTTTTATCATCTAAAGTTGTTCATAAAAATTACTTCTGTTTTTCATTGTCTGGAATAAGTTTGTCATAGAACGGTATTCATCAAATTTTTGGCTTTAACTTTTAAATTTATTTCCTTAATGTCTATTTCCGAAAACTTTTGTACTTCCATTTTTCGGTTCACAGAAGTTTAAGATGCTGTACCAAACTTGTTGCATTTATAGTGTGAAAATGTTAATTTGCTTTGCCAAGTTCAGTGCGAGATGACCTGTCAGTGTTCAGAGTATGTACTTGGGTGAGAACAATACTGTGGATGTCCCTTCTGATATTTGTGTTTGTTTCAGGCAATAACAATGAGGCGCAAGCGTTCCTGTCTAGAGGTGGCCAGGTTATTATCAGGATGCGAGGACTGCCTTACGACTGTACTGCAAAGCAAGTGGTGAGTTGTCAGTTACCTTTATTGAAACACTATTTGGATTACCATATTTACTCTAGTCAAAGTCGCCATCGATACTTTTTAAGAAACATCCTGGGAAATAGTTACTGGTATACGTATGAGGCCATTTGTTAAACCACCACCTCTGTAGCAAATTTCGTTTCTAAAGGAAGTTCAATGTTTAATTTTGCCTCTGATAGAACTGGTTTTCCATTGAAACAAATATATACAGTATTTTGGCGTGTTTAGGTTGCACATTTAGCAGAGCAGCAGTGGTATGCCTCCCGATTGGTGTAGTGAGGGCGACATCAACCTAACAGTGATGTTGACACAATTCTGTATTCTAAGCCACCAAAAACATCATTGTAGTTACTTAAATATTGATAATTGGAGAAAGTAAGGCTTTTATATCATGATCCTAGGTCACGTGTGTAAAAAAAACACAAAATATTGCAGTGAAACCTTTTAAGATGTTTCCCACTTAAAAAGTTATCTGCTTAAATTTATTAAAATAATGGGCTTTTTTTTAATGTCCCCTGGTTTTATGCTGGGAAGCATAGCAGGGAACGGCTTACAGACTAACTTATAACCTAACTTAAATTAACACACTTACTTGACATGGGATTCGAATCCAGAGCCTCGTGCACCCCAGATCGATGGCGCACCAACCGACAGCGTTATCTGCTTACTAAATTCATTAATGCTACACCTTTTCTATGTACACATGTATAATTTAACCCTTTCAATGAGTTTCCCTGATTAGTAAATGTGATGTGTGTCATTACCATGAAGGATTTCCTAACCGGTTTTACTGTATTTTCATGTTTACCTTTTATATTTATGCAAGCAGGATAGTAATTTTTTTTTGTTTCTGACTAACATGTAGAATGTTTGCACATGTGCAACTTGTACACCTACTAGCAGTGTTCACATATTTTTGGTTATTGGTTTTGTTTTGATTTTTAGTTGGATTTTTTCGAAGCTGGCGAGAACTCTTGTAAAGTGATGGATGATGAGGAAGGAGTATTGTTCGTGAAGAAGCCAGATGGACGTGCGACGGGAGATGCATTTGTGTTATTCAATCAGGAGGAGGATGCAGGCAAAGCCCTTAGCAAACACAGAGAGCTGATTGGTTCTCGATACATAGAGCTGTTCCGCAGCACCACTGCCGAGGTCCAACAGGTGAGTGCACTCTCTCTTCCTCGTCTGTACTTGAGCTTTCATTTTGTCTTAAGGGGGATAAGTCCTTGCCATCTTGGATTTTTAGAATTTTTGCAAAAACCTGCATTATATACTTTGTAATTGAATATTACTGAATGACAAAACACAGAACAATCGTTTGTACATTTTATGAAGTTGGCATTGCTTGACTACAGTGGCTAGTTTAATTGCTGTAGTCGCCCACAAGGAAAAAGAATTAGCTTCCTCCCAGCTGTTATTAGTTAAAAATGAATAGACAGCGAAAAATAACAACTTGATGAAACACGAGAAGGTATTATTTATGCTGTGTCGTGCAAAAATTGTTGTTAACATAACCTTAATGTAAGTTATGATGAAAAACCGATAAATCAAAGATGGCGGGGACAGATCACCCTTAAGCAGCTTTTACACAATGCGAGGTGCATGTAAAACCCATACAATACGGCACTCTCATTCAGTCTCACGCAATATCATCTCGTGCAAGGTAGATCTTTTAAAAAAACAGTATTTAGGCATTGAGTTTTCACGAAACCAGTGATTCTATGGTGGTTATCTGCTATAGGCTACTCACGATAAAGTGAGCACCTTCGAAAGCTCTCTCATTTGGAATAATAGTCAATAAATATATTTTAGTTTTGCCTTAGATGTTAACTTCAGAGTGCAGTGAAATATTCACATTGTTTATTACTTACATGGGAATATTTATTTGAAATGGTGGTTAAAGGATAAAAAATGGCTGAAAGGAAAATTAACTATGACCTCAAAAGCGCTCGCATGACCGTGAACAGCGTATAGTCATATGGCCACCTGTATATCAATGAGGCAGGTAGGATAAGAGCAGAGAATACCACTGTGCAAAGAGGAATAGGGTGGTGTTTTGAGATTGCCGGATGAATACAAGAAATACCCCGTTCTGTTTATTAGCCACTACAATAAAACAGTGTGTGTTCACCAAATTTTATTATTAAAATTATTGCTAGTTAAAAGTGGTACGGAATGGACATCCATGGGAACCCCGCGTCCAAGGGCAAGAAACGAGGAATCGATACGGGCAACACTAACACGCACGCCGAGTGCCTCATTGCTCCTACGTGCAAGGCGTACATTGTTTTAATTGTACCGCTGTACTGTGCAAATTAGATCTGCAACAGCAGGGTTTTATTACACGTCATGAAAGACCGCAGATTAAACTACATCTGTATCTTTGTACTTTTCTCTTATTGCTTAAGAAGCAGCATAGCCAAGCTTTAAAAATCAGTCATATTTGACCATTTTCATGAATTTTTTCCTCTAAAAAAAAAAAAAAACACATCAGTTTTTTCTGACAAAAAGTTGTATTTGCAGAACATTTATTTACTGAGATACACGTATTTGTGCAAACAACTACAGTATTTCACAAAAAATGTGGGGGTCTATCCCAGTCTTAAGATATTTTGAGGCCATCAACTTGTCTTGCAAGATATTTTGCTGCAAGTTTTATTAATGGACTCATTGATGGTGTTTTCCTGGCATTCTCGCATGAGGTTTCTCATGCAAAGCCTTGCATGAAATTCATTTTGCATTGTGTAAAAGGATCTTGCACATAATTCCTTTTTTGCACACTTGGGGGCCGCGGTGGCTGAGCAATTAGCATGCTCACCTCCCACCAAGGCGAACCAGGATCAATCCCCGGCCAGCGGATTTTTGAAAGTGGGAATAGTGCCGGATGATGCCGTTGGTCGGCAGGATTTCACGGGGATCTCCAGTTTCCGCCGCCTCCTCATTCCGGCGCAGCTCCATATTCACTTCAGCCACCCTCGTCGGCTCTCAAGACCTTTCTGTTATGAGCCGCCCAAATTTCTTCACTCTCACACTTGTATAATGTGATAACTATGTTGATGTCAGATGTAGTTTTATGAATAAACTAAAATTATGTATTATATTTTACACGTAGTTTGAGTGTTGGCTCCAATATCTGTAATTTTATGGGGACTCTCAGTGGACAGTCATAGTTAAAATATTTTGTAGTTTTTAGTCTACCTGGAGCTGTAGAGCTATATGTACAGCAAGTCAGGTTATAATTGTGGAATGTAGTTTCCATATTTAAATTAATACCCCCCGTCCCCATCATAATTTTTTTCCTTGCATGGTATGCATATAAAATGTAGACAGGTGTGGAAATTTTGGTTGTCTTTTAAGATGGTGCCAGGAAATGGGACATTGAGTTTGCGAAGCTGTATAAACTTTCCTGAATCACACTCAACTCTGTGTTGAAGCATTTTTGCATATTTGAAAGACATATTTAGTTCTTGGAATTTTAAATGTGTTCCCAATGTATTTATTGATGAAAAGCATATGTACTTCAGATGACTAAGGGATGGTATTTTCAAACAGTCATTTTTATTATGAACATTACTTTGAAGCTCTCAGACTTAACTAAAAATGTATCAGAAAATACACACAAATTATATACGGTACTGGTCTTAGCTATGTATTTCCCACTAATACATATAACAATAGGATCATCACTTAAAGAGTCGCATAACAAAAATAAATATTAGATGCCAATTCATTGCCTTGTGTGTAGAGGCAATATCATTCAAAATGTGCCAGCCTGCAGTGCTCTTAATACGTACATATCTCATTCCGCAGACCTTCCACGTAATGGATTCCTAACGTCAGAAAAGCTGAGCATCTTGCAACGCTCATTAGGAGACGTTATATGTACACTTACATATCTTTTTACTATCTTTTCAGAATTACCCTGATCGTGCTTTTTTGGTTAATGCTGGCAGCGTAGTTTCACTATGTTTTAAGGGCACAAAATTACACTACTTCAATCTCGTAGAAATAGTAGTATGTAATAGCTTTCATAATTTTTTCACAATTTTTTGAGCTCTGTACTGTTAACATATGTCAGGTATTTACCATTCTTTTAATACTCAAACTATGTTATAAAAATTAAAGTTTTATATTTATAAAAAAATAATGTTGTATGACTATTTTAGACACACTGGTGCAGATGGAATTGCACCAGTGTGTGGTTTTGACTTATTTTTTTGTGTGGGTGAATTGGTTTGCTGGTCTTGCCCATGATAATTGTGATGTCTGCTGGATGGATTCTGTAGATGTTCTATTATTGGGGTTATACGAGAACTGACAAGCAAAATTATGGTTACGACCTATTAGATAACTTTTTGCCTTGTAGGCATGATGAGGTAGGATCTACCTGCATAAATTACTAAATAGAATATTTTGGGTCAACAGAAGAAAGCAGGTAGACGATTGATTTATAATATTTAAAAATCTCAGTCCCAAGTTTCCTTAAATACCACGTTTTTAATTATAATGCCTGCATTTTCATGTCGCTTCATCTTTGTGACTGCATTGCAGTGTTTATTTTCGTAATAATTTTGCATCACATTCTGCTATGTAATCATGATATAGCTGCGACTTTAAGTGTTATTTTGTATTGTAAAATGCTACACATTTTAATTTGTTAATATTTTAGTATGTGATGGCATATTTTTATTTGTAAAAATTTAAAACTATGGGCACAGGCAGATACAATGCTTAGCTTTTTGCAAGACATGAAATTGTGACATTTTCGCAAAATTTGCTTTGGTTCTTTGAAATCACAAAATATACAAATGCTTTGCCAAAATACAGGATAATTGGGTAAGATTGGCATGTGGAGCAAAAAAACATAGTTGGTTTGCAGAATTGATTGTGATAATGCTGAATTTATTTTTAGAATGTCCGAATAATCAATTACTTGTCGAAACAACATTCAATAGCATTGAATGAGACATTAAAACGTCATAGAATGATGCTTGTTTAGGTTCAAGAAATGTGTTGATTTACTAAACTGGATGTTGAAGTTTTTCACACAGCAGTATAATGTATAAGTGGACAATTAAAAATCTTTCGTAATGTTAACATTGCAGTGTGCAAGCAACAACAAAATATAAAGAGAATATACATACTGCAAACATACAAATGAAAACAGCAACAGCACTGCACATAATAAGAACATTGGTCCATATTGGCATATGCATAGTTCTGTCGATTGGATTGGGTGTTCTTGTAGGCCTAGTGTTGGTTCAGTGGGTAGTGAAATGGCTAGCAAACGTAAACATACAACATATACACTTAGTGATAAGTTAGAAGTTTTTAAAAGTAACTATGTAACGAACCTGATCCACGAATACAGGACAGGGGTTGCCCTATCTCACAACAGGTTTTAAGTGCAATGTGTATATATCAGACAGCTATGAACTTGGAGGCACAGTTGGGCATCATTTGACAACTGCTGGAGTTAGGTACATGGAAATTGGAATGTATTAGTCTAGCCAGTGCAAGTCTATCCTATATGAATAATTCATTATGCCTTAAGCCTTTCTTATGAGTATAAATTGCTACTATTTTCCAACCATCGAAGTTATAGTCACAAAATTCATATTATAGGATTCACCCATGACCGAGATCAAAGCCATTCAGTCATACACAGTCAATTTGTTTGAATACGATGTTGGTTGCTAATGTATTTATAAATATCAATTTTATATACTTTAAAGTTTTAAAACTTAGAGTTGTAATATAATGTGTTGCATGTCTACAGGCATGTATTTAAAGGCGATTTCAACTGTGATATTAGAAACAGCTATCGTATGTGTCTATCCCCGATGCAATACTTGATTTCATAGGAATGCTTATGACTGAAGGATCTCGAAGTATGTTGGCAAGCAGCTTATGTGTGGACCCTTGTAGTATCAAACACTATTTCAACGTGATTGTAAAAACTTCACTTAAGTTGCATTCCTTGTAATCAATAGGTCTTTTTACAAACGTACTAAAAATGTGTCTGAGGGCACTAACATTAATTTTAAATGCTTAACAGAAAAAGTAGTCCCGAAGGTTTTTGTTAATGCAAACCTGTTTGGATTCGGGCAGCCAGCATCTTGGTCAACCTTACATACACACACGCATACACACACGTACACAATCGATATAAGAACCAAAATTTAATAAAAATTGTATTTATCAATCCATGCATAATTGAGTATAGTCTGAGTGGTTTTTAAAATTTAGAATTAAGAGTAAAATTGCAAGATGTTCCCATATATAAGGGTCGAAAATAAAACATTTTAAAAGTACAATATTTTTGACTGAAATGGTATTCACAATAGAGCGTCGTACTGCGGCGTGCGTTATTCATGTTTTCACAATAGAGCGATGTTCTGACTCTGGCGAGACAGACCGTGCCGCCATCTGTTATCCTGCAACAAAGCTTGCAATTAAATGCTAAAAGAGAACAAAATACAATGGATTTGTTTGCCATTTAGTTAATAAAATGGTTATTTTGTAGTGATATACACTTTTCTTTAATAAAAGTATTATATTAAAATTCAAAATGACGTAGAACTTTAACTACTCTTCAGGCATCCGAAAAGAAAACATTCTTTTGTTTTCCTAAAGGTAACTAAAATTGTTATAAATTTGCACTCCAATTAGTATATCTGCAAACTGTTTGCTGTGTATATTTTCATTGTTCTTTATCTCAGGTTCTCGCCAGTTTATTTATTATGACATACAGAAATGTTAATCTTCTTATTCCCCGATGCTGGCAACAAGCATCAAAACCAATGTATGTCGCTTGTGCAAAGACCTCGACGCTAGTGTCTGATGCTCGACGCGATGCATCACGTCACTATATTGTGAATACCACTTTAGGGTGCATGGATTTCCAGAAATTAGTAAAAGAAGAAACTTGGCTTTATGTATACTGACATGAAAGTCAAAATTCAATGGAAAAAAAAATTATTATTCAGTTATACAGTGTACAAGAAAGATTCATTTTATTTTGATAACAATTGTATCTAATTTTTTTCTAAACATTCTTAAGTATAGCGTTAAATATATCAATATTCATATTAAAAAATTCATCACTTCATACACATCAATTAAGTTAATTTTTTTTCTTCACAAATCATGTCCAGACTTATTACGTGCAGCATACAACTGGACATTTCTTTGAGGATAATTCGAATATGGTATAAGAAATTATAAATACTCTTTCTAACGCCCAGGACCTCAGTCGTCCAATTTTCGTATTCAATTTTATAGACATAGATAATGCATAAAATATTTTTTGAAAGTAGGCATATGAAGTAGTATATTTCCACATTTGATTCTGCAAGATTAATACCAACATAATGTCACAACCAAAGTTTATGTATGTTATGTAGGTGCCAGTTGCAATGTGAAGGAATGAAGATGGTGGTTAGTCCTCTGGTCCTCACCCGAGACCCATTGTAGTATGCACCTGTCAAACTCGTGCCTAAAGGAACACATTTATTTTCCACATACAGTCATCAGTCACACAAGTTGCAAGAGGGCAGCTCGTCCTCTGATCCACACCCAGGACCCATTCTAACATGTACCTCTCGAACTCATACCTAAAGGAACAAATTTATTTTCCATATACAGTCATCAGTCGCACAAGTTTTCATAACACTTTTAATGATTTTGCACATAATATTATTTCTCGAATAGACATGCACTCCTCATGACTATAACATTTTTTTAGAAAAATATTTATCTCCATACTTACAATTTTATACATATCACATAACCCTGTCCTGATAAAATAGTTATTTTTATATATACATAATTTAGATTTGTACTGGCACCAATATCCTGGTGGCTCAGTCGACTAGGGCATCTGTCTACCAAGCCAAGGTCCGGCAGTTTGCCGATCCTCACCTCCACAGCTTTTTATACTGTACTAAACCATATCACATCGATAGAGGCGAGTGTCTGCATACAGGGCATGGAACATCGCCCTTCGCCTTCAGCGGACACCAGAGCTGCTAGCAACCAATGACAACAAGTGACACTAGCACTGCCTATCAGACAGTTGGGGAATGAAGATGGCACCTTGATGGGCAATAAATGAAGCTTCCAAGATGGCGACCGATACTAGCACCACCTAGCAGACGGTCTGAGAACTAAGATGGTGGATGGTGAAAACAAGATGGCGGCCTGGCATGTTCCCTAGCAGCAGCTGATGTAAAATACAAAGTCAAAAACAAGATGCTAGACTCAAAAACAAGATGCCGGACTCAAAAACGATGTCGGATGGAAAAACAATATGTTGGACTCAAAAACAAGATGGCGGACTCAAGGGGTCAAGAGCATGGCTAGTCTTGTTTTCACCTTGGACCCAGTGTCCCCGAACCTACAAAATCATACTACTGACAATCTTCATAAATGGAAGAGGAAAAGTTATGTATTAGCACATTCTATAATTGTATACTGTCAGTATTAAGCTAAAATTGATTACGTGGTTACATCAGTATAGCACACTAAGCTAAACTGATTTTATAGCAACCATTCTAAAAATAAGTCTCCATCTATAATATATACATATACACACAGTTATATGGCCTATCACCACAGTAAGCTGTAAAACTTCTTCGCAGAATTTGGTGAAAAAGAGTTGATTGTTGGCAGAGAAATGAGACTTTTCATAGACAAATCTGATAGTTGTAATAGATACTGCCAACATACAAAGATAAGTTGGAAACGAGTACATGGTCTCAACTAATATAGCTCTATTTTGAAAATAAGTGTCTGACTTAAAAATACTTTTTTTATATAATTTGCTGGAGAACTGCTTGTTTGCCAAATTTGATAGGAATTGGTCAATTGCTTCTCAAGAAATGATAAAAAAATATTATTGATTCATGTGGCGCTATCTTACAAAATGGCATACAAAAGCTGCTTGGTGTAGATATATATTAGTTATATCTACTGCCAGCTGACAAAAGTTAGAATTGATTACATTGTTACGACAATAAATCATTCTAAGCTAAGGAGCCAATGCGGCTGCTATTTTGAAAATAAGTCTCTGAAATTTTTAGACATGCCATATTACATTATCTGCTGCAGTAATACTTGTTTACCAAATTTGGCAGGATTCTGTGTTTATCAATATATGACATAAAAATATATTTATTAATGTGGTGCTATCCTACAAAATGGCTGACAAAAGTAGCTGTGTGTTGGAAATTATACTTTCAACATACAAAAGTTGTTAGGTTTATTTCACATATTTACCATACCACTCAACACATTTATATGGTCACCATTATGAAAATAAGTACCTAATCAAGTTTAGTTACTACGTTCAGCTGGCCTGTCATAGAGTTACTTACATATCAAATTTGGTGAGAATTGGTTGAATAGTTTTTGAGATATAATAATGTAAAATTTTATTTATTTAATGCTGTATTTCAAAATAGCGGAATAACAATATCAATTTCAAAATTTTATGCTTTCACAATGCTCTGCCAACATACAAAATTTGGTTTACATTGGTTGAATGGTTCCAGAGATACGACATCTCATCCGAAATATCAGAGCCGCCATTTTGAAAAGAAGTGTCCAGTTTTGTTGAATAGCTATAAAAGTTAGGCAAACTTTGAGATGCTCCATGTGCTGCAACTGGCTTCTTGTGTGACCATATATTTGCCCCAGCTGTGCCTTGTTTGGTCTGCGCTACAGTTGCCCGTGACATGTACAAATAAAATGATCAGGCCCAATAATGTTAGGCCGTGTGCCAGTTGGCACTTTTTGTTAACAAAATTGTCAAGTAACCCATTTCGTCCACAAAATCTATAATTAATTTTTGTAATTTGTATTTTGTTAGCTTCGAAGCTGACAAAATACGAAATACCAATTATCAAAAGCGCAGCCATATTAGTTTTGCTCGTTTGAAATGTTTAAATACGCATAGGTTATTGGAATAAACAAAAGTGTATTTTACTCACAATAATTATTTTACAAAGCAAGTGGCAAAATATATTTTTGAAAAATGTAGTTTTCCATTAAACAATTTTTGGTAACAGTTTCACGTCATATTTATTTTCTTTTTTTAATTTTAAATTTTTACAGGCCCTCTAACCACTCTCGGGAATAATTACTGTTTATTTTCGGATTTTGTCGACTTTTAATTTTCCAGTTACAACACCAAAATAATAACAGCATGTTGTGCTTGACAGTTGAATGTTTTAGTGTTCTGACTAAACTGTACAAAATGTTGAATGCAAGTTAAGAAAAACAGAACTCTTACATAAATTATAACACTGCTTTAATTGCAGTGTGCACAGTAGGTTATGCTCTAGCTTTATAAATTATACTTAAAATTCTTTTCTACCATAGGGGTTCACAAAATCATGATTGAATTAGAATATAATTCCTGTGAATGTCAATGTAGGCCTATATAGTATCTTTAACAAGATATGACGATGCAATAAAGCATTTAATACACATCTCAACGCCATGCCCACATGCCCTTATTTTTTTAAGGTGTTCATAACATTTAACAGGCAATGAACAATCTTGACGGTAAAATAGGGCAATAATTAAAAAATTATGAAATGGGTTGGGGGTAGGGGGGGATTCCTTCAGTCTCCATCAAATAACCAAAAGTCACCATATATTTTCAGAAGTTGCTAACTTTTGACATGTTAATATAAAATTTGATTATAGGCTATTCACTGTAAAGTGAGCACATTTTAAGGCCCTCGCAATGGGTATTAACCACTAATAAATATGTGTTATTTGCAGCCTAGGGCGTTAACTTTTGAGAATGGTGTAATGTATAAATTTTGTTTATTAGTCACATGGCAATGTTTATATTAGAAAGTATCCGATAGCTAAAAATTAGCTGAAAAGAAAAATTTGGCAGGGCCTTTAAAAAGTGCTCACTTTGCCATGGATAACCTGTACCATACTGAAATTCTCTAAAATCATCCGATTTGGTGAAAATCACCACGTTTGAAACTCTGTGGCCGCAACTGTAAAAGCGATGGTCATCTGTTGAGTGGGTGTGTGTGCGTGAGAGAGAATGTCGGGGAGGGGGGGGGGTGAGATACGTAAAGAGGTTTTATTTTAGATTGCGGGCAGATTAAATTTTGTTGATGCGTCATCATATAACAATGGAAGTAAGTACTTAAACTGCGCTTGATTTTAGTTTGCGCTAATGTGTTACATTTTTGGACAGTAAATATTTGTTACTCGGTAAGAGCAAATTATTTGCACAACCTGGCGAGAGGAGAGCACTGCTTCCACTCTCTCCTCACTCTCTCTCGTGTTTTCTCTGTGACGTCACGCAGACAGCTGATACCAAAAAGGCGCGAAATCATGTTAGGCTGAAATCATGGTCATAGCTATTGGAAGTAATTTATATATGTTAAAATAAATTCACAAATAATTATTAACTTGTAAAATGCTATTATTTTCGTTGTGTATATTACTGTCATGTTGCAGCAGCGACAAAAAAAAATAGATTTTAGTCAACAATTCTTATTTATATTTTCATAAATACGTGTTACGTAGGTTATTTCGTTTACTAAAACGGTTAGAATTATTCATTTTCAGTTAAAATGCAGCATGGTTTTGGCTCTACTTTACTATGATCAAACACGAAAAATAAAGTAAACCAATATGGCGCGTGAGAGAGCTCCAGTGATTCACTCTACACTCCAGTTGACCTTATTTTTTATCACCAACTGTTGATTGCACGCATGCGCCTTAGTTGTGCACGCGCTTCGAGAAATACGAATAGTTTTAACGTGTTTGTGATTCGAAGTGAATTGATTCCAAATACGGTAGAAGAACTGTATTTACTACTCGCAAGTCAGATCACATGACGTAATTCACACGTGGTGTCAGCGAACGTGATTGGACGGTTTATTAAAACAATAACGTAACGTAATTGTACGTCAGCGTGAATGTTTTGAGGAGCGGTTGTTTTCTGCAAGGATCTGGCTGATTGCTCGTGATGCTAGAAAAGTTTTCCGTATTGAATACATTTTTTTTTTTTTGCCACCCGAAAGCAAGAGAGACGTACAGTATGATGACATGTTCTGTTGACGAGTAAGTAATATTCGTAATGGCTAGTAGAAGCATTTGTTACCATTCAGAGCAACAAGTGGTTATTGACTATGCGTGGAAAACGCCTTACCCCTAAGATTTTTTTCAATGTATATCTTATTTGACAGTAACATTTTTGGTTTGCAATTTACTTAAACGTTCTGGAACAAGCCCTTGGAGCTCCTAATGGCAGTAAAAAAATATTTCCTTCAACTGCACATGATAAACGTACCATATATAATTCAATGTGTGCATTTATATGATATGTCATGTTTAGAGTCAGCATACGCATGTAATGGCATCATTTTAATTTGAACTAAAAATATCCTCAACGTGTTGCTAGATC
The DNA here is from genome assembly GCA_029891345.1 of Dryococelus australis. NCBI lineage: Eukaryota > Metazoa > Arthropoda > Insecta > Phasmatodea > Phasmatidae > Dryococelus > Dryococelus australis. Next base: position 110,728,320 of record CM057004.1, on the reverse strand, counting down.
TTTTGAACGAAATATTTGTGGTCTAATGACATTTGTTTCTGCATGTTATGTTTTCAGTATTGTTGAATAAAGCAAATACATTGGTATTCAAAGTACTGTTTGGAATATTGTTTTGAATTTTTTTTCAGTATGAGAAATTAGAGAATTTATTTTCATAAACTAATTTATTTTGCACTCAGTGTATCCCATAATGATATGTTCCAAGGGGATATGGAGATAGTAAGTGTACGTTATATGTTTAGTAATAAGTGAAGTCCCATGGAGCTCGAAATGCACACCAACTCCTCTTTTATTGCCCATGATGCATGTGGCCACTGTCCGTAAGTAAGCAACGTGTTGTTCTTGCAGGAACACCAGAAGCATCATGCCGACAAGCCTGACCAGAGCCACTACATAACAACAAACAATATGCATACTCAGTAAAACATTAAATATGTAGTTCACAATCATGACACAGATAATTCCACACGTTATAATACATATAAAACACTCTTAACCACAAAATAAGTCTAATAGAAACACAATACTAACACGTCAGTCTATCATGCATGTTATTACATTTCATTCTGCTACAGAGCTGTACTTGTGCTCTTAAAATCTTTTATACCAAAGTTATCTGGGTTAGGTTAATATTGTTTATACGTATTGAATATTGATAGTTAGGTACAAAATTAACATTTCTGCATTATGATCATCATGTGCAGCATAAGCCAAGTGGGAAAAAGTCATAAGTTGTGTCGCGCAAACAGAAACCTACAATCACACACACACACACAGGTTATATTTTTTCATCTGTGTCCTTGTAATTATGGGTGGACTACAGATTATTAATTAGGCTATTAACTCAACTACCACATTTAACAGCTTTAAAACTATTTTACTTTGAAAGAAGTTCAGAGATGTTAAGTTAGGTTATTTTACCACAGTAAATTTTTATGTGCTTGAATTTAGAGCATCATTAGCATTTAGTGAATGCCTAGTTCACAGAACGAGTTAACATCGCTCCATCAGTTTTTGTTGCATGACTAGACTGCATTTGTTGATTCTAGGCCAGTAGAAATAGCTGATATATCCTGACCAAATTGTATGGTTTCCTTTTGCCAGTATGGAGAGGCTCGCATAATTTTGATAGCATGCCGTTACAATTTTAGAAGGTTCAGTCCGTCCGCCCCCCCCCCCCCCCCCTGAAAATCAATGAACACGTCAACATACTTCTAGACAATTGGTCAAAAATTGTTTTTTTTTTTTATACAACTGTTGGTACTGTACAAACCTTTGTGTTTAAAACCAAATCTATTAAAAATAATTGACACATTCATTGTTGCTAAAGCAAGTTAACTATATCGAGCATTATGTACAGTAATAACATGTTAAAGAAATGTTATAATTTCCTTTTTTTTTTGAGATAATAAATTGTGTGGTGTATGTCATCGCCTGTTACAGGTTAGTGTTACCGTACCTAACATTTTAATATTGCTGGAATGACAGTTTCCACGTTTCCTTCTGTAAATCCTAAATGTTTAATTTATATCAACGTACTGTAGTAACCTGACATGTAATTGCAATGCATGTTTTATTTTCACAAGACTTATGATCTAAGTTTGCCCTTAAATTATAAATATTGCTGGTAAAACCAGGCAGACCTTAACCTTGGATTTTTTTGTGGTTTTGGGGAAGTTACACGTGGCATGTAATATTGGGACCTTAGAAGAGGAGGAAAGCTGTACGTTAATGTTGGGCAACTTGCTGTATACATTGGAATTCATATAAGCCAAAGTAAATAAATACTGTGGTGTCAAGAAATATAGAAGTATGTTTAAAATCTATTCTACTTTGTTGTACAAATTACTATAATTTCATGATGTTTATCCTGTAGGATTAAGCATTTTTCTGGAGTGCTGCTGTTTTCTCACTTTGTATGGTGAAGTGTCTGTAAATATTAGCAAATTAGACTTTGCAGGTTCTACCTGTTGCTTGAAGTTTATTTCATCTGCTCCATTATGCAGGTATAAACTAGCATTATGTATGTTCCTTCAGTGTTAAACACTGCTGGGTGCCATGCCGGTTGTGGCCTAGCAGGTAAAATACTTGGCATGAGTTGGTGGCCTAGCGGGTGCCATGCCCAGCCCGACTTGGTGGCCGAGCGGGGTGCCATGCCCAGCCCGACTTGGTGGCCGAGCGGGTGCCGTGCACGACCCGAGTTGGTGGCCGAGCGGGTGCCGTGCCCGGTCCGAGTTGGGTGGCCTGGCGGGTGCAGTGTCCGGCCCGAGTTGATGGCCTGGCGGGTGCCGTGCCCGGTCCGAGTTGGGTGGCCTGGTGGGTGCCGTGTCCGGGTCGAGTTGGTGGCCTGGCGGGTGCAGTGCCCGTCCCGAGTTGATGGCCTGGTGGGTGCCGTGCCCGGGTCGAGTTGGTGGCCTGGTGGGTGCCGTGCCCGGGTCGAGTTGGTGGCCTGGCGGGTGCAGTGCCCGTCCCGAGTTGATGGCCATACAGTTTTTGAATTTTAAATGTTTATTGTCTCATCATTTTTTTTGTGTGAAACATTATGACGATAATTGCTACACATGTATCCAACTTGTGAACTAGATGGAACTTGCTTTGATCATGTGCAATACTTGGCTAAATAGACTCTTAACTGCTTCACTACTAAAATGTCTAGTAAGGAATCAGGTTGAAGTGGTCTCTATTGACTATTTAGTGCATGTATGTAATATTTTCAGTAAGATTATGTTACTGTTGAGTTATTTGACAATTAGCAATAACAATTATTTTGGTCTGATTGTCAGATATTACAGTCCAGAAGTGTTGATCATGATACATTGTTTCCAGGAAAATACTACATACATTCTCTCTGTGAAAGTTAAATTTTTTAAAATTTGGAATTGGTCATTAGGGTTTGGCGTTTGAAGAAAGGCAATTTAAAGGATAAAAAAATATTTACGTTATTGCACGTGAAAGTCATTGGCAGACTATTTTACACATTATGTAGCAATTTAATTAATGTAAAGTTGGCTTCACCTCATAACATAGATAAAATTACCTACCATGCACGTGCGGCTTGGGTTGTGCTGAAATTACATTGCAGTAGCTTGAAAACTTAATGCCAAAGATTATTGTCTGTCAACAGACACGTATCTAAGAAAATAATAGTATTACAACAAGTAATTAAAAAGTTAATATGGGCATGCAATTAAACAAAAATCATAGGGATTGGAAAATTATGTACATTATTAGTAGTTATGCTACTGTTTGCTACATGTCGTGTAGTTTCACCTTTTTTTTCTTTTGGAGCTGTGTCAGCTCCCTTTTTTACTCGGCATCTTTTATTTCTATCATATTTTGTCAGAGAAATTAGAGATTATAATTTGTTAAGGTGTAGTAAAACAGACTGATTAAAGTATACAGGTTTCTGGAAGTGAGTACAGAATGAAAAAGAATCTTCAATCCTAGATAATATTGTTGCTACCTTTTGAGCAGATATTTTGCCAGCGTGATGCATTACTCTCTCGCTATTTCTCATGCTGTAATTTTGGACATTTTAGGCTGGCTTAAGATTTGTATCATGCTATCAAAATATTTGCTCATAAAGTATGCAGAAATTATTTAGGATTGTCCTCTAATGGTTTTCCTTTATTTATTTCCACAAACCTGTATACCTCAGTTGACGTCGTTCAGTGTTAATTTATGTACTACGTCCCCGTAATTTTTCCTCACTCTGTTTTTTGTTTCAGGTTCTAAATCGTTCAATGGACCCAAAGACTTACGAGCAACAGCAGCCTCTGATTGCGCAGATCCCGCAAGTGCCTTTGTTGCCGCAACACTTCATTACTTCAGGCACCAGAAAAGACTGTATCAGGTTGCGTGGCCTGCCCTATGAAGCCCAGGTGGAACATATTCTCGAGTTCTTGGGTGAACATGCGAAGAGCATCGTATTCCAAGGCGTTCACATGGTCTACAATGCGCAGGTAGTTGTGATTATCATCTCCATTGTCGTCACGTGTATCCTCTCCCTCCCCCTACTCCACTAAAGTTAGGAGAAGCTCAGTTGTAAAGTGATGTAATCAGTTGTAGATAATTTGCAGCCTCATATAAAATGTAGGGTTGTGCGGATATTCTGTATAACGAAACAAAAACAAAAAATGTCAGCTCTCATTTTTGTTTTGGTAAGAAATTTAGTTATCGAAAGTCGTAACGAAAAGTCTTGATTTTGATGAATTTTCAGGTGTAATGAGTACTCATTTAGTGCACCTGCAAAGAAAATTTTTGCTTGTAAATAATATTGTTTGTTTTCATTATTTGATGACTGAAGTAACTACATAAAATGAAAATGAAAATTTAGCAAAATCCCCTTTGGTAAATACTCCATGTCCTACATATTTTTGGTGTGATTTTCCAACAAATTTGCTATAATGAATAACGTGCTATGATGGTAGGATATTCGTTAAGCTTTCATTAAGGCTGAGCCTTAATGATATTATTTTTCATTTTCATTTCAGTTTCACGAAAGTTCATAACATATTTTTCATTTTTGTTTTGTGAGATAGTCACATTCGTACAACCCTAATAAATTGTATTTTACTAATGCTTCCATTTACAGTAGAGCATTATTTTCTTCAAGCAAAAATTGTGTGTGTCTCAATTTTATCTTGACATAACATTGACTAGCATTTAGACTGTAATAGTTTACAATGAGCGTGTAACGTTGCAGATATCAAATTCGACAACTGGAAGTTATTGCTCAGGTCACTCACTTGGCAGAAACATGGAACTTACGTAAAGGCATCATAATAGAGGAAATTATCCAGCATTTTTCCTTCCTTTCTCTTAAGATTCATACAAGTTAAATCAGGGTTAATATTGCGAGTGTGCCCTTCTCCCACTCTTATCAGGGTGCCAAAAACCTAACCAAATAAGGGCATCGTGCAGTACGGAATCCCTTTGGATAATGGTGCAAACCCCATCACCACCACTTTCCTGCGTGAACCACATTATGCAAAAGTTAAACAATTGAGTTTCTAGAACATACTTGAAAGAAAAAAATTCCTATGAACATTGTAATAGTCCTTATCTCAAATTGCTGTCAGTATCTCAACTGTGGCTTTAGAAAAAGTAAACTCATGACAGGTAAACTTACTAACAAGGTCAAAACATCTGAAATACTGAAGGAAAAAAAGTTACATTTCCTTGCAAAACAAAAGAAAATGAATTAAATGTCCCTATAAAGTTAGTATTAACTGCATCATTAAAAGTTTTTTTGTACACGTATACTTTTATCAGAAAGACAATGTTGCTGTACTAAGCCCCAAACAGGATGACATAGCAAAGATCTTCTATTTATGAGTACAAATGGCTGGTTTTGTTACTCCCAGCTGAAATGGGATACAGTAGTGCAAGCAGGCCTAATTTTTTAGTTGCACCCTGAGTTAGTTTTCAGTTTCACTCTATGTAAGTTTTTGGTTTTAGTCAAAGATACATAGTGATTTGTTTCCAACCAAAGGTAGTTAATTATTTCAGTTTCAACCAAAGCCAGTTATTTCTTTCTCTGTTTCAGCCAATGCTAGTTATTTAATTTTTCTCAGTTTCAACCAAAGCTAGTTAATTTTTCCTGTTTCTATCAAAGCTAGTTGGTTTTCTGTTTCAACCACAGTTGGTTCAGATTTTATAGTTCAAATGTATCAAAATTTTTATATTTTACAAAATAAGTACATTTGGATAAAATTATTATTCTTGTTACTTTTCCCTGTACTGTACGTATATGTTTTGCAGTATACTTATCTCCTGTAATGTTCCCAAATTGTTAAGAAATTCAAGCACAGTGATATGAAATAGGTATAGTATATTCTAAGAGTGATGATCTCTCTGTTGTATGCCTTAGTAATCTGTATTGCTATGTCTTAAAGTAAATGTACTGTTAATGTGTGTTTTAATTAATTTTACTAATATCAATTCACAGTTTATTTGGTTTGCAAACAATGATGCCACGTTGTGAGTATTTCTAGTGAAATTTGCCCTTAAGGTAGTGAAGTTTGAAAACTGTATTTTATTAAGGATGTTTGGCACTTTCTGCTTATTAAGCTTATTTCATAATTTATATGTGAAGCACAGATTAGTACAGAACACTAGTATATAATTTTCCACACTAGAATTCTTTTATTTGTATGCCTGCACACACAGAGGAGGGAGGAAGACAGGCTGTGTGCATAATTAGCTGTCAGTCATGTTATAGTTTTAATCATTGATTGTGGGGTAGATTTTAAAATACAGTATAGGCGTTGTGGTAAGTTAAGAACGTGTGGCTGTTGTAATTAAATTTTGTTTAGTGCCGTGAAAGTTATTTCAGCTGAATAGTATATTGGAATGTATTTTAAAGGGGGGGGAGTTGATTACACTGTTCTATGATGCCGTGCTGGCAGATGTTTACACTTTCTCAAGTACAGTATTATAAACATTATAGTACAGTCTTTTATTTACATCACATTCACAGCATCAAGAAGAAACTGTTGCAAAGTGGAGGAAATTCTGATACGAAGCAAGCTCTGTGAGCTGTTGCAGCTTTCCTTGGTCCTGCACAGTTTAATTTCTCATGTTTTTTCTTTTATTTATTTTTTCTGCCCCTTAGTGTCTTTTTCAATTCTAAACATCGAACAGTTGGTGTAGTGTGTTGTGATCAAAGTTCATTTCCTCCCCTCCCCTCCTCTCCCCTCCACCCCCCCCCCCCCCCTCCATTAGAAACCTCAATTTTTATCCTTTTCATCTATGTAACTTATTCCTTCACTCTCCATACCTGTATTTCAAACCTTCCAAAGTAATTTTCTCCCTTTTAAGTGTTACGTTGCTGGTATTTCATAGCCATGTGATGCAACACTTAAAGAATAATGAAATTAATTGAAAAATTTGTTAAATGGACTCGAGTTAGACAACATCATTTGGTTTTCTTACATTTTTTATACTAAAAGATTTAGAACTATTCCAATTAACTCTGATTATAAAACACATGAGGTGGAGCTAACAATAGTTTTTGTTGGTTGTTATTGTTTTGGTTAAGAAAGTAAGGCAACCAATATTTCAATGTTAGTTTGGTATTGGTATTACTGCAGCTTAGTATAATACTTACAACCAGGGCTGCAGTCTTAAATTTAGCTGTTCTGGGATGCTTTGACCTTTTTGGTAATGGGGAAGGTGCTTACGTCATTAGCTAGGTAGGTAGAATGAAATAATCAGATAAACGTATTGCAACACTTATTGTACATAAGTATATTATTATTGTTGTTGTTATAAAGATGGTATATATTTTATTTAATAACCAAGCACCTGAACTAGAGAGATAATGAAAAGAGACGTACAAAATTTGTGTTATTTTGTGGGTAGTACATACTAAATTTCAAGATGTTGTATGCTGGTTTTTCTTCTGCATTTGGCAGACAACTTGTGTGGTACATCCCAGGGTTACTTTTATCCAACAGTAAAGGCTTGTAATGTCACAGTCTTGAAAATCAGAGACTGGAAATAACAGCTCAATTTACTCACTTGGCAGAATCATGAGATTTGTATAAAGGCGCCATAAAAAAGAATCAAGCATGTGACAATTTTTGTAGAGATTTATTGAAGTCTATGCAGTTAATATTCTTCAAAAAGCAGAGTGACGGAACAGTTTCAGACTGTGGTACAAACCCTGTAACAACTACTTTCCCCACATAAGCCAAACTACGCTGAAGTTAAGCAACTGAATTTCCAGAAAATACTCAAAAGGAAGGAATATCTATGAAGATTGTAATGACACTTATCTCTAACGGCTGATGCAACCTGTGTCGGTGGGGGATAGGAGGTACCCGGCCTATACCTTGATACTTCCTACCAGCACTGAGTCTCCCACCTCGTTACGAGGGTGCCTCACTGGAGCTGCACCTATCATAAGAGTGCTGATTTCGCTCCAGGGGGCCCTTCGGCGGCGCATAGGTTTCTAACGAGTGTTCATTTACCTGGCGGGTCAGAGTTGGTCCCACATTTAGGATTTTTCGGGGATACGACCTAATGGAAAGGTTGTGTTTGAAGGAAGGGAAATCAAACCCCAGGGTGAACTTTATTATAAGTGACTCCCTCCCAAGGAGCGCTACCTTGCTCACAGTGAAGGTTGTCAAAATACAGGATGCCAGTTGTCCAAAAGAATGAAATACAATGGGTGGAGTTGGGTAGGATAATGGAATGGGAATGAGTCTGACTTTCCTCGGTTAGTTCCTACTGGGGTCTCATTCATTTCTGGGACATCTGAAAGGGGTTTGCTTCGTAGGCTTATGAGAAGGAACAAAGTTATGCGGAGGGGAAGCTGTCTGAAATATTGGTGTAGCTTTGAGAGGTATGGCGAGTTTAATTACTTTCCCGGCTGTCACTCGGACTGTACACATTTTTGGTGGTGCAGTGTCGCTAACTTGGGAGGGAACAGGTGGCTTCGCAATCGGTGCGGGGTTGGAGGGGCGCTAAAGTATTTGTATCTTGGTCACGGCCAACAGATGCTTAGTTCAGAATATAGTTAGGATTCTTGTTCGCAAGCTATATAGGGTGAAATAGGACGTGGTGCGGGAGCAGTGACTTTTGGTTGGGTGGATGGGGTGTAGTGTTGTGAGTGGAGTCGACTGGCGGTCCGTCACCAGACTGATATAGGTCCCTCTATAGGGCCCATCAAGCTTGATGACGATTTCTGCTAAGCAGTCTTTCTCCCTTTCTAGTCATCTAAATTTATGAAAATTTACATTACAAAACTAATGTATTGGTTGGTCTCGCTCTTCCCCCTAGCTGCCGTAATACAACCTTCTTGGGGGTATGTTATTAAGTCACTCCTGAGGCACTGACAGGGAGAAATGGTAAGCTAGAGTCGGAATGGTACCACAGGCAAGCACGGGTGTACCGGACACTTCCAGGAATCCCAGTATGTCTTTGCAGACTATAACCGTTGCAGGCACTGGGATCCTGAGGGGTTCGGCCCACTCACACCTATTCCGCAGTAAAAGGTTAGGTTTGCTGTTGAGCCCCAAATTAAATTAATTAAAATTACTACGGATGTGTAAATGACTACCTCACCAAGGTTAGAGGTTGTCATAGCATTTTATTGATGCTTGAGAAAACACTGGGAATTTGGTTCTTTTATATCTAAAACCAATAATAATGATTAATTATTTAATTTTACATGAGGTGAAGGAGAACCTGGATAAATTCTCCCAAACATACTCCAAGAATACTAAACACCGCAATTAACAGCGAGTTAGTTATCTGAGGGAGGATTGTACAGAGGGGATGTCATGACGGCCTGCTACCACGAGTCAGGGAATGACTGAGGTAAGGGGAGCAAAGTTACGGGTGATGAAGTTACCTTTGGAGAGCCTTCACAAGCTGCTGGAGGTGCTGGAGAGCCTTTGCAAGCTGGTGGATGAGCCTTTGCGGTCCATGGCTCGTCGGGTAAAACAATCTATGGTCAAGGGGGTGACGACCGCATGTTGAATTCTGGGCGGGCAGTGCAATTTACATAATTTTCCGTGTCTGTAGTTGTTCAATGCGTGGAATCAACCCTGTAGCCACTAGAATAGATGTACCCCGATTTAGACTTGCCCCAACGCTCTCAGCGCTCGCTGATGGGACAAAATCAACCAGTAGTGTGCTCAATCGCACTGCGGCATGCGTCTGTTTGAACTAATACCTTACTAACATGGGCAAAAGTCTGAAGTACTGGAAAACAGTTACATTTCCTCGAAAATTAAAAGAAAATTAAACTAAATATTCCTCTTAAATCAGTATTAACTGCATAATTACAGGCTCAGTGTTTGAGCAACCAATCCTCAGTACTGCAGTCACACAAGATGATGATGCAGCATAGTTGCCAGCATTGAGAATTATGCTCAAGTAGTTACAGGGCAGTGAAGTATGTTACTGAAACATAGCGTTAATTTTGCATGTCCCCACTAATGAACGAGCTTGTAGCTTGAAGGTAGGCAAGCACTGGAACAGCAAATAGGGTTGGGGGTGGAAGGGTGCACAGTCATGTGTGTTATATTACAAATAATGCTATGATGGTAGTTATCATTCATATGGTTCTAATTATAAAATCATCCTGTCTGTTTATAAAATACAGTAGAACCTTCCTAAAAAAATCTTTTACAGTTTTCAGGAATACGATTGTTATAACAGGTCAATCATTATAGATTTTGAGCGTTGCGAAGATTTACAGTTTTACCATGTTCAATCATCTCTGGTGTAAAATAACGTGATTTTTGCAATAAGAAAATCTTACCAGTATTTCAACTAAATACTAATTTATATTATAATTATACTTCTTTCAAATAAAATTACACCACAGTATGACACCTGCTACCTCCTTTGTCGCCAGTCTGCAAAAACATTATCATTAGACATATCTCAAGTTTTTCCAAGCAGAAATTAAATGTTTGGTGTGAAGATGTTTAAACAAAATATTAGTTGAACAGATGTCTTCCGAATTGATTCCACAAAAGTGTATCAGGTCCTCCCTTGATGTCGAACCATTACAAAGACTGTAACATTGAATGCTGCATATCTTTTTCTGCTGTCATATTTACAAACAAAACGATGCTTTATTTTTATTGTTTATACCACGCACACACACTCGCTACTTTCCGAATTACGGAAGGTACATCAGTTTGTTGTGTCTGATGAACTCCAAGGGCTGAAGCCAATAAATGGGTGGTGATCGGGGGAGTGGGAGGAGGCTGGAAGTGAGAAAGCGAGAATGTATCTGGCTCTCGTCAAGTGTGATGGACTGGCGGAGAGTTGGAGGCCATAGTGAGAGAGAGACTCGCTGTGGGTACACAGTCCAGAGTTGTATTTGTACGCTTCTATGCAGCTGTTGGCATGTTCAGAAAAAATCTAAGTGTAATAATAAGTAGTGTTGTGCGAATTTGACTTTTTCTCACAAAACGAAAATGAAAGATGATTTATGAACTTCTGTGAAACTGAAACGAAAATGGAAAATAATATCATTAAGGGTCAGCCTTAATGAAAGCTTAACGAATTTCCTAACATTATAGCAGGTTATTCATTATAACAAATTTGTTGGAAAATCAAACCAAAAATATATATGTAAGATATAGAGTATTTACCAAAGGGGGTATTTCCTACATTTAAATTTTTGTTTTATGTTGTTATTTTGGTTATAAAATAATTAAACCAAACAAGATTATTTACAGGAAAAAATTTTCTCTGCATGTGCACTAAATGAATATTAATTAAAAAGCCGAAAATTCATCAAAATTGAGAATTTTGGTTTTGTTAAGACTTTAGATAACCAAATTTCTTAACAGAAACGAAAATGAAAGCTGTCATTTTTCATTTTTGTATTGTTATACAAATTATTCGCACAACACTAATAAGTCGTCAAGTTGTAATAACACAAGCAAAGTGAGAAGGCAAGCCAGCGAGTACACAGAGGGTAGTCTCAACAGGCACAGAAACATTGTCACCTGAGTGGTGGAAAGTGGATGGAGTTAATACATGTTGGCTAATTTTGGAGGTCCTAAAGGGTGGGGAGGGGGGTAGTATCCATTTTTAGATTTGAGCTGACTAGGGGCCTGTAAAGAACTCTGCAAGAGAAGTGCCAACGTGCTATAACCAAAAACTTAATTAATTTTAGACGATTTCCCTCAAATTTGTAATTTTGTTTACACAAATTTTTTATGGTCTCTCAAAACAGAGTTGTAGAAATACGGTCACTTTAAATGTGGTTGATATAGAGACTCAACAGTAGTGTTTGTATTTCTGAACAAATCATGTATGACACTGAAACATCATAAATAACAGTCATTGTGATTCTGTTTTAATAAGTTAGCTAATATAAGCAAAAATAATTATTGATGGCAGATAAATGATGCTTGTATAACAGGACAGAAATGCTCACAAAGCCATGCCAGGATGGCACTTCAACTTGCTCCAGCTCCGTTACATTCCTGCTTACAGCCACCAACAGTTGATGAGCTATCTCAGGCACCAATGTAGTAGCCAGGAATATTTAATTGAGCATGTAGATATAGGGTCTTTGCAAAACTTATGTGATAAGGTACCAGGCATCTTGATCATTACAAATATATAATTTATACTTGTAGTAGTGGAAGTGACTTGGTTGTGTGTCCATTAGATACAATATTTAATGCCAGCCTTCTTTGTTACTCTTTTAAGTTATAACAGACAGCAAATATAATTGATATAATTTAGCAATTAAAGGTATGTTAGTGTATGACGACTTTTACGTAAATGGATTATGTCAGTCCCCGGTACTGTGACATCATTTAGTACACGTATTGATTACCATCAGCAATGTATAAACGTCATCACATTATCAGTTTTGGTGTACTATGGAGTTTCTCACTTTTTTAGTTGCTCAGTTCAGTATTAAAGTAAATCAAACAGATGACTATCTGTTTGATTGAACAGATTTTTCCATACTGGCTAACCTGAAAAATGCATTACATCGTGTAGGAGTTGTGGAGAATTGTTTTGAAGAAGGAAATTGGAGCATTCTGAAAACCATCTACAGCCATGTCAGCCACATTACACTTTCAGAAATTTTCCTTTTCAACAATCATAACTGAGGAACAACCGCGGATTAACATCTAAAACCACTGTGCCAAATTTATAGGCCCGCTGAAAATTCTTTGTAGAGAATGGAATGTCCTTGATAATTGTCGTAGTTCTGTTTTTTTGCAAGTGTGTTAAAAAGCACTGAAAAGTAACTTCCTGTACATACTTCTTTGTAAGGATTAAAAAATTTGCATAACTTTGCTGTGTTATTAAATTTAAATAATTTGTAATATTTCACAAGAATTTGATTTTATTTTCAGATTGCAAGGAATGTATTACATAGAAGGTAATTTAAATTTTAGAAATATGTAGTGCAGATTGTATTTGTTGTTCTTTTTCATACTTATTTTGTTGAATTGTAACTGCGTGGTAAGCACTTGATTTTAGTACATTGTAATGGTGTTTTCAGGGTCAGCCTTCAGGCGAAGCTTTCATCCAAATGGACTCTGAACAGAGTGCATTCCATGCAGCGCAACAAAAGCATCATCGTTACATGGTTTTCGTCAAGAAGCAGCGCTACATCGAAGTGTTCCAGTGCTCAGGCGAAGACATGAACATGGTGTTAACGGGCGGGATTCCCACTGGGCCACCAGTCTCTCCTGCAAAGCCCACGGCACTGCTGTCTCCTGGTATGTTGCCCGCGCAGCCACCGCCCTCCCTTCCTGCGGCCCCTTTGGTTGTGCCCTGGGAGAACCCATACGCAGCACTGGTGCCGTCGCAGGCCCTGCTGCAGGCCCATCAGGTGCTGGCCATACGGCAGTCGCAACACGAGGGCCTGTGGTTCATGAGCCAGCTGATGGCTGCGCAACAGCAGCAGCAACAGCAGGCAGCCATGGCGGTGGCCATCGTGGCTGCCAAGCAGAACCACTGGGCGGAGCTGAACGGCACTGCAGCTCCCCCAACGGTACCATCCACCACCGCCCCAACTCTCGCAAACACCAGTAAACCACCTCCTGTCCTTCCCAAGAACATGTTGCCTCCCGTTTCCCAGCCATCCACGCCCGTCAGCTACAACACCTTGATGAGCCACTCGACCACTCTGCTAGGACAGTCCACCAGTCTGCCTGGGAGCCTGTTGGGGCAGCCGGGCAGCCTTATTGGGCAGCCGGCTGTGCCCTCGCCCCAGGGCTCTGGTCTATTTCTGCTGAATGTGCCCCCTCGCTTCCCCTTGCCAGGCACCCCCCTCTTAGCAACCTCGCAGTCGTCGAGTAATCCCCCGGTGCAGGCCAAGGTCCCGAACCAGGCTGCTGGCTTCCCCTCCACTTCGACCCACCAGGCTCCGCCCGCTGGTCTCCTCCTACAGAATACAGCCACCTTGATGGGTATGAAGCGTTCCTGGGAGCAAGCGTTCCCCGCAGACCTCCCTACTGCCAAACGCCCCTGGCAGACGCAGCCCACTAGTGCCACCCCATTCGGCCACCCGCCACTCGGCTACCAGCCGTACCAGGCTTATTCCTCCTTGTAGATATGTACAGCTATCAGCAATCTGGCAGCTATTCCACACATGTTAATGATCATTGTTGACCTGTGATTAAGATTCCATAGTGGATTGTGACAGCTGATTTCAGTTTTATCCTCGTATCAGGGTTTGTGTTTGTGGAGCGTAGATTTATCCACTCAACAGGTATATTTTTTTCTTTAAATCTTGAGATCATTCCATTTCTTAGGTATTATTTTAGAATGTGTTTTTGTATAGTTTGAGAGTACAGTAGCAAGATTTTTTTGTTTGTGTACAAGTTGGTATTTGCCTAGAGTCAGAGTTTTGAGTAATTGCAATTTATTTTCCTCTTGCCTTATTATCTTGGAAAACAACATATAGTACTTAAAAACATTTTCCCATATGCAGAAGTTTTTACATAGCCACATGTAGGTAGCGCTAGCTGTTCACATTCCAAAACGTTGTTACATTCCGTGAATTTATACAAGTTTTGTTTGAGGTTATATTTTTATACAGTGATATACACTTTCAATCATATCTTATATTTGGTGTTTTCTGCTTTGTGCTAAACATAAAGTGTGAATAACTGAAGAAACTTTTTTTTTTATGGATTTTTATTGAGTACTGTCTTGGTTTGTTTTTATAATGGACGTATAGAATATATACTTGTATTCAAGTCGCCAATTTATTCCTGATTTTGATGGTAATAATGCATTTAAATGGTTAGTTTGGGTAGGCAGTACTGTATTGTATGCAGATATGCAAGAGTTTTAGGAGTTCAGTGCATGCTTATTGAAAAGAGCATGTATGTTGTGGCCATATGCAAATCTTTTAAATGTTGATATGAAGGCTTTGAGTTTTAAACTCGTAGAACAAAAAGACAGCTAATTGAAGTTGTGATTGTTTCTGGGAGGTTGTGAATGAATTACTATTAGGTTCAAATTGAAGCAAATTTGCGTAGGAGCATAAATTCATCAAGAATTTGTTTTGTTTTCCAGATTTCCTGTTCTTGTGTAGGATAAGTTTTTGAGATTAGTCTTGTTAGTGTTATTAAGCTGACATACCTTTCCATTTGTCAGTGTTGAATGTGTATACATTTATTACTTTTTTTGTTTTGAAAGTGAAGTATTCTGCATATAGTTTAGAAGTTTTTTGTACAAGTTCCATCCAGTTTTGTTGCTACTTAGATTATTAATGACAAATTTTTATGAATGTTTGCTATTATAATAAAGTTAAGTTTTACTTCTGGCAGCATGCCGTTGGCACTATACAGTACCATCTCTAAATTTTCTGCCGAGGCATTTACGGTTAAAGTTTTTGTCACTGTTGTTTACTGTTCTCGTTTTGTTCACATTTGTGTAAGGAAGTATTTAGTTAATCTTTGAATACCCTTTCCAAATGGGGAAGACTTCACTGCTTAGTGTGCGCGTACACAAATGTTACAGTTTTTTTCGGGGGGGAGGGGGGGGAAGTTCAAAATAAAATAGTGTTCAAAGAAATGTTTAGCTTCTGCAAGGTAAGTTTGCTTTTTAGGTCACAAGATGGGAACTGAGTAGACTTAGTGTTGCACAGCATTCAACCTTCATTTTATATTTTCAGGATTGTGATTTAAATACACGAACATTTTAATGTGACCTGTTTGTTCAATACATTCTGGATTTGCTAAACTTTTTTGTTTATTTGTAAATACATGATATAAATACATGGCAATCAGGTTTCCTTGCAGAAAGCTAGTTAAGTTGTGTGCTGTTTGAAGAAATGCCTGGGAGCATAACATGTGCTGTCGTAATTCTCAGTTTGTTGCATGGATTACAAGTATCTGGTGGTATGCATGGTTTTTGTGGTTAAATGTGTTAATTTTACATACACTCCTTCTCATTGGTAATAATACTTAACAGTTGCTTTTCCTAAAGAGTAATACACTTTTTGATGATAAAAGCTTTCATGGTGTTAAATTTTTTTTTTACTTTTTGAATTTACCTTTCCTGCAAATGGACAAGAAACACTTTGCCTCAAATAGTTGCTGACTGTATTGGTGCTGGGAACCTACACAACGTGGAAATGTACTGCAATAGTATATCTGTTTTGTGTTGTGTGGGAAGTTGAGGGTGCGGAATGGTAACCGTGATGAATGGCTGTCGAACGGTGCAGCAGTGGCCTTCGTTAGGAAATGGTATTCAGTTGTAGCTAAATGCTTCTATCACGTGGTTGGTGACAGCTGTTTTGTATGTTACCTAACATTGGCACTCGTTTGAGGTGGTGTGTTGGTGACGTTGAAAGGTTTTAGAGATACACTTCTAGTGGTCTGATGTGGAATAATATGAATGAATGCTTCCATGGGTATTGGAAAATGTAGGATTAGCATCACCACCCACGTCACTTATTGCTTAACACAACCATCTATAGTTTGTTGCCTCTATGAGTACTATCATGTAAAGCAATCAGTTAGTAAAGGGAATTTTGTTGCTCTTGTAATGCTAATCTCAACATTCCTGTCTGTTTGGAAATTTAAGACTTTCAGCTAAAAAATTAAACCGTGGTTTTGTTAAGCAACTAAAAGTGCTGTTCCTAAAATAAGTGTTTCACATGTTAAGGAGGAGATTAGCTGTTGTGAGTAGTAAGTTTTGTCTGTACAGTGTTTGCCAGGTGGTCGGTAGAAGCTAAAAAACACTTGGCAGTTAAGGTCTTACATTGTAAGTGTTAGTTGCACAAAGTATGTAGATTCAGGCATTGGATATCACCCTTGTTCTGCGATCTTTTGTTTGTTTTTATATGTTCTGCTTATACTCTCACTCTTCATGAACAGTTTATCATTAAATTTATAAAGACTTAAAGTAATTTTTATAGTTTATATTTGAAGTTCATTGTATTCAACAATTATAAAAATGTTGACTTTTTTTTGCACTGTTTGACTTTCGCTAGAATTGTTACATTGGTATACATTTGTGTTTAGTGTTGGGTTCTTCTCTTGCACTAACAACTGGGATAACATGACATCTTAATCCGTGTTGTTTTGTTATATTAAGTTTTGGGTGTCTGTCAAAGTGGCTACACACATTTTCTGGCGAGAGTCAAAAGTGGCATCATGCAGCACTTGACTTTCTGTAACGTGCACCATCATGATTAATAAAAACTTACAGTTTGATAAAAATAATTTGCAGCTGTGGATTTCTTTGTGTGGCAGTAGGGTTGGTTACCTTGTTACTCTTTTCAGGTGCCATCGCAATGTGTCTGGATTAGTATGGTCGGCTCTCTTGGTTTCTCGTTTCTGCTTCTAACAAAACAGAGTTTCTCTCTCTTTCTCTCTCTCAGCTCCTAGTGCTGTTGTACGTGTGTGAAAAGCAAAGAATCTATGCACATAAGTGACTGTATTGTACCATTGAGGTGGCATTTGTAACGAGTAGCTCTTGGACTTACACGTATTACATGCTCTTGTTGTTTGTTGCTATGTTGCGGCTTTTTATGCAAGTTTCCCATCCTCCTCTTCTGGAATATTGGATGGTAAAGGTAGGCACTGTCTCGACTTTGTAGTATAAAGTTTGATAGTGCAGAAACTCCCAAGTGTGTGAAGGTTAGCCTGTGTTAAAAGTATCACTTAATATTGAAATTTGTATTGTAATACAGGAATAAACTTGCTTTCACTTTTCACTTTGCTTGGCTATGTTGCAGTAGTGAAATAAAAACCATCAAGGGTTGGATATGTAAAAACACGGAGCACATGTTTTGTCATAAGTAAAGTGATTGTATTGTGCAGCTTAGGAGGCTGTTGAGTAGTACACTCTCTTGAATGAACATTGCTACTTTTGATGTGCACTTGAATAGTACAGTTAACCCTATAGAGATGTAAAACTCACAATTACCAGTTTCTTGCTAGGTGTGGATTTTTTTGTTTTTGCTTCCTTTCTTTATGTACGTTTATGATACTGCTGGAGAGAAACAAAGCTGCCGTTACATACACACACGCATCATATTTCTGTAATAGTAGACAAGAGACTGTAAAGTGGAGTGAAAACCAATTTCTACCGTGCTTTTGTTTATTTATTCATTTAGTAGTTAGTAAAAGTATTTTATAACAGTTTAATATTGCAAATAATGGTGTTTACAAAAAAGTAAACCACGAGCTTGTAAAGAAAAAAAAACACCTTGCCATGTACTGTCATTGGATCAGAATTTTTTGAAAATGCTCAACATTCTTTTGAGTGTTATGTGCGCGTTCAGTGTACAGTCCATGTTAAATGCCTTAGTTCAAGCTATGACAGTGGTGGGGTACTTGGTAGCGGGAATGATGGAAAGTTTTCTGAGCAAACCCTATCAATATTGTTAACTGGAAGATAAAGCTTGACTGAACAAGGTGATGTGTTGTGTAAAAAATTAATTATAACCATACTGTTTCTTAGTTTTTTTTTTTTTTTTTTGTTATGTTACTGTGGCTCCATAGGAAATGTATTTGGTTTTTGCATGGAGTATTGAAATATCTACTCATACAAAAGGATGATCAGTCAATCTGAATTCTGTAGGCAGCCTTCACACACTTGGGCTGCAACTAAAATTTTGTGGCCTGGAAAGCTATATAGTTGTATAAAGTGCTTTGTTTGGTCGTGGTTTTATTTGGGCCCATTTGAAGACAAAGCAAGTTTGATTTAATATCACTTTGTATTTATATTCAGGATTGCTCCCATTTCAACACTGACTGCTCACTCATTCACACAAACAAAACAATTTAAATTTTGGCTGATTAGCCTTCTTAAAGACACGTGTTCAGCAATTATGAATTACATCAAACTTGTTTCTGTTAGTTACACACTGCAAAATGTGAAATGCATGATGGGTTCTTTATAACAAAAAGTGTTTATAAAATTTCTAGTGTCAGGAAAATAATTAGAGCAATACCAAAAACACAATAGATTGGTTTAGCTTATTAGCCGTGTAGTGTGCATAAGTGCGCTTGTTGATAGTTGAATGTGAGTTGGGGACAACTAACTGAAGTGTTATTGTTTGCTTATCTTATGTTTCAGTTCTCTTTTACATTCTTCATTGAAGTGTTATTGTTTTCTCTCTAACAGGTTGTAAGTGTGCTAGCAACTACACTGTCGGTTCTTGGTGCCATTATGTTATGGATGGTGACGGGAGGTGTGGGCCGAACAGTCTCCTCTGCACCACTTTCGGCAGGCAGTGCGGGATTAGGAATCAACCACAAAAACTTTGTCTTTAAATTACATTGCAGCCAACCATATTTGTATTGAGTAACGTTCTCTAATGCTATTAATACATGACTCCTTCGCTCTGTGTTCTACTTTTAACACCGTACATTGTGCCGGGCATCCATTTTGTTGACATGCAGCAGTGATTTTGTTCTTATTGTTCAAAAACTACCACATAACATTTGTGTCAAACACGAACTTTTGTTGCGAGAAGTGCACAAAGAAAAGTTAGTTAATTGATTGTTCAGAGCTGTCAGAACAAACACTTTGAGATGACCACCATTAATCATTTAAATTGTAGCTGTGAGTATTAAATAATGTATTAGTTCGTCGCATGCGTTGGTGGATTTATGACATTAAACAGAAAGTTCATGTTAACTCAGTTAAACTAATTTCATAGCATATTTACCTAGTTGGAGTGTGGTGTGGAACCTTCACAAACTACAGAGTGGAGTACAATTTTGGCTGTCCCAGCAGTTTTTGTGGTTGCTTCCTCTCTGTATATGTTCAGGTATTTTGTGTAAATGGCTAAGTGTGTTGTCTGCATGTCGAGGGTGGTTAAGTATAGTGGATTTAATGTTGCGTGTGCTCGCGTGGAGGCACACTGGGCTTTGGTATAGCTACTGTGCTATTTGATGGATGCTGTGGGGTAACACTGGGCTGGGGATGTGCGTGTTCCATGGGTTGACCACTCAAGCTTGTGCACAACTAATTGTTCACTCATTTTCAATAACTGTGTTCCTTACTGGACTGTAGTGTATGAAAGGAGATGAGTCTTTGATTTTGTGTAAATTGAGTTAAGATTTTAAAATGAGTTTGCTGATATTGTAATATGTTTAGTAGTGGTGGGATGATTTCTAGGGCCACCAAAAATGGTAAATAAAGTTGCTCAATTTTAGCTAATGACACCTAGTATTCCGGTCTTATATTTTGATATAAAACACCTTTGGATGTTATATTTTGATGTGAAAAAACATTTGGGCCTTACATTTTGCTGTGAAAAATTTGATTTTTTAATTACAAAATATAAAAAAAAAAGATTTTTTAAATAGAAAACATTGCATAATGATAAAATAAAAGTAATTAAGTGATAGACTAAACATTATTTTAAACATACAGAGAACCTTACAAAAGGCGTGCTTGCGTACTGAAGTGAAGTGTTTTAAGCCCCCTGATACAAGGAGAGACTTCTCCTTGCATTCAGAGGGTTGGCGGAATACCGCACCAGCTAGGACAGTAACTGGAGGCTTCAAAACCTCTGTTGCCTACACACGTGTAAACACTAAGGTACACCGAATAACAGACTACTCATCCTAGAAATCACCGGGGAGTCGCACACAAGTCCTTGGCTTAGCTTGACAGTGTGTCACTTCCCACGTGGGTAGGTGAGATTATGTGTGGAGAGTTTTGTGGCTAATTTATTGGATGGTAACTTGGGGATTGAAACCCGGAGTGGTCATGGTGGCCTTCAAATATTGCGATGAGCATACCCAGGGGAATTAATCCCACTTGGGTAGAAAGCCAGTATAAGGCTCAGGACGTGTTGGTTGATGGGAGGGGACAAAGTCAAGCACAGCAGGTGGAACACTTCTCAGATGGGTTATCTGTGGTATCCGAGGTAGTGGAGCTCTCCTCTGCTCAGTTTACTGTGCTGGGGCAGCTGGCTGAGGAACAATGGCCATCTCTTGTTATGGCTGAGAAGTGCTCTTGCTGCTAGATGAAGTTGGAGTATGGCAGTGTATTCCTCAGTAAGATTGGAGGGTTCCATTCCAATTATTGTATTACCACAATGCAATAGTACTAAATACTTGTATGGCAGTCTGCCTGTAACCCTGGAGGGTAATGAAAAGAGCGACTCACTTTCTTGTGTTTCAGGAGTTATTTATTTCATTCTCTGGGAGCTTAAGAGCTCGTTTTAATCTGTTCTTTTGTCCGTTCTTATAAGCTTGCTGCACGAGGTCGTTGTGAGAATACTCAGACAAATAAAAAATTAAAGTATATGTAAGGCGAAGCTAGGTAGTATAGCGGTCGTCCAGGTATATGGCTATGCCCAACTGTCTCCCCATATAATTCCTTCTAGCCATACACTAGCTCGAAGGGTTGTACAGCAGGGATCACGTAGGCAGTTGTAATACCTGGGTGTATTGTGTTCTTGGTGAAGTACTCTTCCGAAGATTAACCAATGCAATACACTGAGCATTACAGTGGCCAAACTCGGAATACTGCTTTGTGTTACGTGTATCTGCCATATGGTTCGCGAAGCCGGTGTTATCTTATGTACCCAATAATTAAATTCAACTTATTCTCAAAACATTTGGGGGCAATCTGGTTACTTTGAACAGAATTGAGAAGACCCTAGAGAGTTTAAATGGTTACTAGGGATGTCAAACTCGGTTCCACAATTCCTCGATACCAGCAATTCTTGAAGAATCGTATAATCGAGAATCGAAAGATGGAAGAATTGAAGCATTGAAACTATATTCCTACAAATACATAACCTATCACTAAAGGCATAATTTTGAAAATCACAATAAAACTAAATAACATGAAATACAACAAATGCGCAATATCTCACTAAATGAGCTTTCTCCAAAAGAAATAAATTCTTCTCCTATATTATATCACGAATTTACTTCGTCACTGTAAAAATCTAGATGCACGAGTCTCAGGAATATTGAGAAATTCTAGATATGAAAAAATTCTTGTTTTCGTCTGAGACAATTTTTAAATCTCGGAAATCATAGTTCTAAATGCAAGAACACATGTAAATACATTTTCTTTTTACGAAACTAAATGTAGACAGACATTCCAAAGATTACACAAGCAGTAAAACATATACTTCAAGACAAGCTACAGACAGTTTGACAACAAAAGCCTCCAGTCGTGGTCGTGCGAAGTGAACACTCACAACTCGAATGTGTGCAGTAATCTATGGCTGCCATATGTTTACTAACATTGATGGATGTGCGTGAAACAAACGTGTGATATCTAAATTGACACATTAAACGGACTATTTCATTAAATATCTGGTCTCATAAATTATGGAAGATGCTGCAGCCGATGTAAAAGACCGTAAAATTTCTTTCACTTAGACATTTTATGTAAAGATAAAAGTGCAAAGGTGAATGGAAAGCATGCAAGAAATTAATACAAACGCAGACCTGAACTCGTCTGAGAAAACTTTTTTTAAAAAAAGAATGCAGATGATATTGATATTACGTGGATACTGCTCGTCTAGTTTATGTATGTATCTCATAATTCCCTGTGTTAAAATATATTACTGTGAATATTATTATTTTTTTAAACTTCTTTGCGTTTCCAGAAAAATTATTTGTGAATTTACCAAAATGATACCGTATTTTAAAATTGGAGCCTGTTAAATAATTACTGCTTTAAAAAAATTTTTAACTAGGATTGCTTTTAAATAAGTGCCAGTCTTCCAAATATTTTAATAATTTATTGTGTTGGTGAACATTTATCATGACAAGTGAGGTTTGGAAATATTTTCGAATAAACTATGTGGACGATATATATGATATATATATATGTACATTTTCAATATTATCTCATGCCTCTTTTGAACTTTTGGGAATTTCATATAAATATGCTCCCACTGTTCAAGTTTTATATTATTTGTGGAATTATTTATGTTAGTAATAGGCCTACTACTAGTGTAGGCCTAGTTTAAATAATTAAATTTCACACCCTCCTATATATTAATTAGTTCTGTAAAGTAAGTGTCTGTAACTAAAGGAATAGAGAGTGGTATCTGCATCGAGAATCGAGGAAAAGAGGAATGGTTACATCCCTAATTACTACATTTATGTAACAGTGAGGTGAAACCAAATAACTGTAGAAGTTAAATTAAATTGAGGTGAAGGCAACCTGATTATGCATTACGTTCGTGACACTTTTATAATACAGAAATATTTAAATAATAAAAATTATTTAAACTTATATTAGCTCAAAGGATCCTAATCTTATTAGGGTTTTTCCAGAGGGGACCTAGAAGTGGAGTATAAACGAGGTTCTTTATCCAACTGGTAAAGTCATGGCCGGACTAGGGCCTTATAGGGGTGTCTTTAAGAGACTGCTGTACTTCGTCGTGTCCTTGGTTTACCTGCGGAGGTAGTGGGTTAGGAAGGTGAGGATGATGTGATGTAGCCTCTGGCGTGATGACCACCCAGGGTACTGGAGGTGTTGGAGAAGTGGTGGCCTTGGAGTGGCGGTGTCGTCGACCACAGGATGGATATCAGCGCGGCTGAGGGCGTCCAGCCCTTGTCAGGATACCTTGGCCATCACAGCCAAAGGTGTAGCAAGAAAGAGTGCCGTTGCGGGTGTCACTCCCGGCCTTCACAGTCTGGCGGATGATGAGCAACTCTCCCGAGGCCTGGTCGGGGTGCCGTTTTATACTAATTCTTTCCAAGCATTGGTGCTCAAGAGGGGTGTAGGGGAGTTTAACCCCACCTCTTAGGGCTGGAGCTTGTGATGTCACATGCATGAGCCAAGGATCCTTATCATGCCTGACACTTGGCGCGTAGTGTTGAAGTCTCAGGTTCGGAGGTGCTCGAGGAGGCAATGACTCTGATGGGCCTGCTTCCTTACAGCGGCGCAAATTTCAAACCGGGCGCTGTCGCTATAGCGAGCGCGGTAGAGTAGAGCAGTGTTGTATTTTAGGAAGGGGTGATGATGTGACTGCTTCTTGTAGAGTCGGGTTGACGGTATAAGCAAGGCACATGGGGTTGGAGGTGTGTTGCTCTGTCAACGTTTGGTAATTTCCACGTGTTCTGCTTTCGAATATTGTTGGTTGTAGTAGTAGTAAACTTGCCTGTGGTGGTTTGCCAAGTTTCAAATATATATATATATAAACTCTTTCCCCCCTCCTCTCACTCTAACATTTTGGTACCCTGAAAACCAAGATAACTTTCAAAGTATTTCTTTATATGCTTAGTTGGCGAACGTACAATTAAATTTCATACAATTATAAAATATCGTAAAAATTTCATAAATAAAAAAATATTGCAGATAATGACTACAGATTTGTTGTAGGTATTTAAAGTACATTTCCAATTGCATTATTAACAATTTTGTGATTTGATTATTAACTAAATTAGATTACCTTTAGTGATTCAATGCCTTTACCTATTAAGATTCCAAATTGAGTATTTCCAGTTGAATAATATTGTTTGGATTCTCGATTATGGACTCTAGATTCCCATTATTTAATAACAGCAGTTACAAATATACCTTAAATGTTCCAAATTGTCATGGCAAGTATGGTTTTAAATAATACCTGTTTGAGAATAATGATGATAACTTACTTGACACAGAGTATCAACGTGCTTAAACTCCCTGCAAATATATGCAGTGCTTTGTCATGTACGTTGTACCGCCCTTGGTGATATTTTAAAAATTTTAGGTATTGCTATTAATTTTGTTCCCCCTGAATATCAGTTTAATTCGGAAACATATTCATCTCAAGGAATTTAAAACTTTTTGGCACTTTGATTTTCAACCAGGATTCTCTCTACATTTTATTACTGCTTATAGCTCTGCCAGCCATCAGTGGCAGTTTATTCTGCAGAAACTCCTTCACGCCGAGGTCCAGTGTCCGGAGTAGTCTCGTTATCCGAGTGCAGGGTTCTGTTGCATGCCCACAGTCCGCAGGCTCATACCTTTCTGATGCTGACATCCACTCATTGCACCACATCTCCCACATGCAAAGAGATGCAGTACGCTCCTCTCCAGCATGGCTTACAGATTTTTCTCATGTTTTTTCTCTCTCATGACTTCTGGAGATGTTCTCATCTAGTGGCGACTAATAGTAAAATTTGTTACTTCCAGTGCTGCTGAGTGGCCAACTTGTTTACTAAAGTCACTCTCGCCTCGATTTTATGAACCTGGAGACAACTGTATAATTTATCGGTATGTGCCTCTACCATTTGTGTTCTTCCTAAACATAGTAGCCTTGGACTTCTTTCTGTATACTGTAAATTTACACACACTGTAATGTGCGTAATTCTCCATCACTATAAAGTTATGGTATCCCACATTGCTGCGTTTTAGGTCTGTAGGCCTTGTGTTAGTTTATGTAGATGTTAACTTCAAAAACAAAATGGGTCAAGGTTACAAGTAGACCCCTAGGCTACCAAAAATATGTAAAAGGACATAAATTCTAGTATACGCAGTCTTGATACTTGTCGACAAGCATACACACAAAGAAGGGCGACACGTTTTTCACCCGGTTGCATGATCACTAGCCTATGCCAGTTTTACCAGGTAGCGAGTTGTAGGACACTGCAATATGGTGGAAGGGCATTGTTGGTAGTAAACCTAACGGCCAGGTGGTGAATTAGCGTATGGCAGGAAAATTGAAAATTTGCGCATATAGCTGTTGAGTATGATGTGATAATCTTATGTTGATGTCTGGGGGCTGCGTGGGTTTTGTTATAAATTGATGAGCTGATTCCCAGCACCTCAGATCTGAGCTATTGCCCTACCATCTTTGAGTAACCGTGTGAAGAATGTGTCATCCTTCTTTGTGTGTGCGCCTGTCTGCAGTACTAGACAGTGAGTACTTTAAATTCTCTCCTTTTACATATTTTTGAAAACGAAATGTTCATATTTCTTTCGCTACAACTAAAAATGTATTCACATTAACCAACATCTACAAAGAAAATTTATGCTGCCACTGCCAGGATTCGATTTTATAAACTTACCTGAAAGAAAATTTATGGCTATATATAAAAATGTAATTGTATTACATTTTTAATTTTACATGTTGTGCTTGTGTGTGTGCATGTGCATGCGTGTGATATAAATAAATAAAACATAGTTTAGTTTCTTATCAGAAAAATACAACTTAATCTGTAGAATCAAATTGAACTCGTAGAGGTTCAAAAGTAAAAAAATCCTACAGATTCCTCGGTTGTAGCTAGAATTAAAGAATCTATAATCAAATCATCCCTTCACTATGCTTTAGTTTATGGAACTTACATTCTTATGTATGTAACTTGGAAAGCAATAACACATTTTTGCTGAGTGATACTTTTACTATTTCAGAACTACTGGATTTAAAGTGGCACACCGCCTTAACTAAATGAAAAGTATAAATACGTCACAGTGAAGTTGGAGAATTACTTTTTTTGTGGGTGGAAGTGTATTGTGTAACTTTTTAAGTTATCTTAATAGAGCCTATAGCTCTCACAAATCCAATTGTTAATATATTTGATATAAAAACTAAATAAATGTTTAGCAGAGCATTAGTTAATTCAGTTGATGTGCGGACAATTGTATAACTCTTAGAATTTTAACCCACTTACAATCTTGACATAAAATAGCAATTGTGATTCCTCAGGACTTTGAGGATTGTCGCAACGATCTAAAGGATTGGCTTTGTCGGGCGCTAGTTCAGGCGCGCCCTCTGGGGGGGGGGGGGGGGTTTCGGAATTATCTCGGTTCCTACGTGGTATTAGCGCACGTCCAGTGTAGAAAACTGGGTTTGTAGCGGCTTGACCTGACTCGTCTCTGACGGGCGTACGTGAACTTTATGTGAGTTAGTGCTACGGTACTCACAAGCTGATGTGAGCTGTCGGAGCAGCTGCTGATTCGAGTCTGAAGCTGGTGGTTGGAACATCCAAGGGCTGATTGGGTTGGCTTAAATACGCTGTGATCCAGGGTGTGTGTACCATTTAGCCATGAGAGCCTCAAATAGGTTCTTGGGAATTTCTGGTGTAACTGGGATCTGTAAACTATGCAACGTCTGGGCTTGGTCCTTAGGTGAGAGCTGGTCGAGCGTGGCGATGAGGGAAGGGGTAAGCTCTTGCAAGCACCCAGAGGCAGTTAGGATCTGTTTAACCTTTTCTCGGATACCACTCTGACGGCAGAAAGGAATCTTGATTAGAACACACTTTCATGTCTGTGAAGTGATTGCAGGCGACATGTGTATTTACTTGGTGTAGGACCAAGTGAAACGACTGCCAACTCAACGGACACCCTATCTCGGTGCTCAGCACGTGAACGCGGTGAGAACTGAGAGTTAGGTCTCATTGTTAACAGTGCCTACATGTGGGTGTAGATCTCAGAAGCCCACAGTCTTCCTAACTCGGGGAACAAGCCCTCTTGTGCCAAAACGCGGTGGAGAGGGCGAGCACTGAGCCAACAAGCTGTATTTGAGAGACGGAGTACTAGGTGTGGGTTCTACCATTCTGCCTACCGTGGTGAGCATAATTGTTGGCCAGCACTTTGTGTGTGTGCATGTGTGTGAATTTTGACAGTATACTGGCTCCTATGAGTAACTTTCCCAGTCGCCTGCTGTCCCTTGCTTGGCGTGAAGTACATTGGGAGAGGTTCTACATCTATGGGAAGAGGATACCCTTGAGTCAGAAAAACTGTTGTTTATTCAGTTTAATGGGAAATAAACAAGTGGTGTCGCACTACCTCCTAACGTTGTCAAGAGCTTAGGGAATCTTAGCTCTACGTTATCCAGGTAGAGGTGACCTGGTTCTGAGCTAACAATGGTGGGATAGATGAGCGCTATTAAAATAACGTAAACTAATACTACTCCCTACGCATATGTTGCCCAGAGGCGGCTGCAATGTCTCGGTGTGTAGACTACGTGTTGCAAGAATCTTTGGTGAAGACTAAGTAGGTTGATAAGGATGGCTCCGGCGATGAGGCGCGGTGGAGACCAAGGAGAGGAGTTGCCTTCAGCACGAATGCGGTGAAGGAATAAAAACATGTCACGAGTCGGCTTGTGACTCACTGTTTATACTCTGGCAGGCTCTTTCCCTTCAATCAGCTGAATAGGTGGTGGTGAGGGAGTAGCCATAGGATAGTTTCCTCAAGGCGTGACGTCACCGGCCAGCTTGGAGTTGAGGAGGCAGCCAAGCATACTGGTGTAGCCATCTAGCGGCATGCAGTGGCATCCTGACTTCGTCTTGAAACTTTGGGGCATTCACTTGCACATTCCAACTAACTACCCATGGCTTCGTCTGGGAACTTCAGCACGTGCTTGCTTGCGCCTATCAGTGCTCGCTCGCACATCCCATTCTGCAGTTGCATTTGGAACATACAGATTTAAAATAAATTAGTAATGTATAAGATGTAAGATTTAAATCGCAAGACTTAAGGCGTAAGATGTAAGACTAAGCACTCACTTAAAATGTAAGACTAAACACTTAAGTTGTAAGACTTGAGACTTGGTCTGAAGGGCCTAACTTCCTATTGGGACAGTATGGGGCATAAAAAGCCAACCCTCCTCCAAATCCCAAGAAAATTGGTCGAAAAATGCACCTTCCAGGCTGAAAAGAATGCGAATAACACAGCGCCCCGGTCTTAGCAACTCCTCCCAGGGGAAGATGAGAAGGGTGGTTGGGGGCCGGAGGTGTTCGATAGGCAAATGTCCAAGGGTGTGCAGAGTAAAGCCTCCACCCCTCTACAATTTCTTCTAACATTGTTTCAATTTATCTTTAATAATGGTTTTGTTAGTACACACTTAGAAAGCATCCGAGTAGCTCATTTTTCTCCAAATTGGTTTACAAATTTTGAAATTTCTCAAGACTTTTTTTTAAAATTTAACATACCCTTTGACCATCTGGAAGAATGTAGCTTCCTAATAGTGAAAGAATTGTAAGTATCGGCTTTATAGTTTCAGAGATTACCCAAGACATATAAACTAATAAACAATTTCACATCTCTTAATAATATTAGCATAGATTTGTTGTTTCTACACAAGTCATTTCAATAATAGTGAGACATGAGATTTTCTTCATGTCATTTACATATTTGCTAGTATGGAGGGTAAATTACTGTTTTGAAATGTCTTTCGAGTTTTTCCCCCCCAGGGGTCACCTAATGTGGAGATTAGGTTAAACTAACAGTTGCCACATGTGTGTTGTATTGGTAGCTGTGTTTCCCCAGTGGTTAGAAGAGGTGGCAGAAGCATAAAATGGGACAGTCAGATCTGAACCGTAACAGTTGATTAATGCAGTGTCCATTACCAGTGAAAATTGGTTTTTAGTTATTACACACTGTGGTGAAATCTATAGGATATTAGTAATGATTGTGAACAAAAGTTTTAATTTGTTTTTGTGTTTTGAATTTTTAGATTTGGTACCATAAAATTTTTTAAATCTCTCTATACTTAGCCATGCCTCGGTAGTTTAATTTTCAAATTTTAATTTTGGTCAGTCACTCACAATTAAACCTTTCATTTTATTTGTTGCATAAGCTTTATTTTGTACATATTTTCAATTGTTTGTTCGTAGGAGTCCACATGATGTTTGTAGACGTGTAATGTAGAACTGCGTCTTTTGGTGGGCTGAGTTTGCAATTTATGGTCATGCTTGCAGGTGGAACCATTCTACCGCCACCTCCATTCGGCCCCGCAGCAGCATTCAGCCCGTTTGGGCCGGCGGCCACACAGCTGATTCCCGCCACCCCGGCTCTGCCCCCTCGACACACCTTCGCCGCAGCCTACCCCCCGGCGACCTTCTTCTACTGGCCCTACCCTCCTTCCCCTCCTGTGAGCCCCACATCGTACTACGGTGGCCCCGTGCCGGCCCTGGGACCCCCGCAGGGGCCCGTGCAGCCCCCGCCTCCTACGCTGGTAATCATGCAAGGTCTTCCCTCCTCTGCTAATGTGGGACATGTACTCAACTTCTTTAGTGGAACTCCAGAGGTTAGGGGCTGAGAGCTTCTTACTATCCCACCCGAGGAGCAAGGTGCCACTAGATGGGCGGCTTGGCCCTCGGCCTGCTCTCTGCACACATCCACAGCAAGTTGCGTACGTTCCCTTCTGAGTTCGTTTATGGCCCTTTGCAGAATGACGTGCACATTGTTATTTAACGTTGACAACTGTAAAGTTTCAAGTCTTAAAAAGTTACTAACAAAACAGCCTTTCATCACTTTAAAAATTCTGGTGTTAGGTTACCCACAATTTTTGCTATTTATTTTTCATTGATTAGTTGCTGTCATTGTTTTATTATAAATATGATTTGTTTTGTGTTTTGCAAATTTTAAAATTTCAGTTCGTAGTGTATTTGCTTCGTAACTGACTGCAGAGAAAAAAATTCTAACAGTAACTGTTAAATTTGTAGTCATTTTCCAACAAGAAGACTAGAAGAAAAATGGTTTCAATGAGCGTGATATTTGTCCCAAATTATTAATGACTATAAAATTTTACATAAAGAAATGTGCAATATGATTTTTAGAACTCTTTATTTTTTTGTAAACTTTTTATACATTTTTAAATGTTGGGCTGCAACATTTTCTGTGAAGTCTGTTATAATGAGAATTTACTTAAAATTTAGTTGAGCCTGCTGTTTTGTATATAAAAATGTTTGAAATTCCACATGACTGATGAGCAGTGGGAATTAAGATGTGCCATTCATTGTCCTGGCATTGTAGTAAGAGGAGTTATGTAATATGTATATTTTCACTTTTGATGAATAACCATGGAAAAGTTCAACCCTGCTGAAATTAATTGCTATTGAGTAATTTCTACTACATAGCAGCATTAAGAGGTGTTAGTTTGTTCAAAAAATTTTATAATCCTTACATTAATACACTTGCTTCATTTTAGATACTGTAATGGGTCAGTTGTATCGTAGATTGCCATTGATGCTCCCCGAAAAAATTTTCCCGTGCAAACAATTTTGTTTGATAAGCTGTGGATGTTTGGATGGAGCGGCCATAATTGATTGCATGCTGTTGAATAATAGTTGGTGCTGTATATTTATCATGGTATGGTCTAAGATACGATTGTCTGTGGTGGTGTTTGATAAGGGTGGTTAGAGGTATGTGTTGGTTATTCCCCCCCCCCCCCCCTATTACCCTGTGGAATTGACATACTAAATGTTCGGTTTAGATTTATTTTGCAGTTTTTAATGCACAGTAAAGTTTGCCATTAAACTATAATTCTTGCACTGTAAAAATAAAATGTTTGAAACCAATATGACGAGGGCTCTGTCGCCTTCAACCAGTAGCTCAAAATCCAAATGCTTAGAAACAGCTGATTATTTCATGACGTCCAAGCAGCCTTGATGTCTTGATACAAGTAACGCCCACACACTTCACATTTGCATCGTGCACAGGACTTTTCAGAGCTGTACATTTGATTAGTATTTAATATGAAAGTCACGTGTTGCCTTGTAATATGTCTTGTGGATATTTGGTTTATAATTAACCTCGAACACTGTCCTACACTATAATGTTGTTGGTTCTCATTGTCAAGTCAATTTGGTGCAACCGGTACAGTTCGTGTGCTACTTCACTTTGAGATTATTTCTAATATAACCATTTGTTTCTCCACATTGCAATTTTTTTTTTAAATATACTCATATGTAGGTATATTTACTATTCATATAACATACTCCCAAAATTATATTTTAACTACTTAACAGTGTTCTTGTTCTGGAGCTGAAACTGATGTCTGAACACTGTTCGGTTGAAGTACATTTTCTGAAATTCAATGTAGTAAATTTTATGTGATGTACTAGAACTTGGACAGTTTTATTGCCATGTGCAGTTGACCCTTTATCCATAGCTTTTTAGGCGACTGACAAAAGTTCCATACGTGTGGACATACAGCGGATACAAGCATCATTTCAACACAACTCGCCGACATAATAAAAATAACATTGACGTTATTGTAATGCCATTGAGTGTTTTGATACAAAAACAGGCACTTGAAAATCTTTTGCGGCTTTGCTGGTGTTGTGCTAAGATGCAGCTGTTCAGGCCGTTGTTACCTCCTCTAATGCTGTAATTGGCTTCTTTAATAAGAAACAAAGGGGAAGCGTGAAACCACGTGCGAATCATGCAAGTCCCTCACTACGAAGGAATTGCAAAATTGCTACCAGAGATAGTAAGACTGCTCCAAAAGCAAAAGAAAAAGAAATTTTGGAACAGTGTTTTTAATGAGCTGTAGAGCACTGGTTCAAAGTGAAAGTATTTTTCAAAATTATATCAGAATCATGTGCTCAGAGATAAACACTGTAAATCTGTATAGATATCCGTAAGAAAGCATTTGCAAATGTGGCATAATTTAAATCATTACATTGGGATTTTAAATTTAAAAAAATAACTTTAAAATTTTTTTGGAAAATAATAGTACACTATGTACAAGGAAAGCATGGGTTATAAAATGCAGTATGTGAGCTGTAAATTTTCCAGTCAATAAAGTTGGTTAAGATGTTGCAGGAGTGGCAGATAAGGGTTAAATGAAGAAAAACTGCTATTAAAGGTGATGCATGCAATGGAAAATGGCTATGAAAATTTTTGCTGTGTTGATTACCTTCAATAGTTGCAGTCGTGCAAAAAAAATTGCTTGAAATGAGTTTGGCACAGTTATTCTTATGCTTTTTTTTTTGGGAGGGTGGTAGGCATGTGTTCAGCTTGATAGACTGATTTCAGATTACTCGTGGTTTGTTAGCTATTACTTGATGGGTGCACCCTCATAATATTGGCATGTTTAAATGGAAGAGCATTTGGCACATTGTGTACACTCCATTGGTCTTTTGGTTGTTCAGTGCTGAGATGTCGCGTAGCTAGTCACAGTGACCGCCTGGGAGCTGCCGGCCATCTTCTAGGCAAAAGACAACACCTCGATGGGACCGTGTTTTGTCAGTGTGTAAACACATATATACAGTATTTATAATAATTATTCACTTCACATTTGTTAACATTGATGTAAATAATTTATATGTTTTTATGTATAACATGTGGTTAACTTGGCTACCCATCAAGCTGAGAGAAGCCAAGAACCTCTCCACTAACTGTTTACTTTTTTCCCTCCAATCACAGTGTTCTGTATCTGCGACGTTGCACAGAAGCAGCTTCAATAATCTTCATTGTACTGACACATGACTCTCTCTGGAGTCTGTGACTACGTCACGGTCAGGGTAGTTTTTGGGTGCCCTAGGTCAGTTGCACGGCTTGTTTAACGTTCGGTTTTACTCCTGGTGTACAGCACCATGTTTGTGTATTTTAAACATTTCAGTGGTAAGCGAGAACTCAAGACTCCTTGTGTACTGCTTTTGTTCTATTCAGAGCAGCCTTTTAGTTTTCACAAATTTATTTGCATGGGAAACAGTGAGACACGATTTATCTCTTTAACAACATGGTTACAACAAATGATAAGCTCTAAAACAAAGTGTCTCCCACACCAAAACATTCAGTTAGGAAACTAACTTAAAATAACATGTATTCATTAAAAATATTGCAGTAAGATTTGTTCCTGTAGTAGTGAAGCTGCATTTTAAAGAACAAACCATCTGCAGTCTCTTCTCCACTAGTGTAACAACTCTTACTGTCATTAGAAAAATTTCAAAATAGTAATAGATGATGCAAAATTTATGTACAAAGCACAACTCGCTGAGGGGAATAAATCTTGCAATATTGTTTATATCCTCGAGACATAAAACACTTATATTTTGCAGAGAACCGTCATGGTAGTAATTAATTTCACATATCCTGTGATAAGTTTGAATAGATGTAGAATGAGACGGGTGGATTCATGTAAACACCTAATTCTTTTCTGTTTCGTACTCAGATTTAGCCATCGAGAACAGTCGCGTGTCTCGTACATTTCCTAAATCCTGATGTCCCTATAAATCGCAGTACCCTTAAATACTAAGATAAGAGGAAAAATATGGTGAAACTATTTTCAAATTCTCATCTAGGGGAAACTCCCAGACTGTATTAAACTAAGCGTGGATACCCATTAAACATTACAGATTGTTTTTATCTTCCACAGGGTAAAACCATGTATCTTAATTTCCTGTGTAACACATTTTTGTGTATTTGTGTAGGTAATAGTTTTGGGTAAATATTGGTAAAAAGCTGGATTAAAATAACTGTTTTAGCGATGATCATGTTTGGAGTTTGCTTTGCTGGGTGTTGATGATTGAGCACTTTTGAAATCAACTTATGAAAAATGTCACTACGTGTATTTTAATAGGTATGCTGACTGGCGTGTGCACAGTTAAGAACATTTTAGAATGTAATTATTTATTATGCTTTTCATTTTTTAATGCCTTTAAGTGTAAGGAATGGAAAATATGTACTTTTCTAATAATTTCACAGTTTCACTTGACACACATGAATAAAGTGGTCAGCACCACGACAGTGTTAATTTGACATATGATGGAAGAATACACAATGAGCGTACAAGTAGATCTTAAGGAGGGCTTTCAAAAGTGCTCAATTCTCTGTGAACACAAGCGTGAATTACTTGTGACTGGCAAAAAGTCTTGGTTACCAGTACTTTTTGGCCATTTTGCATTATAATATTTGTAAAATTTTGCCTGCCATCAGCATAGTAAGTATTAGAGCGTACCTTTATTTTTTTTATGGTGATAAGGAACTGTGGACAAATTATTGGTTTTAGTAACTGCGCAAGTTATAGCATGCTCCACAAAATTCGTCAATCAAGATACATTTGCAAATGTAGTTATGTTATTTCTTGGTGGTTTAATGTTCTGTGGTAATTGCTTTTGCTCTGTAGTGTAATAGGTATGTAAGATTGTTATTTTTATAGTGTATTTTAGTTATTTTCATTTGTTGTGCAACAGTATAATGAACACTTCAACAAAATAGCTTGCACTATAAACAGGGAATAAAACTATATTAAATGATGCTTTTTTTAAGATCTGATTGGCGTATTCTGATGTTTAATTCTAAAGTTCCCTTTTTGTAGTGGGCTCACCTGCGGAAATGTTTTAGTTCAAATTAAGAGTTTGTGTGTGCGTGGGTAGTTGTGAAGGTATTTGCAGTGTACTATTTCCTTTGCCCCCTTTAGTTGGAAATATTGAACAAACTAAACTCATTTCTGCAGACTTAATGGCCTTAGTGTAATGTATGATTACAAAAATTTTGCCAGTTTATTTATAAATTCATGTGAGTTAATTTTGGGGACTATGAATTTGGGTTTTTAGAAATATTGTTTACAGAATATTTGGTACTTACGAATATACACAAGTTGTGATGGGCGATGTTGCCTTTTGTGCCTTAGAAATAAGCCTGCTATGTTTTCAAAACAATTTGATTTGAGTGTATAAAATTTTTTTAATATGCACATATGCTCTAACTAGGCCTTGATTTAATTTGAATTGGTAAATAGA
Source organism: Dryococelus australis (assembly GCA_029891345.1). Taxonomy (NCBI): domain Eukaryota; kingdom Metazoa; phylum Arthropoda; class Insecta; order Phasmatodea; family Phasmatidae; genus Dryococelus; species Dryococelus australis. The sequence goes on along the minus strand of CM057004.1, from coordinate 110,692,963 downwards.
GTGTGTGGACAAAATTTATTTCCCTGTTACAAAGAATTTTGATGACCAAAAAAAGTATAAATTCCTACAGATGTGGTTTTAATAACCCATTTCGTATGTTCCCTTTCATATTTTTGGGGTTATTTTCAATTGGTGATTTACAGTAAAACCAAATTGTAGTAGTAACAAATGGCAGCTCTTGTGAAAAGTGTATTGAATCATTTTTTACGTGTTCTCTTATACATTTCTCAAAGGTCATTGCTGGTTTTGTTTCTTTCCTAGTTATCATCTTGTAATTGTCTTTCAGAGGAGAATGAATATATATATATATATATATATATATATATATATATATATATATATATATATATATATATATATATATATATATATATATATATATATATATATATATATATATAAAATCTCTCTCTCTCCTTTACGTGACAAATGTAGATCAGCAGCAGTGTTCAGTGTAGTTTGCTGGGATGAAAATTGTGATCTTATTTCTTTATACCAAGTTGATACAGTAACGTGAATGGCACTGGTCTTGTTAAATCCTGTTGTCTGCACTTCATGACCTATACACGTATGCAGAGGTGATAGTTTCTTCTGCAGTGTGTTGGTGAAAGGACACAACACTAGGTCCTGTACCAAAGTAGATGTTTTTCACGTCTAATGAACCCTGCGGCTCAGGTGGAAATTGAACCAGAGAGTTTCTGGTCGTTGGCTCATTCTAAGTACTGTGTGCTGTAGTCTGATGGACTGGTTGTTCAACCCCCACATCCAAGCCCGAACCAGATGGGCAACAGCACGCAACACATAATAAGTATTTGATGCCTAGTGCAGGACAGGCTGAGCATATATAACATTGACATGTGTGTTAAATGATGTTAGGTGTGTTTCAGCCACCTTTCACAAGATCACTTGCAATTAAAGAAAACACCTTGTCCATTTTTGTCCAAGCCACATTTCTACAAGTTTATTGTAAACTTTCTAGTATATGGAAACTAAGAGTAAATTGAGATTTATAGACTCAGCAAATAACATAGTTACGTAGTTAGTTAAAGGCTGTTTACGATAAAGTTGGCACTTTAGAAATTAACCTTAGGAAAAAGTCACTGCCCCTGCATGCATATATTTTAATGGGCGCACGGAGTGACATTCGCGTAATAAAGTTGGTTACAATGGATGGAAAGTAGTTCCATATCTTAATGTAGAATGCAATTTGCCAGGTTATCTTTTTTTTTTTTCTCTAAATGCATCAAAGTGTAAAAATAAGTAAGTTGGTAAAGTATTTACTTTCTTAATAATTTCACAGTTTCATTTGACCGATGCATGAATAAAGTCATGAGGCCCATGGCAATGTTATTTTACATAAGGCGGCAGGATACACAACGTACACATAAATAGTAGGGCTTTCAAAAAGTGCTCATTTTACAGTGAGCAGCCTATAGTTGGCTAGTTCTTCCCCTTCCCTCCCTGGTAGTTTCTTGAAAGGTGGTAGAGACACATCGAAAACCATTTGACTTGTAAAGCTGTATCCTTTCGTTGTGCCGGCTCCGCATTAGGCAGCAGCTGCATTAATAGTCCTGTGTGTCTGGAGCAGTTTGGCCATTTAAGAGACAGAAGTGAGGAAGCAGTAAGGGTGACACTGACATGTGTGCCTATCACCCCATCACATATAGGCAAGGTTCTGAAATGATGGGTAGTGTTCCTGTTGTACCTATGGAACTTAAAGCGGTTAAGCCATCATTTTATTAATACAAAGTTTGTAGCAAGTTCAGTACATGTCCCTCCCTATACTAGTGTTGAATGTTTCCTATTAGTACATGTTGCGATAAGGCAGTGTGAAAAAGGCAGTTTTAATTATGGTCGAGAGCTCGGAAATACATGGTGTATTGAATATAGGTAGTCTTTGTACCTCATCTCAAGTGTAGTTTTTTTTTGTACATCAGTCCAATGTAAGATAAATATAAAATAGTTTGAATGAAAAACTGTATATTTCAAACACACAGCAACACAGTTCAAGATTCAGGTACATAGTTCTCTTGACACATTCACTGGCGGAGCTTAAAGCTTAAACTGTATTTATGTAAAGTCTTAAAGTAGACACGTGATGCCCTCTTGTCTGCGGGAAGTGCGTCACCACTTTGAGGAGGGATTTTGTAGGTGATATGTCAGTGTCAGTCGCACCCGGGGAGATTATGGGCTCTCTAATCCTGGTGAGGCACTGGAGCGTTCCCCGAATATAGCACGGGTTGTGTGGCCTTTCTGCAGGGCACGAAGTCGGGTGTGTTTTTGCTTTGGTGGAATCCCCTTAATTGGTATACCTGGGCAATGCTTGACTGCCTGATCTTGCGGGGCCTCAGTCTGGACCATGCTAGGGTAAGCTTAAGAATCTGTGGCGCGGTGGTGCAAGGGCTCGTGCTGCTTGCTGCAGGAATTGACTGAGGGATCGGCGTTCCCCAAAACCACAAATTGGCTAGACCTGCTAAAATATGCTGCAAGTACTGGGTGTGTTTCCTCGGCGATCTTGGTAGGCGGTTCAAAGTGTGTTGGTTCGTAGGTAGGTGTAACAGGTCTTTCCAGCTGGCGGAGTACTTGAGCCTGCTCCTTGGGACTGAGGTGTTCAAAACCGGCTGGGAGAGGGCAAAGCTCCTGTTGGTATTTAGAGAAAGATCCAACCCTATACCTGAACAATGGGAGTAGGGCATGAGAATGGAGTTACTGTGGAGAGAGGTGGGGTAGGTAACGTGTGCCAACAAGCTGACCCAAGGGAAGCAGTATCTAGTGTCGGGGCTCTACTGTTCACTACATCCAGGTGGAGAGAAAGGGTAGTTGTCCATTTGTTGAGAGTTTTGCTGCGGTTGAATGCAATGCTCGGTCACCTGCTGTATCTTGGTGGTACCTATGTCTACTATGTAAGGTTCTAGTATTACAGGAATGGTATCCTGTAAGTAGCAAAAATCGTGTTTATTCTGTACAGAAATAACAAATGGTGATCTGACACTACCTCCTGTCAACGAGAGCCTATGGAAGTTTCAAACCCTACGCTAATGCAGGAAAAGGCGACCTGCTCCTAGGCTAACAGGGTAGGGTAGAAAAGTGGCTACGAAAATAACTCTTGAGTTAACTTTTGCTACAATGTTGTCCAGAAGGGTATGTCTCTTATTGTTTGACGAGTTCTTTGGCACCAGGAGTGCGGTGAAGAGAGAGCTAGAGGAAGTATCTTTGGCACCCGAGAGCGTGGTGAAGACCAGGGGAGTCAATGGTTCTTTTGACACCTCGCAGCCTGGTTAAGGAACAGGCCAGACTGGCGTCCAAGGGTTGTGACCCACTAGTTATACTCTGGCTGGCATCCTCTTGGTTGGAGTTGGAGAGGGGGTAGGCATGACATAGATCCTCAGGCATGAAGTCACCGGCCGGCACTGGATCCAGGTTCATGTCTCGGTGATCGTACTACTAGGGCCATCTGGTGGCGTGCCAGCATACTTGGATGATCTTGATGCATAACTTTAGTGGCTCGGCCGGTCAACAATACAATCTTCAGGCTTAAGCGTGTGTCTTTATCATAGTAAACAGCACAATTTTCGCAGAGCCTTGTTGTACTGTCGGTTAAACTCTGTGGAAAACGTGGGGCTGGTTCATGTGCACTGATGAGAAGTGTATTTAAAAATGTAGAAAAGATGTCACACGTCAAAGTTAGTGTTCTGCCGTGGAATTCTAATATAATTCCTGAACATGTTAGTTAAGATTGCAAGTGGGCCACTAAGCTACCAAAATATGTATAAAAGGTCAGGAATTCAAGTATTCACAGCGTAGTACTTGTTGACAGGCACACACACAAAAATGGACTACACATTTTCCTCGTGGTTGGGCAATCTGTACATTTTGCCGGCTAAACCAGCTTCATCAGGCTGCGAGTTGTAGGACACTAAAGGGTGCTATATGTAAACATGCTTACAATAATCTGCTTCGCTGGGTCCAGGTGATAATGTGTGTATTCTGTCATACCTGCAAGCTGTCTGATGCATATATGAATTGCCAGCAGCGAAGGTATTAAGTACCATATTTACACTTAAATGTGTGTCGCTTAGACTAGTCAATGCTACTTTTGGGTACTTTCGGGTACTGTGATTAAGTCTGCTTTTTGCTACAGACTAGCACAGGTCGAGTAGGCTGGCGGCTTGGTACGAAGTCTGCCGTGGGCAGCACCGCAATATTTCTTACTATCACCTTAGCCCGTTGAGGCAGGGCTGACTTACCAGAGTACTCACTCGCCAGTCTCCTGGGTTCCGGTGTAGAGGTGAGCCGGCTGGGGTTGCTTGTCAGTTGATGAGGTTCCGTACGGACAGGCAAGGTATCTCTGGCTCCAGGGCGGTGGCTGCACTGCTTCCGAAGAACGAGTTGGCTATGCCCAACCTTGTGTCACTCCCAGTGACCAAGGCACTTACTGCAAGATGTGGTTCCGTGCCACGTATGGTGTGAGAGGGGAAATACACTGTGGTGCTAATTGGAAAGAACTGCCTCTCCAGGTGATGGGCAGACTGAGCACGTTCCTGTGAGATGTCTCCAAGTGTGGATTGGTGCCCACTCGCTTAGCAGTACCGTGCCTTAGCCCAAATGGCATATAGGTGATACTAATTTACTGTCTGTCGGTGCAAGCAATCGACGGTACCTCTACTAAGTGTATAGCCCAACAGCAGTTGACGGTGCAAACCTTGTGCTCCTACGGTTCTGCACCTTGGCACACAAACCTAGATCGGTAGGTCGTATGAGCCGTCTTCCTACTACTGTCACATTGAGTTCCAGGCAAATACCCCTGCCAGCACCCTTGGCGCTCTGGTCAGCGATACAACCTGAGGTGGCTGGCCTATTTGTGATGGAGGTGTATCTAGTGGTTGGGGCTCTTCCTTTCTATACACATGGATGCACAGAACGGGTGGCCGTCGGAAGTGATACCTGATGGGTCCTTCACTATGGTTCATAATGTCATTACACCGGGTTGCTTGCTTGCTCCGTCTAGAAGTAGAGTTCCTATTATCGGACAGGATTTACCTCTAAACAAACTTACACTTAGGATAGGATTAAAAATATTATAAATATTAATACTGGTGACTCGTGCGTACTACTAAGCAGAGTGAAAACGGAAGTACGCTACGCTTAGCAGGTGGTGGTGACCTGGTCCTAGACTAACCAAGTATAGAATGAACTCGACTGCTATGAAAACAGCTCTGCAGAGAGTTGAGAAGAGTACTAACAACTGGGGCCACTACCAGAAGGGCAGTTGTTGTAGTTGCCACTTACCAGCAAGTTGATCCAGAAGGGTCAACAGCGGAAGTATGGAGTGTAGTTGAGCAGGCTTCTAGTGTTGAAGTCTTTGGGAGCTTCTGGGCGAAGTGGTAGAAGTCTCTGGGCATCGGTGGCGGCAGCCACTAGTGGTCGTTGAAGAACTGGAAGCCTTTGGAGAGGACCGTGAGGGCCTATGGTCAGTAGAGAGCCCCAGCACAGAATTGTTAAGGTGAGCTACTGAAGAATACAACTGACATCTTCGGCCGCGCACTTCTTTATATTGTGCACTCGGCCAGCCCATTCCTGGGCTTGAGTGGGAGGCGTAACGTTTGCCTTGGAGCGAGCGGCACTCGGTGGCACTCGACCTTCCTCTGGCAGCTTTGTGGCTGTGGCTACACTCTGCCTGCCGGGTGCGTCGGGGAGGCTGACGTGTTCCGCGGTCACTTGGATACCATGCTTGGCTCACGTGCTAGAACCGCCCACTAGGTTTGGGGCGATCATGTGCGCACTCTTGAATAATGTGCTGGGTTCGACCCTTCCTCGGGATACGTAGATACAAGTAGTGAGAGGAAGTTGGGTGTGGTGCATCAGGAAAATACCACATGTCTAACTGTTCCTTCCACAGGAAACAATCCTGTAGCCATCTATGGTTGTGGTTCCTGGTAGATGTAACACATTAGGATGAGTCCTCATCGTGTTTGGTATATTCATATAAGTGGCACGCATCAACACAAATATAGCGAGATGTTGAAAATAAGGCTTTCTCCACATTTTTAGTTTGGTCTGGCTCAACAAATAATTTGGATGTGTAAATTTAGCAGGATTATATAATTTTGGAAACCTTTACCAAATTCTTTGTAATTAATATATAATATGCATTATACAGTAAATCTCCAGTGCATTGAAATGCAGGGAAGTCTCACATTCTTTGTCTATCCCTTTGTTTTTCTAATTATAAATCATAACATTTTAATGTTTTTAAGATTCATGTTACTGGAATTGTAATAAAAAATGTCTTTTAGAAAAAATTGATAGGACGTTCTACCACTTAAGCAGAAACGTTGACCTCAATATGGTTAGTTTGCAAAAATAAAGCCACCCGCAACTTTTGGAAGTAAAAATAAAACATTATCTTATATACAGTTAAATGTATTATGTCTTTTCAAATGCCTGCAGAAAATTCTTCATTTCATAATTGCAGAGTATAATGTTTAAAATTGAAAAGGCTTTCTTGTGTAAGTTATAAGGTTTTGTTAGTGTTATTTTTTACATTCAGAATTAGTGGTATTTTGTGCATGCATTTAGAGTATGTATTTGAGCTTGACTTTACAAACTTTAATTTTTGCGTTGACTTGTCACGTGTAGCAGAGTAATAAAACTGCCATTTTACTGTTCCAGTGGAGCATCGATTATATGAATGCCAGTCACCCAAATGCTCACACTATCAGTAAGTTTCTTTAAATGTATTTCTAGGTATATGGTAACTGTTATTACAGTAAATGTCACCTTGATATTTGCCCAGTCTGAAAAAGAAAATTTTTCATGCATTACCAAATTTTTATTAATATGATTACTTTGGTTCTGTTATATGTCCTAAATTAATGTTTTAAAAAATATAATTTGTTCGTATTGAGTTCCAGACATGGGTGTTGGACCATTGTAAATCTCTTTTCCAGGGCTTTAATATGATCACAATGTGACAGGGTTTATGTAAAATAAAGTTTTCAAAAACCTACACCTGAAATTTTCACATTTAAATTTCTCAAAAAGTAGCAATTTTAAAATTTTAAAACTTCCCATCAATTTTAAAATCTAATGCCGGTTGAAAAAAAAAAATGCTTATTAAACTGAAGAAATCTTGACATTACTGGAAATTTTCAACTTTGTAAGTGTAACTCTTGCCCAATGTTAAAGTTAATAACAAAATGAAAAAAGTGGTATTGTCTACAGAATAGCCTTAATTGAAGTTGTATGTTGCAGGCACTCCAGGGATGCATTCCGCTGCGGCATAGTGCGTGAGGCATGGTCCAGTTCGGAGAACATGAAAAAAACCTGTGCCTCAGCAAAGAATGAAAGTACGTGGCTGTGTCACAAGTGTGTTAAGTTCGTTGCCACCGTAGCGAGTTGTACTGTTGTGATGTGTGATGTTGGCAAGCTTGTCTGTAGTGTCCAAAGTGAAATTAATTTTGTTGTGTTGATTATTTTTTAAGTTTTTATGTTCTTTTTTTAGAAGATGAAGGAATGCTGTTACAATCATTTAAAAGCTGTAGACTGCATGTACCAAATATTTCTGATGTGACATGTATGTTCAGACTTATTTTTTGCGTGTGTTAGAATGCAGCTTCCTGCACCAGCAGTGCATTTTGATAAAGGAACGGTTATTGAGAGTTCTTTACGAATGACAATATGTAAGTAGCTGTGTTATCTTAGGAAGTGAACCAAAGTTACTGAGCTGATGTGCTGGCTCAAAACCTAAAAATATGGACCATTAGTAAATGTATGTTTTGTGAACGAGGTGCTGAAATGACGAATTGGCCCTTGGCTGTATGACTTGACTTGCAAAGCTATAGTGTAGAGGGTTAAGTGTGTTTTTTTTACGAACATATCTTTGCTCATTGTTTCTGTAGTATTATAGGATATATGAGAGTGATCGAATTGTAAGTGTGTGTACTACAGTGCTGTTACTTAATGATTCCTTTGGAGAAAAGCGATAGGAGACAGATATAAAAACATGTATGCGAAAGAACTGCTTGTTACTACACAACAAATTAATTGCTGTGTTGCATTTGATAATCATTGGTTTGAATTGTCCAACAGGTGAATTTAATTTACCTCAAAAGTTGGTTAAAAATAGTGATTATTTTCAAAAGGAGTACCTCTACACTCATCATGTAAAATGTAGATTAATTTTTTATGAGAATACTGTTTGAATTAGTTTTACCTTGACTCATGAGATGATGTATATTACCTGTAATAAGTGGGTCACATTCCAAGGAGTAAAGTGTTGAATGTGCTGTCCACAATTTTAATCATATTTTGACTCAATTTAGAAGTTTTATGTTACAAAATGGCTATGTGTAACTGTTGCAGTGAGAAGTTTGGTGCTGCCACACATATACAGTTTCATGCCATTATTGTATATTTCAGTTAGACCTTCCCTTGTATGTTTTATAGGAAAAATTGAGAAATATTTGTACATAGTTTTGTAGATTGTAATTGCTTATTTTGTAAGTTTTTATTTATTGTTAATTACTTGTAGCATTTTCTTATTTAAAGACAGCAAATATCACCAATGTCTTCCATTAGATTTTTATGTAATTATTAAAAATTACTAGTTGAATTGTACATTCAGCAAAATATTTGGAGTGATAAAGAAGTGGCTTTGTCAAGAACATACTACTGTGCAGTGTCTCGGAGGTTGCCAGGTTTCCAAATTTCATCTGTTTGTATATTGTTGGTATTACCTTCTCTTGCAGCTAAATATTTGCAAAAGAAAGTTTCCAGCGTTGGCATGCATATTTCCTTCCTTAAAGCAACTCTACTACAATATAATAGTTTGTTGGAACTGAAGTGAAGTGTAAGTCTTTAATAAAAATGGTGCTGCTTATGATTGGTTTTGTGTCTTCGATCTGAGGCAGTGTGTGGAAAAACACAAAATTTTGTCCGGAGTCTTTGTGTGGTAACATAAACTTTTATGAAAGTGCATGTGCAATTGTGGTTCAAACTAAGCGTTGTTATAATGAAAGAACCTGGCCTGGCGACCGCTCATGTTAGAGATAGTCTCAGGAACCACACCAAACTAGATCTTGGATGCAGGCTAGTTACCCCGGGGACTTTCACTGGGTTTTGCAAGCACAAGGCTATTGTACTTCACCGTGCAAGCATGTAACCAAATTGCCTAAATGAAAGAAAACTTAAGCAAATGTAAAAGTGATTTTTATTTAATATTTGTACCTTTTTGTGTACAAGTTATGTAATTGTATGTTACTATTTATTGTGAAATTGTTTTTGCCCCAAAACCATTGCAAGTGAAATACGTACATATAGTGTTAGTGATATCGATATGTAATTTTCTTTTTATTGTAGTAGTTGAGATTGTTAGTTAGGTTGCTTATTAGCTGGTAGTCGCTGCCTATTTTGAGGTGGCAATTATACGTGCTCCCCACGGACAATACGAAGCCTTATGCCTTACCCCTAGCTCATTGTAGCACGTAATTATGTTGTTATTTTGTTTTTTAAAAAAAGCATTCCAAGTGCCTGTCAGTGTTGTGTGTATAGAGTATAATTGTTTCTGCACCAAGAACTTGAATAGCACTTTATTCCTGAAGGAAGTTTCAGCTTTTGTGTTCCTAAAACTTTTGTACTAAACAGCACAAGTTTGTATCCCTGATATGTGTATATTTCTGAGAGAAAGTGAGAATTCTGCATGTGGGCTTGGACTTGTCTGGTCCAAGAATTTAAATGTAAAACTATTTTTTTTTTTTTTACAAACGAGTGTTTTCTGAGAATGCTGTTAAGAAAAGCAACAAAGTAATTTAAATAGGTTTATTTCATTTTAAAGACTGGAACGTGCAAAGTAAACGAGTGACAAAATGTTATTGCCTGTATTAACAAACTTGAGCAAATGCAAGTGATGGCTGTTGGGTAAGTATTTACAAATATAAAACAACGAATTTTCATCCACGACTGTCTAGTTTGCAGCATCCGCTCTAGCTTCGATACCCATCAAGTAAAATTAGTCAACACGACAATTTAATACTGCAGCTGCGAGAATAATTGTGCAAACACTGTCTTCAACTGTGCTGAGCATTCCAATTAATAAATTAGAAATGCAGTTCATACCAGGTAGTTATCTTTTTACGTGGCATTTTGACAGTGATATTGAAATGTTTAATGTAAATAACACTTGAAATGTTTTCTTTATCTGCTTGCTTGAAAGAGTTAGAATAAATAATTAAATAACAATTAAATGATATACTCAATAACATATTATTTATTTAATATATATATATATTGATATTTTGTTCCTTTACGATTATGTTGCTGCTAGTTGCAGCACTGATATAATGAAGTGTGAGTTATCTGTGACTTCTAGTCGCTAGCAGAGTGTTGCAAGCAGTTTTCACGTATTGGAGAATACATCCTATGGTCAAGATTCAATTGATACCAGTTGTGTGTGCAGTGGGTGTAAACTTGCATAGTGGACACAATTTTGAGCGAGAAATTTGTACATATTTTCGAAAACATGCTACAGTTTTTTGTGTGTTTTTTTCTGTATGATACTGTAACCATGAGCCAGCACTATTTCATTTCCTACAGTCAACTTCAGTGATTAAAGATCTACGTTTGGCCTTTAGCTGATAATAATTGCACATGTAATTATTTGAGGAGAATTACAGGTATAGGAAACTAAACTTGCCTGATTGATTTTTATAACAGGTTTCTTCTTGCCAGTATGACTAAAACATGTCTTGACATACAGACTTTGGCATTATTGCCATGTGCTGTGCACCTGCAGTGAGAGAAGATGGCAGCTTCCCAACATACATTGTCTCTATGATTCTAACTCTTGTTCAGCTGCAGGGCAGTGTTACTTGCTTGCAACACTTGAATAGACAGGTGAACATAATTGTTAGTGTAATGTGTCACAGTTTGATGTGTGTGGAAAAGATTCACTGTACTTCTAGCCAACTGGGCACTCAAATTTGATATTGCATTTTGATGCTTACTTGGTAGTGTGTATGGCTTAATTGAACTACTGTGTTTAGATTTTAGTACGTAGCACTTGTGTTTATTTATTTAGTATCCGGCATATCTGTAAAAATACTTAATCTAGTGATGTGTTTCCCACAAACGTAGGCCCATGCACGGATGCTTACTGGTCCGTAGTAAACAGTTTGTGGAACGCTACCTGTCTAGAAGCACTGCCTATGCTCACTTACGCAGCAGGGAAGCCCTAGTTGTAGTATACAAGCTCTGTTTCATGTATCACACAGGTTTTTATAGCATTTTGAATGATACGCTGTTGCCACCTCTGTGAGGAAGTGTCTTATCAAGTTGTGCAATAAATTGTAGAAGATATTTAATATATTATTTTATTGATGTTTGATTTTTTGTAATCTTACTTTTTTAAAATCTTATTTCCACTAATGTGGTTTTAATGAATTTGTTTGCATTATCACCAGCAGTTCCCGTATATGTATGTATGAGTGTGTGTTTTTTGTATGTGTGCGCGCGCATGCATGATACAATATCCAATGGACTGTATTTACACGCTTGCACTGCTACCAGTTGTTTGACTCTTGCCAAACTGTTGTCTTCACACAGTTTTTCAGTTTGAAGTCTTCTTTTCACAAGTTAATATGAAATACTCGTACAACAGATCACATTGCTGTTTTAATATACTTGTCCCCAATGTTAACTCTTATAATATCAATTGAGTTTAGTGATTATGAATATGTGAAAAGTGCCCTATTTTTCATTTTAGTGTTAGAATCTCTTGACTTTGTTTTCATGTTTTTGTGTGTTTAGAATTGTCTGCAAGCAACAGAAGTTAGCCTGAGTGATAAACATCATATGTATATCTTCCTATAAGATTGGAAAAAAAATGTATGATGCTATATTTGAATAAAACAGCTGATGATGCACAATAGCACTAAAGTTTTTTTTTTTCCGAGAAACATTTTGTGGCGAACTTTGAAATTATAGTATGCATGTCAAGTGACAACGGCAGTTCCATTCAATGTTAATTTCCGTCTCTTGTGGAAACTCTAGGAACTTGATGGACTTTGGCAACGTGTTTCTGAATGAATGGTGAAAAAAAAAAATTAGGTTGGTATGTTTGGGTGGAAAATTATGACCATTCCTGTTTCCCAGGACAGCTTCTCGTATTTTGAAGGAAAGGGTTGTTTAGATTTGGGCTCATTCTGACACCCCACCTTTACAAAAATTGCATTAAAATTTTGATTTGGTCTTTTTTTGGCATTTTTGCACAATGGTTTTATAAGAAATTTACATATTGCATTTGTTACAAATAAAGTAAAATGGTGTGTGAATTGGCATAACACCTATGTGCTTGTAAGATCACATACTTGCTGTTAAAATACATTTTTGGGTTGTTTTGAAGCTCCCTGATACATGGGGAGCTAATCCTGTGTACCATAAAGGGCGGGAGGGAGGTTGGTATTAGACCGCTGCACTATGGGCAGAGATTGAAGGATTAAACCTCAAGTTACAACAGACACACGAAACAAATTACATATCAGGGACATTCACCTGGAAGTACCATACACAAGTCCCTGGCTAACTCTACTCTGGGTTACTTACCCCCCCCCCCCCCCCCCCCAATAAATCTTACCTTCCTTATAGGGATGTAAAAAGTCGATACCCTCTATTACAGGAATCGAGAATCAAACGGTTAATTGTTGAAAATCCTCGTCCACTTTCACATAATTTTTCGAGGTTATGTTGCACAGCAATATGTATTTGGTTTTCCAAATAGACTGAACTCACATGGATTGACCGGAATTAACAATCCAATGAAGGTTCGACTATGAAAGAATTAAGATCATACAGTAGAACCTAGATTATTGGCGATAATGCAGGGGAAGAGATAGTCGGATAATCAAAACTCGCGTTAAAAAGTCTCTTATCTTGATGACTGCCATGTGGCAGACTGCTATTATAAGTATTTGGCTGGCTCACTTCACTCGGACGTCATTGTGTGCTGCGTGGCTTAGCTTTAATGGGAAAACTGCGCACTTTCTCACATGATTCAGTACGTGTATACTGTTGCAAGAATGCTACAAACGCACGTGGTAATCAACCGCACAATATCTAAACTTGTAGAGGAAACACTAAAACAAACTGGCAGTTACGGATGAAAGACCACTGCTGCACATGCGGATGCTGTTGGAGATAGCACTTTATTGTGCATAAGTCTGTCTGCAACCAGATGTGGTTTGCAGATAAGAACCCTCGCATGCATTGCTTTTAGTCTGTTGCGCAATAGTTATTAATAGTGGGAGCAAAAGGATTCCTGGTATTTTTCCAAGATTTTGATTTTGTTTACCTATTATTTAACGTTATATTAGATGAACAGATACAATTTTCATACCATACATGCTTCCTGTTTGTTACACTTTCGTTTTTGATGAAGTCGAAATTGAAAGCAATTATTTTTCTTGTTTACCTTTACAAAAATATATCGGTCTTCCCCCCCCCCCCCCCCCCCCCCAATGGATAGTGTTACAGTTTTCAATGTACTAAGGATTTTATTTACATAGATGTAAAGAAAGTCAAGTGATGCGTGGAATTATATTTCAGTTGACGTAAATTATGCAAATTACTCATTTTGCAGTTTGTGTTTGGCAAAAATTTCACAAGGTGGGGTTAGTCATACAGCTAGTGACGAGTAGGCCTACGAGAAAATTGCCAATGTAACAGCAAGTTATCCAGTCCCTAGAACTTAAAATGTCTGGTAGAAGCATTTTCATTTAGCAATGCTAAATAAAAGGTTTCATGTATTTCAGTTTTATTATTGACTGACATCAATATTTGTGTACATATTGGTTAACTATAGAAGTTGACCTAAAATATTGCATTGAGAAGTTGAGAACTTTTGTTTAATTTTTTTGTATAATACTGTGTCTATATTCATTTAAAATAAGTCATAGATTGATAAAAATAAATACTGATATGAACTTGTTTGGCTTAATTAGATGTATGAATGTCACATAAATATAGGAAAAACTTCACTTAGCAGACCAGAAAATCTTTTCTGTAATTGTCTTCATATTTCTGTCTAATTTGACCCATAAAACAAAATTTCAAAAGAATACAATGACTGTAGGCACATGTTGGTAAACACTTTATCTTAATTTATGGTATTGGAATTGAGAAAAAATTATTTTGACTTTCCTACTTCCCTACCCACCATACCTACCTACCTTGCATGCATGAATGTGTGCATTTTTGCATACATGCAGTCCTTTTCAATCACATGTGAAAGTGAAGTGTGGGCAGACTAGGTGCAATAGTGTGACTTAAGGGGTTTTATTGGTATGTATTAAGTGTTTATTTGTATGTTCGATCAAGTGTATTGAGTTTTGTTTCTTTCATAATGGTGGTTGGACATGTGCAGCATGAATTTTAAGATACCGCACCACCATGTAGTGGGGTGCACCATGCCACAAATATTGTTTTGACCCTTATTTGTTAACATGTGCCCCTGCACAATTTGAAAGAATTAGGTACTTTCATTTTTGATCATTATCAGAGTCAGTTAAACGCTGTCTTTTACAGTATTATACATACAGCATTTACAAACCACACAAAATGTATGGCGTAATGCAACAACCACTTGTAAAAAATTTTATAAAATAAATATAACTTTGTTTTTAAAGTGATTCTATTGAAGGGTTTGTTTTGTCTTGTACATTAAAAATGAACGCTATACATGAATGCTCGACGTGGCGGTACATAGCCGGTCTGGACCATAGGGGGAAATGAAAGTTATCTGGATAGGAAATGATAGATGTGAGATTTCTCCGGTGGGCGCCAGTGCTCCGTAGTGGGTAGAGCACGGTGATAATCTTACTGTACAGATTCGGGTCATAACGGCCGATGACCATTGCCCCCCCCCATGTGCGTAGTCTTGATGAATGTTGCCAGGATTGATGATCTTGCCGCCGACCACTCTAAATCCAATGTTGCCTCGCCTAGTGAAGGATGTCGCTCCCCCCTTCTCCTTAAACGTCAGTTCACTCCCAAAGGTGTTATTTTGGCTACCCAACGCCATAATTCGACACATGATAGGCGGTTATGCATAGTAAAAACGCAGGCACTTTGCCATCACGTGTTTTATTACACTTCTTTCCCCAATGGTGCACATACATTTATACTACTGCCGTTCCAGCCTGGCGGGCTATTAACCTCGTAGGCCCTACAGCCATGTTTTTCAGTTACATAAGCCTCGACTGTGTATTAAACAGGCAGAGGTGTGAGCGACCGAGTCCTCTGGGCTAAAAACGAGAAAAGGTTCCTTGTTAATATACAGAATGACATGATTATTGAAAGAAGAAAGTTGCAGTGCCCAGAGCACCGCGACATGGGGTTGTCTCACGAGGTCTAGGACGCTACTACCCTCCTCGGTGCGGAGCCCGTTCACTGGCTGACGCTCCCGCCCAAGTCATCGCGTGACATAATTGACACAAAATGAATCCTACAATGCCAGTGGATGGACATTAAAACAAACCCTTATTAACAAAGCACAATTGCGCACACTAAATATTTGTTCAACCACGCTGCATTGCTGTGGCAACCTAACCTCCCTCACTTTAATGGTAAACATGTAACACTGTCTTTATCGGGCCTCTCCCTAATAAAGTTTATTGTGTCTAGATGTATTTTATCCCTGTTAAAGTCCTTGAGTCCATCTTTAGTTGACCATAAACAATGTTAAAATAGATTTGCATTTATTAGCGCCGTTTTGGCCACGTCTCTGTGCACACCGGTCCGCCTTGATGCGAGGTTGCGAAACATAACCTAAAAGGGCAGTATTCCAATACTAACAATATTGTCTTTACTGGGCACACACAATTTAAATAAATGAATGAAAATATCTGAGAACCTTTAATGTGCATTATAACCGACGTTATTAATTATAAATATTATAACAACATAATGCTCGCCGCAGCGGCCTTGTGTTGACAGTTTGGGCACAGGAGATGCCATCTTGTATAGTTCTTGAAACGGCCATACATGTTAAGAAATAAATACAGCACACTACATGATGTTAAAAATGCACTCAAAATTAATATAATAAAAACACATCACTTAACCGTGAAAACTTAATATTGCAAACACAAACATTGGCACGTGGTCATCAGCTTTGCTGTGCGTGACATTTGCAGGTTGGAAAAGTACATACCTGTATTTATACGAACTTTTAATATTGTGACGTACATACCAATGAGCGTTACGGAACACTTCACTTGAATGGCATTTAAAAATATTCCACTAAAGAACACTGACAAGGTGACATTGCAGGAGAAAAATACATATAACCAAAAATAAACACTAGCACACTCCCTAACATATTAAAAAGGCCATTAATACACGCACACTACACGAATGCTGCATTAACACAAACACTCGTGGCACTGGTTCGAAGACGCAGGTTCTGTTCCATGGCGACGTGTTGCAGATGGCACGGTTTGGGGAATGGCTCAGGGCCAAGGCACTGTCGACGTCAAGCTATGTTTAAATTAAAAATGTGATGCAGTACAGGAACTGCCGGCACAGCCCACCGCCATGTTAAGTAGTAGCATCTTGGTTATCATCTGAGGTAGACATGCGTGTGCGTCCTCGGGCCTGCATCATTTTGCACCAGCTATTTAGTTTTCAATGTAATTGCAGGAACATTTTATTGTAGAGCCTGGGGAGTGCTACATGTCTACCGTAATTTCATTTAGGCCTCGTGCTGCCTTCTAACTACTTAAGTGCATCCCTGCTGGAGAGGGGCAATGTTTTGTATCAGTGCTCATAGAGGTTTCACTGAATAAAACGTGTGATGTGGTAAAACGTAGCCTTTTATGTCGCCAGCATCTTAATGGGCATTTTGCCCATTGTCATGTTGATGAGTTTGAATAGGTGTCGGTGGTAATCTGAACCACCTCCATAGAATGTGAGAACTTCATGGGGAAAGCAGACATTCCCCTGCTAGCCTAGGCCATTGTTGTCTGTACTTGGAATGTGTCGTGACCTCATGCTAGCCCAGGCCATGTATGACGTTATCATATAGAATGCTTCTCTCGTGTAACTTATGATCTTCACTGAACAACGGATTCCTGGAGGAAGTCACATTAAGGGTGGTCGACCACACGACCCAACTATACTCATGCCTGCTGAGCGCTGGTGCCCATCCCAGTAATTACAGTGGAACCCCGTAAGTGTGAGTATGGGCCGTAATGAGGCCTTCATGGTTGGGAGTGTTTCTTAATGCACCATCAGTTTGTATATGCTATTTATAGCAACGCCGTTGGGTGAGGCATGAGACGAACAATGACACAAATTACTTACTGATGAGGGCGCCAGCAGTGTTTCACAGTCACCACACTGTTGAGAGATGAGGTTCTCAGGGATGCTGTGGGTTCACCTGAGTGTACTTACGATACACTTTGCAATACTAAACATTTTATCACTGTAAAATGGTGTGGCGAGGACTCTTGTCACTACAAATAAAAGTTTGGAACACTGTGAGACTTACTTTTTATTTTACCACCCATACAGATAACATGCCAAGTAATTTTATGATGATAAACTCGGACGTGTCTAGCTAACTCCGTTTGGGTGCTCCCCAGCCAGCAATTACTCTAGCGTACTCCTACGTGGATGACTTAACCGTGGTGTTATCAAACACAATCTTCACAAGAGAAGGGGGTCGACAGTCGCTAGGGTGGACTGACGATTAGGCATGAGAATTACATGATGAATCAATGCATGAACATGTGTGATTATTTGGCATCACTAGCGCGGACTCGGGGCTTACCCGCCAGTACGTGGTTAGTGTGGTGTGAGCAGGCTAGGATGGAAATAATATCACTAGAAATGACACAAATATCAATTAATCAAAATGGCGCACGATATGAGTAGACACAATAATCATGTACGTGCGTGAAAGCAAGCTTAGATGGTGCGGGTGCCGCTCTGTAAAGTTTGTAGCGGATTACGTGGTACAGGTGAAATTGCAATATTTCTCCGTACAAACTGCAAATTATGATCAGACAAATTGGTATTTCGTTTGGGAAATTATTCCCCTGACGAGTGAAACATTTAGACTTTTAGAATGCCTAATGGCAGAATAAGCAAACATGAAAATGACTGGTCATACATACACAGCTTTAATTTATGTGAAAATTACACTGAACTGTGACCTAAATTATGGCGCACATGATATTACACAAATAAACGCTGAAAATGCAGTGATTGTGCAGATACGTAATTTGCGATATCTGACTGTGTGGTCATACATGATGTGGCAGTAAAATGTTTAAACATGAAAAATACCCTCAAATACATACATAGAATTAAAGCCCTTAAAATTGCACACAGTAATAGTACAGAAATTACAATGAAACGCCTTTAACATGGGCGGATGGCGCCTGATTCAAGTGGCGTGACTCCCGTGGCCTCTCCAACATCTTTCCTCCTTTTCACCTCGTTTAAGTTTTAAAAAGGTGCAAGGGCACAAATTATTTAGTTAAGCGGAAGCACAATGCTGGGGAAATGTCTGGCTAACGTACGTAAAGCAAAGGTTGACCGGTATACTAAAATGAAACTATGGTAATATACAAGTTGTAGTGCGTACGTGACAGCGTCTTACCTCGCCAGTTCTCCTAGACAGACTGCCCAGAGGCTAGCGTCGCGCGGACCTACCATGGCTGCCTACGGGGTTCACATAAGCGGAAGTGCTACGCATGCCGAGTATTCCAGCCGGAGTAGAACTGTTTTTAATCTCCGTGCAGCACGCAGTTGAATTTATAACCAAGTATGGTGCAACACTTATGAACATACAAATATTAAACATAAAAACACTATGAACCTGGAATAAAATAAAACTTATATAAAACTTGAAAAATACAATATTCCCGTTATGGGAAAGTCCAGTTTAAAGCCTCTTTGCGCATGTGCTTCCTATGTGTCGCATGGTGGTGAGCGCTGTTAGCCGACATCAATAGTAAAAGTATTTGGTATTTTCACGTGCACATTCGTAGATGAGTGCTTGCCTTAGAAAATTAAAAATTACAGTAAATATTCTACATATACTGTACCACGATGACATTCATTTAGCGTGCGGTCGGTTGCATTTTGTCGCAACAGATAATGTGGCGATGGTGCAATAGCCGCTATGTCTGGCAAGGGCTTGCTTCTCTCTGCGTATGTTCAACCAATCATCTGCTCGCACTCGTATTGATAGAATGTCGCTGTTCTAACTAAATGCCCCAGTGTCACAATATTGTAACGGCCATCTTGTGAAACCTGAACAGCATGCCGCAAGGTGGTCCACTGCCGGTGCCAGCGCAAATAATAAGAATTTTTTCAGGTACAATATTTGTAGAAAGCTAACATAAAACACCAAACCCCCTTAAAACTACAGCTTTTATAACTATTAATTATTCAATGGACATTCTTCACAGTTACGCATGTACGCATTAAAACATTTGGAAAAGGTTTAGAACAGTGGCGGAAAAAGTGATGTAGGCGGACGTGCCGCTAACTAACATTCATTGGCTCTTGTCCTTGTTTATATTGGCAGTTGTTTTAGTATTAAAAAAACTAGGGTTAGGAAGCACGTGCATAATTAATTTTTGTATACCTATAGTCAATTCTTATTGATCAAACTTTGTTGTACTGAGTATGCATGTTGTTTCAATCCTGCAGATACGTTTTTAGCATCCAGTCGTTTGAAAAACGCCTTAACAGAGTTCTACTGCACAATGTCATTTTCGTATAATAAAACGGGTCAAGCGACCGTTTAGTTAACTGAAACTGTGAATTAGAATACAGCCGTAAACAGTGCATGCACATAGCACAGCCATGTCTTGTGATCTTTTATGTTTACTTGTTCATTACGGCCGGCCATTTTTTTTTTTTAATTTTTTGTGGTGCCATGTGAAAATTGTGGAATACAGAGCTTGCAAATAAAATGCAAAGCAATTACCTATCACATTCCTTGTAATAAACACAGACTTGTCATCCTACTTGTGTAGTGTACTTCTTAATAGCAGAGATATCAACTAAGGTACTACATCGTTATACAACTCTAGTACCTCATGACATTGTTAGTTTCTTCGCATTATATTTGAATGCATACATTAGTTACTACAAGTAGCAATGGTCATGCTGTGCTACCTAGCTGGCATTTCGCCTAGGCATTCTAGAATTATGTCGGCTCAATACTGGCAATATGGCTGGAGACGGCTAACCAGACGAACAGCCCTGTGGCCATCTGCATCACGACCTTGACATCAGCAGCATAATCATCTTAGTGCTCTTACCACGAGCTGGTGCCCTAATCTTTCCTGTCCATAGAACCTGTTCCTCCAAGGGTCACCGTCAAAGATATGCAGGCGTGCTGCATGCATACACGTGCACACATGCATATAAACATGTGTGTAAACACGTATCCAGACAGACATGCATGCATCACATCTTCATGCTTGCCTACACATATATGCCTACATGCATGTGTACACCTGCACATCTACACGCATGCCTGCAACCATGCACAAACGTCTGCCTGCCGACATGTGACATGTATGCATTTATGCACACAAGCACACCTGCATCAATGCCTTCACATCTTCATGCATGTCTGCATACACATCTGCGTGGGGGCCCCACGGTAGCCGAGTGATTAGCACGCTTGTCTTCCACAAAGACAAACCGGGTTCAATCCCCGGTAAGTGGGAATCGCGCCGGACGATGCTGTTGGTCAGCGGGTCTTCTACAGCACCGCTTCCTATTCGCTTCAATCACCCTCATCAGCTCTGAAGACCTCTACGTTAAGAGCTGCCCAAATCACTTCACACCTGCATGCTAGAAACCAAACACACGAGTGGGGTGATTGTACTTACTTAGTCTTAGCCTTTTCTTCCACAGGTTTAAATCTGTTAGGTAATACAGTAATCATTTAACTACAGCCTTCAGCTGGCTTAGTAAAAGGCACACTTATAAGAAAGAAGGGGTCGCGTGCTCATGCACGTGTGTGCACGTGCACACACTGGGCAATTAATGCGCGACATGTTCTCCTCCAAGGGGAAGAAGCCATTCACAGGTCCCTCGCCCAGCTGCCCGCACTAGTGTGAGACGCTACTCCTGCCGAAAGTTTAAGTAATGCAAGTGGCATAGCGCGCCACGTTCTAGACCCCAGCACACAGAAGAGGTAGTGCTACAGAATCCAACCAGCTTTCCTTCTTTCTACATCATCCCCGAGGAACGAAGAATTTTTTTTGCCTAGACCAGTCTACGTCACAATGGAGTGAGGCGGGGTTTGATGGACGACACGTTTCCGATAGATACTTAAAATGACTTGCCTTTGGTGACATGGAGGTGAGAGATAAGGCTAAGTCTGAACCTCAGCTACCAGTGTGTCTACAGGATATGACCCTTGTAGTGGGGGCTATTATATAGACGTCCCCACATGTGCTGTTCACCAGCATTCCAAGGTCACACAGTTAAAGCCCATACTTAGCTCCATTCAGAGGAGCTCATTACTGCCCTCAGACGAGGGTGGGCCTGCAGAATATAATATTCCACATGGAAACTGTCATAATTCTCCGTAGACACCAGTGCGTCAGAGTGGAGCAGGACACAGCATACTTTTATACAACCAGTTTCTAAACCTAGTGTAGGACTGCTGGCTCCCTTCACCGGGACACACTCTCTCTCTGATAGAATCACGACCACTAGAAAGACAATCCAAGGGCTGCTAGTCAGCCAGTTCAGTATGTACTCCATCCACTGTGCTGAACTGCCTGGTCCGACACCCACTGTCGATTGCCGGACACTCAGGGTAAACACAGCTCTCCAACGACTGTGCTGCTGGTTGGGGTAACGTGTACGACCCTGTGTCTGTGGCAGAACATCTGTTGGGGACTATCGTCGCTTGCTGGTACTAGTTCCCATCCCATGCCATGCCTTACACTCCGAGAAGTGAAAGGAGAGAATGGCAGCTACTACTACCAAAACCAACGGAAGCTGCACCAGAGAGAGAGCTCAAGTCGGCTGGAGGGGCCTCACCTCCTAACTCCCTCCCCATTCTTGTTTGCAGTCTCGACCAAGACATCTGGGAGCCTGCATTCAATCATCGCTGCATTTTGCTGAGGAGAACACGTCCCCATCTGAATCACCAACCCCTGGTTACGGGGCGGATGTTGGTGAGTCAACAGTCTCCCTGGACTACCACGTACCCAGGTAAACCCCTGGCAGTATACCACTGGACTGTAACACCCACACGCAGGCCACATGTCCTGTGCTATATATCAGCCAGGCTCTGGCCAGCCATTAAAACAACAGTGTGTCAACCCCATGTTACTGACACAGGACGTTGTCACAATCAAGTACGGTTTTGCTGTGTCTGTCACCAGCCGTCACGCTTTAGTATACTGTATGTTGACTAATTTCTGACCATGTTTTGGAGGGAAAAAAGATTAAATGCCAAGATCGTATCTCGTAAATAAGCAACACCCCACTTTTTTGTAATCATTTCATTTGTAAAAACGTGCTGTCTATGCATACCGAAATACAGTAATACCCACCTTTATCTACAAATTGCTGCAACTTTTTAACATTCATAGCCTTCAACAGGCTGAAAATATGTTCTTTTCATATACACCGCTTATTTTGAGGGATAGGTGGAAGCCCGACAGTGCTTATCTAGAAAACATTGTTCACAAGGATCCTTTACTCCTCGCCAATTCTCTCAGCTGTTTTACACAACATTTATACATGGCCACTGGTTGCTTCATGACTGTACATCAGCTGAAAATTACAATTCAGTGGCAAATGAAAATTTTTCTTCTGTGATTTATAAAAGTGTATAGCAATATGTTAAACACAGGTGTCTAATGACTCAAGTTGATATGTCTGGTTGTCGAAATCCTGTGTGTAGGGACAAAATTACATAAAATACTGTTCCATGTTTTGTAAAAATATAATTCCAACTTCAAACATTACATACAGTCTGTGATTCACGATTAAAAAAAAAAAAAAATCTGAACAGCTGCCTATTACTTAAGTACATTACACAGAGTTCATTGAACATGGAATGTCATGATCAGGAAGAATAGTGGAATGCAATCTTTCAAAAATTAGCGTGGGAACAAAAAAATAATACTTATATACAGAGTTCTCACTAAAGGAAAATACATACGTCATGTCAATACTCCAATATGCCAAACAAATTGCAATATACATAAAATTAAACTTCATTCATACTAAAATTACATTATTATTTTGCAAAAATTCAGCTAAATTATTTATTGTTTACTTATCAGTACAAGTATTTCAGACAGTTAGTTTACAGTTCTTAAAACTAAAGGACAGTTAAAAACTTCATCGCAATAAGAAATATATGTATGTATATATGTACAGTACAATTCGCAGACTCTGTCTACAAGAGGAAGTATTATGTTTATGCAGCAATTTAACTGAAGGCAATCTGAGGACGGATATTGCACCAATGTCAACACTGTGTGTGTGTGTCCAACCTTATTTTCATAACATTGGTCAGAATTATACTAATGAACCATTTAAAATCATCAAATGGTAATTACTCCCTATGAATTTTAATCTCCAAGCAATATTATTTTACAAAATATTTTATGTTTACAATTGCAGTTAAACATTCTGATTCTACCTGATGAGACACATCTGGATAACATTAACCATGTTCATAATGCATTCAGTGTTCTCCACAACACTTTCAGTTTTGTGAGAAAGCCAAAGTATTCTGACAACACCATACTGGGCAGATTATTTAGCATTCTGTACTAGTAGATATTACACGACTGCACAACATATGACCACCTTACACTAGTTACACAATTGTAGACACCCAGTTTGTCCCTGAATTCATGTCTCCCAAAGAACAGTTTTGCAGTTTAACTAAAAGATCACATGCATGAAGTAGTACACGATGTAATGAATTTGCCTGGCTCTGTATCAGGAAACTGTCGCTGATATTATTAGAATGCCACTGTAACCTTGACTGGACAACATGGAGATCTCACAATTGGTCATCACGTGGCACACGTTCATACAAGAATTCTGAAAGACAACTCGCCAATGTTCTGTTGTCATTCAATAAACCTGCATGTTCTGTTTGATAGACAACCATCTGTGATGGAACAAAGTACGAATTACAGTCAACTCTCGATCTATCGTAACTCAGGGGACGACCAAAAAATGTCCATACATGCGGGATTTCAGTAGATGTACCTAAATAAAATACAACTTTTAACGTTATAAAATGTTATGTTGAGTATATATAGTAAGAGCTATACATTTTCTGTGAATAAACAAAATTAAGTGAGAATTTTAGAAACAGTAATTTTTTAAATAATAAATTAAAAATAATTTCACCTAAACTTGGATTACGATCAATAATGTACAATATTTTGAAATATTTTCTTTATTTAAACAACACCAAATGCAAACTAACCTAAAAACATTCAAACCCTCTGAAAATGAAAATAATAGGACATGGAATGGAAGTCAAATTTTGAATGTTCCACGCGCATTCGCTTAGCTAAGAGCGCACGGAGAAGTTATCGCACGAGGAGGGGTGGCTGCGGATGGTGGGAGAACTACACCTCCACATCGCTATTTGTTGCAGACACCTTGCCTGTACGACAAAAGTCCATCTTTCAAAGTAATTAATTACAAAATACTTTACTGCAAAGAAAACTTTAAATTTTGAGACATAAATAGATTAATTATTAGACAGTGGAGAAATCAATTATAATCATTCAAAACCATGTTCTCTGATTTTCCCGGTATTAGTCTATCGTATTTGCTCACTCGCCGCACAGCCACAGTGTTGGGAAGACAAGACACTAGACAGAAACGGCAGCGCACATGATGTATTTCACATCTCGTTACTAGACGTTTGCATAAACAACCAGCTTAAAAATTATAGCTGCGGGAAATATTAGGTGAAGGGACAAGAAATATACTTCGATTAATACTCCATGCGATAAACGATACAAGAAGTTTATGTAAACGCACAACACTGCCAAAATGCCCCACATCACATCTGCTAGAGAGTACAGTACGCAATGACCAAGGAGCCCTCTATGTTTACATGTAAAGACTGTGGGTGCAATACTGTTTTTTTAATTCCACAGCATGTATTAATTTTTACCCACTGGTTTCTTTCTTCAAATTAAAACATAAAATTGTGCTCTCTACTATAAAAATGCCCTGCATTATTATCATTATAATGAATATAATGTACGTAGTAGTATACTTTTGTTATCCACACACACACACTAAGGATGACTTGGTATCTTTTACTTAAGTACATTTTCAGAAATATTTTTGTTAGTATTTTAACAGAGATGCAAAACATGGCTATAATTTACAAGGAATGCAGGAGTTGCACAAAAAGTCATACAAATATCACACCAAAATTGCTTGCGAGATGTGGTTACAATTTTCTGTAAAAAAAACAAATCACATTAATGACCAACAAGAAAACGTACAATAAATGAAACAATTTTAAACATATCACTGCTGCCTGATACATTAAGGGGCCTGCCTACCTACAGATATTTCCCACGTGTGAGACGGAGAATTGTGGGAGTGATAATGCAACACTGCTACATACATCAAGTGTGTTCACTGTTACTTCAGCCTTTTCTCAAGCCCTGCTAAAGTTCTACTTCCAGGATATTCCTCCACCTCGTACAAACTAAGCCTGGGGAATTACACCAGGGGGACAACGCACCACGTTCGTACACACTCAGTGTAACAGTATTCTGTAGAACTGTTTCTTACTAGGCGCTACAAACATACCTATTTTCTTCCAGTTTTTATTTAAATATGAAGCATTAGAATTTATACATAAAATATGAATAACATTTCAATTTAACATGAAGAAAAGTAATATTTATGATCACAAGTATAAAACGCTTGTGATATATGGCATATGTTGGAAATAACTAAATATGACATACATGGGGATATTTTTCAAAGGTTTGATTCAAAAAGGCTGAAGAAATCGTGAATGGATTATATCGCCAATATGTGCAAGGCTCTGAACTGGTATGCATTGTTATGGTGCTTATACCAATGACACTTTACTACAGATAACATGTCACAGTTTAAAGTTCAATGCAGGGCCCCTTGCTAATGATGTAGAAATTAGTCCACAAATTTTATAGCATCTGGCCTATCATAACAACGGTATTTCTGGAAACAGTAATGTGCCTTTTCAATAAGGTTTTACTGTTATTACACTCCCACACGAGATGAAGGTCACACGTCACTTAGATGCCACCTTACAATGCAAGGCGTTCTAGGTTTTAATCCCAGGTAAAGCATGGATGTGTAACTCAAGGGTTAAATAACTTTAGTTTTTAAGCCACTCCCTCCCCACTAATTAGCCATTCTGCATACATGGGCAATTAAAGGCGACAAATTTTACAAGCAACAATACAAAATGCCACTCCATGCCAGATACTCAAAAATTATTACAGTCTTCCACTTACCTAACTATGTAAGTACAAATCCAAAATGAGATCAAAATGTAAGAAATATAACAGCAGGTTTTCAAAACATGGATGGATGGATAGTAACTCTAATGGAATGTAAATGCTTCTTTACAAAGAAAAAAATTAATACAGAGTAAGACAGCACAGAAAACACTTGCTAGCTGAAATATACATTTTACTAATCACTGTAGTAAACACACTTTTAATAATGCTAATTCATACTATAAGAGAGAGGAATTAAGTTAGAGTGCTGTCCTAGTGGTACACGTCGTCATACTGGCAGTTTCCAAACAGCAACCCAACGAATACATTAAGAGTACCTCCTGTCCGCCGCAATAGTACAGTTCAAGGTGGTGTGTCGAAATGTGCGAGCTCTATGGCAGACACTTGCCGACTCACTATGGTGTGCAATCTTTTCACGGCACGCTAACACACACTAAAGTATGTTTAGTACGAACCTTCTGCTCTGCTCCTCATGCACCAGCCACACACCATGGCCTGGTATGTACGCTACAACTCATTTAGCACAAAACAATCTTTGTACACATTTTCATTATGTACACCAAACACAAAACTTCTTGACTGCTCAAATTCTGTCAATCAGCGGAACACCTGGCTGGTGCTATAGCAGCCTAACATGGCTGTGTACAGTGGCCACAGAAAGCAGAGCAAAATTTTTTTCAGATATGCTTAAGAAACCATGAAATACTATTTCATTAAAACCCTGTCACTTTTTGCAAGAGGTTCATTATCTGAACAAGTAGGTAAAAATCCTAACTCAGTATCTTATCTGTTCCTGTTTTACATTATTAAGGAGACTGCATAGAATAGAGAATATTATTTGTTCTTTTCCCAATAGGAAACCATATTCGTAGAGAGAGTGTGAGTGAGAGAGTGTGTGAGTGAGTGAGTGTGCGCGCTCGTCTTGCTTTTAAGGCCGGTAATAACGCAGCTGTGACTCGTGCTTAGTCGACACATGATAATGTGTAGCACAGCTGTTCATTCCACTTTGAGGAACATTGGAAGCCTCTCACCGTACTTGAGGCTACAGAAAAGAGCACACACAGACTCATTGATTTTTCCAGTTGCTCGCATGTAATGTTTTCTTAGAATTTACGGTGCTTAGGCAACTTTGTGCTAACACTACGTAGTAGTTGCAAAATGGAAGTGTTCACTAACAAGGTCAACCTATAATCTTAAGTGTGCATTTTCTTCTTCTCTTCTAAATTATCAAACAAAATGAACAGTTTAACAGCAAGAATGTGTGAATTAATGTTCCAAAGCAACATTTAAAAGTTAGTAATTAAAACTAATTACAATACAACTGCGTGGAGAAGGAAGAGGCAGCTGTGATGCCATTACAAGCTACAGCAAAAACTATCCATTTTTATTTCTGTGCTGCATGAAACTGTAAGTAAATGAAAATTATTAAATCTATGTTTAATAGATGTTGATAACCAGAAGTGTAATTGTCAGAACATGTTATTACAAACACAAAACTTTAGCAGTTCACCTGCTCAGACAGTTTCCTAATGGATATAAACTCCCAAACATATCCCTTACATGGTTTATAGATTTATCATGCTGCTATATTCTAATTTGGTTTTATATATAGAACTGTAATTCAGATAACACATGTTATGATGCGACTCGCCGACATGCTGATACTCAGTGGCTAAGAAGCTCAGTGCCGGCAATAAAATATTGGTCGTTAAAAATTTTACTCCGCATTTTATTGAAAAATATCTGCATTTTAAAATCACGTTTCATTTTAATTCATCTTACTTACTGCCAAGTAATCAATTTTGTACGATAAGTAAATTACCCAATGTACCTTAAAATTTGAACAAAGAATGATTCTCTATTAACTTAAAATACAATTTAAAAGAACAGAATGCTCTTTTTAATACTGTAATACAAATACATAAAATTATGCACCAAGTAAGTGTACTGCAGGTTCACTTTACAATTGTGTCGTATTTCGAATCAACACACACACTAAGTTTCAAGATAAAATACACATCTACATAAATAGAGGTAAATAAAGTTTTCCTCTAACCCAATAGTATAATGTAGACATATCTAATTTTTAAACATGTCCTATATCTGGAAACATGTAAAGAAGTATGTAATACTGACAGTTCTAGCAGCTGTGATCTCATCCCATAACTGCACCCTTTAAACTATGCAAGGAAGGGGGTGGGTGGGGTGTACTGTTGGGCTTGTGCAATGGAAACAGCCAATATTTACAACTTTTGTACACAAAATACATGTATAATTCATTATAATATTTATGGAATATTAACACAAAAACTACTTTGTTCACATTTGCCAAAATTCACACATGACTATATGCCTAAAAAAAACAGTGTTTCATTGTTTTGTCTTCAATTAAGAAGGTATTTCATCCATTACTTGTTAACAAGTTTATCACAACGAAGGATATGCTCTGTTCCATGAAAACATACATGTGAACACTAAAGTTTACAGTGCACTTAGAAAATGAATTAAAATACATAAAAAAATTCAGACCAGGTACAGAAAACACACCCGCATATAAATCAGTTACATACACACTGTATAGCAGCTACCTCTATAGATATGGAAGGAAATCTCTTTCAAGCAATGCTTTCTACCTCATACGCACAGCAGCCAAAGTTACATTCAACTCTCACATTTACCTCTATTAATCAGTTTCCACTAACAACAAACAGGATACTTTTTTAACCCTCAATTATTGTATTGAACTTTCTGTGAGACCAGTACACTTATTCTCTCTCCTCTCCATCCTTGGTCGTTACAGCTAATTATCTAATCGGTCTTCTTGCATTTCCACACTTCCACCAGTATAGGTAGTAGCGTACAAACTAGCACTAAGACCATATTATATTCCCTGGGCACAACAATCTGGCCTTAAGAGTAACATTACACCACAAATGTAGGCAAGTGAATGAACAGCTGACGAGTGCACCTAATGGTCCACAATGCACAAGTAAACTGCATCTCTTACAGCAAACCACATCAACAGAACAAATTCTGACATACAGTTCAGTTCAAGTACATCATCAATTTGTCAACTGGCTTCCCTTGATGAAATTGGAGCAAATTAGAAAAGAGTGTGTGTATTACATTCCAAAAAGAGATACGAGCACTGCCAATTAATCTAACTCCAGACTACTTTGGGATGTACGGACAGATGTTAAAATCAACAATTAAATATCAGCACTATAATTTCTCAGTCCAAAACAATTTTCTGCAACGTACATTAAGGCCATGGTAACTTGCAGAATATCCCTTGCAAAGAAGTTTCTATTTATAATAAAAATCATTCCAATCAACAATAAACTGTTTACCGAATAACAGGAAAATATATATATATATTTTTACCCAAATTCTTAAGGCACTACTTCATAGATTACCACTTGATTTTTGTTATGGATGGAGTTACATAAGGCTTTCTTCACACAACTACCTCCAAAATCAATCATGCATATATGTAAACTACCAGAAAAGAGTCTAAATTATCTGAACAATTTCAAAAAATTAATTTTTCACATGCAGCCATCTTGATTAATTGTATGCTTTCAATGTAAAAAAAACATACACATCTATATATTTCCACGACAAGTGCTTTCTATGCACAATAAGAAGATTTTTTCTTGTCATCAGTACATTTACACATTTAGTTTTACCTTTAAATAAATGTATTTATATTCACTTAAGATAGATGGTAAAATCACTCTAAATAATTTTTAAACTCAAAATCATAACTGAACACAAGACTGTGAATTATGACTCAAGATGACATTTAAGGTACTAGCAGTATAAAACTTATAACATAACAAAAAATTGAAGATATAAGTTTCTTTCAAGATAACACCAGAACTCTAAAGAGGACACATTTAAAACAAAGTAGAAAATATACATACACACACACGTGTGAGCAGGATTAACAAATTCAACTGATGATTATACAATACGTAAAATCACAAACAATAAGTCAAAAAATAATTTTTTTCCAAATGGTGCTGCACACAGCCTGTGCAGAAATGTTGCAATTAAATAAATGCTGTCCACCATATAATGAGAGCATGAGAACTAACATGCCTAGAGTTTTTTTTTTAGCCTGACAATATACTGCATCATAACAAAATTGATAAAAATGTAAAGTTTAAAATTTGATTTTAAAAAGTAACAATTGGTATGATTTTTATTGTATTTACAAAAGTAAATCTTAAAAAATAGCTCTAAATTATGTACAGGCGACCTGTCAACACTAGTGGCACTTGCTACGTGAGGCAGTCCAAGGCCATGAAAGACACGTGATGCTGGGGCGGTCACAGGTGCAATATTCCATCGTCCTTTGTAGCCTGGGACGCGGCGTCCTCCAGAGAGATGCCAGTGAGGTCCACTATCTCATCCTGGTCGTAGTGGTCATCATCGGAGCCAGTGGTGGCGACTGACTGGGTCGACTGCTGCGAGCCGGAGGACAGTTGGCTGGTGCGCGAGAAGGAGCCCCGCTGGGGCGTGGCCAGCGTACGCTGGTTCGCAGGCTTCACCGTGATGATGAGGTTAGAGCTGTTGGCTACCATCATGTCCGTCACCTGTGGCACAACATGACACCGTCTCACGTTGCTCATCCTCGTAAGCTTACCATAACTGCCATACTTCCCTTAGCAATCTTGACTTTAGGCAATAACACACTGAATTTATATATTTCTGGGGTATTGCACCTATACCTCATGAACCATAACTACACAGTACATTTTTATTCTCCATGGAACATGGGATAGGAAGGCATAATAAACTTCTCAAGTCCCAATGTTCAACTGCTAATTGAGTCGTAAAACTGACAAATCACATGGTTTCAAACAAAATTATTTCTCGGTCTTCATAAATACACTACCTCAAATGCAACTGCACTTTCACTTTAATACAACTAACAAAAGTTGCATTACACCTTAATTAATATTCAGTCAATGGTTTATACTGTTGTTAAAACCATCACCTTTTGGCATCAGTTTTACCCCCAACGCTTAATAAGATTAAAATGTGAGTTCAAATTTCGCAATAGAACTTATGGGGAAAAATTGGCAAATTCACAAAGTTGAATACATCGCACATCACCTTATGCAGCTGCCAGTACATACAAAATTTGAATGCCCAATAGTTCAGGTACTCTACCTAGTTAAATATTGGGTGTAAAAATTTCTACTCCAGGAAAATTAAAAAAACTTAGTTTAACCCGGGAGTGGTCGCTAGCAGATAACTGGCACGAGTGGTCGCTAGCAGATAACTGGCACGAGTGGTCACTAGCAGATAACTGGCACGAGTGGTCGCTAGCAGATAACTGGCACGAGTGGTCGCTAGCAGATAACTGGCACGAGTGGTCGCTAGCAGATAACTGGCACAAGTGGTCGCTAGCAGATAACTGGCACGAGTGGTCGCTAGCAGATAACTGGCACGAGTGGTCGCTAGCAGATAACTGGCACGAGTGGTCGCTAGCAGATAACTGGCACGAGTGGTCGATAGCAGATAACTGGCATGAGTGGTCGCTTGCAGATAACTGGCATGAATGGTCATGTATCAAGAGTTTTTCTCATAGCAATATAATAAATATGTTCATGTGCATGAATATGTGGGAAAGTGAAAAAATACTGCAAGCTTGCCTGAAATGCTTTATAAATATCAAATTATTTAATTATATTAAGCATTATGTAATATATTACATGAAACAACTTACTGTATGTATAGGCATATTACTTCGGTCTTTGTGTTACCAATGTCACATGTAAATTTAAGATTTAAATGCACTGCGAACATCGTAAATAGTGTATGTACATTCAGTACCTATTAAAACAATCTACATATTTTGGAATGTCATACCTATCAGTACAGGCTAATTTATTCACCTTGTGCACTTTCTCCACAATCAGGACAAGTGTATGTAGAATGCTCTAGACAGAAAGGCTTCTCACGCACAAAACTGAGGTTTATCCTCCTCATGTGGCCTCTTCTTTGTTTTCTCAACCCCTGCAATTTTCCTCATAACATCACACAAAGTCTCTGGCAGGTTTGTTATGGTAGAACAGTTCACAAGGTGCGGTTTCATAACTTCAACAGCTAGTTTCTTCGTCTTGGTACTGACTCATTGGTATTTTCTCTGTATATGATCTGGCTGTTGATTCCACCAATATTCACAAGGGAAAAGAATATCGTCAAAAGCCATCTGTAGCTTACTCTGGATACTGAATATTGGCTTTTCAGCTCATCCACAACATCTACGCCTCCCTTTGTCAGGTTATAGAATGTCAGTATCTCTGGTTTGTCTTGTTCGTCCGAGTTCACATCAATTATGTCATTAGAATGACTGGTAGATAATAGTAACACATTCTTGCCTTTTCTTGGAACATAAAACACTAGTACACCAGTTTTAAAATTCCAAACATTACGCTATGCTGTGGCCTATCTTTCACATTGAGAAATGATGGTGGAACTTCTTTCTTATTTCTCCGCAATGTTGTCCTCTGTACAGGATTGAAGCAGCAATGTAAGGAGTTGCCTTACAGAAGGTTACCCAATATTGATTTAAAATTACTTTGCATAATTTATTACTAAAATATCTTTGGACTATTTATCTATATTGTTTAAAATTTCCCAATCATAATATTTATATATGTGTTAAAAGTAAAATTTATATATTTTTTAAATTTAATGATAAACGAACAGTTATTCACTAACATTACACAAATTTGTGCTGAAGGGTGATATTCGGGGAAAGAAACCAAGTTTTGTCTTAGAATGAAGTCTTGGAAGAAGAGACGCGAGGGACAGCTTGCATCGCCATAGGATCGACAGGACGCCTGATCCGGTGTTGCAGAGACGCAGTTCAACAATCCACTACTGGAGGATGCAGAATTGGGAAAAACAGGTTCCTAATTAAGTGAAGACTTCACGGCTGCCAGGTCGAGACTTTCCTTTATCAGATATCAGGGATTGAATTCATTTGATTAAAACACCAAAAACTTTTAACTTGAAACTCTACGAGATTTCTAATTAATATTGAACAATCCAGAGAACTTCTATAATTTTCAAAAGTCGCTAACAATATGTTCAGACAATGTTTTCTCGATTAATTATCAGCACAACTCAGTGGTCCCATGAGTAAGGAATTTCTTGAACTACCGATTTGAAAGCTAAACCGGAGCAACGTAGTGATATGAATCACAAGGGATTAATTTGAGTATCGTGCTTAAAGACATTATGAAAATCTTCACTGCTGTGTAACATATATGGTATTTGTGATCTAATATATTTGCTGTGCTTCAGTTGCACTTTCATGGATTAGGGCTTCACCACATGTGTGGAAAACCTTTGTCGGGAACAGAGTAAGTGAAATTCAGAGCTGCACCTCTGTCGAGTGGTGGCTTCATGGTCCGAGAGAACAGAATCCAGCAGATTGTGATTTTCGTGGCCTTACGCCTGCCCAGCTTGTCGCACATCCCCTCTGGTGGTCAGGACCTGCCTGGCTCTGTGAAGATAAGAAGCATTGACCACAGAGTACACCTGCCCACCTGCAATGAAGAGCGTCTAACTCTTGTGTTGCAGGCCACCTTTACACAGTCACCATTCCTAGACTTAATGGAAAGACAGTCAAAATTAAATAAGGTAAAACGAATAGTCGCACTGTGTTGCAGATTTGGGCAGGCAGTTGCTGCAGGTGGGTTACCAATCACAGGTCCAGTTCAGTTGGATGAGATGCAAAGGGCCCTCAATATCCTAATAAAGATCTTGCAAATAGAATTCGCTGAAGAGTTTGCTTGTATTGCCAGGCATCAACCTTGGTCTCCATTCACCCAGAAAGTGGCTCCTTTTGTAGATTCTGAAGGCTTCCTGAGGGTAGGTGGTCGACTGCAAAGGGCTGAATTGAAATTCAAAGAGAAACACCCAATCCTTCTCCCAAAAAATTGTCGTCTTGCAGTGCTGCTGATTGATGAGCTTCATTTTAAGTTTTTTCACCCAAGGTCCCAGATGCTGCAGTCACTGCTTCAAAGAGAATTATGGGTACTTGGCACCAGGAATCTCATTCACAGCCACCTTCATAAATGTATACGCTGCTTTCAAACCCATCTCACACCCCTCACACCAATCATGGGATGTCTTCCAGCTGAAAGGGTGTGCCAGGCCAAGCCATTTATGAACACTGGAGTCGATTATGGAGGTTCCATCTCCATAACCACGGCTAGACTTAAAAAGCCTCATGTGCTGCAGGCATACATATATCTGTTTGTGTGTTTTGCAACAAAGGCCATACATCTAGGGCTTGTTTCAGATTTATCAACAGAGGCATTTCTGGCAGCCTTTAGAAGGTTTGTCGCTCAACATGGACAATGTGCCGACATTTACAGTGACTGTGGCACTAACTTTGTTGGAGCCAGCCATCAGCTTGAAGAAGTGCAAAAATTTCCACACTGATAGTGACACTCGCATGCAGATTGTAGACAGTATAAGATTACCCGGCACTTCAACCCTCCAGCAGCTCCTCACTTCAGTGGACTTTGGGAGGCGGGTATCAAATCTGTCAAGTCCATTCTCAAGAAAGTTGTGGGGACCCAGTCGCTGACATATGAAGGACTGCGCACTGTTTTAGCCCAGATTGAGGCTACATTCCCTTCGGTGGAAGCTCGGTAGAATAGTAAAGATCCACCCTGGGGCAGACTGTGTTGTGCGCATCGCTGAGATTCGTATCGAGCAAGGCACCTTCACCAGGCCAGCTGTTAAGTTGTGTCCTCTTCCTCTCAATTAGTGCAAGACTAAGAAATCCGTCTATGCATATAGAAACTGTTTGTATAAATATTGATTGTTCTGTTTTATATTTCTTGTATACTGTTAACGGGACTAATTAGTGTTGAAGTGTACACTCTTTAAGGCAGGCGGGAATGTTTGGGCCATGGGTCTGTTTGAACTAGTTTAAATTTCCCGCCACATTGTGGCAACACTGTCAATGGTGGTACCATTGGCCTGGAGCGGCGCTGCAGGAATCTGCAAGACCAGTTTGGCTTTGTTTGTATGTCGGTAAGTCGACATTATTCTCGAGCCCAAACAAATACAGCAGAAAGCAATAACGAACACTTCAAATTAATTTAGAAAGTGCAGGTTGTGTGTGTGTGTGTGTGTGTATATATATATATATATATATATATATATATATATATATATATATATATATATATATATATATATATATATATATATATATATATATATATATATACATATATATATATACATATATATATATATATATATATATATATATATATATATATATATATATATATATATATATATATAATAATAATAATAACGTTAATGAATACTTAGTTCATGAGTTATGAACCGAGATTTAATAAATAAAATGACGGTCGTGAACTGGTTTATTTGTTGAAACTCAAGCAGTGAGGAGGACACGTGTTGTTCACTTACCTCTGTGTGCGTGGGGTAGAAAACAAAACAATTAACCACCTAACTTAAAACAGTTGTATCAGCCAGGTGATGATGTGAAAAAGTTCGAAACACAAACGTTCGACTAGTAAGATGTTCAAACATGAAACACTACTTCTTATAGTTAACTGAAACTAAACTGAGTATTGTGGTTATTGCTTACATTAAAATACATGCAGTTTCAAGCAGTGATTTTTTCAAAGGTAGATTTCAAGAGTGTGTAAATTTCACCGATAATTCAATCCAATCCTTATTTTCAGCTCAGACAGTTATTTATATGTATTCTTTTAACCACCAGGTTAGTGGTCCATCTACAGCCACACACATTTACTCAGTTATTATTTACATTTTTACCTTACATCTGTCACATATATATTTTAGGTTATGTTATTATTAATGTAGTGTTTTAATGTATGTTAATTTTAATTTCTGTGCATTTTACAGACGATAATTAAGTTTCAACTTTTTGTCACTTGTATTATTTTGGCTGTATAGTTGCTCTAAACATGCATCCAATTTGTCAAGGTGCCCAGTTCAAAATTTGAATGTTATAAGAATGTTAGTATTGCAAAATTTTGCGTTTCAGGCCGTCGCCGATTATATATTCCAACTTTTAAGAGTATGTTTTAATTATGTAAATATTCAAGTGAGTTAAGTTTTGGATACTGTGAGCAGACCTAAGGAGGCCCAAGGAATGCTGAAATCCAAATTTTTCACATTCTTTTTTTTGAAGAACGGAAGATGCAACATAGCTCTAGTTCCAGCTTAGCAGAAACACGATAGAACGACATACAGGTGAAATGGTTAATGTTTTACGATTGTCCAGCACAGTTTAGTTAATGACTGTATTAGCCCTAAATTGTGGACTGTTTCAATATTCTTATCCCGATACATTTTACCTATGGACAATTTCAGATTTTTTTTTTTTTTTGGTGAAACCCAGAAACCTTTTAACTTACACCCCAAAGATCCCCAAGATGAGTCGAGGTACACTTAAGTTTTGATTTTGTTTGCCTTGAAAATATTACCACCAATTGGTTTGGAGTTTCAGTTGCACCTCACACGACAATAACATCTAGTTCAGGTGGACAAACGCAATCATACATTTCTACAGTTTTATGGGCAACACCAATATTTTTGTTTGTTCAACACAATTAATTATTCCCCCATGTTTCATATACAGAGTGAATGCTAACTTCCTTCTTTATATTATTTTGTTTCATTTAATTAAAGGGTTCTTGCTTATGTTCACTGTTTCATCTTTTGAAGTGCTGGTTTGTGTTGTATTTTTCACTTAAGAGAGTTGGCACAAGCAACACATGCTGAACCAACATTGCACATGAACAACGTCAGAAGTGCACTTTATCGTGAAGCACCAATACACAAGTGTAAGCAATTCTGACAACAGCTTTTCTGATGATTTATCATAATATCTCATTTCCTCTATCTGCCATGCACATAAGTACATATGCGGAGAGAAACACCAAAACAAAAAACACTGGAACGAGATGCCCCTTAAATTGAGAGGTGACAAAAAAGTTAATGCTATTAAACATTACCAGCACTAAACTGAAGACCACAATTCTGTAACTCTACAAAAAGACTAATAATAATTGGTTTGTGTCTACAGTGGTTCATAAATATTTTTTCTACTGCTCCATCTGCAGTGTAGTGATTTAAGATATCAGTTGATAATATGAGAAGCTGATGTTTTCTTAATATACTTACTCCTTGCTCTTCCCATACTCAGTTTATTTAAAATTCCAACAGGTATTAAGGTATTTAGTTTAATAGCAACTATGTACGGTTCCAACTTAACTTTTAGACCATTATGTATACGAGCTATAGGTTTTGTATCCTCATTTAAATGAGGGGGTTTATTAATAATTGTACTATCAAATTCACCTACTGATATCTTAATGACACAAAAAGGGCTGTCAAACCCAACATTGAGAGTCCTATACACCTGGAACTGTTTTGGCTATCTGAGCCAGAGAAATGAGGAAGCAATAGTACCTCGGGCCCCGGTGAATCTACACGCAAGATTCTGAAAGTCTACATTGTTCCTGTTGTACCACTAGAACCATGGGACTAAGTGCTGACCTATAAGTTTATTAATGCAAAGTCTGTATCAAAGTTAAGAACATGTCCCCAAAACTAGTTTCGAGTGTTTCCGACCACT
This sequence comes from Dryococelus australis, assembly GCA_029891345.1. Lineage (NCBI taxonomy): Eukaryota > Metazoa > Arthropoda > Insecta > Phasmatodea > Phasmatidae > Dryococelus > Dryococelus australis. The sequence continues at coordinate 110,654,725 of CM057004.1, read as the reverse complement.
AAAGTTTGTGACAAACAAGGCAGTTTTTAGCTACATTGGGAGAACTTGGAAATAGTGTTTGCAATGTCTGTGGTGTCTTGAATAGTAGTCTTTACACTTAGTCACAAGTGCATTCTTTGTAGACCAGTACATATGCTATATGTAAAGTACTAGAGTAAACAACGTGTATTTCAATTTTCAACAGTGCAATGCAGTTTAAGCTCCACGTACACATTCCTTTTCAACAACAAATTTTCTTCACAGATTGATATCTACTTACAAATTATCAGAGCAGTTTTTAATAAATGTGTTTCCGAGACCAGCTGCAAGTGATTGTGGTGACATGAAATGACAGTGGATTAAGTGGCGTAGGTACCTGGTCGAGCGTCTTGCCGGCCACCTCAATGCCGTTCACTTCAAGCACCTCATCATTGACGGCCAGCAGCCCCGTGCTCTCGGCCAGGCCGCCTGGCACCAGGCGCGAGATGAAGATACCGGGCACCTTCTCCAGTCCGGCGGGGGTCACCCGCACAGACGTGCCGTCGCGGATGTAGAACCCCAGCGGCTTGTCCGAGCCGTGCTTCAACAGCCGCACCCGCCGACACGTCTCCGGCACAATATCCACATCGATGATCGCAGACACCTGCGTCACATTCACATTCACTGCTAACCTCTACACCACCATGGTCAGTCAATATGTTTAGCGTTAACATTTCAATCCAGATTGAACTTATAGTGGACTGAAGATTCCCGATTAAAACTGTACCCTAAACACAGCCAGACTGGACTGAAGTACAAGTGAGTAAGGGAGTGCAGAGATTTGAGCAGCTCTTGACAGCGAGGTTTTGAGAGCCGATTAAGGTGATTGAGGTAAGTATCAAGCGGCACCAGAATAACGGATGGGGGGAAACAGGAGATTGCTGAGAAAACCCGCCAACCAGCAACATTGTCCGTCATGATTCCCATATACGAAAACCCGGAAGTGACCTGGCTAAGGACTGAATCCGGTTTGCCTTACTGGGAGGCAAGCGGGATAACCGCTCAAGCCCCGCAGCCCCTCATTCATATATGCCACTAACTTGTGAAGCACTGGTTACTTTTTTCTTTCAGCCAATTTATATCCTTCCAAAACTCAAAGTAAACACTGCCATGCTAAGAATAAACATAGTGTATATATTTCACTATGCTCATAACCAAAAGTGCGAGGCCACAATGGAATGTATTAATTAGTTATCCTGTCCGATGAGAACATCTCAAAAAGTGCTCACTTTACTGTGAACAGCCTATAGTCACTGATAACTTCTACAGTCTAGTGGGGCCACATTAGTGTAGGGGTCAGACTATCTGCCTCCCGCCAAGGCGAACCGGGTTTGATTCCTGGCAGGAATCTTTGCTTCCAGGAATTGCGCCGGATGATGCAGCTGTTTGGTGGGTTTTCTCCGGGATCTCCCGTTTCGTCTGCCCTTTCATTCTGGCGCCGCTACATACATGAGCTGGGTGAGGAGATACAACGGAGTGAAATGGGGGAAGAAATGCGAGTGCCCTGAGAAAATCCCCCACAGCACAGCACTGTCTGCCACACTCCCCACACGAGTGTACCCCATCTGACAATTTTCCACCTTCTGATGCCTGGGATAAAAAAAAAACTGGTAAATATAAGTTTAAACTACTTGAACGTTTGTTCTGTGGGCTCGTCACGATGACACAAGCACTACTCCAATTTGGAATGCAAGAGTAGAGAAAAAATTCTGTGTAGTTTTTCATTGTTTGAAAAATATTTGAGAAGAAAAGTATACACCGAGACTGAACATGTATCCAATACTTTGGTACAAGATTCACAACTTCAAGGTTTCCACCTGCATCATCACAAGAAGTTATTATAAAACTCGTAAGTGTTCCACCTACATTTAACTGTATTAACTACATTTGCTTGGTTTTCCACATGCTCAATTTTTGGGTCGTACATTACTTAAAATAACAACAATAATAAAAAAAATTACATGGCATCACAGTAATAGAGCCAATAGAAAATTCTTTACCTGTCTGAAGTCATGTGGATACGATATTGCAGGATGTGATTTCGGTCGGCCAGGTGTTCCAAGAATGGAAGAAATAAGGTTCTTGGGTTTATACGTTCCATATCCATTCAGTTCTTCCAAACTGCTCCCTAATAATAATAATAATAATATAAAAAAACTTACAGACTGAATACAGATACTGTCCAGAAAAAAACACTCATTCACTCTTCCAAACTGCCCCTGAAAGACTGTTAGAAAAATAAAATATGCCTAAAAGGTAAAATACAAATGTTGGTATACAAAATTTACTTATAATTCAATTCAATGTAGACTCAAATGTTTATTCAACAACTTAACTTTTTTTGAGTATGCCATGAGATAAGTAAGGTTCAAATACAAGTAGGATAATCCACCCACAACATATGTTAATTTGTTTACACACATTTTCAGCTGTAGCAAGCAAGATGAATACAGTACAAGTGATTTGCCTTGATAGTGCATTACTCATAAGAGATTTTTGAATGCCATTATCATCTGAACTGTATAATCATTCATGGAAGAAAAGAGAATGTACACAGAAATTAATTATACTATTCATTTTAAACAATAAAATATGTCTTCTTAGAGGCAAACAACTGGGAAAGCATTTTTGGTTATAGTATAAAATATTTAATTAATTATTAAATACACTTTGCAGCATACGTCACACACAAATATTTTGACAGCTGTGAGCTTTGCCCATAGTCATCAAATTTTGTGAGTTGCCAAACTATTTTAACGGCTTAAAAAATATTTCGGATAACACCATTTTTTAACTAGCGGATTATTTACTCAGCATTTCCAAAAACAATACTTCACACCCAACACACATATGAAAATCTTAACATATTATTCATAGCATTTTTTTGTATACTATACTGCAGAATATTTGTGCATGAATATTCGTGCATAAAGCTTACCCATGTAAACTTTTTAACAGTTTATGATAATTAAACTCGGAGATATGTAAGAATTACTTCAAGTGTAGTTCTCAGACTAGCAAGTGCACTGCTAAATGATTTGGGCAGTCCAGAGCAATTGTATGTAAGCACCAATAAAATCTGCTTGACACTATTTCACAACATTGTAACATCTGATGAGAGACTTGTGAGGAGGTGCGTAGGGAGCCGGTGTATATATTTAGAGAACCATTTACTAGAAAATTCAAGGAGTAAAGAGACAATTAAATGAAGGGGTACCACCAAATAATAAATTTAGCAGAAAGAAATTCTGCAACAAACTTTATCTGAGAACAATGGGTATGGGAGAGAATTACTGGGATTGGCATACTGGACATACAGAGTGTGAAGGAAAAAACACTACTCATAAGCATGCAAGAAAACTGCAGGTTTCCTGCAATTAAAGCAGAAGTTTTTTTTGTACTGATTAAAATTTCTTTCAGTCCACTTCCTTCCCAGGGGCATTGGAAAAGAGAGGCATAGGTCTTCTGCCCCTACCTGAGTCTCACTACGGGGCTCCACAAGCTTCACGAGGTGTAACTGTAGATTTTCATACTATTACATGCTTGCTGGTCTGCATCTCAATCCATGCCCAGCTCTGCTAGAACGAGCAAAACATTGCGCTGAGGACAGAGTGGTAACGTGAGACGTGCATGGCCAGATTTACAAAGGTGAGCCGCAGCGTGTGCCAGATCAGGCAGGACTTATGTGCTCCTGACCTTCTGCGGATTGAATTCCTGTGGTTATCTTTGCAAGAATGTTCTGGTCAAAGGCCTTTCTCTCGGAAACACTCGAGATGCGAGGAACCTTCTAGGTTGTGCCAGCGAGACTACTTCAGCTCCGACAGACCTTTCAGCCAACAGTCCATAGTTTGGTTGGGAGGATTGTGCAAAGACAGCGAAATGATGAGCCAGTGGTGCGACAATAGTGACCATGGGAGAGAAGTCTGTGGACAGCAAACATTGGTGCAGTGGAGAGAGACTGACGTATACGATTATTGAAGTGTATACACGAGTGCAAGACATTTGGAATGATTGAAATGGACAGATTGAATATGTGTAAATAATGAGTGTGAATTATGCAACTGTAATCAATATAGAGACACGGATAAAGAATTTAATTGGAGTGAGTGAAGAGATTTGAGCTGCTCTTAACAGCGAGGTCTTGAGAGCTGATGAGGGTGATTGAAGTGAATATGGAGCGGCGTCGGAATGAAGAGGCCTAGGTGGGAGGCATGCATGCTAATCACTCAGCCACCACAGGCCCCCTTAATTGTAATTGAGATAGATGTTAAATATTGCGCTCATAGTTTAATGTTGTAAATAATAGCTTTGTGAATAAATTGTTATTAAAATTTCATTCTTTTATTTTATTGAGACCTCCATCCCTCACAAACTCTGACACAACCCTTTGGCATCTTGTGACAATAACTTTACACACATTCAATAAAGTTGGAGGGAACTAATACTGTTTTGTATTGGTGCAAGTTCTCTTTTGTGTAAAATGTGTGTATAGGAACGAACACAGACATTAAAGTTTTTCAAAATTGATTCTGGGAATGGAAACTAAGGGTGAGTTTACAACTGACTTAACAGAAACCTTAAGCAGTGTGCTGTTTGTGTATGGGTCATGTGTGTTCTTGGCTTAACTTAACCCTTTCAGACCCACATCAATTTACGATTTCAGGTGTTGCTAAAGGAAAGCTTTATGTTGTTTGCTGTACTTGAGTCAACAAAACACTCGTTTCTTTGCCACAGCCAATGAGCTGTAGACTGTGTTCGGCTACAGTTATATTAACAAATTATGATCTAGACAAGTAATATGATTGGCCAATCATTTATTCCCAGGTAAGATCATTGGTCATTGAGTTTCGCAGTGTGCAGTACAGACCAAAATTACTTACACGTTCAGAATGTACATGGTTGTGTACACTGGGTCTGAATGGGTTAAGATATAGTTTTATTTTATATCGTAAGTACAAGTCAGGACGAAGCAGCCACTCGGAGCACAGCAGCAGTAGTTGTTGTTGGCGCAAAACTGTACATACAGCTTGGATTTAGGTTATGCTGTATCGTGATATCGTATGGAATTAATTATTTTAATTGAGAGAGAGTATCCTCTTTATTTAAAGAACAGTTGATGGTCATGTTTGATTTCTTTGGAAAAGGCCTACGACGACTGTAGCACACCAAGCGTCTGTTGTTTTTGTTTTGTAGAGAGTCGTGTGAATGTCAAGCAGGGCATAACCGCGTGAAGCGCAGCATGGTTTACTCGAGCTGCGACCAACAGGTACCCGTCATCTACTAAAGTGGGTGTCGCGGAACAACATACGGACGAGGAAATGTTAATACGGTAAACAAGAACCCGTGAAGTGGTGATAAAAAAAAAAGGGAGGGGGGTCCTGGAAGCACCTCAACAACCCCATCGACAACGGGGATGCAGTCCGGGAGAGAGGCCTGACCGGACCATACACTAAATACGAGGTAGACCGCTTATTCGTCTTCTGCGCATGTACCCAACATTGACCTATCCCTCAGGAACAGAACTTTCTAAGTCACATGGTCAACAGTGATGAACGTGTTTATATATTAATTTTTAAATGTCAAACACTGTTATATGAATAAAATACTTTAAGCAGTTTGAATTTAATTTAAAAGGATTACAAATTGGTTAAAGTATAAAAATATCTCAAAAACACTTGTTTACTAAACAGTGTTCTAACCTCAAACCCAATCCACGCCATTTTCGCTAGACGTGTTGGCAGAAAAGCAGTTCAATGTTGGGACACGGAGATTGGTTGTGCGCAGCCATCGAGATCGATCTACCTCATATTTAGTGTATGGACTGGGCCACCACACAGCTGGGGAGGAGTGTGATAGCGTCGTGGCGCAGGCTGGTAGTGGAGGCCCGACATGAACTCGGCTCGGCGGCCATGTGCCGGCCCCGCTGCTGCTTCCTGTAACTGAAGAGCCATGGGAGAGCGAACGCCTCCGTTCTCACCGCGCGCCGACACACTCGGTAAAACAAGTTTTGACGCTCCCCGTCCGCAAACCCCACCCCCTCCCCCGTCCCAAACAACAGTCCATTCACGGTTACTCCCGACTTTCCTGAAGCCCTGCTAATGTTCTACTTCCAGGATATTCCTCCGCCTCATACAAACCAAGCATAGAAAATTATAACAAAGGGGCAACACAATACTTGTGCTATCACTGTCATAATATTTTGCCTGAGAACTGTTTTTTTTTTACTAGGCACTACCAACAAACCCATTTTCTCACTGATTTTATTCATATAAATTTTATATTAAATAATCTATAAATAAGATATAACTACAATATTAATTTAACAAGAATATTTTATTGTTAACAGAAGTTAAAACGCCTATGATACACGACATATTTGGGAACTAACTAAACACGTCATACATGGGGTAATTCTTCAAAGGTTGAATTCAAAAAGTGTGAACAATCCGCGAACACACTATACTCATTCCGCCAAGCCACGCACTTCAACACCACGAGGCATCCACGACCGAATTATGATGCCTCTATAAAAGGCGCCGTCTGGCTGGAGGTATAGAAGCTCCCAGGCATAGACGCGTGGGAGAGCCAAGAAGGTCCTACAGCGACACAAAATGATACTCACCCATAGTTTCAGCTCCAAGTACTCCGAAAACTTTGGGCCACTCCTTGAAAGACGGTGTTTCTGTACTTGTCCGCCTAGATACGTCCACAAATGCTCTACGAGTGAGTGAGGAGATTTGGGCGGCTCTTAACATAAAGGTCTGGAGAGCCGACGTTGGTGAAGTGAGGCGAAGATGGAGCAGCGTCGGAATGAAAGGGCGGAGAAACGGGAGATAGAGATAACCTGCCGACCAGCGGCATCGTCCGGCAATGATTCCCACTTGCGAAAATCCGGGGCATGAACCCGGTTCACCGTGGTGGGAGGTGAGCAGTCTAACCGTTTAGCCACCGCGGCCCCTCTACTGTGCGGTGCGAGAACACACGGTACTGTTCATCAAATTCAACAAAACTCTCGGGAAATACAATACGTGAGACACACCTTCCCCTCCTCCTTTCATAGACCATTCTTATCGACGAAGCAGCAGCTTCAAAGTAGTGCACGCAGTCCGAAAAAAACATGCACAAGCGGATTACATGCGAAAATAAGGCTTTTCTATAGGCTATCCAGGGTAAAGTGAGCACTTTTGAAAAACCTCTCATTTGGAATAATAGTCAAGATATAATTTAATTTAGGATTAGACGTAAATGTCAGAGTGCGGTGGAATATATACACTATGTTCATTACTTACATGGCAATATCTGTTTAAAAAGGTGGTAAAAAAAACACGAAATGGCTGGAAGGAAAAAGTAACTAGGGCTTCAAAAGTGCTCACTTTACCGTGAACAGCATATAATTACCTGTTATCAGTAATATATATACAACTAGGTGAGCGATGTTTTATCTGTTTTAAGTGAATTATTGTTGCATGAATTTCACTGAATAATATTAAAGTGCGTATAATAATGTTTAAATTTCCCAAGAACACAATCGAACGTAGTTCTTATCTGTTGGCGAATTTTCAAACAACATTTGTCGACGATGGCTGCTGATCTCAGATCGAGATTTCGAACCGCCAATTTCGGCGGTTCGAAATTAACTTCAGCTCGATCTCCAGTCCAGCTCTGAATTCGAATGGTGCGCAACAGTGTTCAGTGTCGATCTTAGATCCGACCTCGGATCGAATTTCGAACCACGATGGTGCGACCGGGCATTAGTCAAGGTTTGTTTGCACGGGGCGGAGGAATAACAAAGCGAGGAGTGTGAACCAGCGCGTCCAAGGTGAAGAAGCTAGGGAGCGATACGGGCGACAGTTACACGCACGCCTAGCGCCTCATCGCTCCTACGCTTAAGGCGTGCAGTGTTTCCGTCCTAACGCTGTACTGTGCAAATCAGATCTATAACAGTAGGATTTTATTACATGCATTGAAAGCCCAAGATTAAGCTACGTCCGTATGTGCTTTTCTCTTGCCGCTTAATGAAACTGCATAGGCAAGCTTCAAAAATACGATATCTGACCATTTTCACGAATTTTTTTCTCCATGAATATACTTAATATGTTAAAAGTAAAAACACAAGTGTCATAGATAATAGTTTTTTTAATACCTTTTCTAGCAAAAGGTCGTGTTTACAGAATATATATCTACCGAGATAAGCGAATACGCGTAAACAAAGATTTCACAAAAAATGTTTCACGTCACACTCTTGTTAAGTAACCATGAATGTACTAGTGAACATCTTCAGCTCTGTACCTCCCCATCACGACGTCGGTCAGGCATCTCGTCACAGTGGAGGCGACTACGACTACAGTGATCAAAGAGATCTTTTTGGAACACGAGTACCGAACAAAACTTGTTGTCGGTCAGTGTGCGTGGCAGCACGGCCTTATCTGAGTGGGTCTGATGTGTTGTGTGCTGATGGGTTTACAAGCGGCACGCCAGCCACGTCTGGGCTGGCCAGTGTAAGCCGGCACAATGCACGGAGGTGGGGCTCGCCCAACACAATGACGCCATTCTCCAACACTGCGCCCCCCACCACCAGGGTACATACACAGCTTCCCCACATTACCTCTTATTCCTACCTGGACCCGTGGCTCGCTGTCCGAACAGCAACAGCCGGCATAGCTGTACCGCCCCTCTAACTCAATCAAAAGACCCTGCTATTTCAGCATTGTAAAGGCTGTTCGTGGTAAAGTGAGCACTTTCGTAATCAACATTTCACTCTACCTGCATATATTTTAACGGGTACACTGAATACCATGCACCCGCAGTTAAGTTGGTAACTAAGGGAGGAAAGTCGTCCCACATCTTAAAGTTGAATTGAAAGACTTAGGTTAACATTTGTGCATTCTGATATTATTAATTTTGCTTTCTGTTTTTTTTTTTTTTTAATGAATGTAGCGTACGGATTAGCACATCTGAGGTGTTTATTTTGATATTAATTTCCGAGTTTCACTTGACCGACGCATGATTAAAGTCATCAGGCCCATGGCAATGTTAAATTTACATAGGGCGGAATGAGACACAATGTGCATACAAGCAGATGCATTGTATGGATGTTGGAAAAATATAGATATATTATGATAGATATTTATCCAAAGAATATCTTTTTCCAGGTATTTTAAATAAATATTTTTAAAATGCTCTCTTAAATAAGCTCTGTTCTTAAAAATTTATATGTTTACTTTGGCAACATGCACCAAAAACATCCGCCACATCTTTATGCAATGCCTCGTGTCCTCCGTATGTAATATTCCAAGCAATTTTACATACCTATGTACAGTCATTTAATACATAAAATATAGCATTCCTATATAGCGAAAAACTATATTTTTCTTTCTATTTATCGTTTTGTAAAACGATACTCTTATAAATAACCAATATTTTTTCCCCGATAACATTCTTACTTAGTTTGTGCTATCTGCTCTGTTCGATCTGATCAGCGGTGCCTGCAGTCTTTTATGCAATTATGAGTTCATTGCCTGGATGGCGTGTAGGTCGAAGCGGAAATTTACTATTTCTTCTCGTAACCATGCAATGGCTCTGCAACCAACAGCCAGGTGCACGTGTGAACCTAACAGCCAGGTGCACGTGTGAACCTACATAGTGCAACGGCCACTGCGTGTATATACTTAATTTCATCTACTGACACTTCCCATGCAATGGTGGTCGTGTGGTCTAGACACCAGACTGGCGACCGAAGGGTAGTCTGATCGAAACCTCATGCCTCCTGCACTTTTTCGAATTCATAAATAACTTAAAAAATTCCCAGCGCTCCTGGCGGCCACCATTTGATCTCAACTCCCCCATGCTAGTGTGCCCCTGAAGGCGAGTGAACCAACACACATGCACAAAATGGCCGCGTCGATACCAGCACTCCAAGCTGGGAACAGAAGAACTCCAAACACACTGGTGGACACAAGAATTAAAGATGGCCGCCTACAACAGCCGCCTGGCGGCAAACGCATGAATTAAAGCTAACATCCTACAGCAGCTGACAGTTATGAGGGAACATCCAAAATGGTGGACGCAAAAACGAGATAGAGAGAGGGAGAAAGAGAAAAAATAAAGGAGACGAAGGAATGACAGAGCATGAAAATGCCAGATGAGAAGACGGATGGGAATGCAAGAGCATGAAGAGCCGAGGTTTAATTATAGAAAAGGGAAATTACACAGTGGAAAAAGGGAAATCTAAAATTGCCGACATTGGCGAGGAATGATAGAGCGGGATGTTTCGGCGTGACGTCATCGAAGATGACCACCGTGGTGCAGCATCCCTGCCCCAGCCCTCTCTATTTCATTGTACTACGAGTTTCGTATTTGTACTAAACATTCGGTGAGTGCTTTGAAACAACCACTGAGTAAAAAATAAGTTTAATATAGTATATAGTATGTATTGGCACTGTATAATGTAAATCTATATTCTTCCTTTGTATTTTTAATATTGTAAAAGTAGATATTCGTTTTGCGGTTTGCACCCTCATTACCTCATGCAACCCTTAGCACGCCTATGCAACCAGGTTAGCCAAAGTGCACAAACATCTCAAAACACGAACGTACTTATTTAAACAGTACTCTAATGTCGAATACTAGGGCTGATGCCAATGGGAGAAAAACATAAGAATGTCGAAACCGAGGAGAGTGTCTCGCTACTGCGCAACTAGCACGAGGAGCTCTTACGCCGGTATGTACATGTCACACCTTGTGGCGGCGCTAATCGAGAATGACTCCGACTACTTCGTTCACAGCGACTGAATGGCGGTCGAGGAATGCTTGTGAAACGAAACTCGAGTCGGGCACGCGTGTTATCTGAGTGGGCCGCCATTGTAACGGGGAGAAGACGGTTACTGCAATACAGGCACACATGGCAGCCACAGTTTACTGCACGTCAATATCCCCGCGCGCACTCTCACACGTGATAACTCCGCTAGATACTGCAAGATACGTACACTGTTGGTGAAATACTGCTGCTCAACCTACTTCTTGCAGGCCTCACCTCACCCCACCTCTACTTCTGTGCACGATGTGTATTCTTCCGCCTTATGTAAAATTAACATTACCATGAACCTCATCACTTTATTCATACGTCGGTCAAGTGAAGCTGTGAACATATTATGAAAGTAAATATATCACAAATGTGCTCATTTTTGCACTTCGAAGCACTAAAAAATCGAGAGCGAGAGAAAATATTTTCAAGTTATCACAAAATGGTTACCTAACAGTTTTTATTCGACATTAAGATTCGAACTACTTTCCGTCCATCGTTGACAACTTTACTGAGTGCATATCATTCAGTGGGCCCGTTAAAATATTTACAGGTAGGAGCAGTGACTTTTTTCTAAGGTTGATTTTAAAACTGCTCACTATCGTGAACAGCCTATACTTGAATACATGTATTACATTTATTAAATACAATATAGTATTACTAAAAGTATTCACAACATATACAAAACTCCTGCGAAAAATTAGCATAAACTAAGAATTGTATAACAAGCAAGTGCTTTGTTTTAGAAAATATTTACTTTCATAATAAACTACCTAAGCGCGCCTATCTTCTGGGTGGATAATATGTCTGACAGTTTAGACTAAACGCACGTGACTCATGTATAGACTATACGCGCACACATATTACATAATGCGTGTATATATTATATACACACACAAACATACTAACATCTACAATACCATACTACTGTTCGGATATACGCCATATAATGCATGATTAATGTGTAACTTATTTAATAATACTTTGTTGTGTGTACCGTTGTACATTCTAATAACCAATAGTTTGATGTTAACATTAATAAAAACTAATATGTTAATCGCCATGACATTACACAAACACTGGTCTTGTAATTCGCTGTCAACATGACTGTAAATAGGCCAATCAGCATCGTGCACTAATGGGCACAGGTTTAACTCCAGAAGTGAATGACGGGCGGTGTAGCTATGCGAGGAGAGTCAAGGTAAGGTGCGTTGTGAGTCAGTACAGATGGCGGGAGAGTTTCCGGGAACAATGCTGCCTCACCATACCATACTTCTCACCATCAGATCACACACTGGCCGGCTCACAAGCGCGATTATTACCGCCGCTGGTTGTGTCCAGTCGCCATGACACCGTACACTAAAGCTTCTTACGCAATAGAAATCTTTCACATTTCACTTTACTTTGCCGAAACCACCAAGACACAATCAAATTGTAAAGTCAGAGTTGAAAACAATTACACATTTATACGAAGCTCGCAAAACCGATGTTTAACTTATGTAAATCATTATCATATTATCCAGGAATGCATTTTACGTGCCTTTTTGAAAACAAGCTTAAAAATATTTAATTTAAGACAAGCTCTGTTTAATATACCGATATTAAAATCACCTTATAATAAAATAACACACTTTCCACATAACCTCTGTTAGATTCTCGGCAAAATGGCTGCTTCGCTGACTTTGAATTTCAACCTTTCGAAATTGCAAAGTCAAGAGTGCTTGCCTTTACCTGTGACAGTTCCAGTGTGTCAAGCTCCATAAGGAACAACATGTTGAAGTTTTCAATTGTGTAAGTGCCTTAAGGATTACGTTGACCCAACAAACATTCACCTACCCCAAACCAACAACTGTCAGTCACATGGTCAACAGTGATGAACGTTGTTTAGATATCTTAATTTTTGAATAACAAACACTATTACATTAATGAAAACACTTTTACCAATTTGAATTTAATCTAACTGCATTATAAACTGGCCAGTCGACGTATAAAAACACCTCATAGTATAGTGCGACCAAGTTAACAAACAATCCCATGAGGGGAAGGGGGGAACTCTTCCTCTCCTCGCACGATGCTCGGAGGGGAAGACGGATACACTCAGTAGAAACTACTATGGACCGTCTCTGACATTCGGGAATAACAAAAACGATAGTGTGGTTTCCCTATTGTTTGCCACATGGCCTACAAGGTTTCAGTGGTGTAATGCTCTTCGAGTAGACAGACACATCACAGTGACAATTGTTATAATGTGCATTCGAGACGAATAAAAACACTATTGGCGAATAAAGATAGGTTTGTTGGGAATGACAGGAAAAAATTCACCTGGTGTTAGGCAATTTATATAAGGGAGGACAAGCTACAAATCTAAAGCATCATTAATAATATGCATAGTGAACATTAATTTGAATTCAGTTGACGAACCTACAAAAATTATTCGCAGTAAAAATGATCTTGTGTTAACAATAAATTGTGTTCAAAGTATACACAATTTCTATTCTTTAACCCTTGTTAACATGTTATATTTTTTAATTATGCTGTTTTAAAAAGCATAAACTGCCATGCATGCAAATACGATTTAATACATTTCCAGAACATGGTACAAACTTTTAATGACGCTAAAATTATCGAAAGGAGCAAAACTGGAACCAAAGACGTTATTGAAATGTTACCACACGAAAGACGATGATAAAGGCAGACATACCTGTTCAGAAATGTTGCGTGGGAGCTGTCTACCAAAAGAGTGAATAGTTTTATATAATAAGACGCCTCAAAAGACTCAACAGTATGTAAAAATAAATGCCGACTTCGGTAATATCACACTAATGGTATTGAAATTAAATCAGAGGAAGTGTAGCAACATTTCAAGGCATTTATATAAGCAGCGTTCTGTCCTCGGATCTTAACTTCGTTTTCGATAGTGTTGTAGGCAGAAAACCAGTCGAGAGCAGTGATGGGACACAAAGAGCCTATGCGCAGCTTGCACGGGCACTCTACCCAAGTTTCCTTCCACGCATGTCAAGAGCAACTAAACAGAGAGGCGACACTGCCATAGTGCCGTGCACTGCGTCCGGCCCTTATTTCCACGCCACGCTTTCGTTCTCAGTATTAAAACATGCACACACCAGCAAGAGGAAACAATTATAATTCAGATATTGGCTACCATGTAAACCGGACGTACATGAAAGAGCACTAACATGAGCGAATCTAGGCAACTCATTTTCGTCTGGAGTTCTCGTTTTGTGGCACCCCGCCATAGGAATAATTTACGTTGCTACGGGGCTAGCGACTCTTTTCATGCGTAAGTCAAGTGGAAACGTTAAGTTGTTAGAAGTGTAAATATGTTGTTAATATGCCAGTTCGTGCTGTGACTGAGCGGTTAATCTGCTCGGCTTCCACCAAGGCGAACCGGGTTCAATCCACGGCCGGGTCACTCCTGGATTTCCATGTGTGGGAATCGTCCCGGATGATGCACTGGTCGGCGGGTATTCTCGGGGATCTCCAGTTTCCCACGCCCATTCATTCCGACGCTGCTTCATGCTCCCTTCAATCACCCTCATCGACTCTCACGACCTCACTGTTAAGAGCCACCTAAATCTCTTCACTCCCTCACATTCCCAAGAACTCTCTCTCACACACACACACATTCATGCTATAATGCGTATAAACTGTTTAAAACGAACTTCATTTTCCATACATTTACACATTACACATGCAATAAAACGTCAAGACATGAAACTATATGTTTCTTATTTAGTTGCCAACTTAACTGAGAGAATGCATTTCAAAGTGTATAGTCTTTTCACGGTAATGTGAGCACTTTCGAGGCCCTAGTTATTTTTTCCTATCAGCCATTTCTATATCCATTAACTACCCATTTAAATAAACATTGCCATGAAAGTAATAAACAGACTATATATTCCACCGCACTCGAAAGTTAACGCTAAGGATAAAACATTATATATATATATATATATATATATATATATATATATATATATATATATATATATATATATATATATATATATATATCAAGGTGTGGGCAGGGATATTTACAAAGGTTAGTTTCAAAAGTGCTTGTTTTACCGTGAACAGGCTATAACAAACCTACGGATATATTTCAACTTATCATTCCGTCCACGATAATGTAATATTTTACGCGTGGCCTGAAAAAAGAACTTACCCAGGGCTTAAGCTTCTGCGCAAAGCGAAGTCACGTGACTGCCTTGCCACTCAACATATAAAAGTAGTTTAATTACCTGCAGTTCGGCGAAGAACAGTATGAGAAAACTGCAATGCTCTTTCCAGAAACACGCAGCATACCAACAACACTGCATTCTACGCCTTTTGCAACTTCGACGCTGTAAAATTAACTTGCAAAACAAAACGAGCGTCTCCTGTTATTACTGCTATTTGTTTATGCTGCTATGTTGCATCACCCACAGGGGAAAAAGAAAGATTTTGTGGTCCGTGGTTATAGCGTAGTGTGAAAGGCAGCTACCCTAAACGAACATACATTTTACGCCGCCATCAGATACTCGAAGGCTTCAAGTCGCCAACCTCGCTGTTTAGAGCAGACTAAATATGACGTAGACAG
The DNA here is from genome assembly GCA_029891345.1 of Dryococelus australis. Taxonomy (NCBI): domain Eukaryota; kingdom Metazoa; phylum Arthropoda; class Insecta; order Phasmatodea; family Phasmatidae; genus Dryococelus; species Dryococelus australis. The sequence goes on along the minus strand of CM057004.1, from coordinate 110,639,309 downwards.
CTTATTCGTCTTCTGCGCATGCACCCAACATTGACCTGCCCCAATCCTACACAACTGTCAAAGTCACATGGTCAACAGTGATGAACGTGTTTATTTCTTAATTTAAAAATGACAAGCACTATTATATTAATACAATACTTTTACCAGTTTGAATGTAATCAAAAAGCATTACAAATTGATTAGAGGAAGTATAAAAACATCTCAAAAGCACTTGCTTACTAAACAGTGTTCTAACCTCAAACCCAATCCACGACATTTTTGCAAGCTGTATTGGTAGAAAAGCAGTTCAATGTTGGGACACGGAGATTGGTTGTGCGCAGCCAGCGAGATAGGTCTACCTCATCTTTAGTCTATGGTTCACACTCACTCTTCAAGTCGCCAGTTGCAGCTGATCCAACCATAGACTAAAGCTGAAGTAGACCGATCTCGCTGGCTGCGCACAACCTATCTCTGTGTCCCAACACTGAACTGCTTTTATACCAATACGACTAGCAAAAACGGCGTGGAATGGATTTGAGGTTAGTTTAGTAAAGAAGTGCCTCGAGATGTTTTTTATACTTCCTCTTACCTATTTGTAATGAAGTCTGATTAAATTCAAAACGTTAAAGGATTTATTAATACAATAGTACTTGTCATTAAAACATTAAGATATAAACACACACGTTCATCATTGTTGGGTACATTCGCAGAAGACGAATAATCAGCCTCTCTCATCTTTAGTCTATTAGTGCTTTTAGAGTAAAAGTTTGGACTGGATCGAACTCGGATTGGATTCAACTAGCAGTGAACTCGTATCGAAAGCAAGAGTTTAAGGTAAAGTTTCGAACATGGACTGAAGTATAAACAAGGCTGAGTGTGGATTGAAACGGGATTGAAGCACTCCAGTGGCGACTGGTAGAACTTACAACGAATGATGAAAAACGGAAGATTGTTATTATTTTTAAGCATTTGTTATTGTTTTGGAGCATGTGATGCAAAGTAAAATGAATACAGAAGAAATTGAAACTCAAATATTTCACCTTTTCTTTGCCGCTTCCCATTCAACAACTTTAATATCTGCTCGTCCAGCATTATTCCAAGCAAATGTTCAACCTCTCTCTCTCTCTCTGACCACACATTTCTCTGCTCCCTATTCTTGCTGCACATATTCGTAACCTTCACGAAATGCCACAAACAGGTTAGCTCGCCCTTATTCAATATGGCGCCTTATGTCTTGCTTCCTCCAATTCCCTGCACTGTTTTAAGTAAACTTTCGATCCAGATTCTACAGTCCATTTCACCTTGGCGAGCGGACTGCATTATCTCATTCCATCCCTACTACAGTCTAGTCGGTCGTGTTTATGATAAATTTTCAATCGGGATTCTTCAGTTCACTCCGAGTTCAATCCGGATTGAAATGTGACTGTAAACGCACTATATGGGTCCAACGCTGCCTAGAACAGTTACTGTGAACAATGAACCTCAGGAGACAGCGCAAGATACCAGTAATATCAAACATTAACGGATTATTCAAGTCACCCCGCCTCTAAAGAAAATTACTAATGCGGAAGAGGGCAACATCGAAAAGCGATCATGTGGAAAAAAAAAAAAAAAAAACCGGATAACCACAAACCTTTATTCATATTAATGAAATATACTTTCCCTCCAGAACCATTCACTTTATGAAAAATATTTGTGTGCGTTTGTTAATTATAAACTACTGACAGCCTGCAGACAAGCGAAGATCTGCGCGAGGATTCTTAGGAATGCAAGGCATCGATGATTCTGAGTTTAGTCACCTCTGCCTTCCTCGGTACAGACCTTGAGGCAGACTCACCAACGTCTTGACGAATTCCGGAGGTCTTTGCAGCATTCGAACCCAGATCTCCGCTAGTAGCAGGGTAGTAAGCATTCCTTTCGTCTTGGAAAATTTTCTTTTGTTTCACCGCGGCTTACTTTTCAGATCAAATACTAAAAACCGAGTGCTGCCAGGGCATAAAGGCATATCTAAACAGATATTTTCAAATCCGCAATATTTTGCTCAGGTTTTAGTTGCATTTGTAACAGCAATAAAGAGTGGCAAATCAGAGACTTAAAATAGCCAATTACGTTTTAAGAATTCTATAAAGCAGCTGTGCATGTAATAATAATGTTTGAACTGTAAGATGTTTGTGGTAGCAAGGTGACGTCATGAGCTGGTGACAGCTCACTTGCCACTCCGAGCACACGTATATACTGTTTCACGGTAAATTAGCACTTTCTAAAGCCCTGCTTAAGATCTACTTGTATGCACGTTTTGTATTTTTTCGCCTTATGTAAAATTTTCATTGTCATGGGTCTCCTCACTTTATTCATGGGTAGGCCTTAGAAAAGTACATATTTTACAAATCCGCCCATTTTAATTCTTCAATGCATTAATAAAACAGAAAGCTAAATTAATAATTCAAGTTATCACAAATGGTTATCTAACACTATTTATTCGACGTTAAGATACGGAAATACTTCCCATCCATCGTTACCAACTTTACTGGGCGCATGTCACTCAGGGCGCCGGTTAAAATATATGCAGATAGAGGCAGTGACATTTTTCTAAGGTTGATTTCAAAAGTGCTCACTTGATCGTGAACAGCCTTTAGCTGGGTCGACCTCGCACACCCGCCGAGGAGGATCACCTCGATGCAAATCGCTCTGGAACTGCTTCGCTCGACAGACACCAGGCCAGGGTTCTCCATAGGCCGGCTGTTTGGTAACACCCTAAAGCAGTTTTCACAATAGCGTCGCGACGTGTTCGACGCCCGTCGCCAGCTACCAGCGTCGAGTCTTCACAATAGAGCGATGGCCGGCCGCCGGCGACACAAACCGCGCTGCCATCTGGTATCCTGCAATGAAATGCTAAAGACGAACGAGATGTAGTGAAGTTTCTTGCCATAGTTGGTAAAACTGTAATTTTTTTAGAGATACACACTTTTCTGTTGTAAAAGTACTAGATTAAATTCACAATGGTGTAGAACATGAACGACTCTTCAGGCATCAGAAAACATAATTTTGTTTTCCTAAATTGATATAAATTTGGACTCCAAATTGTGCTCGACGCTAGCGTCACAGCTCTGATTGGTTGATGCGCGACGCGACGCATCGCAACGCTCTATTGCGAGAACCGCTTTTAATTGTGACGTCATACGACGTTCGCTGTATAAGGGCGGAGACATAACCGGTGCAGGGACATCGCCAATGGCCGTGGCCTGACTCAGGAGGTGCCCTCCGGTGTTCGGCGAGGGTTGGCCGGATATAAGACCGTTGCACCGACCAACGCACGTACAAGCTTCGCGGTTATGTTGAGACCGTGTAAGGGGAGTGATGGGGGAGGGGGGCACGTGGCTAACTGCCCACGTTCATGAGAAAAATACTGCAACCAGCCACATAAGGCAACCTTGGCGACTACTTTGAAGGATGTTACGTACACATGCGATAGGTACCTGCTCAAATGAGTGTACACAGTTCGTACGAGAATATATAGGCTGAGTGTACACAGTTCGTACGAGAATATATAGGCTGAGTGTACACAGTTCGTACGAGAATATATAGGCTGAGTGTACACAGTTCGTACGAGAATATATAGGCCGAGTGTACACAGTTCGTACGAGAATATATAGGCCGAGTGTACACAGTTCGTACGAGAATATATAGGCCGAGTGTACACAGTTCGTACGAGAATATATAGGCCGAGTGTACACAGTTCGTACGAGAATATATAGGCCGAGTGTACACAGTTCGTACGAGAATATATAGGCCGAGTGTACACAGTTCGTACGAGAATATATAGGCCGAGTGTACACAGTTCGTACGAGAATATATAGGCCGAGTGTACACAGTTCGTACGAGAATATATAGGCCGAGTGTACACAGTTCGTACGAGAATATATAGGCCGAGTGTACACAGTTCGTACGTGAATATATAGGCCGAGTGTACACAGTTCGTACGAGAATATATAGGCTGAGTGTACACAGTTCGTACGAGAATATATATGCTGAGTGTACACAGTTCGTACGAGAATATATAGGCTGAGTGTACACAGTTCGTACGAGAATATATAGGCTGAGTGTACACAGTTCGTACGAGAATATATAGGCTGAGTGTACACAGTTCGTACGTGAATATATAGGCTGAGTGTACACAGTTCGTACGAGAATACGTAGGCTGAGTGTACACAGTTCGTACGTGAATACGTAGGCTGAGTGTACACAGTTCGTACGAGAATATATAGGCTGAGTGTACACAGTTCGTACGTGAATATATAGGCTGAGTGTACACAGTTCGTACGAGAATATATAGGCTGAGTGTACACAGTTCGTACGAGAATATATAGGCTGAGTGTACACAGTTCGTACGTGAATATATATGCTGAGTGTACACAGTTCGTACGAGAATATATAGGCTGAGTGTACACAGTTCGTACGAGAATATATAGGCTGTTCTCAGTAAAATGAGCACTTTTGAAAGCCCTGCTTCAGTTATACTTGTATGCAAGTTGTGTATTCTTCCGCCTTATGTAAAATTAACATTGCCATGAGCCTCATCAAATTATTCAGGCGTCGGTCAACTGGAACTGCGAAATTATTAGGAAAGGAAACATTTTACAAATCTTCTCATTTTTACACTTTGATGCGTAAAAAAAAAAACAGAAAGCAAAAGAAATAATTTAAGTTATCACAAATGGTTACCTCACAATTTTATTCACCGTTAAGATATGGAAATACTTTCCATTCATCGTTACCAACTTAGCTGGGCGAATGTCACTCGGTGCACCCATTAAAATATATGCAGGCAGGGGAAATTACTTTTTTTCTAAGATTCATTTCAAAAGTGCCCACTTCATCGTGAAAAGCCTTTGCCAATTAAACAGCGATTCCAAGCAGCCATGTTTGTCTTTATTCCTAGCCGGACATTCCTGCTTCCATACCCGATGTGAGGTCTCCTTTAAAACGTACTCGTGCACTTTAAATTGTACGTAGTACATTTACCGTGTCGGGTAATTTCCGGGAGCTAAACAATAGTTGCCATGACTTCAGAATCAGTCCCTTATATATGACACGTTCATCACGGTCGACCATGTGACCTTGACAGTTGCGTTTATTTGGAGTAGGTCAGTGTAGGGAACATGCGCAGCAGAAGACTGAACAGTCTGGCCACCTGCACGAGGTCGCACAGCGAACGCTGGCTGTTGTCTTACTTCAAAGTCCTGTGGCACTGAGCATTTAACAATGGTGTCGTTACCTGCCGACCTTGGAGTCAGCGAGCTGATGTTGACTCCGGAGATTTTTTTCAGCAGGCCGCACGACGTCGCTGACGGAGCAAGATCGAAGCTCTTAGGCGACAGCAAATACTCTTCGCAAACACAGTATTGTCTATTTGACGTTTCTCAACTCCTTTTGAATAAAACCTTTAAAAAAAAAAAAAATAAACACACCATGTATAACTTGTTCGGTTGCTTCCTAAATATCGTCGCTGATAAGACGAAGGAAGTAAGCGCCAAAATTCCGAAATTGGGGATACGCCGGCTATTCACTCGCTGGAGAGTGAATGTATTTTCCAAGAATTTACTTTAACATTTAAGCATTTCATACTTGCGTTAATATAGCTATAATATCTCTTGTAAATTGAATTTTTACTTACAAATCTTAATATTTCATTTATAACTAAGATAAGTAACAAAAAAAATCTACGTAATGCTTATAGTAATGAATAGGCCTTATGTAAAATATCATTACACTATGCAGTGCATTGGCCCCTGGTGTAATTATATACTTTGTTTGCATGAGGCGGAGGAATATCATGGAAGTCGAACTTAAGCAGGGCTTTAACGACCGATAAGTGCCAGTTAAAAACTATACACTCAAAGTTCCTCCATTTTTTCTTTCCCCCCACCCTTCCATTCCGGCGCTGCTCCATGCTCACCTCATTTCACCCCTCATCGGCTCTCAAGACCTCGATTTTAAGAGCCGGCCAAATCTTTTCACTCACTCACAAATGCTGAATAAAATTAGGAACGTTTATATTCACATATTTCATTCTAAACACACATATTAAACCTCACTGTACCATTACACCAATACACGTTTATTATCGAAGAGATTAGTATTATAAATATGTGAACCAACCGATTTTTGGGATTTTGTCGGCGCAGTTTGCACTACTGTGTTTTAGGATCTCAAGACAATATTAACAAAAAGGTTCAAAAAATAATTGTAAATAAATACATGCATTCGTGTTGCTTTTGGTTTTATTACTGGGCGCCTTAGTAATTTCAAGATAAATACCCTTTCAAATAGTATGCCTCGTGAAATCAGACAACCCATAAAGACACACACAAAATACACTTAAAATAGGAAACACTAGTGAAATAAAATAATAAATTGAAAGTATAAATGCATTTAATTGGATATCTAATCATAAAAAAATAATACTTTAAAATTTGCTTTAATATGTATTGAAGAAACCATCTGATAGTGTGCCTTAATGAAGTGACAGTTACTGAAGAATATTACTTACATAGTTTCCTACACCCTTCCTTACAACATTTTATTAAGGGAAAAAAACAAAATCAAATAACTAAAATGTCCTTCAGTCGTTCTATCAATATCAATGAAATTCTTAATAATCTGCCTGACTTCGGCAAATCTTGATTAACTGGAAAAAATGTTCAAACTTGGATGAATATAATTACTGTTAGAAATGGTTAAATGAAACTAAACCTTATCTTGAAATCAACTTGCTGGAGAACTTGTGACGCTATACAAACGGCCTCTGGGTACATTTGACCATCTCTAAACGGGTTACACCTTAAATTAAAATGGTCATATTGGCCGTCAAAGAAATGAGGTGTTATCCATCTCAATCAAACTGGAGGCGGGCCTACGTCTCTGCTACCTCACTGCAGCCGGACCCAGTCACGTAGTTCAGGATGACGTCAGACATGGCGCTTAGGGCGATATTACACGATACCAGATTCCGGAAAAGCTTGTGACATGTCCGCCATAGCGGCCGGTATCCGGGCTAGTGTGGCACAGTCATGGCATTTCCCCGCCTTGCACTGCCAGATTTCGTATCAGATTTTGGTGATTAGACACGTCCTATTTTTCGTGGCAGGTTTCGTACCTGGCCAATCACATCGCAGTTTCACAGCGTAGGGCGCTCCCCGTGGCTACTACTTGAAGCGAGTTGATAAAGAAATCGAAAAGGACGCCTCCATCTTGATTATACATCTGTGAGATTGAAACTCTTTCAGGTAGATTTAAAATACGACAACGGCGAATAATATTGGTGATAACTTTTAATTACTGTTTAAAACCGTTCTAAATATTTGAAACATTACTTACTGTATGAAAAAAAAAAAAAATCAATTGAACATATTTAGAGTATAAGTTCGTCACTTACTGTGTGAACTGGTAGTGCAGTGATAAAGCCATGGCTGGCGCCCGCGAGTAATGTGCTACTATAGGGTGTGAGTTCGAAATTACGCCGGTTACACATTTTTTTATCATTAAATTTTAAAAGCGGATAATATCCCGGTACGTAAAGAAACAAATATATTTTTCAACCGGTCAGTAATTTTCATCCAAATTAAAAATAACACACTCGTACTCTGGTGACTTCAAAACATTTTCAAGAAAATGAATGAAACTATACTAGTAAGCAACCAATTTATGTAGAAGGCGAACAGTAACAGAAATATTAAGATGTGATAGCTAGTTTTTTTTTCGTAGGCCTACGCAAGTTACTAACTGGTAGCAGTTCTACGAATGGGGTTCATATTTACTACAAACCACACACTGCGCACCCACCGAGGGTGCCAAATGCTAGTACGCGAACTGCTGTCGTGTAATATGAATCTTCCATGGCGGCTCATATAGCGGCTGGTATACCGGCTCGTGCACCAGGGCTTGTAGAAGCTTGTACAAGAACTATTTCCATACAGTTTGGTAAATAAAGCGCACTGGTTAACACAAACGCGATTTGAAAATGCTACTAAGTTTCGTCTACCGAACGCAGAAACGGGGTTTACACGATAAACGCACTATCACACAAAAATTTATATTTTTCCCCGATAAATTAAAAAAAAAAAGTTTCCCAATAAAATAGTTTTATATATTAAAATGCGTATCTTATAAAATGTTAATCGAGGCTATGACTAGAGATGAAGGGAGGTGATCCGCTGCTCGTATGCGATGGTCACCGGGCCGAACTTGCGGTAAACCCCGATCGTGGCCTCGTCGACCTCCAACTGTCTACCCGCCCAGTGGTGTAGGGGGGAGAGGGAGGGAGGGGGGGAGAGAGAGAGAGAGAGAGAGAGAGAGAGAGAGAGAGATGATGATGATGATGTATAAATCCGTCTAGTCCAAGCATTGATGACCAACTGAAGATGGTGCCGAGTGTCCAGAGAGCTTCAGATCGGGGGCTCTGCCTGCTTGTAGCCACCCACACCCTCCCGCTCCAACCTCTCTTCCCTTCCCCCCGCACACCCCTCGCCCGCAGAGCCCCATTTGCAGAACTGCTATCAGCTAGCACATCTTAATATTGCTATATTACTGTTCGCCTTTTACATAAATTGATTGCTTACTAGTATAGTTTCATTCATTTTCTTGAAAAGGACAAGTCACTAAAGTACGAGTGTGTTATTTTTAATTTGGACGAAAATTACTGACCGGTTGCAAAATATAGTTGTTTCTTTACGTAACGGGATATAATCCGCATGTAAAATTTAATGATAAGAAAATTCGGGTCCGGCGGAGTTTTGAACTCACGCCCAAAAGTTACAGGTAAATAGCAGACTCCGCGACTTTACCACTGTACTAGCAGTTCACATACCAGATCACGAATTTATATACTGTAGATAGCATAGTGGGAGAATTAACTTTTCCCATAGAGAAGGTAGACTAATGTTTTCAAGTATTCAGGATGGGTTTTTATAGTAATTCAAAGTTGTCATAGCCAATATTAATCGTCGGTTTCTTCATCAACTTTTTTCAAGCAGTAGCCACGGGAAGCGCCCTACGCTCTGAAACTACAATCTGATTGGCCAGGTACGAAAGCCGGTGTGGAACCTGCCACGAAAAATTAGACAGGTCCAATTACCAAACCTAGTACGAAATCTGGCCTTACAAGGCAAGAAATGCCATGGCGGGTACCACACTAGTCCGTATGGCGGACCTAGAACAGGCTTCTACGGAATCTGGTATCGTGTAATATCGCCTTTGAGCGTGAACAGTGTCCGAAACCCGGGTTGCGGATATCTGCACGTAAGTTAGCGTGTCTCGCGGCGATAGCAGGGTGTGTACCTGGAGGGAACGGCCGGGCACAAGGTTGTTAAACCCTAACCACTACTGGTCTGGACTGTCGAGTGCAGTACCAGGTTTCGTAGAAGCTTGTGCAAGGTCTGCCATAGCTGCCGTTACCGGCCTGTACGGCACCCGTCATGGCATTTTTCGCCTGGCACGGCCACATTTCATCCCAGGTTTAGTAATTGTACCTGTCCTATTTTCCGTGGCAGGTTCCATACCGGCTTTCGTACCTGGCCAATCACATTTCAGTTCAAAGGCGTACAGCGCTCCACGTGACACACTGTGAAACCACACTACAGTAAATATTTTGTATGTTTAGAAATGACGGCGAAATTGTGGTCAACCGAAGATATCATCACTTTATGTAAAAATTACAGTAAACACCCATGTCTCTTCAATTCGAAACTCTATGTTAAGAGCCGGCCAAAATCTCTCCAATCCACTCGCACTACATAAAACACCGCGACCATATTTACAAGCGACAAGCTGCAGCACCTAACAACTACTTTCGCTCAGTTGAATCTCATTTACTGTTTACCACATACTCAATTTGCGCGCGCATGGACTGTGCTCTGTGCCAGTACGCCAACTGTTGTGTAATATAAATATTCCATACCAGCCTGCATAGAACCTGGTATACCGGCTCCCGCACCAGGCCTTGTACAATAACCAAGTACGGCAGCAGGTATCGTGTAATATAAATATTCCATACCAGCCTGCATAGAACCTGGTATACCAGCTCCCGCACCAGGCCTTGTACAATAACCAAGTACGGCAGCAGGTAGCGTGTAATATCCGCATTAGCGTTTTCTTCATACTTTTTGAATCAAACGTTTGAAAAATCACTCCATGTATGACGTGTTAGGTTGTTTCGTAAATGTCATCCATTACAAGCGTTTTTGTTAACATGAAAGTATCGCAGTTTTATTTGTAAAATTGAACTTTTATTTCTATTAAATATATAAATTTTAATATTTCATTTATTATTAATAAGAATAAAAAGACAGAAAACATGCGTATTCGTAATGCACAGTAAGAAATAGTTCTCATGCAAAATATTATTATAATAAAAATGCGCACGATACTGTGCGCTGTCCCTGCAGTGTAATTTTCTAGACTTCAGTGGCGTCTATACCACAGACGCAAGGTAAGCAATGCTTATCCCTTATACATTTTGGAAATGTTCGACCCTCTATAGCTTTTGCCTTAACTTTAAACACATTTCATTCTAAGTTTCCAGTTTTCGATTCGAGAAACAGGGTTTTCGTGTAAACCGCACAGTGCTGATATCTTGTATTTATTTCCACAAACGAGAGCGACTATAGGCGGTTCACGGTAAAATGAGCACTTTTGAAAGCCCCGCTGAAGATCTACTTGTATGCCCATTATGCATTCCTCCGCCTTATGTAAAATGAACATTGTCATAGGCCTCATCACTTTATTAATGCGTCGGTAAAATGAAACGGGAATTATAAAAAAAAAAAAAAAAAAAAGTAAATACTTTACAAATCTGCTTATTTTTACGCTCCGGCGCCATAAAAAACCAGAAAGCGAAATAAATATTTTTAAGTTATCCCAAATGGTTACCTAACACTTTTTATTGGACGTTAAGATATGGAACTACTTTCCATCCATTATTACCAACTTTACTGGGCGAATGCCACTCGGTGCGCTCATTAAAATATATGCATGCCGAGGCAGTGACTTTTTTCTAAGGTTCGTTTCTAAAGGGCTCACTTTATCGTGAACAGCATCTACCGATGAATCGAACTCGCAAGCAACAACACGGGCAGGAGTATGCAGTCGTTCTGTTTGCGTCCTCCAGTCCTACATTTCCCTTGGCAAGTGGGTGAAAGTGTTCGGGGAAAACGGGAATTTTATAAACCATTTATTATATTGTTAAGTGTGTAATGTATCATATTTTAATGGCGTTTAAATAAATGTTATCGAAAACACTCAAATATGTGGGGCTGTTATATTGCTTACCTGTAAAAAACTCACTATAGTCCATTTACGAATACTTCAGCCTTTTATGAAGCCCTGCCAAAGTTCTACTTCCAGGATATTCCTCCGCCTCGTGCAAACTAAGCTTAACTATTCTTGGAGAACTACACCAGAGGGACAACGCACCACATTCGTGCGCACTCAGCTGTAACAGTATTTTGTATAAGGACTATTTCTCATCAGTCGTTACCAACATACCTATTTTCTCCCGAATTTTTATTCAGATTATTTATAAATGAAGAATTATAATTTATAGATAAAATATCAATTACATTTCAATTTAACATTTAAAAAAGTAACTTTTATGGGCACAAGTATAAAACGCTTGTGATACAGGGCGCATACATGGGGAGATTTTTCAAAGGTTTGATTGAAATAGGGGTAAGAAACCGTGAATGGGCTATACACGCCACTGCTAGACTCGGTGGAGTGATATACCCAGGAAGTAGAACTTTGGCAGGACTTCGCTAGAGAGTTGGAAATAACGGCAAATGTACTGTAGGCATGTAGCCGACGTCGTGGACAGAGCCGAACACGCGACGCCATAGCGGCCCTAGACAGACCGCAGGCGACACGAACAGCCGGTGTAAAGTGCGTGAGACTAACTACTTCCCACACGGACTTCGCTAAGGAATTTACTACGGAACCGGTAAAGGGGGGGGGGGGGATTAAAATTTACATTTTTGAAAGAAAAAAATATAAAAAAATAAATAAGTATAGCTTTAATCATTAGTTCATACATTTTTGGGCTAATACTCTAGTATACTATATAAACGACACTACAAAATGCTATAAACCTTTGTATTCGAAATGGATTGCAAATTGCTTATACTTATTACAAAATTAATAACAGATTTCTTTATACGCAATTTAATTTTCGATTATTATATATTCATTTCGGGGTGGGGTATATGTCCTATGAAACTTTGAACACAATTATTTGATATAAAAATACGTTTACGGCTACAAGTGTATAAGGTCCTGTGTTACTATTGGTCCAAAGAAACTATGTCTGGAGTTCTGGAGTTAGGGCAGTGAGTTTCCGAATATCCTGTAAAACCACAAGAAAAAAAGCCATTTTCTTTTGGAACGAAAAAACTGTAAATACAAAATTTATTTTATAGTCAATCAAACAATGCATTTCAAACTAAGGTTTCATACAAAACAAGCCTTTGCTTGTTACAATGGCTCTTCAATTATTTAGGCGAACAGTGTTCCTAGCAAGAATACAAACAGAAAAAAGATGACTAATTAAACCTTTAAAATGTCGGTCAATGTTGCAATGCTGAAATACTGCCCTACTCCCCCCTCCCCAACCTGCTCAAAATATAAGCTTGTGGGAATTTTTGCCGTGAAGCAGACATGTAGACTGGTAAATGCTCACTAACTGGCACATTAGGCACTCATTTTGCAACTAGTTTATAAAGGAATTAGAACCGATAATCAAAACTGATCCGTTCATGAACTCGCCATGGGCCCTGAAAGATCAAACACAAACACACACACACAAACACACACACACACACACACACACACACACACACACACACACACACACACACACACACACACACACACACACACACACACACACACACACACACACACACACACACACACACACACACACACACACACACACACACACACACACCCCCCCCCCTTACTAAAACGTAAAAAAAAACTTCTTGAAGTACGCTAATAGCACAACTGGTATAGGCTGTTCACGGTAAAGTGACCATTTTTGAGGCCCTAGTTACTATTTACTTTGGGCCATTTTTGATCATTTAATCTCCTTTTTAAATAAATATTGCCAAGTAAGTAATAATCACAGTGTGTATACTCCCCCGCACGAACGTCTACGACTAAATAAAACATATTTATTGACTATTATTCCAAATGAGAGGGTTTTCAAAAGTGCTCACTTTATCGTGAAGAGTCTACAAGCCAAGTCAGTCAAGAGTATAGTTTGAATAGACGACGCTCTGTTTATTTCGGTGATGAACGCTGAAATTTCACAATCTGCGTTTGTTTAGGCGTTAGTTGCTAGCTCAACGGAATGCACGACGAAATGATTGTGCATTATGTCGCGACCTCCTTTTCACACTGCCATGACGTACCTCGTGCTCACAGTCGGCAATAAGGCTGAGAATGTGATCAAATACAATGCGTGGAAGAACTTATGGGTTCCGCCCGCCTGAAGCTGTTCGAGGCCTCGAAACGCGTGAGCTATAAGGAAAACTCTCGCTAACTAATTTGCACCAACATCTTCCCCGATCCCAGATCAAATGATCCTAGTTCCGAACCAGGATCCAGTTTGATCTTTGTTCCAATATAAAAGTGCCGTGCCAACGAAATTTCATGATTCTGGATCTCCGATTCGTCGATCTTGTTTCCAAAGTGAGAGATCGAGATTAAGTATCAGACAAATTTTATTTGCTTGCAATATATGACGTCATGGAAGTAGGCGTATTTTTCCTATAGATAGAACTAGATGTGCGATGTTTGATCTGTTTTAAAAGAATTATTGTTGTACAAATTTTACTGAATAATATTTAAGTGCGTATAATAATGTTTTAATTTTCGAAGAAAACAATCGAACGTAGTTCTACCTGTTGGCGTATTTTCAAACTAAATTTGTCGACGATGGCTGCTGATCTCGGATCGAGATCGGCGGTTCGGAAAGAACTTCATCGTGCAACATTTTTCTGTGTCGATCTTAGATCCGATCTCGGATAGAGTTTCGAACCACGATGGTGCAACCGGGCCTTAGTCTGCGACTCGCCTGAGCGTGACTAAGCGGCGACCTCGTGTGTCTATTTTTTCAGCGCGCTCTTAAAATATAGAAGCATGGCGCGTGTCTATCAAAAACTGTGAAGTTTCTGTGTAGAAAACGCAGCAGCCTAAACTAATTCTTAAAACATCCAGTTTTTCTATTTTGACGGCAAATTTTTTTTTGGATGCAAATGGGAACTACTGGAATTTTGCCACAAAAAGTTTCTTAAATGCTTTTTGTTTTTAGACAACACTAAAAAGTATCCAATAGTTTTTTTTTCTTAATTTTAGTCCATTTATGGTTACACTTTAAGAAATGATATGTAACTTTGCCATACCAGTGTATACGCAGCTGCAGTGACAAAGCTTGAATGGTACATTATTTTCCAATACATGCATGGTAATGTTCCCAAAGTTCCTCAGGAAAGAGTGGAATACATAGGCAAGTTCCCAACTTTGTATAGTAGCAATGCTAAACATTCCCATATTTTCAGTCTGACGTGTAGTATTATTTCCATACACTGCATAGGTTAAAAACTTCCATTACAGTTTAGGAAGTTTATCAGAATTTTTTTTTAAATTGTACTACCAACTTCTCTGAGGCTCTGCTAAGGTTCTACTTCCAGGATATTCCTCCGCTGCATGCAAACAAAGTCTCACTAGTGTCATATAATACTTTTCATAAGAACTACTACTTACTAGGCATTACCAACATGTCTATTTTCTCCCTGTTTATATTCACATAAATTATACATTAAAATAATTTATCGATAAAATAATGTATCGCTATCTATTTTCGATACTTTACGATACTACTAGGTGGGACATATCGATACGGCTTGCGTGTACCTGATCGATACTGGAAAGCGGATCTCGCACGGCCCTGGGCAGTAAGGACGCGCAGGTTACAGCACGTCACACACGTACGGCGATTACGCCGAGCGGAAAAAAGCAGAAAGCTGAACAACCAATCAGAAAGCATCCGTCCTCGTTTTTCCGCACGAGCCTCGCCCAGAAGTCTAGATCTCACGAACATTTCGGCACGCAGAGAGGGTAAACTCGGCCGATAGTTCGCACATCGATATTAAATTTTTTTTTGTATTTATAATAGTGAAATTATTCAGATCATTTTTCACGAACACATTTTTATGAACAATTCCTAAACACGCCGACAGGAAGCACACAATCACAATAAATGCAATTGTTACGTGTCGTTGGTCTGCGCTGCTGACCTTGGCCCGTCCCGCGCGAGCAGGCGGAAGACTAGGACAGAGTAGTGATGAGCGGCGCGGCAAGTCATTGTAACGTTTTGACAAGCGAGCGATAATACTACCAGCGTTTTGAGTTATGAAGGCATTCTGCCGCGATAACCCTTTGGCGGCTCGCCGCTCCTCACCTTTGGCGGATGCGATTTCTGCATTTATCTGAAGAATGCTCTGGATTACTGAGCTCGTTTCTCTCAGCGTGACTCGGGGTGCATCGAACGTTCCAGATGGTCAGGGCAACTGGAATACAAGTTTGACAGCCCCCCGAGCCGGCAGTTGTTGAAGTTCCGAGCGATAGACGACGAGAGGAGTGACCAGCGGAAGGGAAGTCTGCGACTGCGAGTATAAAGCAGTGAAGGTGCGGCTGGACTATTGGACTAGATGCGTGAGTACGAGTTAATTGGCATTAAATATTGCGCTCACTGAGAAATAAAAGCGCAAGAGGGGAGACAGACAATTTAATGCCGTAAATAATAGCCGTGTGAATAAATTAGAAATCAAATTTGGTTATCTTATTTTTATTAAGACGACCATTCCCTCACGAGCTCAGATATGCCCTGCAGGCGTCCTTATAACACAATTTGAAATTATTTAACGTAAACAACGCGACGTATCGAATAAAACATTTGTTACGTTTGGCTGGCCGTATTTGTACACAACTAAAAAATATTGCGCTTCACTGTAATTACTGAAGTACTGTTGCTGACGACACGAGTATGGGATGAAAATGAGGGGACACTTCCTGTTGAGAATACCACGCCTATCTTTCTAATGCGCCCACCTGCCAACCCAGCGCATATCCTTCACGAGCAACTCATTCCCCAGTGGTGCCAAACTTGGTATTTTCTGCGGAAAGGTGGTACCGAATCAAGTATGAACCCTGAAAGTTACAAGATTGTGCTAAGAATCAAACATCGAAATGGTGCAGTTATTTGCCAATTCCAGGTAATAATCGTACAACAAATTTTCGTTTTAAATGAATGCTCTACAGCCCCATCTTTAAAGTTTTACTCAATAGTCTATACTTTATTTACGAATGACACAAGCACACACAACATTCAGCCTTTCATTTAAAATCAAATTAGGCACAAGGTCTGAGGTATATTGGAGGGGGTAAGAGCCTTCATTGGAAGTTGGGTGGGGGAAGAGGGGGAAGAACCTGCCAAAGGGTTTGAGGGTAAAAATACAGCCGGAAAAAAAGTTAAGAATTTAAGCCTTAAAACGGCTTTCATAGTCTATGCAGGGCTTCTGGAGATAAGATAATCAGTTACAAATTAAAAAAAATGAATACGAACTTAAACACGAGTTACAATTTTCTTCCCTTAGTTGTATCTCTGTTATCCAATAATTAAACTTCATTCACGGGAACTTAAAATTTTATCGTCAACTAGCAGAACTATAAGCTGCTCACAGTAAGTGAGCACTTTTGAGACCCTAGTTACTTTTTTCCTTAGGTAATTTTTTTAAATAATCATTTCCATTTAAGTAATAAACACAGCAATAAACTAGGAAGTTAACGTCTAAGGCTAAAATAAAATGTATTATTGACTATTATTCCACATAAGAGAGTTAAGTGCTCACTTACCGTGAATAGCCTATGCAGCTGTGAATCATGCATTCATATGATATGACTGCGAACACCCTCTACGAGCGTCGCAGTTCCAACAGGTAGGGTTTTAAGAGGGGTAGGGGGAGCGGCGATGAGACACGTTCCGCGAAGAGCAGCCGACGGGACATGACGGTACAGCGGGGGAGGTTCAAGGTGAGACCGAGTCCTTGCAACGTCAGCCAGCTTCCCACGACACCTGGTGATGTGAGAGGGGTTATCTCGCAGAGAAACGCCACACACTCCGCAGTCACTCGTCAAGGTCAAGGCCCGCTGTCTCCCGGCATTTATTAACATAGTCCATTCCCCGGTTGCTTACAACTTTCCTGGACCCCTCCAATAGTTCTACTTCCAAGAACGTGCTTTACGCGCAAACGCGTATCTCGGTAAATATAAGTCATCGAAATACGACTTTTTGACAGAAAGGATTTAAAAACTCCTTTCTGTTTATACGATACAGACGTAGTTTAATCTGTGGCCTTTCATCCCGTGCAATAAAACCCCACCGTTACATATCTAATTTGCACAGTACAGCGTTACTACGGAAACACTGCACGCCTTGCGCGTAGGAGCGATGAGGCGCTAGGCGTGCGTGGCAGTGTCGCCCGTATCGCTCCCTCGCTTCTTCACCTTGGACACGCAGCTACATAGTCCCATGAAAGGCTGTTCACGATAAAGTGAGCACTTTAGAAATGAACCTTGGAAAAAAGTAACTGCCGCCGCATGTATATATTTTAATGGGCGCACTGACTGACATTCGCCCGGTAAAGTTTGCAACGATGAATGGAAAGTAGTTCCATATCTTAACGTCGAATAGTGTTAGGTAACCATATGCGATAACTTAAAATTATTTACTTTCTTAATAATTACTTACTTAATAATTTCACAGTTTCATTTGACCGACGAATGAAAAAAAGTGACGAAGCCCATAGCAATGTTCATTTTACATAAGGCGGAAGAATACATAACGTATATACAAGTAGATCTTAAGCAGGGCTCCTAATGAGCTCATTTTACCGTGAACAGTCTATAGGTAACTTCTACCACAGGTTGCAAGAAAGATAAATGTTAAAAGTTTGGCAACAACATATTTTCGCCACTAGGTAAACTCTAAGAGTCGCATGTATACCAGATTTTCTCTATTTTCTACGTTAAAAATATATTTTATTTATGATTATTGTAATTATCTAATTTACCTTGTAACTAATGAAAATCTTCCTTTTATTATTCACGTAGCTCAAAGTATTAATTAAATGTTACCTTTCGGGACACTGCACACCTAGCAGCGGGAATTTTCCTTATGCCAGACTCTCCCAAAAGAAATCTCGTTTTGTTCCTAACCTAAGTAGAATACAAAACTTAGCAAAGTCTAGAAAAATTACACCTCTGGGACAACGTATCGAATTCGTGTGCACTCAGTGTAATAATATTTAGCATAACAACTATTTATTTATAGGCGTTTTCAACAGCTATTCTCTCCGTATCTTTATTCACATAAATTATAAATGAAATATTATTATTTATAGATAAAATGTAAGTAAAAGTTATATTTAACCAAAAATATAATACTGTTACTTGAACAGAAATACACGATGCTTGTGTTACTTGAACAGAAGTACACAATGCTTGTGATACTTGAACAGAAGTACACAATGCTTGTGATACTTGAACAGAAGTACACAATGCTTGTGATACTTGAACAGAAGTACACAATGCTTGTGATACTTGAACAAAAGTACACAATGCTTGTGATACTTGAACAAAAGTACACAATGCTTGTGTTACTTCAACAAAAGTATACAATGCTTGTGATACGCAACATATTTAGGAAATAACCAAACACGTAATCCACAGCGTGATTTCTAAAAAGGTTTGATTAAATATGTGAGAAGAAACCACGAACAGACTATAACACGTTCATGTAAACTGGATACACTTTGTCTAATGTATTTCAAGCAGACCTACATCGATCATTTCACGTATAGGCTGTTCACGGTTACTTCAACCTTTTCTGAAGCCCTGCCAAGTTCTACTTCCAGGATATTCCTCCGCCTCATGCAAACAAAACTTTATTGTGTCTACAAAATCACACCAAAGGAAGACCGCACCGGATTCGTGCGCAGACAGTTTAATATTATTTTCCATATGAACAATTTATTTTTACTAGGGATTGCCAACATTAAGTTATTATCCCTATACATATTCATGTGAATTATTAATGAAATATTATATTTTACAGACAGAATATAAGTGAAAGTCCAATTTAACTAAAAATAAGGTACTTTTATATTTACACATTAATAAAACTTGATATATTTACGAAACAACCAAACACATCACCCATTTGATTCGAAAAGCGCGACGAAACCGCGAGTAGACTGTAAACAATACAGCGACACGTTGCGATGGGCGGAGACGAACCATGCTTGCTGTTTCATATTATTGGACGGTGCTGTAAGTGCGCTATTGAATTTTTCTGCACGTGTGACAATATCCGAAATAATAATAATAATATATACAGTCCACGTGACTTATTCAGGAGCAGAGAGAAAATTTACATAATGGCACAGGATTCACGATGGGGCTCGGGCTCCGACCGACCGCCATCTTGTTTCCGGCAGCCATACTGCCCGCCCTCTTGTTTCTGGCCACCATTTTGGATTTCATTTGATCATGCTTTACCATTCGATCCCTATTTTTCATGCTCTCGCATTTCACCTTAGTCACACTCTGATCACTCATTCTGTCGCTTGCGATCCACTACCTTAGAACTGCCATCTTGCATCAGGTAGCGATCTTTGTTGGACTTGTACAAAACTAATTTAGTCACCTTTATTCCCCCTTGCATTGGAATTAGAATATTTCACAGAACTTGTAAAGAAATTCCCCCTGTTTAGGGGACTTGGAATAATTCATGTGTGTACGGATTTTGAATACTTTACCACTCACACAACTTAAATTTTATACCCTGTGTTGAGCATGGAATATTTCCCACTCTGTGTAAGACATACTACTCATGCCGGGACAATTATTCCCACACTCCTGTCGAATCGACGTACACCACCCCTTGACCATACGTAACAGTTCAGACAAATCAAACCCAACCTAATCTAACTTTACTTAACCTTACCTGATATAACCTATCTTCACTTCACATAACCCAACCTAACCTAAATTCACATCTCAATGTAACCTAACGTAACCACCATATAAGAACTCGGCCACATCCTGAATCCTGCACCAGTATACCCATTTCCCCTCTACGTGCAGGTAATCACGTCCCATAGTGTGCTTTCTGATGTACTTACCAGAGCTGTAGTTGTTAAGGAGACAATGAGGAGAGCTAAGTTGTGTATTTACAGAAACTTGAAGGCCACTTATCACGCCGACAGGCAAAAGAACATCCAATGTACACAACTTGTTTTCGCTTGTTACTTTAAGGTAGTTTTTTTTTATTTAAGTGACTCTTCAGCAACATTTATTCTGTGTTACGTAAAGGGAAAGTTGTTTTGCATTTGTTATGTGAGGCTGAGAACGAGTTGACTGGACAAATGAGTGAGTGGGCGAGGAGAAATTTGGGCGGCCATTAAAATAAAAAGAGGTCTTGAGAGGCGATGAGGGTGACGCGAAGTGAGGGTGGAGCAGCGCCGGAATTAAGGGGCGGGGGAGGAGATCCCCTAGAAAAACCCGCCGACCAGCGGCATCGTCCGTCACGATTCCCACGTGCGAAAATCCGGGAGCGACCCAGCCGGGAATCGAACCCGGTTCGCCTTGGTGAGGGGGGGGGGGGGCGAGCAGTCTAACCAGGGGCTTATTCTACATTATTCGTTTCGTTTCCTGTCTACAAGAATGATCATTATTACTAGAATTTTCGTTTCCTAGAGAAAGGAGGTATTCTAAACGCACCCTAGCTAGTGTTCGTTTGACGTCATCGCTTATTTTATAATCTCGGTATTGAAAATAACACATGAAACAGCGCGTTCGTTAGTAACTTGCAACCAAACAGCAAAATAGTCATTGAGAAAAATCTTCGTACATGTGACAACCAAAGTCCTGTCTGTTCGCTCTTATCGGCGTACACGCGAGTCCATTTTAACACAATGCTTACGAAATTACAGAATGTTCATGTGTAATACATCATACGCCAAGCAGAGTTAGAAAACAGGACGATATCGTCAGAAAATTGACACACTTAACGAACAAAATATACCTTTTCCCTTGAATATATTATTTATTTAATACTAATATTTAAAACACGCACAACGCTAACAAAATATTTCAAGGGTTTTACTTCTTTGGTTCATTAATGGTGCCAAGCTTATGTAATCATAATTTATAAACAAACGCTCGCGATTCAGTTAAAAATCGTGCACGTAATGTTGACATCTTGCATCCTCTAACGAAAACCCGAAGCTGTAAGGACTGTAACGAAATATGACTTTGAATACGAAATTGCCTTTCGCTAAGATTTTTGGGGACCACGGTGGCTGAGCAGTTAGCACGCTCGCCTCCCACCAAGGCGAACTGGGTTCAATCCCCGGCCGGGTCACTGGATTTTCGCAAGTAGGAATCGTGCCGGACGATGCCGCTGGTCGGCGGGTTTTCTCGGGATCTCCCGTTTCCCCTGCTTCACCATCATCGGCTCTCAAGACCTCGATGTTAAGAGCCGTCCAAATCTCTTCACTCGCTCCAGGGATGGTCAGTGGCGTCGCAGTTATTGAGACGTTACTCACCCTCGCAGATATCCGACACGAAATGTCTGCAATTTTTGTTGGTGTGTGAATTTCTCTGTGGAATTCATGGCCGTGGATTTCGTGTGGAATATTTACCTCCGACTGAAATCCTACAAATGCTAACTTTCTCGGGAAATGTACTCGTGGTACATTTTTTTAAAAATACGAACTGAACTGGTCGATGTGTCAATCCGTGCATTGCCAGAACATTATATTCGAGTAAGCTGTCGCTCACAAATCGTACAACGTTGGCAACCATGCTCAAACTACGTTCTCAAAGGGACAAAATAAATCTCTCAGAAAACTGGCGCTGACTGGAGAAATTTGTGCGATTGTAGCCAACATTTTCTAATATTTTTGTGTGCATGACTAAGTGCAATGTTGAGCGTAAAATTGTGTTGAAACCATTTGTGGAATCTGTGGTTTTTGGGTTGGCTGGTTTGGCAACAGTGTATGCACAAGTCTACAATATCTTCCCTGCTCCAAAATCCACGCAACGAAGTTAAAATAACACGAGATTTTTCACACAAAATCATATCAAACTTCCAAAAAACACCGCCGCAAAAACCAGCACAGAAAATTTTTTATATACAGTGATCGACATTTCACTAGATATATTTTAGTTAGAAGTGTTCGATCTAAAAGTAAAGTGCTGATCTATGAACGACCACATCATCAGGAACACACACACCCCCCCCCTTTTTTTTTTCTCCTTTTATCCCAGACTACATACATTTTACACGCAAGTTTCCTGAACGGTTTAAGACAAACATTCGTCGAAGTTTACATTGAACGATGAAACCACTTGGGGGTTCCCAACACTGAGCTAAAAGCGCAGAGGGAAGCACAATATTTTAGTGAAACATTCTGCGATGACATTGCGATCCACGCTTTCGAGTGTTTTTATACACACTGTCGGCAAGACAAAAATAAACCACGGACTAGTTATTGCGCAAGTTTCGTGCTCAGACGAAATAAAATATTTTATTGGCGAGCGGTCTCGTCTGATGCGGCAGAACCCTAAAACGTGCCAAGTGCGCGACTACAAGAAGGGCGGGAAATACGACAACCAAATAATTAAAAAAAAAAGTTTAACTATTTTACTGCACCGTCATATCTAATCCCGCAGAATCCTTGGTTCGCCAATTCTCTACACGGGCCAACGTGGACTCCGCCTACTATAGTCTATACGTGGTTTCTTCACACTTTTTGAATCAAATCCTTTGAAAAACCACCCTAAACATGATATGTTAAATTATATCCTAAATATGCTATGTATCACAAGAGTTTTATTCACCTGATAACATTAAAGTATCTTATTTTTCGTTAAATTAAAGTTTCACCTATATTTAAGTTATAAATAATAATATATCATTCATAATAAGTATCAATAAAACAATAAGAAAACATCTGCGTTGGTAGGGGCTAGTAAGAAATAGTTCTCATTATTACAACTGAGTGCGAGGCACGAATTAGGTGTGTCGTCGTTGGTGTAATTTGATAGATTTAGTTAAGCTTAGCTTGCACGAGGCGGAGGAATATCCTGGAAGTATAACTTTAGCAAGGCTTCAGAAAAGTGTGAAGCAATTGTGAACAGTTCAGTTCGTATAGTTGTATTGCACGTTTGTAAATACCCGATCTTCTCGTAGAGATTTACGCGCAAGATAGGACATACAATATGCCAGGTGCATACATACAGCTTTACTTTGGTTAAATTAGAAGTAGACTGGTTTACAATGGAGCACCGGGCCCGTCTATATTTGCATTCTAAAAACAAACTGACCGTTTTCACTATGTTTTCTTTTTCGAAGAAATCGCCATGAGTATTTATTTATTTCGACTTTATTTATACCAGTTAAGGGTTTAATATCTTATTTCTCTTTCACTTAATCAGGTTAAACGTAACGTACACATACGTAAACATAAACAGTAAGGACAAAATACTTAAACTAATAAGAGGCGAAACAGAAATATGATACATGAAATAGATTAATCTCTAAAAATTATACGTGGTTTCTAATAATGTACATATCTTGAGCAGGACTAGAGCCAAGGGAATGTTTAAAGAAATAGCACAATAATATGCATCAAAATCCGCATTACCAATCATAAATATAAATGTGCAGGACATAAAAAGTACCAGAGAGGAAAACAAGCGATTGAATCTCAACTCATCAAAATAAATGAACAGATCTATAATAAGCACTTGCAGATTAGTGAAAATTGATTGCAACAACTCTTACAAATAAATTGACGAATCGATAGCAACAAATCACACACTGATTAAAGTGAATGTATAAATCAACAGCGGGTAGCTGGGGTATACAAACAGTTATGGGGGAAAAAAGGGTTAACAAATTAAAAATAGGCCTACTACGGAATAATGAAGGGTGTGCATGCTCTTCAAGGTCGTTAGCGTTGTCGAGTTCCTCTAAGGGTAAATGATTCCACGCTCGTTTGACTGTTTTATTACATGTCTGTATGGCTGCCAGGAAGAGGCGGTCTGCGGGTTATCGAGACTTTGAGAACATCAACATATAAGTAAATACAAATATTATATAAACATAAATTTGCACACACACACACACACGCGCGCGCTTCTCCTTTGTTCATATCACTGGAGGATCCGTGCAGAGAGGTAGAGTCACACTGGCTTCTACCAACAAGGCTACTGTGCCTACCCGAGGGGAGGGAGACTGCATTGTACAGCGGCGGACACGTCACACGGAAAACACGCAATGCTCGGGTCATTCTCCGAGAAATGGCCACTGAATGGAGCGCCACTCTATAGCCAGTTTACACAGTCATGTCCCCAAGTACGTTTTCCAATCAACCTCCGATACACACGTTTATTATTTACATACATCACTCCTTCAAGCTAAAAAAATTACCCGACTTTTCCATGTTCTTATGACTAATTTAATTTTTCGTTGGCAAAATTAAATATTACTTTATATTATAGTAGTGATTCAAAACATAAAGGTATAAGTACAAAAATTCCCATCATACCAAGGATAAAAAAAATTAGTTTAGTTTCTAAATTATATAAAACAAAGTAAAATTATACTTTTAACATGACTATCGAAGTTGCTCCTTTCGTGTTAATAGGAAATCTTATTCCGAAACCTGCGTGATATTTAGCGCATACAACACACCACTACGTCGTTGCTTGTGTTGCCAGCTGTAAATCATAGTTATAAAATAATTTAAAACATAACTGAAAGTAGTAGGAAAATAACGGAGCTGGTGCAACTGGTGTTCTGGCAGGGTGTCGGGGTGCCACAGCGGCCATATTGGATCACGTCATGCAGAAACTTCATGCTCTGCCATTCCTCGCCAACTGCAGCCATCTTGGATTTATCTTTCTCCCCTCAACATTTCCTTTTTTCCCTCCTGCTCTATCATTCCTTCCAACCTCTTCATACTCTTGCATTCCGCCTGCTGCTCTCTCCCATGTCCGCTCTCTCGTCCATTCTATCCCTTGGGGTTTTTCTCATATTACTTCCGGCCTCATTTTCTCTCTTATTTTCCACCCCTTTCCTCCCTCTTACTTTTCGCATCGTCCATCACCGCCGAAGTCGTCTGCTGTAGGTAGCCATTGTAGTAAAGTGATCTACACTTGGTCACATTGTTTATTTTCATTGTACTGTCTACGTTTTCTGAATGTTTTAATTAACAACATATGATTTTTCTTGATTATTTACATATTTTAAGCCCCTCCAGAAACTACTGTAACCTTACATAGTCATACTATTTTGCATTTTTGTAAAATAATATAAAAATCTAAGATTTATGCGACACTTGACAATTTTTATAAAATGAATATGCTTTCCAGTGTGGGTTGTGAACATTTTAATACAAGAAAAGTTAAGTTGTCATATTTTAGAAAAGCATAAAATAATTATCGTCATATATTTTTTAATGTACATAATTGTTAGATGTTTTACGAAGAAGTTGGTGCAATGAAAACCAAATTATCAGAGCATGGACAGCAAGAATTTCCAAGCTGACGAGTATACTGAAAGTTTGTTAAAAGACAAAAGATAGGTTTTTGTTTGGAATATTGTAGATGAGCTCGTTTGGCATAAGCCATTGAAGACATCACAATATTCCTGCCACACGTTTCTGGAGAACTGATTAGGAAAATAATCTTCGTGGGACTATTTGAATGGCTGTAGAGGCACGCCACGACTGCCACTCTTTTCGACAGAGGAATAATATAGAATTTCGAGAATCTACAATCATTTTTGCGTTCGGACATACAGTATCCAGAGGTCCCACTGATAAATAGAACTATTGTTCTCCCTTGAACTAACCATATTCATTATTTAATATTAGAAGACAGATTCAAGAAATCCGTATTAAAATATGATTAGCTACAGAACTTTAACTTCACATAATTGTGCTACCTGGTGCCGACATCAGAGGATATTTTTTCAAGTTAGGTTTCATAGATTTTAATAAAATTTCTTACAGAGATTGATACGATTGACAGCAGTGTTCAAATTATTATTCTTTTGTAATACCCATTTCTAGGTAGTTGTTGAATTCATGTATGCTCTACTTTCATGTTTTTCCCTAATCAAATAGTAACATAAATTACTATGCGTTAATCTTTGGTATATTTGAGGGTTATTAAGGTCTTCTTATCAAATAAGTTTATTGACTGAATCGATGTATGTTTCCTGTACTTGAAATGGCAGATTTCTGCTCTGGTAGTAATAATAACATATATTTCATTTGAATGACTAATATTCCATATTTGAAGAAATATGGTTTCCTTACACATCTTTAAAATTCTAATTTTATTCCTTTTCTGTTACTGATTTTACTAGATCATGGCCAGTCATGGTGGTGGTGCATGCTGGCGGGCCGGTCGAGTCCTTGACGGTCAGTAGGGCTCCAAAGACTGAATTTCGACTGAAGAAATTCAAGATGATGAGCATGTTCTTGAGTAGGGATACCAATAAGAATTGGTGGGATACCCCAAAAAGGAGATAGAACCCCAGTTGAAAAGTAAGGATTAGCATGGGCTGACCTCACTACCT
The DNA here is from genome assembly GCA_029891345.1 of Dryococelus australis. Taxonomy (NCBI): domain Eukaryota; kingdom Metazoa; phylum Arthropoda; class Insecta; order Phasmatodea; family Phasmatidae; genus Dryococelus; species Dryococelus australis. Next base: position 110,612,560 of record CM057004.1, on the reverse strand, counting down.
CGTTTAGCAGGGGATCAGTAGCCACAGTCCCGGAGTGGGACTTGTGTGCTGAAGGCTTCACTCCCCATCGCAGGCACTGTTGATGGAGAGAAACAAAGCTGCCCGATTACCCCTGTGGTCAGCAGTCAGATTAAGGAAGGACTCGTGCTGGCAGGGTTTGAAAATTGCTGCTGGCGGTGTCCCAATCATCGAAAGACGAACAGGACGCTATAAGTCGGTCGGGGAATAGGGAGATAAAACCTATTAGTAGTAAATACTACATCATTAGGGGTGTCGGGAGACTGATCACCCCAAATATAATAACTGCAATGGCAAATATCATAAACCCAGTAATGGCTAACCGCTGGGAACTGGGTCCATAATAAAGTATATGGTGTGCTATAGTCTCCAACCTTCGCCTTAGGCTTTTGAGTGTCCAACTTCTCAGCTTTGAACATAGTTTCCAGCAATGATTTATCCCTAATGTCCACTGATCGCATTTCTATAGTGCGATGTACTCTATGATTGTAGGAAGACACTAATTGGGGCAACAAGTCCAGCCACCTGTAACTTCCCCTAGACAAAAACTCTTGCCACATTTCAATCTTCAGAGTAATGGTTAAACCATTCCACAATGGAAGCTTTCATCCCACTATACCTGCTGTAGTAATTAATGTTATTTGCAGCCATTAATGAATGTAAGGCAGGATTGTAAAGTTCTCTGCCAAGTTCCACCTGCAAATTTTTAGGCGATCATTTGTCGTGCAAAAGTCTTCATAACATAGTTCACATCGAGGCCACGTTACCAGCGAACTTGTAGAGCTCACCCGTACTTACTGTAGCCGTCTATGACCATTAACATGTACGTGAAGCCATTGTTAACAATTGGAAATGGGATCGTTTCACCCTGGTTAGCCTAGTATAGATCTCTCAGCCCAAATATGAGTACTTTCTGCGAGGAATAATTACATTGTGCAAGCCGGTAGAGCTCGACAGCGATTTGCACAAGTGTATCTTCAACATTAAACATCCTCTTTTTTTTCGCGATGAGAAGTTTATTATCTGGGTAGTGCGTACACTGATGCGAGTATTTAATTTATTTCTTCTACTCACGATGCAATGTCGATTTTTTTTTGCAATGACACATTTATTATTTGGCGAGTCCGTAGCCATATGCAACGTATTTACTTTATTTCATCTCATAACACTCCGTGTGCAATGGTGGTTGTGTTATCTAGACGTCGGACTGGCAACCGAAGGGTGGCCAGGTCGAAACCGCATGTCACCTGCATTTTTCGAATTCCGAAACAGCTACCAACTAAAAAAAATTCCCACTACTCCTGGCGGCCACCGTTTGAACTAGCCTCCTCGATACTAGCGCGTCTCTGCAGGCGACGAGTGAACCAAGAACACACAAAACGTTCGAACCTCCCGCACACTGGTGGTGGGTGCTGGAAACAAAGATGGCTGCCTACAGCAGACGACATCAGCGGTGCAGGACGCGAAAAGCAAGTGAGGGAGGAAAGGGGTGGGAGCCAAGAGAGAAAATAAAGAGACCGGAAGAAATGTGAGCAAAACCACAAAGGACAGAATGGACGAGAGGACTGACGTGGGAGAGAGCAGCAGTAAGGAATGAAAGATCTTGAGATTGGAAGGAATAATAGAGCACGAGGAGAAAAGGGAAATTCCAAGGGAAAAATGGAAATCCAAAATGGCCACCGTTGGCGAGGAATGACGAGTATGAAGTTTCAATATTATCATGCAATATTTCTGTAGGTTTTTGGAATTAATATCAAGCACATATGGAAAGCATGGATGGACAATGGGAATACGACATGAAAAGATCTAAGGTTTGAAGTCGCTATGAATTATCTTATTATGCATTTCATTTTGAACACCTATGCATTACTACTTTAGCACGAAGATTAGCACTTACAACCGCTGTTTTGTAACCACGTAAAATAAACTATATTAAGTAATCGAGGAACTGTTTGTTATCGCGCATTTTGCACTTGTCTGATGTGCGTCGCCAGTGCACTCAGAATAGGCAACTTAATATTAACTTTTGTCCGTTTGTGGATCAGCTGATGCACGATTTTGTAAATGGCACTTTGTTTCGTATATGTCAAGTTGCCACTCATTGACTGTCAAAATCTTGTCATCTTATATGAGATAGACAGTATAGGAAGTACTAATGCATATTTATGCAACAATTTACTTAATACGACATTAATTCACTATCACTTTTTTTATGACAACCAGGGAGCATCAGTAGGTGGATATAGAAATAGCAAATAGGGCATTCACCTGCGAGGGCTGGGGGACGAGCCGGAGGCCATCTTGGTTAACATCACGCCGAAACCACTTGCTGTCATTCCTCGCCAATGTCGGCCATCTTCAATTTCCCTTTCTTCCCCTCCTGCTCTCTCATTCCTTCCTGTCCCCCTCTCGCCCATTCTATCCCTTGGAGTTTTCTCATATATATCCCTTCCGGCTTCCTATATTTTCCTTCTAGTCTCCCACCCCTATCTTGCTCTTCACGTCCTCCATCACCGTCGATGTCGTCTGCTGTAGGCAGCCATCTATAATTCTTGCACCCGCCACTAGAGTGTGGGAGGTTCTACTGTTTGCAGCCAGCAGCAATGGTATCGATGCAGCCATTTCGTGCATGTGTGTTGGTTGGTTCACTCATCGCCTGCAGGGGCGGGTTATCATCGGGGAATTTGTCTTCAAGGCTCTCGGGCGAATCCGAAGGTTGTGCACACCGACTGGCACTCTATGACGGTTCGGGACGAACAGACTTGAGGAGGGGGCAGTGTTGCGCGCTCATTGCTTAGAATCGTGCCCGGGCGAGTGGAAGAGATGGAAAGAGTTGTCATACGATCGTGATGGCGGCGGAGGCAAGGCAAGGACGGGTTTCGAATTACAGACGCACGCTGCGGTCCTTGGTTGTAATGTTTTCGGCCGATATTTGAAGAATGCTCTGGATTACTGACCTCGTTCTCTCAGCGCGACTCGGGGTACGGTGAACCTTACAGATATCACGGCGAGCTCTATAAATACCGCGGCAGGCCTCCGGGCCGCGAGTTGAGTTAGAGTTGATGAATGACTGGCCGAGTTCTGAGCGAAAGAAGACTAACGGCGGGATAAGTGACCAGCTAGAAGCGAAGTCTGCGACTGCGGGTATATCGCAGTGGAGAGTGTGGCTGGCAGGATGGACTATTGGACTAGATGCGCGAGATAAAGATATTATAAATTATGGCAACAGATAGACTGAACACATGTTGATAATGAGTATGTGTTAACTGACTGTAATCAACACACGAAATTAAGAAGGACGTTAATTAGAGTGGAAATAGACATTAAATAGTGTGCTCACTGTTAAATAAGAGGAGTAAAAGTGAAGACAGCCAATTAATGCTGTAGATAATAGCAAAGCGAATATATTAAAAATAAAATTTAAGTTTCTTTAATTTTTTTTTTATTAAGACCTCCATCCCTCACGAACTCGGAAACTCCCCTCAGGCGTCCTCTCACATGTAACAATATACCTATAGACACTGCCTTATGAAATAAGCGCAATAATGCTACTGTCAATATTGTGGTTCTCAGACATTATTTTTGCGCTGTAACCCTCGGAAGTACAGGGTTGGTACACGAATTCGACACTAGCTTTGGGGTTAAATACAGTTCTCAGAAGGGGGGGGGGGACGCAACAAATCATTAAAATATATCATTAACGCAACAGAATTAATTACAGATTTACACTCAGGCATACAAATTAAACAACGCAAGTTTAATAGCCATTTCGCTGTACTTCCATATAAACTGCCTAGCAACGAGTTGGTTGCATCCAAGATGGCGGCGCGTATAGCAGACGATTTCAACAGCGTATTGAGCTGAACTACCTCCCCCCTTCGTACAGCGGCAATGGACTCACCCGACGTGTTTTGGTCTTCTCATTTGGAGCGAGCTATACTTGTAGGCGGGGTGGTGCGCATGGCATCTGCTTGACCTTACCTCATGTGGACTGAGGCACTCGTCCTCCCACATACCACGGGCATAAAGGTTGCCGCCACACAGGCAGAAGGCGGCCAATTAAGGCGGCGGCGCACGTGCCACGGCCTTCACGCCATATGGGCGGCGATTAGATAATTGTCGACAACAGATAGCCGAGGAGGTTGTTGTGTGCGCAACAGCAGCGCCTCTATTCAGCCCGCTTGTTGGCTCTGAGGTTGACGTAAAGCAACTGCACCCGACTATACAATGTGAAGAACTCTAAAAAAGTAACAGTCTCCATTGTCAGAAAAGTGATATTTATGCTGTATATGAAAGAAGAATGTATACTTTGTAACATTATAAAATATTTCACTGAAATATACTTCTTAAGACTAAATGTCCCTCACTTAGTTCTAAATTCCACCATCACGTAGCAGCACCAAAACAATCTAGTTTTATTAACTGATTTTCTCTGGAATGAGTGACACGATTTTCGATATAAAAATGGAAAATTGTGTTGTTTCTACATACAAATCCAGCAAATTATTTTTTAATCAAGCGGATTAAGCGAAAACTAGAGTTCGATAAAATTAACTCTTTAACAAATATCATTGTTTAAAATGTAAAGTAACAGTACAATAATGCAGTACTAGCAGAGTACAATGTCATGTAAGAAATACGTATAACTTTTATAAAACAGACCGAAAGATAAAATTTGATAAATCTGAGTGGGTGGGAGATATTATGCGAAACGAGAGGGGAATTACGGAGGAAGGCGACGCATGCGAGAAGGGAGCCAGTGATGATTCACCGCGTCCTGTTCCGACAGACAGCTGTTTCCTTCCCCAACACCTTTCGCACGACTGAGTCTGTCTCTGTTTTCAAATGCATTCGACTTTCAACAAAGAATCGTGTTACCATTGCTGCAGAGCGACTATATAAGATAGCTAAGGTAGCCACTTTGTCGTCGTGTCATTCGGCTGTCCTGCAAAACAAGAAAACTAGGACCAAAACAGAAAACATACGATGAAAATTAAGTAAATATCATCGTCTTCACGTAGACGTTAATTGTTGCTGTAAAACGTATCACCACTCTGTGTGTGTGTGTGTGTGTGTGTGTGTGTGTGTGTGTGCGTGCGTGCGTGCGCGCGCATTCACTATCTACCAAAAAGTAATTTGGCACCCGTGAAGATAGGTAATTCAGTACGTCAGTTGACTTGTGTTTCACGGCCTTCGGCGTAGGACCGCTAGTGTTTGTCCGTGGTAGCATGAACACAGCGGTCTATTGTAACATTCTGGATAATGAAATGCTCCCAACATTGTGGCGTTTTTACGGAATGGACCCGTGTTACTTCCAGGATGACAATGCCAGGTGCCATGTTTCAAGGGCTACTATGCAGTGGTACGTCGATTGGACTGGCCCACCCAGAGCCCCGACCTCAACCCTATAGAACATCTTTGGAACGAATTGGCTCGCCGGGTGAGGGCTCGTCGGGCGCGGCCAAAATTCATTGCTCAACTCATGGAATTGTTGCAAGAGGAATGGCGACGAATCCCCGTGGATGTCCTGCAAACACTCGTAGAGAGCATGCCAGACAGGGTGGCTGCTGTTATAGCCGCAAGAGGTGGCCCTACGGGATTCTAACGGGTGCCCTATTACTTTTTGGTAGGTAGCGTATATAAGACAAAAAAAAATAACGAACTGTTTTATACTAGGCAATGTCATTCGCTTATTGGGATGGTATACTACTAATTCGTGCATCCGTGTAAGGAAACCGTGCTTGTACCTAAGTTATTGACTTTGCACTGTAAAAGTAGTCTACAATAACACTTTGCTACATTATAGCTTAGGTTCTAATATTTGACTTTCAAGGTTTTTTTTTTGTGTACGTCTGTCTGCATGTCTTCCTCACACCATCTGTTCAAGAGCTAACCCCATCAGTAACAGAACTTTTACTTTCTATGCAATATTTTCTGGAATATGGGTTGGTGCCCACATAGCTTAACGTATTTATCAAATAATTCTCGCATGCTTTGCCTTGAAATGTTTTTATTTGAATGTTTTGTGGCTTACAAGAAAATTGGTGTTACTAAGTAACAAGGTATGTCTAGCTGTCAAAATAGAATAATTATTGTCGTAAGGGACACGTCAACATTTTGATAATCTCATTTATAATAAAGCCTACGACAGTGATACAACACAGCTTGCCTCCGAAACCCGCTGATGAGCGCATACCTCTCGTTCCTCAAATCTCTCATATTTATCTTCGTCTACCAAACGCCACGCTATATTATATATATATATATATATATATATATATATATATATATATATATATATATATATATATATACACACACACACACACCCACGCACACACACACCAACGAGCGCGCATATAATGACCTTTGTGTACTAGTCAAGCCTAGGAGGCGTATTTCATAACATAACATTTTCATACACTAATACAAGTAACTTTGCTAGCGTTTTTGTGTCAATATGTTAGTTGAAACCACTAGACACACTTATAATTCACAAAATGGATTATCCACGCACAAATAACAGAGAATATGAATATAAATCGAAATTATATTTAAAATAAATACTGAGTAGCTTTACCACACATTACTTGCTTTTTCAGTGCTGATTAATCCTTCATACTTATTTTTCTTCTTATTATCTTGTACACTTTCTTTTCTACCAATCCGTTGTTTGGTGTTGCAGAGTTGAGAAGCAGGCGACTTGTAATGCGAGCATCGTCACGAATTGCCCCAGTTGAAGCACCTCGCCTCACCTCACATCACCTCACCTCAGTGGAAAGTACCAATAAAACCGGGAGGAGCAGAGCAAGGAGGTTAACTATGTCGACGAGAAGAAAAAAAGAGCCATACCATTTGGCCTAATGAACTGAAGGATTCAAGAGAAGAGAAGGTATCTATTGTTGCTTTTTGTTAGTTACAACTCAGTTTTGTTTTAATAATTTTGCACGCAGTACGTGGGTACCAAAATAACCGTGATCGAGCTAGTGCGCGATTTGTGACTTTGGTGTACGCTTTTTGACTAGACAATAATTTTTGTCGGAAATAGTTTCTTTTTCATCCCTTAAAACGTATTGGCTATTGCCAGTCCTCTGGGTAAAATGTTTTCTTTTTACAGAAGGCTATCGTCACTAAGTATAAATACGTACACAAACACCACTACCTACGTCAACATGTACACAAACACCACTACCTACGTCAACATGTACTCAAATACCACTACCTACGTCAACATGTACTCAAACACCACTACCTACGTCAACATGTACTCAAACACCACTACCTACGTCAACATGTACTCAAACACCACTACCTACGTCAACATGTACACAAACACCACTACCTACGTCAACATGTACTCAAACACCACTACCTACGTCAACATGTACTCAAACACCACTACCTACGTCAACATGTACTCAAACACCACTACCTACGTCAACATGTACACAAACACCACTACCTACGTCAACATGTACACAAACACCACTACCTACGTCAACATGTACACAAACACCACTACCTACGTCAACATGTACTCAAACACCACTACCTACGTCAACATGTACTCAAACACCACTACCTACGTCAACATGTACACAAACACCACTACCTACGTCAACATGTACTCAAACACCACTACCTACGTCAACATGTACTCAAATAAATGCAGACTCCAGCCCACCACCTTGTGAATCTAATGTGGTTAACACTATGAGGTAAATACATAAAACCTTTACTTTTAGTTCGCAGTACAGGATGATTGTAAGTTAGGTTTACAAGCTAAATGTTAAAATTAAATAAAGTGTGCGATATTTCTTTCAACACGCGTGAACGAGTCACTCGCAGAGTTTTATGTATAAATTTTGTGTATGGTTCACTGTGACCTCCGTTATTTTTACTATAACGCGTGTCTGAATTGTGTCCGCCCAACAGCTGTTATATTACAGGTTTCTACAGTCCTTTCCGAAACCATAACTGCTGTTGCTTATTCTAAATTATTCCTGTACTGCACAATATTTTGTTAGTTTGTTATGCATGAATTACTTGCGCAACAAAAATTATTCCTTCAAAATGTTGTCAAGTTAAAATTTAAAAAATAATTTATTTTGATGACACATGTCTATAAAATAGTATTCCATTTTCAGAATACATAGCCACTAACAAAACGTTGTGTGCACATTCAGATATAACACTTGCTGCAAATGGTCGTGAACAATTAGTTAGTTGTACGGAAAGCTGGCTGAAAGGTGATGCAATACACACCCAGCAGTATTTTTGTTTTACTTTGCGAGTCTTTATTATCATCACTATCTTCAATTGCGATTTCAGAAAACAGCCATTAACGACGACTCGTGCAATACAGAGAGCAGACGACAGGAACAGCCACATGTTCAAGTGGATACGGGCTGCCCTTGTGAATCTAGCATCTCTTGTGCTGAAGGGTGGGTACAGCACAACTTACGATGTATTTTAGCCACATTTTGTGACGAAGATGACCTGGTAGCCATATTTCGTTTTAACGAAAGTGAGTGATTTCTGTGAAATTCTGATGATTTGAAGGAAGATGCACGGCCAGCCCAATTTTATGACGTGTTTAGTTTTTTCCTAAATATATTTCATTTATCACAAGTGTTTTATACTTGTGTTTACATTAAGTATCATACGTTTGGTTACCTTGACGTTCATTTATATGTTATATAGAAATTACAATATTTAATTGATATAAAAGCAGTGGGGAAATAGACATGTTGGTAAGGACTAGCAAGGAATAGTTGCGCACGAATACGGTGTGTTGTCCCTTTGGTGCGAAGAGTTAGTTGAGCTTTGTCTACGTGAAGCGGAGGAATACCCTGGAAGTAGAACTTCAGCAAGACAAGTTGGAAGTGACCGTGTATTGACTGTTACTTACTAAGGCGCCACGGCGGTGGTTGCCGTGTTGTAAGCTGGAAGGCGATGACCACAGCAGGTGCTGACTCGGCGTGGAAAAGCCAACTAACACCTACCTGTCTGCCAGGTGTCGACACTTGGAGACTCCTGCGACAACACTAGGTGATAACACTCGCTCTCGAAAGTTCCTGCTGCATGCTTCTGCGCGCTCAGCAAGCGCTTTACACCTTGCGGAGAAACTTCAAGGCCAGGCTTAGGCGTATAGGGAATTAAGGCTAAATTCGGACAAACATCTCTCTGCCATTTTTTGTGCTAGTATTTTCAACAAAAAAAAAAAAAAAAAAAAAAACCGCATCTACACTTGTAAATCACTCAAAATTTAGTTTTTAATCTTTAAATGCACTTTTTAATTTCTTATAAAATGTCACAATTCTATAAATAATGAAAACGTGCATTTCAAATTTAAAAAAAAAATTAAATTTCGAAGGTTTACAAATCCAGACGAGTTCAATCTATAACAAAAAAATTTTAGTTGAAAATACTATACCACAAAAAACGACAGAGAACTTTGTCCAAATTTGGCCCTAAGCCGATAGTACGTCAGCCACGGATAGTTGACAAACTCTTTGCCGAACTAGTGAGACCGAAGAAATCATGGTCTGGTGTCCCTATCGATGTAGTTAAAACCTTAATACGGCTAACTGAAATCCAGTTATTAAAATATTCTTATTTGGGGGAAAAGAACTATAGCGCAGAGCTACATTGTTACATCACAGAAAACCCTATACATAAAAAAAAAACTACATTTGTTATTGCCAACAGATACGCCCGGCATATCTATTGACAAAAAAATGTAACTCTGCTAGTTGTTTGGCATGTACACCCCCTCCCCCCCCCCCCCCCGAGACCCAAGCTTCGCTATTGCGTAAGTTACTATTACAATTTTATTATTTATATCATCTGCAAGAATCATTCGTTTGATTGTGAGAATAGTTTGAACTTCCCACTGCAATACTCGAGCTGGGAATCCACTGCCACGGTGTACAGTCTGGGCTAAAAGACATTCCACTCACGTGGAAATATTCAAAAGATACACAACACAACTCTATGCATAAGTATTTTTGCAGCGATGAAGTACAAACGATCAGTGTGCACCCCGCCATTATAAAACACGCCGTCAGGTTCAGCGAGACGAACCCCTCTGATTTAATTCGTTGCATACAAGGAAATAATCATCGTCTATCCCCCGTTTCTTCACACGTTTTTGACCAAACCTCTGAAAATACCTTTCTTGTATGACGTTTTGGTGGTTTCCGAAATATACCGTATACTCCCGTCATCATAAAAGTAACTTGCCGTGAGAAAGAAAATGTGTTGGCAATACCTAGTAGAAAATATTTCTTATGCAAACTATTATCGCCCTGAGCGCGTACGAACGTGGCGCGTTGCCCCTTAGGCGTTATTTTCTCGTCTCTGTTAAGATTTGTTTACACGAGGCGGAGGAGTACGCTGGAAGTAGAACTTTAATAGAGCTTCAGAAAAATTGGAAATAACCGTGGACGGATTACACACATATGTAGCACTTATTTCATGTTGGCCAGGGTTTTAAGAACCTACATACATTAATTTAAAGGAATAATGCAGTTTTGGGCTATTTTAAAAAGAATGAAGCGAGCAGTCTACATTGTAAATACTTATTGCAAACTGAAGAAGTGACCAACCACTGCTTATCAACTCATGGTTGGAGGTTAAGGTGGAAGGGGGAGGGGGGTCGACCTCCCTCCTTGCCACATACACGGCGCCTGTAGTGGAAATGCCACTTCACAGTGCTCGCTGTATGCAGTGTTGGGTCTCGAACCCGGGTCCAGGGCGCTGTCACACGACCTTGACGAGCCCACGAGTTATAAGGGGAGATGACCAGGAGAACCTGTTCCAAACGCGCTGTCTTGTCGGCCGTCGGCTCCCGTGGCGAGGCCCGGTCCATTTAAAACAACACTCGCTATTTGTTGACGTCTGCTGCGCTCCGCTCAGCTGATTGCCCGTCCACCACTATGCTCCCTCCCCCCACCCCTTAATCTCTCAGCCACTTAATCGTTCGCCCTTTGCTTGACGCTCTCCACTGACAAAAATTCTCTGTTCTTAAGAGTTATAGACTGTGAGCACTTTAGAAATGAACCGTAGAAAAAAAGTCACTGCTTCTGCATGGATATAATTTAATGGGCGCACTGAGTGACATTCACCCAGTAAAGTTGGTAACGATGGATGGAAAGTAGTTCCATATCTTAACGTCGAATAGAAAGTGTTAGAAAACTATTTGTGACAATTTACAATTAGTTCTTTCGCTTTCTGTTTTTTTTTTTTTTTCAATGCACAGAAGTATAAAAATAAGCAGATTTGTAAAGTATTTCCTTTTCTAATAATTTTACACTTTCACTTGAACGACGCGCGAATAAAATGATGAGGGCCATGGCAATGTTAATTTTACATAAGGCGGAGGAATACACAACGTGCCTACAAGTAGATCTTAAGCAGAGCTTTCAAAGGTGCTCAATTTACCGTGAACATCATACATCGTAGTTTGGCTAGTGTCCAACTAGTATGTTTTATAATACGACAGTCTGAAAAAGCCATTTCTAACTATATTGGAGAACTCCAGAATAATATTGCTACATGTCACTGGTCTGCGCCGCTGACCTTGGACCGTCCCGCGTGAGCGGGCGGAAGACAAGGGCAGAGTAGTGATAAGCGGCGCGGCAAGTCAATGTAATGTTTTGAATGACAAGCGAGCAATAACCCTACTAGAGTTTTTGAGTTAAGGCATTCTGCCGCGATAACCCTTCGGCGGCTTGCCGCGATAACCCTTCGGCGGATAGGATTTCTGCGTTAATCTGAAGAACGCTCTGGATTACTGACTTAGTTCTCTCAGCGTGACTCGGGGTGCGCTGAACCCTCCAGATGGTTAGGGCGGCGACTGATATAAGTGCGACAGACCTCCGAGCCGCCAGATGTCGAATCGACGAGTTTCAGCGATAGACGACTAGCGAGAAGAGAAGCGCGCGGCGAGAGAAGTGACAAGCAGCAGGAGGAAAATCTGCGACTGTGAGCATCAGACCAGTGAAGAGTGCGACTGCAGGCTGGACTATTGGACTGAAGGCGCGAGTGAAAGACATTACAAATTATGGTAACAGATAAGACTAAACATGTGTCAATGGCGAGTATGATTTAATTGACAATAACCAAACAGGGACATAACGAAGGACGTAAGATATTAAATAGACATTAAATGCTGCGCTTACTGGGAAATAAAAAAAGTATAATAGTGGAGACAGATAATTTATTACTGTGAATAATAGCTGTGTGCATTAAGTAACTTTAAAGTACAATTCCATCATTGTCCGAGGTATGATGTCTTTTCGTAAGTAAACATACTGGGAGCACGTCTAATAGTTTCGTAAAACAAAACAGGATTTCAAAAACTCAGCACCGCAGTTCAAGCACCAGAAAGGTTTCACACGCCGCCATGTTGACTATCTGGTTTCTAGCTTATTTCAGATGATTAACAACTATATCTCTAGTATACTGCACTATGTTGTAGAACAAACAAATTCAAATAATTAGTGCAGCATAATTTAAAAATTATCAATACTTTCATGCCATTTCACAATCTACTGAAATCACAGGCGTGACATGTTGCAATTGGTTTGCACTTGGCTCATCTGCGGCAAAGGTTTAAATGCTAGTTATTTCGACTTTAAATTGTACCTAGAAAGTTAAAACTGAAATAAGCGCGGACCGCATTACAAATTTCCAAAAAAATACTTCTCACAACGCCCAAATAACATGCACAATTATTTTGAACTGCACCCTAACGTTGAAGTTTTCTACAGTTCTAAGATTTTTAGAGAAAAAATATTACATGTCTGTAATTTTTTTTTCTCTAAAAGCGAAAGATATAAGTTATCACAAATGGTTACTTACTAACATTTTTTATTCGACGTTAAGATACGGAACTACTTCCCATCTTTCGTTACCAACTTTACAGGGCGAATGTCACTCAGTGCACCCGTTAAAATATATGCAGGCAGGGGCAGTGACTTATTTCTAAGGTGTTCCCTTCACCGTCCAAAGCCTACACGCAAATACGTGGAGATATAGCAATTCTCAATTACGGATAATTTATTATTATGAAAAACCACTAAATTAACAATTTTACTTTAATAACCTCCCAACTTTCGAATGGCTTCCTGCCGGCGAGCATTCTGCTTGTTTAAGGCCAAAGGGCGCCAATAGCGTGTGCCATCAGATAACGTCATATATCTCTCGCAAGGCACTGAACTGAACTGGCGTCAAGTTTTTCCGCCTCACAATGAAGTCCGTATCTTCCATGGCATAAAGACAAAGGTGAGCTGCAGGTCCTTAAAAGATTCCGTACGGGAATTGCCATACCTAAACGCGGCAACCACAAGTAAAACAGGTTCGGCCAATTCCATTTTAAGGGGGCAGGGAAGGTGGTCGAAACAAAGACACCACGAAAAAAAAAAAGCGCTCTTAAATTAAGGTTCGGCCTCGCCCCTTTCACAGCAATTGTTCGTTTTCGCGTCATAATGTTAGGTTCATGGTAATTACTATGTACGATTATAGAAAATGTACATTTCACGAGTAGTTTAATATTTTCGTGCGTAATTTTTACTGTTTGTTATACGCTTGTTGTAAAATGTCAAGAACACATTTACATTTTACAAGTTCGTGCCTCGGTTCCTGGCATTTTGCAACTGGGAAATCACACACCGTGAAAATTTGATACAAAAGTATTGAACAACTACTCACTGAATTGTAGGGGGCAGCGGTGGTTAGGGCGCTCGCCTCCCACCGCGGCGATCCGGGTTCGATCCCGGATTTTCGCATGTTAGAATCGTGCTGCACGATGCCGCTTGCCGGCGGGTTTTCTCAGGGTATCCACGTTTCCCCCGCCCTTGCATTCCAGCGCCGCTCCATCCTAGGGTCTCAGCTGGACAGCCCGTGTGAGTGTTGCCTCGTCCTGGGTTCATTCCCCACTCACGTTTTTTTTTTTTTGTTTTTTTTTTTTTTTACGTAAATTGTGAATTTTCTATGATCAAACATTTCCAGTAATACTTATGAAACTGAAATTATGACTCGAAAACGAATAATCTCTGCACAAGAAGTGAATCAGAGCCTTAAGCTACCCCCCCCCCCCCCAGCAGACAAGTGCACTGTTCGGTGGTTTACGACCACACTGCTTAATGAAATGTTCTCGCAAGCCTTTCTTTTTTTCTCTTAAGTTACAGTCACATTTAGATCGCAGGTTTAAGTTGTCAGTGTCAAATTTTCTTGGCTTCCAAGATGCGTCAAGTATTCTGTTCCCAACGTCTCGGAGGTCTGTACAGTTGCCATCTTCAGACACCATAGGACGAAGACTGGTGGCTGCTACTTTATCAGACTGGTTTTTATCAAATAAATATTCAATACATTTCAATATAACCATTTTTTTTATATTCCAACTCTACTTGTAAATTGAGTACTACTTCATGTAATAACTTTGAATCAAACGTGGCCGATGCTACTAAACTTTTAAGCTTAAAAAATATATCAATATTTATATTGGAAAATCCATGTGCATTATCTTATTCCAAAGCTTAATTTTGCTTCCTTCGCACCGAGATACAGGATTTATATTTCAAATTTTAAGGCTGTGAAATCTATGTACGTTGCATACATTCAGTCACTTATTTCTTACAGTATAGTATTGTGGAGAAATTCAGTGAAAGTATATAGAATTTTATAATTACAAAAGGCAATAGTTTGAATAATGGATCACGGTAAAAAAGATACATATTACAAACCTTTATTCACTGCTATTGATATACTCGTATTGCCATGTTTGCACATTTTTTTTCAATACTAGTATTTGTTAAACAAAACTGGGCTAGTTTTAATAAAAATACTACATCGTACCAACACAATACAAGATATAAAAATAATTTGCACTATCCAACAAATGTTTTAACTGTGAATCAAAAAGGACTGTATTATACTACTATAAAATGTTTAACAAATTACCATAAGAAATTACGCTCTCATAGGAGAGCAATAGTACCTAGTTAAAAACTTACTTGTTTTTTTTTTATTGTTCAACCTTTTTTACTCTGTAAATTAATATTTGCCACCTTAATGTGTGCTGTACGTTATATTTTATGTGGATTTTCTTTATTGTACCGTACTGTATGTCGATTATTTATGTAAATATAATTATTGTTTTATATTGTCTTATTAGCGATATGAACAAGTGCTAATTATATATTGTTATTGTTTTGCATTTCAATATAAATTTGTTACTGTTTTTTTTGTGTAGTGTTTTCAAACGTATTCCACATCCTGGAGCTTACTGAGCTCAACAGTAGGATCTATGGAAACTAATACGTAAATAAATCAAATACATACAGAAGATTGTAAGTCCATATACACCGTGTAAAAAAAATGGCGGATTGTAAGACCGGGGTTACTAGTAGAGAAGCGAAAACTGAGAAGAAAATATACAGGTAATATTTTAATATGGACAACAGTTTGGAATTGAGAGGCGCCATTAACCTGGCTTATGTTCGTGTGTAGGGCATCGCACCAACTACATAGTAGTGATGTGATGTAGACAGTGCAGTATGTATGCATAGTCAGGTAATCACAGTACATAGCCCCGACAAGCATTGCACGACATGACAAAAACCGCAACCACGGCCATTTTCAATGTGAGTGCTCGTATTTACAGCTCGACAGTTTACTGACGCGACACGACGATTATAATTTTTTGGATCCATTTAGAAGGCGCTGATTAACTACGCTAGTTTCAAAGGCGGTGGGCAGACGGGAAATTTGGAATACATGGTGGTGAAAAAGTTTTATAGCTAATGTATACATAGATAAAATTATTTTTAATAGTTAAATACAATAATTCTCTTAATTAATTTTCTTTTAAGTTACGCATTTCCATTGTAGAGAAAGCTTATCACACAATTTAATTTTGCAAGGTTGTACACACTGTGCGTCGTGCCGCATGCCACGACGAAGAATATAAATAATTTCCAAGTGCTGTTCAGACGACAGAATTGTCGGGCTTGCGTCAGATCTTTCTTGTATTTCACTGGTTGTTTACTTTTAAGTGTCGTGTCCGGGCGGTCGTGCCGAACGGGTCGGGGCTATGAGATTCCGGCGTAAGATCCGAACTAGCGATACCACAGTGGAGATCCATCCACAACACTTCGTTATAGGCTGTTTATGGTAGAGTGAACACTTTTTAAGGCCCCTTCAACAGCCATTATCCACTAATAAAATTATTTTATTGCAAATCCAGACGTTAACTTCGGGAGTGGCGAAACTTATGCACTGTATTTATTAGTCTGATGGCGAGGTTTATATTAAATGGTGACGGCAAGTAGGAAATCTGATGAAAAGAAAACTTCAGCAGGGCCTTAAAAAGTGTTCACTTTGCCGTGAATCGCCTATAGCACTGAACGCCGGTCCAGCACCTTGCTCGCATCGATGGAGCGCTGGGCGCGCATGTTATTGGGTCATATGAGTCAAGTTGAGCATGTGCTCAAATGTTGACAAACTTAAGCAGGTACTCGCGTTCGCATGCTCACCGAATAAACTGAGCTCCTGCTCAAAAGAACATGCTCAACTCTATTCATTAAGACCCATTGTCCTCCTATTGCTATGCCCGGAAAGCGAACAAACAAATTGGATGTGGCTGTGTTGGGGACACGGCCGTTTGTTTTGCGCGAATACGTCTACGTTGACGCGCTCGAACGCCTTGATGTTTATTTTACGTTCCCGGCACCGCTTCACTCGATCATATGGAGTTTTATGGGCATCACTGGTTTGCTTTTGAGATGCTCTTTCCAACCGTATACGACGTCTGTATTTTGACTTGGTTTTTTGACGAGCATAGGCCGAAATTGTGTCAAGTTTTCTTAATTAATTTTACCGTAAACGCACACAATTTCTCCATAACCACGCCACACAAATAATTCTATACACGCAATCGATTAATCTTGACGAGAGCTGTCAATTGAAACTTAAACGAGCGTCGTAGCTTTATTATAGTGAAAAGTTATACTACGCGGAAGTTATGAGACGCGGCGGAAAGAACTCAAAATACACCCCCCCCCCCCCACTCCACGACGAGATGATTCTCGGTACTCACTCAACGTAACATATTTTTTGATCGTTTGGCAATCGAGTTGTGTAACAGAATTTTGTTTGTAGACGATATATCCGGAGCTGAAATGTCAAACTGCATCTCCCGATTCTGTTATCGGATTTTCTGAATTGCCTCCCACAATGGTTGCAAATTTAAATACGTATTCACGTAAAAAAAAAAAAATGTCGGGACCGTATACTCTTTAAGTGCCCTGGGACATTTTTAGAATATGGAGTCGGGTAAGAGCCTATCTCGCCTGCAGTTCTTCCAGGAGGGAGGTCGCCGTACAGCCGACACATACCAGCGTGTCCAGTCAAGGACACAGATCCGCACTCGCCTACACCTGGACCTGGATAGGGCGGGCGCGCGCTATCCACGCCAAAACGGGAAACTGGCCGCCGCGCGAGGCCTTGCAAACTCATCACTAGGTCACTGGGCTTAGACCACGCTTGTGACCCCTGGCGGCCTCTGTGTTGCCAACACCCGCTTGTAAATCCGCTCTGTGTCACTTACGAAGCCCTTCTGCAGTTCCACTTCCAGGAGATTCCTCCGTCTCATGCGTACAAAGCTTGGCCGGGTCTAGAACATTACACCGAAGGGCCAGTGCACAGCACACTGTGTGTACGCTGTTCACGGTAAAAAGAGCACTTTTGAAAGCCCTGCTCAAGATCTTTGTATTCACGTTATGTATTCTTTCGCCTTACGTAAGATTAGCATTGCCGCGGGCCTCAGCACTTTATTGACGCGTCGGTCATGTGAAACTGTGAAAATGTTAGAAAAGTAAATATTTTGCAAATGTGCTAATTTTTACACTTAGTTAAATTAAAAACAAACCGGAAAGAGAAATAAATCATTTAAATGATCATAAATGGTTACCCAACCCTTCTTATTCGACGTTAAGATACGGAACTACTTCCCATCCATCGTTACCAACTTTAAAATATATGCAGGTAGGGGCAGTGACATTTTTCTAAGGTTGATTTCAAAAGTGCTCAATCGTGAACAGCTTTTAATAATATTTTCCATTACAACTATTTAATACTATATATTACCAACACATATGTTTTCACTCTGTTTTTATTCATAGTAGTTACAAATAAAATACATTTTTACGATAAAATTCACTGTTACGCACTGCAACTCGCACGAGCTGCGAACTTCCGTTACACGCGGTCCAGCGCTGTGCGGGTAACCTGCCTCACCCTCCCTTCAGACCGACATGCTCGCTGCTTTGTTGTCCCTTCTTCTGGGAAGTCCGTCGATGATTGACAGCTGTGGTCAAGCTGTCGCGCCGCTCGGCTCCTGGCTGGCGTCACAGTCCCTCCTTCACCCTGCTGGGGATGACGACAAATGTAGCGAGGGCGCAAGAATATTCTGGGAGTTGGGACACTCGGCGCAATTCGGGAACTTGCGAAATTTCTGAATGACTGTCTACGACACTATAAATTCTGCCGCGACCCAGCGGTCGGCAGTCTTTGGGCGACGGCCATCTGGCTGAGTGCGGCGCGAAGTCAAATTCAGTACGACTGCGGATGATGTGTTCTTGGCGTGAATGGACAGGAGGACGTGAAACCCAGCGAGTGATACCTACTGTGCGTGAGGGTGCTCCGAGGACTCTAGAACATTGCGGAATGACTGGGCATGGACTGCATGGACATGCAATACGGATTTTATTGTAAATATTGGGACTTTCAATTATGGACACATAATTTATAAAATAATTGACTAGGTTGATACACTGTCTATTGAGACTGATTTTTATTATTTAATTTCATTGATTTCTTTAAAGCAATTATAAATTGAATTAATTGAAGTAATTAATTGTAAACAGTAAGCGATATCAAATTATTATGAGCTATTGAGCTAAGAGAATTGTGTGTAGTAGTTGTAAATACAATGAGGAAATTATACTTAAATCTTATTTAGTTAAGATCTCCATTCCTTAACGAATATGGTATAGCCCACTGAATTTCGAGAGAGAAATTGTAAGAACAAGTAGAAGTTCAATTTCATAAACAATAACATAGTTTTATTGTAACTAAAGTATAAAACTATTGTGATATACGACATATCTATAGAACAACTAAGGACGCCATACAAGGGGGAATTTTTCAAAGGTTTGATTAAAAAAGCGTGAAGAAACCGCAAATAGACTATGTACTGAGGCACTGTGAGAGCACATAGTTGTGATGGCTATCCCTGCACATCGAACGAAAGTCAAATAGACTGTGCCATATGAAGTTGAGAAAATGTTGGCCGTTTGGGATGGCTTACCTTCGCTGCGACGGGGGTGTGTTTGACGAGCTCCACATCTCACGTCCGCTGGGCGGGCCTGCTGGTCTGCAAGTATGGGCGCCGTGGGGCTGTTCCGCCCACGAAGTCTATGACTGCTTTCGCTTCCCTCGCACGTCACCTTGACCACGTGACGCCAGCCAACCAGTCACGTACCACCAGGGTACCCTTTCAGGACTTCTGGATATCGACGGAGTGAAGATCATTTTGTAATCTTCTAGACGATTTAAAATAAAGTATAAATAAGGGTGTCTCGCCTAGAATCGGGGAGCCAGCACAGGGTTTTCACTTGGGCAGGAACTGCTGTCCCGTCAGCATTTTAAGGGGGGGGGGGGCCTTGCTTTCATTTTAGTTAAGTACGGTTTAAAGAAAAATAGTTTTATGTCTCTTGCATATAGCTGGAAAGATATGTAATCTTGTAAAAAAGTAGATTTTGGGGGAAGTTTTAAACATAATTACTTCGATACCTTTTTATACTAAATGTAATCAGTGGGAAAACTATATTATATATAACGTTTATTGATTGTAAAATTTTGGGGGGAAACTATATAAATGGTTATATTTTGATATAAAAACCAAAGCAACGAATAATTTTCAAACCTTTTCACTGGAACCAACCCAAATCCCTTTTTGAGATCATTGGGCGCTCTCAGCTGATTTCCAACTTAAAATACCTGTACGAGTTGGCAAACACCATCACAGAATAAGTACGTACAAAGAGGCTAAGGTTGTTTTCGGACTGTCAGTATATACTTGGAAATACGTACATTTACGTACTAGAAGCGATGTGTACTTGAAACCATTCGGACATGCCATCGACCCTTCATGTTGAGACCGGTCGCACATTCTGACGGAAACATCAGAAACTATGTGACAACAACAAAAATACGGTGCATGGTGTTACACATACGTTACAACTTCTATGGCTATGCATTAAGAAGACACACATGACCATATACACATTTATTTATTTTTGTAATGGTTTTGTACTTTGACATCTTATGAGTTTAAGCGTTGAAAGATGGCTTTAGCCGGGAGTGAGGAATTAATATTACCATGTGGGCGCGTATTATTTACAGGAGGGAAATGAAAGGCGGCGCAGAAATATTGTTGTACACTGGTGGCTTGGCAGAGCAAGACAACAGGCGGGTGTTGTTTTGAACGAAAACTAATACACACAAATATGCCAATATACTGTCTGTTTTTGGTCGTTATACACAGTTTTTCTGCTATACAATTTGTATTCAAATTGCAGGAATACAAAAATTCTTGCACCTCGGTATCCCGAGGTTATGTTTATCTGTTCAGCTTCTCTCGATTTCACTAGTATTCATACCATACAAATAACCTTGGGATATTGCTTTATCACGTTAGTGGAAGCTTGCATTTATTTATCGTATTGTTACAATTCCTCTCTCTAGAAATTAAGTGGGCTATACCATGTTCGTTAAAGGATGGAGGTCTTAATCAAATAAAATAATTAATTATAATTTACTTATTTCATTTACAATAACTACAGCAAAATTATCTGAACTCAAATTCTCACAATAAATTAAAATCACTTACTGTTCACAATTGACACCAATTAATAACATTTATAATTACGACAAAGAAATCAATGAAATTAAACAATTAAAGATCAGTCCCAATAGACAGTGTATTAACCAGTATTTTATAATTTATGCGTCCATATTTGACAGTTTGAATATTTACAATAAAATCAGTATTTCACTTCCATTCAGTCCCACCTCAGTTCAGTCCATATCCCGCCAGTCGCAATGTTCTAGAGTCCTCCAAGCGCCCTCACGCACAGTAGGCTTCACTCGTCGGTTTCACACCCTCTCGTCCATCCAAGCCACGAACACCTCACTCGCCGTCGTCCCGTAATCTGCAATCGTCGTCCTCACTTTACTCCGCTCGCGCACACTCGCCAGGCGGCCTCCGTCAAAGACTGCCGGCCGCTGTGTTGCGGCAGTATATATATATAGTGTCTTAGGCCGCCACCTAGAATCTTCCCCAACTCGCGTGATGCGTCGCGGAGGGCTGAGGCGCCAGCCAGTCTCGCCGCTGTCGGCATTCACGGGATTCCCAGAAGGGGATCAGCCAACCTCGAGCGCATCGTTCATGACGAGAAGGAAGGGCGAGGTGGGTTTCCTAGTATGGCGCGGGGCAGCGGAGTCTGCGCCAGCTGCAGCACGTAACAGTATGTAAAGGAGCATTACACAGAAGCTGGCATTCTTTCCTCGTCCCTCGATATGTACCATACCAAGTTTGAAATATACACATTGATAACAAAAGAAAGAAAAACACAATTCAATAGGGTTTGTAATAACTTGTAAATGCGGATTGCAAATGTAATATTATTTGTAAGCATACAGCTGGGAAATATGCTGCAGACGTCTAAACAATGCTCAGAATTATATTCATAATTGTAAGCACATTTATTAAACTGACAATTATTTACACATACAACAGAACGACATTTTGCAAATACTTATTAAACTTTCAAAACTTGGGAGCTTTATAACCACAATACGTAAACTAATTTTCACACCTGAAATACAATATGGCGAATGTCGTAAGTACACAAGTATGCTCAGCAATTATACAATTTCAAGTAATTGCCAAATATAGATCCTGTGTGTACTATACTGGGGATTCGAACAGAGCTAGTATATACATGGTGATATCACTTCCGGGGACAGGTACGTACAAGTATGCATTTCTTGAGAATCCGGAAACAGCCTTAATGTCATGGCAGGCTCTTTGACGTGGGCACAACGCACCCATTCGCTAATTGGCTGCGCGAGGCTCCGGAACGGGCCGCCTTGTACTTGATTTGCTATTGCGTGCTGAGAAAGATCCCCCATTGGCTGGGCTACCTGCTGGCGAACGGCGTTTCAGCATGAAGTTAGTCAGCGACGCCATTTTGTTGGCTAGTGCGGCTACATCTCGAGGTTTAAGAGACTGCAACAGCCTATATAGGGTAATTATTCGTTTCAGTGTCATAACAGAAGAGTCCGGGTCATAACTGAAAATGTTACATTATAGAAGCATTACATTTCATGGTTCTGTGGAAATTTTTGTACATGATTGTTAATTGGTGTTCCCTGGTTGTAATTAAAAGGCGAGAATGAATTAACATGAACATTTTGTATTAACTTAATCGATACACAAATGTGCGCTAGTAGTTCGTATTTAATTCTGTAGAGACGGGTGAAAGTTATAAACTAAGCTTCTATTGGACGCATTTTTCAAAATAAATCCTCCTCTAAATTTTAACCAGGAAGAAATAAATAATTCATATGACGGGTGAAACTATGACGAGACCTTCATGTCCCTTTACATCTCATCTCAGGCTGTGCAGGGTTTCTCCTTACTGGCTCGAGCCAGTCCCTGGCTGCTTCTGTCCTCAGACCAAATATCAGGTAGACAGCTTACTCGTCCTGGGCGCATGTACGCAACACTCACCTATCCAAAAGGAACAACTGTAAAGTTACATGGTCAATAATGACGAACGTGTTTACCTTAATATTGAAAAGACAAGAACTTTATATGAATAAAATACTTTCACCAATTTGATCTAACGGCATTACAAATTGGTTAGAGGAAGTATTCAAACATTTCGGAGCATTTCAGTGTTCTAACCTCAAAATCCAAATCCTCGACGTTTCTGCTAATCGTATTGGCAGATGTGACGCGGAGATCGGTCTACCGTATCTTTAGCCTGTGCGTATTCCCTGGACACGCAATACTGACACTTATCGCGAGATACTCTTATACCATCTCGCTGCGTGCCGTATCGCGTCTCTGTGTAAGACATTTATGCCCGGCATGTGTCACTACACTTCCGGTCATTCCAGAGCAACAACCGCACATCTCAACGACAGATAAATACTTCCATGCGGTCACACGATAAAAATGTAATTTCCTCCAAAAGAAATTCCCATTATCATTCTGTTTATAATACAAAAATAGCAAGGGAAGCTGAAATACACAGTCTTAAACTATCCATTTATTTTAAGTACGCTTAAAGTTATTTTAAAAAAATAAAAAATTAACACTTTCATTACGGTATTAATTTACAATGCCAAGGCGTTGCAAAGAAGATTTTTAAATGCGTACTGTACTAAAGTCGACAAATAAATTGTTTCTTTATCACATTGGACACTGAGCCTTCCAAAGTACAGCACCGGTCAAATATAAGCTTCCTGTGCAACATGTTGACAAGTGGGCATGAAAGAGTTCAGAGTAAAAAAAAAATGCAAATAATTTTTATGTATGATCTCTCAGATATTCTGTAGTAGCTAGTAAAAGTATTGTTTACTATAAATTATTTAATTTTTTTAAAGCACGTGAATAATTTCGTTAGTTGTACGCGTGATTATAAAAATCTATGTGGGGGGGGGGGAATAATCTATTGCCTACAAACTTAATAGTGTTTGGCACACTTAAAAAAAAAATTGTCCGTCATTCGTCTTTAACGAGAACACGACTGTCTTTTACACTATTAAAATTTTTTCGATGAATGCTTAGCACACGAAATGCTGAATTACTATTCAATTCTTGAGAAAATACTCATGGAATCTAGGGAAGGAAACCATGTTCCATGATCACAGGTCCAGAAACACTTTATATTACATCCTGACCGAAAGCTGTCCTCCTGAAACATTTACACTTGCGTGGAATGTGGACTAGGTTGGTTTTCTGTGGAATGCCATCGTAGCTATTGTGCACATACCACAGCTCACATACCAAAGCACTGAGCACGAGAGCTATGATGGCATACCACATAAAAATAAAATACTGCCGCGTGGAGGAGAGCTCTAACAAAGAGCTCTATCGTTTCCGGACGTATGTTTAGAAATCACGTATCCTCTAGATATGAGATTCTGACACGCGTTTCTGTTATGTGCTCTACAAGCCTGATTACTAACTTAAATAGAGAACTGTCAGAAACAAGTGACACAAGGCGCCGAGGATGGGGAGGAGGGGAAGATGCCCACCCCTCCACTTTCCAGCTTCGTGCCACCCCTGAGACTTTAATACACACTTCAGCTGAACACAAACACTGTGTTTAACCCCCCCCCCCCTTTTTTTTTTTTTTAATTTTTTGAATAAAAATTATTAATTGATATTCTTACATGTTACTAATAAAAACGATTGATGTTATTTTTCAAATAATTTGGTACTCTTTTTATGAAATGTCACGAAACCATACAACATTCGCCGTGGAAAATTACGTAGGAACGTGTGACTGCCAATACCGTTTCACGGACAAATTTTGTTAAAAATACATGTTGTGCTATAGGCTGTTCACGTTAAAGTGAGCACTTTTGAGGCCCTAGTTACTCTTTCTTCCAGCCATTTTTTTAATACTTTAACCACATTTTCAAATAAATATTGCCGTGTAAATAATAAACACTGTATGTAATCCACCGCACTCATAAGTTAACGGCTAAGGCTAAAATAATATGCATATATTGACTATTATTCCAAATGAAAGGGCTTTCAAAAGTGCTCACTTTACTGTGAATAGCATATACATAATTTACAGTCCAGACTACATTTTTTAAAGAGAATATTCTATAATTTTTTTTATTAAAATGATGTTTATTTCATTTTTGTTTGTTTGAATTCGTGGGAGTTTGCCACGGTGACTACAGACGATTTCCTTGCTACGGCGAGGTGACGTAACGTAACGCCGCACGGAGCATCCTCGACTCAGAACTGACGCCTTACGCAGCTTTCAACTGATGGACCAAAAACATCCCCCTCCCCTTCCCCAGGAATCAGTTCTCGGCAAATGCCGCTTGGAGCGGTCGCTTCCTCTCGCGCGCGAATACAAATACCTCCAGGAGCACCTGTCAGACCATATTAGCACAGTAGAGGTCGCCTGCATTATATGCAACCGACAAAACAAGAAATACAAGGGGAAGAGGCAACTACTACTCCTAACGTGTTTTTTTTCCGCACCCACTCAAAACTGCGTGTCCTGCATCGCACTTGCAAAGCCTGTTCACGGTAAAGTGACAAGTTTTGAAATCAACCTTTGGAATATGTCAAACGTCTTTACCTGCGTATATTATAACTGCTGATGAGCACTGAAATCACTGACAGTTGATGAGTGTTCGTCGCGTCACCAGCAAAGGAAGAGTCGGCAGTAAAAATATTTTTGACGTGAATAAGTCCTTAAATTTGCGGCCATAGTGGGAGGCAATCCAGAAAATTCGATGATAAAATCGGGGGACACAGTTTGGCATTGTAGCTCCGAATCTATAGTCTACATTCAAAATTCAATTACGCCACTCGATTGCCAAAGGATCAAAGAATATGTTATGTTGAGCGAGGACTGCGAAACATCTAGCTCGAAGAGTGGTGGAAGTGGGGGGGGGGGGGGGCAGGATCCAGCAATTTTGAGTTCGTTTCGTTGTGTCTCGTAACTTCCGCGTAGTATAAATTTTGACTAGGAGAAGCTACGACGCTCGTTTGAGTTTCAATCGACAGCTCTCGTCAGTAGCAGTCGATTGCGTGTATAAAACATTTGCGTGGCGTGGTTATAGTGAAATTGTACGCGTTTAGTGTAAAAAAATAATAATAAAACTTAGCACAATTTCGGCCTATACTCGTCAAAAACCAAGTCGAAATACAGAAATTGTATACGGTTGGAAATAGCATATCAAAAGCAATCCAGCGATACCCATAAAACACCATGTGATCGAGTGAAGTGGTTGCTATGTTGCTTATTGCCACACGATTCCGCAAAATTTCCGGGTCTCTATTAAACAGTTACCCACAGTGAATATCAATAGACATCCATAGACACCTGCAAAATTTGCGGAATCACTTCGGGCTAGAATTGAAGCACTCGTAATTTCGCGTGTTTTCTTATTGGTTGACGCGTTATTTGACGCGCCTTGAACCAATAATAAAGAAGCTACAATACTGTATCTTGTTACCCTCAACGCTCACAGAAAGTTCAACGTATTCTATTGTTACGCCCTCCGGTGTTATGCTTGAAGGCTTATCGGGGACGGCTTACACACTAACGTATCAGCAACACCCATGCCTTACCTGGGATTCGAACCCAGAACCTCCCGTACCGCAGACAGCGATGCCACGAGATGTCGGCAAAGGTTAATCAGAGTTGCCACATTTTATCCGTTGGAAAATTCCCTGACATATCCCCGACTTCTCAGACAAAAATAATCTATTTTCCCCTCGTCCTTTTCTAACATTTATTTTTCTGTAAGGATTGGCACCTTTGCATTATAATATGCTACATTTTCACATCAAAATATTTCTCTGATCATACAAAATTACTGACAATAGAGATTGCAAATAAAAATGCTTAAGCAATTATCCTCAATCATTAAAACAATTTTACATGATTCTGGCAGCAGTGTATATAATAGAATTCCCTTACATTTAGCTAACTTGTTTGAAATCCCCCGACATTCCTCTGTTCTCCAGACCCTGGTAATGAAACTGTAGATAAATTAAAAGAGTGCTCTTCACTGATCATTTGTAATTGTTACGGCGGTCTCTTACCTGCAGCTATTCTGGAGTGCAAAGTAAGAAAGCGCGAGTGTGATAAAGGCGACACTGCCACACTAACCAAGTGCGTCATCGCCGCTACATGCAGGGTTCTGAACTAGCATTCAGTGTTTTCTACGTGCTGTGTGTACCGATGAGACCCAATCTGTTATTGGCGGGAAGTCTGTAGCAAGCGCCAATCCTAGTGTTTTAAGAGACAACAGTGTGAGAAAGAAGAAAAAGGGGGGGGGGGGGGGGTTTGTCAGTTTTTATCGGTGTTGGAAGACTTCAAAAGAATATTCATAACATGCCTGTTATCTAACAGGTACAATTCCGTCCTCTTCCGGGGCAGTTTTTTTTCTTTTTCTTTTCGTAGGTAAACATGTTGGGGGCACGTTTAATAGTTTCATCGAATAACGCGTTTTTTAAAACCATTCTGCAACGTATTTCGTGCGTGAGGTAGCGCCTGTATGTTGCGCCTTCCAAGCAGCTTCCACTGCCATACTTACTTGTTTCTACTGAAATCCTTTACTCCACTCTTTTTTTACTTTCTGTCTCTGCGTATTTGTCATGTTTGTGTTATCTGTATCGTATTTCTTCATTTCTTTCTTACTTACAGTCATTTTCAATTAAAGGCTGTTCAGTTCACGATAAAGTGAGCACTTTTGAAATCACCCTTACAAAAAGTCACTGCCCATGCCTGCAAATAGTTCAACCCTGAGAGAGATGCGCTCGGTAAATTTGGTAACGATAGATTGAAAGTAGTTCCATATTTTAACGTCGAATAAAAAGTGTTAGGTAACCATTTGTGATAATTTGAATTATTAACGGGTCAGTGTGTACAAATGATCAGAAATAATGAATGTTTACTTTTCTAATAATTTCATAGTTTCACTTGTCTGACGCATGAATAAAGTCATGAATCCCATGGAAATATTAATTTTACATAAGGCGGAATAATACATAACTTGCATACAAGTAGATCTTAAGCAGGGCTTTCAAAAGTGCTCATTTCACCGTGAACAGCCTATTATTTTCTCCGTACCTGTTTCTCACTCTTTTATTCTCGACCTGTGACAAACTTATTGATTTGCATCTCTTCTCTTGTCCCGCCCGGCTCTAGCGGGGGAGTCAATGTGCCAAAGACGAGTTGTAACACGGAGAACACGCGGATATTTACAAAGATGTGCCATCGCGGTAAGCCTACCGGGACTCGTGCACTCCCGTCCTTGAGCAGATCGCATTTTTGGTGTTATCGTCGAAGAATGTTCTGGTGATCGCCCCGCCCTCTAAGCGATACTCGGGATGCGGAGAACCTTCTAGACTGGGCCAGCAAGACTGTTTAAGCCGCGACGCGAGACGGACCTCCGAGCAGACAGTCTATAGAGTTTGGAGGATTGCACGACCTCAGGCACCAGGTGTGCGAAGAGAGAGCAAATACACTAGAAAACAATGCCAGTCAGCTTGACTATTTCTGCGAGAAAATCTCCAGCCAGCAGATAGCACCACCTCTGTTTAATAATACTACATTCCATTGATAATAAAACGATACCAACATGATTGATATGAAGCCGAAACTTTCTTTTTTTATCTGGAATGTTGATTTAACAATGGCCGAAACTTAAACGACGAAAACTTATTCCTATTACGTCAAATGTTTCTGAGGTGGAAAATATTTACTGGCAAATGATGATAATAAATAACTTTTGAAATTATTTACAGAAATATAACGATAGTAACACCTCTTGCCACTAGGTTATCTTGTCGCACACAAGTCTATGATATTTGTATAGAGCTGTCCGGTATTTGTCTCTAGTGTATTTGAAGACAGCGAAGCGACGAGCCAGTAGAGTGGCGATCGTGACCACAGAGGGAGCGGAGTCTGCGGACTGCGAGCATCGGTACAGTGGAGAGAGAGAGAGAGAGAGAGAGAGAGAGAGAGAGAGAGAGAGAGAGAGAGAGAGAGAGAGAGAGAGAGAGAGAGAGAGAGAGAGAGACACTCTCTCTGTGTGTGTGTGTGTGTGTGTGTGTGTGTGTGTGTGTGTGGCGGGCGGGAATATTACACTGGCTGTGCAGTGAGTGTGACAGACATTTGGAACGATGACAATAGTCAGATCGATTATGTGTAATTAGTGAGTGTGAATTAAGTAACTGTAACCAATATACCGATAGTGATAATAGAATTGAAATATAGACTGCGCTCACTGAGAATTACAAAAGTAATAGTAGAGATGGGTAGTTCAATGTTGTAAATAATAGCTGTGTGAATATTTATAGCATTATAAATAAATTAAATTTAGTTATTTTGTTTTTATTAACACCTCCATTCCTCACGAACTTGGGTACGTCCCTCTGACGTCTTGTAAAGTTCCATGTAATATCCTAGCTAGAAACATCTTCGTTTTTTCAAGAATGGCTACCTGTAACTGGAATTGTGAACCTGTACTCCATTGTTTTTAGAATAGCGTCTGTTAGCTGTTAGAATTGAGGAGGAGAGGGTGGTCGAGGCGAGGAAGGGGGACGGGGTGTATGTATGCAATGTTTTTTTTTCTTCCAGTTTTTGTATAACCAAATTTATCAACATGGTAACAGTTCTAGCCATGTGACAATACAAAACAAATTTCACGGGCTGTGTCCCCTTGTTAAGATATAAACAGACACGTAGATCACTGCTGACCACGAGAGTGACAGAAAGGGTTCCTTTGTGGTAGGTCAGTGGGGGCACATGCACAGAAGACTGTCTCTGCAGCAGAGTGACGGAACAGCTGGCAGAAGGCATGGCCTCCTCGACGTGTAATCGGTGCCTCGACGAAAGCCATGGCCCAGTTCGAAAATCGCCCGGCAACAACTGCCTATCAGCGCGCTCCACTTTCCACATTCTAATGGACTCCGATTTTAATTCGATAGCGAAGTAATTTTTTCACGTCAACAATAGTATAAGCTGTTCCCGGTTACTTGAGAACATTCGAAAGCCTTGCTTATGTCTATAATTATAGGAACTTTACTCAGTATTTAATTATCGGTAAAGTAATGTAGTTTTACATTATTTACTTTTGAGTTACCCGACTACTGCACTTTGTAGAAAAAAAATCAATGGAAAGCAGCTTTTGTATACAATGTTAAATCGCTAGGTTTACTCGTAGAATAATATAAGCATAGAGTTAATAACCCTAAAATACACATACTATAATTAACAAACCCATAGAATTACACAACTAGCAGCAAATTTATTACTCATTGATTACTGCTGATATAACTCGACCGCGACAAGTGTGCAACTGTAGAGGGGAATGACACCAGTGCTAGCAGCAGGTAGTGGAGCATGTGAAGGGGAGGTGGGGACCTTGGGATTAGGGGAACTCCACACCTGTTGCAACTGTACATCATGCGCGTACATCTGCCTGCATGAATGTATACAACAGTATCGCGCACACTGCAGACCATTGTCGATACAAGAATACGCAAGCATATATATGCTTGCGTATTCTTGTATCGACATAAATAAAAAGTACATACTTTTTTTGTTTACACCAGATTGCTTATTGTCGCTCATTCGCCTTAAATACTCCCTTCTCCAGGCGACAATTTCATTTATTTCAACTAAAGCATTTCTTTTGTATTTGTACATTTTGAAGTGTCACCCATTTTTTTTTATTATTTATTATTTTTTTTTTTTTTTTTTAAGGGTTTGTTTCAAAGTTTCCTTTTTCCAGTAAAATCTATATCTCATGTTTTAAAAACCGTTGGAAATTTGTAAATAGTGGGGACATCTCGTTTAGCCGTATAAAACTTACGTACGGTGCACCGAATAACACAAAATCAAAATCATATAAACGGATATTTAAAAAACTTTTCACCCTTTTGTTTCCAGGTCTATGCAGTTTTTCATTACCCACATAAGCTTGTTTTCCTTATTTTCTAACTTTGCATATATTTCGTTTCAATTTACCTGTTGCAGCTGCTGCGCGTTTGTTAGAATAACATCGGATGAATAAGTTGTCCAGATGCTTTGTTCTTATCACAAAACTAATGCGACTTATCTGCACTGGCCGACTAAAGTTTTATTTCTTGACTTACTAGTTTATGTCATTATTAAATACCTAACTCCACTGCCACCTTTATTCCACACCTTATACCTATCATTAGAGTGGGCATAAAAACTTCCATCTATCCCAAGTGTACAAAATGGAAAATACTGTGGCACGAGTGCTACACTACCCGCCCTCAGCTGACAGCTTACTTCCCCTCCTCGTCTAATTGAGAATCACATTACCGGTGTCAGAAATGAACAAGATGATGTGGGGGGGGGGGGCCTTGTAGTTCGCATATTTTCCGGCAGCACACGCCTCGCGGTCTAGTAATACGTAAAGGCCGAAGAGTGTTGCCAAGGTTACAAAAATACATTTCCTATAGCTCTTATTAATAAAAAAAAAAATGCTAGAATTCCGTTTAGCGTTTAAAATGCCTTATTTCCATTGCATTTCATTAAATTAACTTCAATTATCCTGCGCACTCTCATATATTTGGAAGGAAAACAGCGTGGCGTGAGTTCTGATCATTTTCAGTTCTACAAAATCTTCAACATGTAAGAGAGTATTGAATCTGGTGGCACAGTATGAAAATTGCTCTTATCAGTGCTAAGGCATGCACACTGTTCCATATACGTTTCCCAGCTTCTCATAAACCAGTCTGTTATTTTTTGAAATGACAGTGGGCTTTATCTCTGTGATTACAATGTCAGTTTTACTGATCCCAAAGAAATAAAAACGGATTTTGTAACATGTTATGGGTGAAAAGGTGTCGCCAGGTAGATTTTTTTTTTTTTTAAATAATAACTTGGAATAGTAGTAAACTTGCAAAATGAAACAAGTTACATGATCAGACATTCAATAGAAAATTATCGTTTCGGTAAAAGTAAAACTATTTGACGTCCCCGTAAAATTTACGAGATTAATTTGGAGTTGATAAGTAGTTTTACTAAGATAACAATTGGATGTGCACACATTTCCACAAAATATACATCGATGGCCACACTGTAGCACACAAAATCTACTTACCCACACGCTGGGAAAAAAGTTTGTTGGGGGGGGGGGGGGGGTAATTGAAACTAGCTACATCTATAGCACGGGACTTGTTTCAACGAATTTTACTAAACGCACATTTAAATTACTTAACACTAATCAGCTTCCCTCGCGTAATTTTTGTGTAAATGGTTAGGTTTATTTCGTGTGCTGGGGGAAAAAAATAAAAGTTATTTTGACGCATGGTTTTACAGAAACCAAATAATTAAATAATTTGCAATCCGATACTATCAAGGAGCTGTTCACAAGAAGCTATTTTCCATGTATGAAGTCACAGAAAGTTATGGATGGCGCTCGGGTTCAATAACCGTATCTGCCAATAGAGGCGATTCACGGTAAAGTGAGCACTTTTTAAGGCCCTTCTGAATTTTTCTTTTCATCTGATTTCTATCTTCCTGTCACTTTTTAATATAAACATTGCGATGTGACTAATAGACACAGTGTATACATTTTACCACTCCTAAACGTTAACATCTGGAGCGGCAATAAAACATATTTATTGGTGGTTAATATCTGTTGGAAGAGCTTTAAAAAAAAGCTCACTTTACCGTGAACAGCCTATACAAAGCAATGTGCAACATGGGCCTACGTCTATCACCGCGTCATTTTTGCATTTTGATTTTAAACAAATATTCATAGATGCAACCAAAAACAATCAGAACGTGACACGTTTGATAAAAGCAATCAATCCCATTCATACAAAGGCCGCAACAAAGCTACGGGAAGAACCCACAGTCCCTGGTCGAAATCATTTAGAGAGAAGAAATCTTCTTGCGTTAACAACATCGACGAAAAAATTCCAAGACGTGATGTTTTGAAAACAACAAGCTCTCGAAAGGGAAATTCCTCAGATGTTTGCAAGGCCAACTGCATACGCGCGCTTTCCGAAGGCAAAGAAATGTAAACAGAAACTAGAGCGGAAATTGACTGGAAGCCGGACTCCCGGCATAAATAACTATGCCCTGACGTTATGTAACGCCAAATATTGACGACCGTCACGTGTGTCGTACGAGATGAAATATCGTGACCATCAAATCTAAACTAAATTTCCATACCAATAAGATACTAATGCCATCTACAGTATATTGTGGCATTTACCCAAACTACGCATACAAATTGCGGTAACCATTACCAAAGGCTATTCACGATAAAGTGAGCACTTTAGAAATAAACCTTAGAAAACGTCACTGTCTCTTCATGCGGACATTCTAATGGGCGCACTAGTGACATTCGTCCAGTAAAGGTGGTAACGATGGATGGAAAGTAGATCCATATCTTAAGGTCGAATAAAAGGTGTTAGGTAACCATTTGTGATAACTTGAAATTATTTCGTTTAATGCACTTTCTGTTTTTAGTGCATAGAAGTGTAAAAATAAGCAGATTTTCAAATTATTTGCTTTCTTAATAATTCCATAGTTTCAATTGACTGACGCTAGGAGAAAGTGATGAGGCCCATGGCAATGCTAATTTTACATAAGGCGGAAGAATACACAATGTGCATACAAATATATTTTAAGCATTGCTTTCAAAAGTGCTCAGTTTGCCGTGTTGCCGTGAACAACCTATAATACATAATCGCATAAGCAAGTCTGCGAACTTGTGAGAAAACCTGTGCGTAGCCAATCATAATCATTCAATAGCAGTGAACAAGTCAAATTATTAGTCATAAAATTACATTTCCGGTCACAAATTAAACTTTTTAAAATCTTGTTTGGCCGAACTGAGAAATTAAAATCAGAAGAAAAGTTAAGGTTAGGGATTGTTTGCAGCGAAGTGTTTGTACGAACAAAAACATCGGGTAAAGTTATTCATGTGAGAAATTAACCAACTTAGAAACACTTTACCTAAATGCTCTCGTCTCGTCTTCGTGAAGAGAGTATCACGAAGCTTGGACTCCAATATCCTACACACACACCCGAGGGTTTCCTTTGGTTATTGCCAGTCTCTCTCTACGAGGGGGGGGGGGGGGAACTTTGTGTTGTCAGACTGGACCAATCAAAATTAGGTTGATACGGTAGTTAACGTCTCTATAGGCTGTTCACGGTAAAGCGAGCACTTTTGAGGCCCACGTTACTTTTTACATTCAGTTACATTTTCACTACCTTTATAATTACATATTGCCATTAAAGTAATAAACACAGTGAGTATATACTACCGGACTCGGAAGTTAACGTCCAAGACAAAAATATAATATATTTACTGACTATTATTCCAAATGAGATTGCTTTCAAAAGTTCTCACCTTACAGTGAACAACCTGTTCGTCCAGATATAGGCTGTTCACGGCCAAATGAGCACTTTTAAAATCAACCTTTGAAAAATGTCACTAACTAACTGCATGTATTTTGACAGGCAAACTGAGTGACATTCGCCCAGTAACGTTGGTAACGACCGAGGGAAATTAGTACCATGTCTTAACTCAGAATTAAGTGTGTTATGTAAACATTCCAGAATACTTAAATTACTATTACGTGATGCAGCTGGTGCCTACTCAATTTTCCCGCGCCGTAATCGGAGACCCACCCCGCCCTCCCCTCTACACCTGGAACGATGCGCTCGTGGCTGTCTGGCCTCCTTCTGGGAATCCGTGAATGCAGACAGCGGCGAGACCTGCTGGCGTCACAGACCTGCTCTCACCTTCTAGAGTTTCCGATACGTTTAGCGACGACACAAGAATGTTCTGGTGAGACTGGGTGGCGCCTCAGCCCTCCGCGACGCATCACGAGAGTTGGGGAAGATTCTAGATGGCGGCCTAAGACACTACATATACTGCCGCAACCCAGCGGCCGGCAGTCTTCGATGGAGGCCGTCTGGCCGAGTGTGCGCGAGCGAAGTGTAGTGTGGGCGATGATTGCAGATTGCGGGACGACGGCGAGTGAGGTGTTCGTGGCTTGAATGGACGAGAGGGTGTGAAACCGACGAGTGAAGCCTACTGTGCGTGAGGGCGCTTGGCGGACTCTAGAACATTGCGACTGGCGGGAAATGGACTGAACTGAGGTGGGACTGAATGGAAGTGAAATACTGATTTTATTGTAAATATTCGAACTGTCAAATATGGACGCATAAATTATAAAATACTGGTTGATACACTGTCTATTGGGACTGATATTTAATTATTTGATTTCTTTGATATCTGACGTAATTATAAATTTTATTAATTGGTGTCAATTGTGAACAGTTAGTGATATTCATGCTTTGTGAGAAGTTTAGTTGAGAGGATTTTTGTTGTAGTTATTGTTAATAAAATTAGAAAATTATAATTAATTATTTTACTTAATTAAGACCTCCATCCCTTAACGAACTTGGTAAAGCCCACTTAATTTCTAGAGAGATAAATTGGAACATTACTTATTTTGCTGTCATTCTAATGCACACAAGTGTATGAATGGCGAAACGTGTGTTAAAAATAATTACGCAGTTTCACTTGAAGGACGCAACGTGCATACAAGTAGATCTTAAGCAGGGCTTTCAAAAGTGCTCATTTTACTGTGGACAGCGACAGTACGCCAGCATATGCGGAGTTCCGCCACTCGGCATATCAGCGGGAAGCTGGCAGCTACATCCCGCTAGTTTGCTCTGTTTTTTCCTAACCTACATAAAACTAAAGGTATAGTCCGAGGTCCTAGGTCGAAAGGCGCGTCCTACAATGACACGCATGAGGGCGCGGATAACGTAATACGGATACACGTAAGAAAGCTCGGCAACTACCAACTCTTGCATGTCCGTGAATACGTGTAGCCAATAGGAATACAGAGTATTCCGTTTGTTGATATTAGTTTTCGTGGTCATTGCGGTATACACGGCAACAAGTGCATAGATTTGCCATGGCGCTTATAATATTTTTCTTAAATAAATAAGTGCACATGGTTAGGCAGTAGTATTTAAGTATTTTTACACGCTGTAAAAAATATATAAAATGAGATGTGTGTATTATGAAACCTACATCAGTAATTTGCAACAGGTGAGTATTTTTTATCTCGTAAGTTGCAAGACTGTACGTTTCTTCGTATTGTAGAATGGTTAGAAATTCATCCAGAGTAGTCGGCAAGTCCCGCATGCGTCTTCTTACGTATCCGTGCATTGTAGAACGAGCCTAATGACCATATTACACGGTATGAGATTTCGTAAAAGCTTGTGCAAGGTCTGCCATAGATGCCGCTATACCGGCCTGTACGGCACCCGTCATGGCATTTTTCGCCTGGCGCTGTCAGATTTCATCACAGGTTTGGTAGTTGGACCTGTCCTATTTTTCGTGGCAGGTTCCATACCGGCTCTCGTACCTGGCCAATCACACTGCAGTTTCAGAGCGAAGGGCACTCCCGTGGCTACTGCTTGAAACGAGTTGATGAAAAGGACGCCGCCATCTTGAATTTACATCCGTGAGGTTGAAACTCTTTCAAATAGATTTAAGACGACGAATAATATTGGCAATGGTAACTTTTAATTTCGGTTTAAAACCGTTCTAAATACAGTGGTAAAGTTGCGGCGCCAGCGAGTAGTTAGTAATTTTTGGGCATGAGTTCGAAACTCCGTCGGGCCTAAATTTTTTTATCATTAAATTTTACGTGCGGATAATGTCCCGGTACATATATAACTATATTTTTTGCACCGGTCAGTAATTTTCATCAAAATTAAAAATAACACACTCGTACTCTAGTGACTGCGCGTCATTTTCAAGAAAATGAATTAAACTATACTAGTAAGCAAATAATTTATGTAAACCGCGAACAGTAATATATCCATATTAAGATGTGCTAGCTAAATTTTTATAGGTCTACGCAAGTTAGCAGTTCTACGAATGGAGTTCGCCTATACTACAAACCACACACTGCCGAGAGTACGTGAACTGCTGTCGTGTAATATGAATCTTCCATGGCGTCTCCTATAGCGACTGGTATACCGGCTCGTGCACCAGGACTTGTAGAAGCTTGTACAAGAACTAAGTACGGCAGCAGGTATTGTGTAACATCCGCTTAAGATGACCTAGGCGCGTCTTAGGGCTGAACTACATACACCTAAGCATGCAGGGACGAGGACACATACTCGTGGCTTTACTGGGATATGGCAAACATGGCCGCGGTTGTAGGCCATGGTTACCTCGCACGCTACCCCCTGAAACGAACTACGAATGGATGGGTAAAACCTGGCATAGGCAACGTGAAAACCCCTCGACAGAAAGGAATTGCAAAATTGAATGCAACTTACGAAGCAGAAAAAAAGAGTTGTACTAGAGTAGTAGAAAAGAGGATGGGGTAGGATAACTGAAAGAGTGTTCGAAACGCTACAAAGACTGTTCGTTGTAAGATGAGCACTTTTGAAAGACCTGCTTAAGATCTACTTATATAAGCATTTTGTATTTTCCCACCATATACAATTAACATTGGGCTTGGTGACTTTATTCATGTGTTGGTCAAGTGAAACTGTAAAATTATTAGAAAAAGTACATAACAAATTTGCTCATTATTACACTTCTATGTACTGTAGAAGAAAAAATAAAATATATAACTCGAGTATACACAAATTTTACCGAATAATTCCTATTCGACGTTAACCCTTTCAGTCACAGTGCCCTGTATCTGGGACATTGCACATGAAGTGGCTTGAATGATCTGCACTGTACACAGCAGAACATGCCGTCCAATGAGGAAGGTTCCCTGCGTGTGAGAGACATCATTCGCTGCTGAGACTATGTTCCATAGCCTCATAAACCACTGCTGCCAGTAACATAGAGCACATATAGGTTTATATTGGTCCTGTTGTAAGGCAAAGCCTCATCTGGATATCAGTACAGTTCCGCACAAAAGATGTTTGACGCAACGCCTAAAATTACACACTTATTTTTGGCTGAAGGTCTTAAGAAATGGGAGCACTTCCTCTCCGTCGCTGCCAACTTTACCAGGCATAAACCGTCAGTGCAGACGTGACAGTAGCGACGTTTTTCAAAGTGCGAGTTAAAAAGCTCCAAGATAATCGTGAACAGCCTATAAGAGAACAAGTGTACCACGGCACAAGAGGGGAGGGGGAGGGTAGACAGACGTGCCCCGGAGGAGAGTGACCGACCGCCATGCTCGACAAAGCGCTACGCATGCCGGGAGAAAGCTCTTCCCGCACGCGACCTTGTTACTTGCCCGTCTCCTCACTCTCTCACATACACACACATTCCTAGAGGCTGTTCGCGGTCAAGTGAGCACTTTTCAAATTAACCTCTGGAAAAAGTCATTGACCCAACCTGTGCACATACACGATGTTCGGAAATTAAACGCCGAAACTGCGCGAGGCAATTCCTTGTTAAAAATAAAGTCGAAAATATACAGAATGTAAACGACAAGTGTTTACAACTGTATACAGCAGTGTACAGGGCTCCGAGACGAGCAGTTTGATGTAGGACACTTGTGGTCCAGAGGGTCGGGAAATCACCGTAAAAGCTCTTGACAAATGTGTACTAAGACACGTGCAGCGCGCCGCTGTGGGCCCGGCCTTAATCGACCTGCTGGTCAGCTGAAGCAAGTTTGTACAAAAGTTAATTCGGGCTGGAAACGTTTAGTAATTGCTTTTGTTTGAAACATGTTGGAATTTCATACATCTTTCCTGATTTCTGTAACTTGTCTGCAGTATTGTGACTTCGCGAGAAGATTCCATAAAGAAGACCCTCCTACAAGGACAATGCTGCGTCGAAAACACAGACGCCAGGACCACCAACCTCTGTGCTCCGATCATCCAACAAGTCACTGCGGAAACTAGCCTCCGAGCTTGCAATTCCAAAAGCCACAATGTTAAGACACATGAAAAATGACCTTGGATTGAAATTCTTTAGGCCAGCAGCTGTCAGCGACTTAAATGATACTGACATGAACAAACTATATTCATCATGCAGAAGATTGCTTGAGGTGTGTTCGACACTCCGACCGTCCGATTACTGGAATACCTCTTGATGTATTGGATTATACTGCCTTTTTACTGGATATGTACGGGTGACGAAGACATTTTCAGGGGGTGACAAGACATGTGGACCATCCTGTAGCTGAATATCTAAACTACAAAAATTAAGAGATTACTGTATAACATAAGCATTTCTTGTTTCGGTTTTTCTCGTTCTCTTTATCTTATGTTTCAGTAAAACGACGACGCCCCACAGCATGTTGGAAGAGGATTAGTCAAATTATGAAGAAAATATATGACGTGTGTACGTACAATCTGACATATACAGAATGTTGCAATATCGCGTGTCAGTACTTCGGGGAAACAATCCTCACGTCTGGAGGAAGAGACAATGTTATATGAACATAGGTCCGCAAATGCTTCATTTCTATACTACAGCCCATAATACATATCGTACAGTGTATGGTCCATGGGCTGGATCATGTGACTGTGGGATGCCATCGCAGCGTTCGTTTGGATGATACACGACACCTCACACTACGACACTACACCTAGAACAGTAGGAACAGCACAGGAATCAGTTACACACGTGTGAAAGCTTATCGTCAGCACTAAAGGAAATGTTCAAAATGCCCTCCATCAGCAGGAACACATGCGTCAACCCGTCATTGCATGGACACACGGATACGTTGATGAATCCCTGGACAATTCTCGATTGCTTCTCAACTCGCCACACTACGAATACAGAGGGTCCACATCGTCCACTGGGGTTGCATACACAAGTACCTTTAAATGTCCCCACAAATAAACGTCAAGAGGATTCGAATTAGGGCTCCTCCGGGGCTGCCAATTACAGCTGCGATGGCATTCCACAGTAATATGACCCAGCCCGCGGGCCATACACTGTGTTATTTATTATGGGCTGTAGTACGGAAATAAAGCATTTGCGGACCTATGTTCATGTAAGATTTTAACATCCTCCAGATGTGAGGAATGTTCCCCCGGAGTATTGTAACATTCTGTACACGTGTGTGTTAACTATGTTCAATGTATAAACTTTGTATAATGTAATTTGACTTGTCCAATATCTTTGTACAGCTATGTATTGAAAAAAGATCGCACGGACGCAACAAAACAAATAAAAAAAAAAAACATACTTCTGACGAGGTACAAATAACACACGTAAACCATCACACACATCAAAAATAATATTCCCGGGCCCTCAAACATAGCTAAAAACGGCTTTCCCGCGCTGCTGTATTTCAAAATATACTGGTTCGAAACATGCGAAGCTATTATAGAGATGTACACTGAAATTTACTTCAGACTTTCCACCAATATAATTATAGGTTGACCGCTTAAAACTTCCGTTAAGCACAAGCAGTAGGCTAACACAAGGCGCCCGTTCACAGCCTTGCGCATAGGAGCGATGTGACACTTGATGCGCCTGTCTTTGTCGCCTTTATCGCTGCCCGCTATTCTCGGCTTCAAACGAGCATTACATCTCGAGCCACGTTGTCGGAAATCCACCAATAGTGAACGTTCTGGTGTGCACCGGCGTACACCGGTTTGGGAGAATTTCTGATCTTCACGAAGTTCATATATTTTTTGTTATGAATGCAGGTGAATACATTTATACACGCAAAATAACGTTTATAACACATGAAACCCATATCAAACACTGTGCTAACGTATTTTATAGTAACGTGCTTTTTCTTTATA
The DNA here is from genome assembly GCA_029891345.1 of Dryococelus australis. NCBI lineage: Eukaryota > Metazoa > Arthropoda > Insecta > Phasmatodea > Phasmatidae > Dryococelus > Dryococelus australis. The sequence continues at coordinate 110,571,932 of CM057004.1, read as the reverse complement.
AAATACTAATTAAGTCTCATCTTCCTGCGATGCTTCGACTACATCTGAATGGACAAAATCCTTCCGTGTCACTTAAACCTGCCCATCGGTTGGTGTTCCAGGGCACACTCGCCAGAACCGCGGATGTCTCAGGCCGGCTGGACCCACCGGAAATCAAACTCGACCAAAACGTTAGTTTCGGAACGTCGCATGTACATCGGTGGATGCAGCCAGTTGTGTTGCCGAGCACACGGCAGGCGGGCTGCGCTCTGCGCACGAGACAAGGTGAAGGGGGGGGATCTGTACCGCGGCAACGCGGCCAGCACCAACATCCTCTGACTGAGGTCGTGTTCCAATTGGTACTTTTGTAAACGAAATGGTCACGTGACACGTTTTGCATACAAAATATACGGCGTGATTTTGTAATTTGCGTTTTGTCCGCTACGAAGCTGACAAATTACAAAATACAAGTTTTGCCTGCTAGAAAGATTAAACACACATAAAAAAGAAATATGTATGTACTCACAATAATTATTTTACAATGAGAGTTGCTGGGAATTTTTTTGAAATAGGTATGTTCTTACTAAACAATTTTTGTTGAGTAACAATTTCACATCATATTATGTTTTATTTTGTTTATTTTAAGTTTTAAACAGCCCTCAAATCACTTTCGGGAGTAACTACTGTTTATTTTAAGAGTGGGATGGACTCCCGTATTTTTTTGTGAAATAGTAGTTTGCGCGTATACGCGTATCTCGGTAAATATAAATGTTCTGCAAATAAGACTTTTTTTTTTCTAGAAAAGATCAAAAACTATCTATGGCCCAATTTTTTTTTTTTTTAATTTTGTCGTGTTAAGTCTATTCTTGGAGAAAAAATTCGCGAAAATAATCAAATATCGCAATTTTAAAACTTGCCTACCCAGTTTCCTTAAGCGAAAAGAGAAAAGTACAAAGATACGAGCTTAGTTTAATTTGTGGGCTTTCATGGCGAGTAATAAATTCGCACTGTTACAAATATAATTTGCAAAGTACAGCGTAACGACGGAAACACTACACTGCACTGCACTGAACGCCTTGCGCGCAGGAGCGATGAGTCACTCACTAGGCGTGCGTGTTAGTGTCGCCCGTATCGCTTCTTGACCTCGAACGTGGATAACCCCAAACTAAAAGAAACATGGCTTGACAGTTGAATGTTGCGGTGTTCCGAGTAAACATCACAAAATGCCAAATACAAATTACCAAAACACAAAACTAAAAATGAAGGGGAACGCGGCCCGAGGCTGGAAGACGCACGGCGAACAAGTACAGACAAGTCCTTTACTTTCATACGTAATCATGTGTTCCTGAATATGTGTGTGTGAAAGTTGAATCATATATATATGCTTGTAATAAGAGGGGTAATATTCCAAAGTTAAAAAAATAAAAATCATTTTGTTAGAAATATAATATATTTAATGGATAAACGTGCTCTTTTTACAAGTATTTAATAAATATACATGTGCAAAATTCTTTCTTGCCTGAAATCTTTGTTTCTCAACACTTGTATACGTATTCGATTGCAAGTACTGTGTGAATAAATAAAGTAATTAAATATGCTTCCTATTTTTTGAAAAAATTGTTGTACACATGTAACATTTTATTTTGTAGGTAGTAAAATATATGTAAAGGTTTTTTTTCCAGAAATTCCTTTATTATTTTAACAGAAGCACTCGTTTGTATTGTGCCAATATCATAGCAACATGTAAAAATCCATACATATGATCCACGAAGGCTGGAAAACATGGCAGGCAGTGCTAGATGGCAACTAACAGTGCTATATCAATATGTTGGTAGGTTGCTAGATGTAGGAAAGCACGAATCGGTTGTATGAGAGTTGATTTAGAGGTGATAGTATTATGTAATATATGAAAAAGCGAGTTGTACGAATCTCGAATGTATGAGTCGACGACTGCCTGTACCTCTAGTGCCGTACTCTCGGGCTGGCGACCTTGATTCCCGCGACCAACAGGGGGGGAGGGGCCCAGGTGGGGGGAGGCACGGGACGCACGCGAATTTCTCGCCGGGAATCCGACAACGGCGCCGCCGCACGCAGCGGCCGGCATTCCGTTTCACCACGCACAGACCGCGCGTCATTACGCAGCGACAGGGGTGCACAGTCTCCGGGACAGACCAATATTTCAAGTGACCTCTCCCTAGTTAAAACAAAAGTTATCGCTTCAAGGTTCACGTGTCCGGCCGTAGGGAAGCGTTGCGGTGGGATATAGCCCACACAAGTTTCGCGCGTGTTCTGTTCCTCAGAAAAGTCACCATAGTTCGCTTTTAGGAAATAAATATTGAAAACAGAGGACTACTAAATTCTCGTCTACAATCAACTTGACGCAAAACGTTAAACGCTAAAGGTCGTCGTAAGAAAACTGGCATGTCTACAAACGACGTTAATAGGAATTAAAATATAAAGAATGTAGATGTGTGTGTGTGTGTGTGTGTGTATATATATATATATATATATATACATACACATGTGTATATATATATATATATATATATATATATATATATATATATATATATATATATATATATATATATATATATATATATATACACACACACACACACACACACACACACACACACACACACACACACACACACACACACACACACAGATGTTTTTGTTTGAGTCTGAAATTCAAAAAGAACCTTTAGTAAAAAAAAAAAAATCGCAGACTTAAGGGTGGAAACGCGTTGCAGTGTGTTAGAAATCCACGTTTTTTATAAAGAAAACATTAAACGTCTCCCCATATGATACCAATGTACTATAGGCTGTTCACGATAAAGTGAGCACTATTTATGGCCCTCACAACAGGCATTAACCACTAATAAATATATCTTATAGCAGCCTCGGGCATTAAATTTTGATGGTGGTGAAATGTATAAACTGTGTTTATTGGTCACATTGCAATGGATATATTAAAAAAGCAGCAGGAAGATGGAAATTGGATGAAAGAAAAAATTTATAAGGGCCTAAAAAGTGCTCACTTTACCGTGAACGACCTATAAAAGAAATCACACTTCGGGCGAGGTACGTACAATACTCTCAAATCATCGCGTACATTATAAATGCTATTCCCGAGCCCTCCAACATAGCTAAGAAGCGGCTTCTTCACACTGCTGTATCTCATAATATGCTGGTTGGAAACAAGTGAAACTATTATAGGGACCTTCACTGAACCTTGGTACAGACTTTCCACCAATAAAATGATAGCGTCACCACTTAAAGTCCCATAGGTACACGCAGCACAGCGGAAACACTGCACGCCAGTTGAGCGCCTGGAGCGTAGAAGCGTGGGAGCATCAGCCGCGCGTGTCAATGTGTCGCTTCAGCCTGAGAACACCCAGGCGGCGCCACTCTATTTTTAAATGCATTTTGCGTTACTTGTGTATTGAATTCGTATAACATTAACAAATTAAATATGTACGTCTGTAACATTTGCTTTCACTTGTTCGTGACGTCTTGAATTCTGATTGGCTGGCGTTAAACGCAAAGACTTGAATGTTGGTCAACTTATACCACGTTGCATTTTACGTTTAGCGTCATGGCTACTTTTAACGTCGGTTGTAGCCAGAGCGTGTACGGATTCATGACTTATTGTAACGTCAGCACGATTGTAGCCAGAGCGTGTACGGATTCATGACTTATTGTAACGTCAGCACGATTGTAGCCAGAGCGTGTACGGATTCATGACTTATTGTAACGTCAGCACGATTGTAGCCAGAGCGTGTACGGATTCATGACTTATTGTAACGTCAGCACGATTGTAGCCAGAGCGTGTACGGATTCATGACTTATTGTAACGTCAGCACGATTGTAGCCAGAGCGTGTACGGATTCACGACTTATTGTAACGTCAGCACGGTTGTAGCCAGAGCGTGTACGGATTCATGACTTATTGTAACGTCAGCACGATTGTAGCCAGAGCGTGTACGGATTCACGACTTATTGTAACGTCAGCACGGTTGTAGCCAGAGCGTGTACGGATTCATGACTTATTGTAAGTCAGCACGATTGTAGCCAGAGCGTGTACGGATTCATGACTTATTGTAACGTCAGCACGATTGTAGCCAGAGCGTGTACGGATTCATGACTTATTGTAACGTCAGCACGATTGTAGCCAGAGCGTGTACGGATTCACGACTTATTGTAACGTCAGCACGGTTGTAGCCAGAGCGTGTACGGATTCATGACTTATTGTAACGTCAGCACGATTGTAGCCAGAGCGTGTACGGATTCATGACTTATTGTAACGTCAGCACGATTGTAGCCAGAGCGTGTACGGATTCACGACTTATTGTAACGTCAGCACGGTTGTAGCCAGAGCGTGTACGGATTCATGACTTATTGTAACGTCAGCACGATTGTAGCCAGAGCGTGTACGGATTCACGACTTATTGTAACGTCAGCACGATTGTAGCCAGAGCGTGTACGGATTCACGACTTATTGTAACGTCAGCACGGTTGTAGCCAGATCGTGTACGGATTCACGACTTATTGTAACGTCAGCACGATTGTAGCCAGAGCGTGTACGGATTTATGATTTATTGTAAGTCAGCACGATTGTAGCCAGAGCGTGTACGGATTCATAACTTATTGTAACGTCAGCACGGTTGTAGCCAGAGCGTGTACGGATTCATGACTTATTGTAACGTCAGCACGATTGTAGCCAGAGCGTGTACGGATTCATGACTTATTGTAACGTCAGCACGATTGTAGCCAGAGCGTGTACGGATTCACGACTTATTGTAACGTCAGCACGGTTGTAGCCAGAGCGTGTACGGATTCATAACTTATTGTAACGTCAGCACGATTGTAGCCAGGCCTTAACAGCAATTTTTGCTGACCGACACTTTTCAACGACAATAGCCAAATTTATGAAGTGTCCTGGAATAAATTTACATGGAAATATGTTCTAATAAAAGAACGGTGTAGTAACACAACTGCTTACAATAAGACCCTTTATACTCCATACGTGACAACACCGCATGGCTTTTCTTCTAAAGACAATTCACGGTAAAGTACGGTGAGCACTTTTGAAAGCTCTCTCATTTGGAGTAATAGGCGATAAATATATTTTATTTTACCTTTAGACGTTAACTTCCGGGTGCGATGGAATGTACACACTATGTTTATTACTTACATGGTAATATGTATTTTAAAAGGTGGTTAAATTATATGAAATTACCGAAAGGAAAAAGTAACAAGAGCCTCAAAAGTGCCCACTTTACCGTGAACAATCTATACCACAACTGCTAACCACGTGGCCTCTGCGGTGCTATTCTCGTTCGCTTTTCTGCTTATCGGGAGCTCAATAACGTGAGCATCGCTGCCCCGGCGTAGACAATCTAAGAGGTAGGCAGGTGAACACTACACGTCATGCCATATGGTTAATTAGACCACACTAAGGCGGTGACCGAGGGGAGGGGACATTTACTCCCCCCCCCCATCCTTCTTTTACGTTTATTACTTCAGTTTAGCTTTCGAAAGCTAAGCAATGTTTAAATTGCATAAATCTTCCATACACGTCTACAGCTAAAGAACAACTAAGTAGACTAGCAACTCTCACATACATTAGGCCGAGGCGTTATTTCAAGCCATAAAATGTAAAGATGTCTCAAATACACTACCAATCCAACTACGTAAAATGTAAAGTAAAGAGTAAACATTCTACAGACATCTGTAATTTGAACTTGTCTAGGGCACATATTTTTATCAACACGAATGTAAGGGGGGGCTTATTTCATTGTAGTGTAATTTCCAGAGATTTTGCGGGGAGACAATTTTCGCAAGTTCCTATGAATTAGCGCGAATGTTCGTATCCTTCGTTATTAGTCTCTGTGACTAGTGTTTTCGACTGCCCGCTCGGTCATCAACGTCGCGAGTGAGAAGAATGAAGAAAGGCGTAAAAAAAATCCCAGCACCCCCCCCCCCCCCCCCCCGGCTGCTACTGCCGTTTATAGTTTCCACGGCGCAAATACGCACCAGATAATCGGGGAAGCGAATGAGAATCGCACCCCTGGGCGCGGGGTTGGCCCAATGATAACGAGGCCCAATTGTGTCTCATGTTTGCTACTTGGCATCGGGATGTATGAGATTATAAAATATATATATATATATATATATATATATATATATATATATATTTCTAAACGTTGCAGTATTATCTGAGAAAGTTGTGTTCGGTATTTGGTTTAAAACAGTTCATGGGAGTAGCTTGATTGCCGACTGGCCTCGTCCAGCAACAAAATTATTTCTCTCGCGAAGAAACGCCACCAATAAAGGCAAGCTGCAGATGCGATAATGAACTCTATGGCCAGCGCGTAAATCAGGTGTCCTCGCTGATAAGATAAATTTGGAATGTTGGCACACTTCCTCTGACGTAGTTCTCTTGCAACTGGGATATATGCACGCTGTTTACTGAAAACTGATGATGACGATGGTTGGATGGGCGTGTGTGACGACCTGACAGCCCGCAGCTTGTAGAAAACCCACTACAGTCACTGTGATTGCAACAGTCACAAGCTCATGGCCACTCGGCAGGATGACGGTGAACCGGAGTCACCGCTAACGATGGGCCAAACAGTTACTTTCATGTAACACGTTCCATCGGTTCAGTTCCAAGTAACACGTTCCAGTAACATGCTATTTTTGTAAAATGTTACTGTGAAACATTTCTCGCCTGTTAGTAGACTATAGGCTGTTCACGGTAAAGTGAGCACTATTTTAGGTCCTTTCAACAGTCTTTAACCACTAATAAACAGGATTTATTGCAACTCCAGACGTTAACTTTTGTTAGTGGTGAAATAAATACACTGCATTTATTAGTCTGATGACAATGTTTAAATTAAAAAGTGACAGGAAGATAAAAATCTCATGAAAAGAAAAATTCAGCAGGGCCTTAAAAAGTGCTCACTTTACCGTGAACCGCCTATAAGATGAGGTAGACCGCTTATTCTTCTTCTGCACATGTACCCAAGATTGTCCGACCACAAAGGTAAACAACTGTCAAAGCCACATAGTCAACACTGATGAAAGTGTTTTCTAGGTCTTAATTTTCAAAAGAGAAGCACTTTCAACATTAATAAAATATTTTCACCAACTTGAATTTACTAAACTGCATTTCAAATTGGTTAAAGCAAGTATAAAAACACCTCCAAACATTAAACATTTGTTTATACATCACTTTTCTAACCTAACATCCAAACCACGCCGTTTTCGCAAGACGTGTTGGCAGAGAAGCAGTTCAATGTTGGGACATCTTTAGTCCTGTGTTCTGTTCCGACGATTACGTTGTTCAATGTTCCAAAGATTGGCGTTCACTGAAATAACGTTCGCGCATGCGCACAATTACAAAACAAGACGTTCCAAAAAAAAGTAACTTCTACGCATGCGCAGTAGACGACAAGCGCCGGTTTAAGTGAAGCATCCAAGACGTTCCAAAAATAACGGTACAAACAATGGAACGTATTACTCGTGTGACATGTTATGAAATTGTAACAGCTTTATTATAAACGTTGCGTTAAATAGCGCCCATCGCTAGTCGCGCTCTCTTGAGACATTCCGAGGATCTGTCGCGGGAATCGAACGCAGAACTCCAGGGTGAAAGATACTGCTACTCACTCGCTACATCGCGGAAGTCGTTGCGTTAAGAGTCACTGGGGGCTGCGGTGGGCTAGCGGGTAGAACACTCGCCCCCTCCCACCGAGTCAAACCGGGTTCGATTTCGGATTTCCACGCGTCGGAATCGTACCGGACGGGGTAGCTGGTCGGCGAGTTTTCCAGTTTCCCCGTCTTTGCACTCCCTTGCTGCTCCACACTCACCCTCGTGCGCTCTTAAGATGTCGTTAAGAGCCACCCAAACCTAGCCGTTAGTCACTCGGAATAATTTCTCATGTGAACACGGTTGGGAAAACAGTAGGAAATCCAAAAATTGGTACACCGACAACTGATATATTTGATATAGGCTGTTCACGGTAAAGTGAGCGCTTTTGAGGCCCTAGTTACCTTTTTCTCTCAGCCATTTTTTTTATCCTTTATGCTCGTGTAATAGCATAATAAAATTTTATTTAAAATACTTAGCCAATACAGATAATATACTCGAAATTACAAAGATATCTCCAAATATTGGTAGGGTATAACGAGGCTATTTGGTAGCTTAACAAAGAATCTCAGTTTAAAAGAAAAGTTTATGTAGTACAGAGGATTCATACAAGCACACACATAGTGTACTACATTTCAATCTATAGAAATATAAATAAAATGAAATGACAATGCTGGAATCAAGCTACCTGAATAACCCGCTAAATTAAAAGTGAAGAAATTTTGAGGGCGATGGTGGGGCAATATGGATAGCAGTGAATAAATTATGCCATAGTTTAAAACAAGTGTAATATTCAAACATTATCTCCAGAACAATCTAAAAAATAAAAGTGTATTTAGACACGGCATGCCATATAAAAAAAGAACATTGTTTGTATGAGTAGTTCTTCTCGTCACTCCAAAATTAGTTTACAAGCATTTACCACGGATGAACTGCTTTCTTTCTTCAGCTGCAACGCACTTTTCATGGTACCATACATCACAGTTCTGGCAGCGAATCTAATCACCTTTTAAGCTAGATGGCTTCGAGTAGTAGCAGACATCGCAGAATCCGCATTTGTAGTCGCCTGTGTCGGAGTCACCAACGTTATCCGCTTCACTTGACGAGGACAAAATGAACGTTCTGCATTTTAAACTTTGGCGACAGAGCTGTTGCTCTTGCTGCAGGTAGGTTGAGGTTGTGTGGCACTTAGTTTTAGGTCTTTCTTGGCCTCGCAAACTGCTACATCCTGTGGCGATGTGCTGTGGCAAGCTCCTGACTGTGTTCGAGCTCTCATTTTGAACTTTGGCGACAGAGCTGTTGCTCTTGCTGCAGGTAGGTTGAGGTTGTGTGGCACTTAGTTTTAGGTCTTTCTTGTCCTCGACAACTGCTACATCCTGTGGCGGTGTGCTGTGGCAAGCTCCTGACTGTGTTCGAGCTCTCATTTTGAACTTTGGCGACAGAGCTGTTGCTCTTGCTGCAGGTAGGTTGAGGTTGTGTGGCACTTAGTTTTAGGTCTTTCTTGGCCTCGACAACTGCTACATCCTGTGGCGGTGTGCTGTGGCAAGCTCCTGACTGTGTTCGAGCTCTCATTTTGAACTTTGGCGACAGAGCTGTTGCTCTTGCTGCAGGTAGGTTGAGGTTGTGTGGCACTTAGTTTTAGGTCTTTCTTGGCCTCGACAACTGCTACATCCTGTGGCGGTGTGCTGTGGCAAGCTCCTGACTGTGTTCGAGCTCTCATTTTGAACTTTGGCGACAGAGCTGTTGCTCTTGCTGCAGGTAAGTTGAGGTTGTGTGGCACTTAGTTTTAGGTCTTTCTTGGCCTCGACAACTGCTACATCCTGTGGCGGTGTGCTGTGGCAAGCTCCTGACTGTGTTCGAGCTCTCATTTTGAACTTTGGCGACAGAGCTGTTGCTCTTGCTGCAGGTAGGTTGAGGTTGTGTGGCACTTAGTTTTAGGTCTTTCTTGGCCTCGCAAACTGCTACATCCTGTGGCGATGTGCTGTGGCAAGCTCCTGACTGTGTTCGAGCTCTCATTTTGATCAAAATCTTATCAGGACTGGGGCGAACGTCTCGAACGGATGTTTGCGAAATGACATTGGCAGAGGCCTGAGAAGTGTTAGGCATAGTCTGTTGGGCTTAAATTCTTTCTTCATTCTGCACTTCATTTGAATTATTGAAGTCCTTGGCAGTGGAATATGGATATGTGTCAGAAGCTGCAAGAATGAAGTCTTCGATTGCTTGGGGCCTGAAAGGAACTATTCCTACAGAGGCAAACCCATTAACTGCTAGTCCAACAGCTGCTGTTGCCTTCCAAGCTTCATTGAATAGTGCATTGAATTTATCCTAGTTATATTTGATCCTGGATGACAGTGAACCAATGAAAGCCTTGCAGTGATAATTAGCTTTCAATGCTTTAAAAAACACAACGATCGAGGGTCTGCAACACGTGCGTAGTGTGTGGCGGAAGGCACAACATTTCAATGTTGTCGGTTTGGCACTACAGAAGAGCTGAAAGGGCTGCACGAGATGCATGGCCATCTAAAAGCAGACTCTTCCTGGTACACAATGTTCTTGTAAGAGTTCATGAAATTTTAGAAACATTTCTTCGTTTATGTACCCACTTTCACTCATGCAGACAACTGATCCATTAGGGAGACTATCCGTGAATTCCGGACGCTGGCATATTACCTTAAAAATGGTGGGATGTATGATCCAGCGGCGTTGCAGCATGCTACGAAGGTTCTCCCCTCTCAACACTTGTCAGACTGATTACTTCTTTTTTCCCTCTTTGTGCTATTATTTTTGGTAGTCGACTGTTTAAAAGAAGCCCACTTTCATCCATATTATATATATATATATATGTGTGTATGTGTGCGCGGGCGCTTATTGCGGAGAGCGAACTCCGTAAGTATATTGCCCAGTCATTCTAAATAAGAACTCGCAGCCTCTTTGCTGACACCACCTGCTCTTGCCTTACACAGTCCTTCAGAATCCTTCAGGTTTCATCAAACCAAGGCCGTTTCGCCTGCGAAATCCAAGACATCACTCTTTCTCCGCCATTTTGTTCTCTTTCCAGGAATGTGGTACTTCAATGTCACATTTCAAGGCATAAGAATATGACGCTAGACGAAGTTCTTTCTGAGTCAGACCATATCCACGCCTTTCTAAAAGTTTCAAATGATCAGCTAGGGGCTTCTCCATTTCGTTTGTGAAAACAGAAGGATGGCCTAAAGATGCTTCATTCCCTGGTACAAATGCTATATCTTGCAAACTGTGAAGATAATTTCTGTTTGCCTTAACCTTTGCATACAAGGTTGTATATGACACATCTCCCTCTGCAACAGGCGTTACTGTCCGTTCCATTGCTTTATTCTCCTACTGCAGCCGTAAATTACACTCTTTTTATGTTTTACCATCTGAAAATAAATACGGAGGTATTATTTTCAGGATTTCAGAACAATAAATACAAAGCTGTGCGGTATCAGAATAGCCCCGCAAGCCAGGCTGTAGCGTAGCTGGATGCAGTTCCTGGACCAAACGACAGAAAGCGCTGCAATGCAGGTACGGCTACATACAAAGGACACGTTTACGTATCGACACTAAAATATTTCATGGCATGCATAGGGCAGGTATTACTCACCCTCAATAAGAAAAAAAGATGTCTCTTTCTTCGGCACACGAGCACTTGTACAAAGAAAATCGCATAATTGTAACAACACTCAGACCTTCACTCTGCCGCATGAATCAACAGCATGGCGTCTTTAGTGTCACAGCATGCGTAAAACCTTAACATTGTCCAAAAAGCCCCGCTGTAACCTATGCTATAAACATCTTTATTTTCCACCGAAATCGCCCTTTATACTCCCCTTGGCATTTGCTCAAGGGTACTTGGAAATGGACCAACCTTCACCACAATACTGACAAACCCTGCACACACCTATGAATTTGCCCGAGGATTGAAAAAAGTCTATATGACCTACCTTTAGTGAAAGCGCGACTTGCAGCAAAGTTTACATAAAACAGGTACATTTGTACTTCTGTATGTGGCAATTGTCTTAAAATAAAACTTTTTCTTGCTGCATAGTTTTAAAAAAATACTCATTTCCGCTTCCGTGAATTTAAAAACACCTACAACGATATAGGGAAATTTGAAATATAAGTGAATTAAACTAATGTGTTTATCAGCCTGAAAGTAATTCTCATTAAACACATACCATGTATTTCACGGTAATAACGCAAGAAAGCCACTTTGCTAGCCCGCTTATTAACTGTAAGTCTACGTTTAATTTTGTAATATTAAAAATACCACGAACAGGCTACAGCACGTCATTTACATACTTGCCGACCCCCAGGGATATGCAATCCACGTCCAGTCTGGCAGCTTCAAGCCAAGGAGGTGGGCCTGTTCAAGTCCCGTCCCAGGGATATCGTGGGAGATGAGCTGCTTACGGGCGACTAGACACTACATAGTATGTATCGCCACGCCACAAAGAGACTACTGATATAGAGATGAAATAGTGGCAACATCACTTTAAACTCAACGTAATGAAAAAGAAAAATACGAGATTTAAAACCCGCCGCCATATTAGTAGCGTGCCCCAGTAATACACAAGTACCCATGCTGTGCTGTAATGACGCTCCTTTAATTTTTGTCTCCGAACTTAATTCAGTGGCGTTTGCATTTTGGTAGACTACTGAGCGCTGCCCATACACACACAAACCTTTCTCAAACCACTTCTCTCTCTCTATCCCTCCCCCTTCAATCCACCACACACTCTCTCTCCCTCCCCCCTCAATCCACCAATATCTCTCTCTTCCCCTCTCAATCCACCAATCTCTCTCTCTCCCCCTCTCAATCCACCAATATCTCCCCCTCTCCGCCTCTCAATATACCTCTCTTTCCCTCAATCTATCTCTCCCCCTCAAACTTTATATATCCTGGTTCTCCCTATCAAACTAACATATCTCCATATCAATTTATTTCTCTCATCGCCATCTATATCTCAATCTGTCTATAGCTCTTGCAACATATTATACGCACCATGTGTATATGGGAGGTGACGTGTGTAAATACCTCAGTGCAGGAGAATACAACAACGAAGGCATGTAGGATGACCGAGCGCACTCCCCCTCGACGTGTGAAGCAGTGTCCTGCCCAGCCAGGCACACTAGTGGGTGTGGCCGCCTTCTCCCCTACAGGATGGCATCAGTTACCCGGCGGAGAGAGGACAGGACAGGGCGAGGCGAGGCTACCGACAACCATGCGCGCACAAGCCACCCGTCCGTCCCGCAGTTAACAGTTCTCTCCTCGACCCTTGTCGACACCGCGATGTCTGCACGGCACTCCAACCAACCATCGCGTCTTTCAATATCAACATGCGCTTCTATAAATGAGTGCAAGCAAGTTAACTACACATTTGTCTATTCGAGGTTTTATCACACTTTTTGTACCAAACATTTGAAAAATCACTTCAAGTATCCTAAATAAGTCATATTACGTGCGTTTTATTATTGTGAAAACACAAAAATATTTATATTAAATTAAACTTTTACTCATATTTTATTTATAAAATATAATATTTCATTCATGCTCACTAAGAGTAAAAAAATATGCATAAGAACTATTTTATTACCAGGCATTACCAACATGCTTATGTCATTACTGTATTTATTCATATTAATTATAAATTAAATCTAATTAATAGATAAAATATAAGTACAAGTTCAACTGAACCCAAAAGTAAGATATTTTTATCAACAGAAGTATAAAAATGCCTGTGATACGCGACATATTTAGGAAACAACCAAACGCATCATACATGGGGTGATTTCACAAATGTTCGATTCAAAAATTGTGACAAAAACGCCAACAGACTATAAAAAGTGTTCCTTAATTTTCAAAACAAATGAAGTCTACAGTACAAATAAGTGAAATATCAACAATCAGCGTGCCGGAGACTCCAACCGCAGCCACGCTCCCCCTGACTCCAAATTCTCCCTCGCCCAACCCATTCAGATACTTGGGTCCCTGAGTACCCACCCCGAGGTCGGCAGGGCTTCCCCTATATTGTTGATATAGACCATTCACGGTCAAGTGAGCACTTTTTAAGGCCCTCCAAACAGGCATTAACTACTAATAAATATATTTTATAGTAGCCTCAGATTTTAACTTTTTAGATTAGTGAAATGTATACACTTTTTTATTATCCAGATGCCAACGTTTATATTAAAAATTGGCAGAAAGGCACTGAAAGAAACAATTTAGATGGGCCTTAAAAAGTGCTCACTTTGCCGTGAACAGCCTATAATTGTCGAAATAAAGATCCTAAGCCCAGTAGTCAGACAAAAAACTATAGTTGATTCACGGTATCTTCGGCCTTTCCTGAAGCCCTGCTAAAGTTCTACTTCCAGGATATTCCTCCGCCTCGTGCAAACGAAGCTTAACTAAGTCTGGAAGATTACCCCAAAGGGACAAGGGACCGGATTCGTGCGCACTCTGTTGTAACAGTATTTTGTATAAGAACTATATCTTACTAGGCGCTACCAACACACATTTTTTCTCGCCGTTTTTATTCAAATTATTTATAAATGAAGCATTACAATTTATAGATGAAATATGAGTAACATTTAAATTTAGCAGAAGAAAAGTAACTTTAATGAAGACAAGTATAAAACACTTGTGATAAAGGGCGTATTTAGGGAACAACCAAGCACGTCATACGTGGGGATATTTTTCAAAGGTTTGATTAAAAAGCCGAAGAAAACGTGAATGGACTCTACATCTGAACTACGTTAAGTAACTACTTCGCCGAAATTAAGTAACTTCGAGTTCTCAGTGATTGGCTGACCTTAAGAGTGCATGGCCCCGAGATTTCTTTCTTTCGCTTTCGAGACAGCGATACGGGCGACAATAACAAGCGCGAATATGCCGTCCGTCGCCCCTACTCGCAAGGCGCTGAACCTGCGTGCAGTGCTTCCGCAGGTAGGCATTCCTGTGTAACAGTGGGGCTTCATTACACGCGATCAAGGCCCATAGATTAAACTACAACCGTACCGTTTCATTTATCTCCTACCTATTAGGGAAACTGGGTAGGAAAATTCTAAAAATGCTATTTTCGGCCATTTTCACGAATTATCAATCTTATTCCCAGGACATGTATAGGAAATATGGCCGTACTACTAATTCATAAGGCTCCCGCCTACCTGGAACTATTTTCGGCATTTAAAGCCGACAAGTTCTAAAGTAAAAAGGTCGACAGTGCCACGCGCATAAACTGCGCCATCGCCCCTAAGCGCAAGGCTCTGGCGCACGTTGGGGTTGGCTAGCTAACCCTAACCTAGACCCTACTAACGAACACCGCCTGGGAAGACGATGACCCTCACAGGTCTGTACTTCCCCTAACCCAGACCCTACTAACGAACACCGCCTGGGAAGACGAGGACCCTCACAGGTCTGTACTTCCCCTAACCCAGACCCTACTAACGAACACCGCCTGGGAAGACGAGGACCCTCAAAGGTCTGTACTTCCCCTAACCTAGACACTACTAACGAACACCGCATGGGAAGACGAGGACCCTCAAAGGTCTGTACTTCCCCTAACCTAGACACTACTAACGAACACCGCATGGGAAGACGAGGACCCTCACAGGTCTGTACTTCCCCTAACCTAGACCCTACTAACGAACACCGCCTGGGAAGACGAGGACCCTCACAGGTCTGTACTTCCCCTAACCCAGACCCTACTAACGAACACCGCCTGGGAAGACGAGGACCCTCACAGGTCTGTACTTCCCCTAACCCAGACCCTACTAACGAACACCGCCTGGGAAGACGAGGACCCTCAAAGGTCTGTACTTCCCTAACCTAGACCCTACTAACGAACACCGCCTGGGAAGACGAGGACCCTCACAGGTCTGTACTTCCCCTAACCCAGACCCTACTAACGAACACCGCCTGGGAAGACGAGGACCCTCACAGGTCTGTACTTCCCCTAACCCAGACCCTACTAACAAACACCGCCTGGGAAGACGAGGACCCTCAAAGGTCTGTACTTCCCCTAACCTAGACCCTACTAACGAACACCGCATGGGAAGACGAGGACCCTCACAGGTCTGTACTTCCCCTAACCCAGACCCTACTAACGAACACCGCATGGGAAGACGAGGACCCTCACAGGTCTGTACTTCCCCTAACCCAGACCCTACTAACGAACACCGCCTGGGAAGACGAGGACCCTCATGGGTCTGTACTTCCCCTAACCCAGACCCTACTAACGAACACCGCCTGGAAAGACGAGGACCCTCACAGGGCTGTACTTCCCCTAACCCAGATCCTACTAACGAACACCGCCTGGGAAGACGAGGACCCTCACAGGTCTGTACTTCCCCTAACCCAGACCCTACTAACGAACACCGCCTGGGAAGACGAGGACCCTCATGGGTCTGTGTACTTCCCCCGCGCTGAGGGCGTAGCCCCAATCGGCGCATTAGAATATTCATCGATGAACCAACCAGTGGTTGATGCACCGGTTTAAACTGGTTGAGCCAATTTAGGATGATTAGCTGTGTGTTTGTCTGTTTCCAGACACACATATTAACACTAATTAACTCAAATTTTAAAGTTTTCATTGCCTATTAGTAAAACTCGACGTATGAATTATTTTGGTCTATCTTGGAATGCTTGAAAATTCATCGGTTGATGTTTTGGTGCATATCCACCAGATATCCAGGTAGGTGGAACCGATAGATAAATCGGTTCAACGAGACTCGCCAAACGATTAATTTTCGGACGTCCGGTGTACATCGGCGGCGTAAGGCTCTCAACTGGCGTGTCGTGTTCTTGTCGCACTGCGTGGGTCTCTCAGCGAGACACTGCCGTTTGATTGGCGAGAAGTCTGTGGGGAAGGTTCAATAAAGGACCCTTGATTACTGTTGTGTGTATGTGACGCGTATATTACGAGGAACAGGGTTTTGAAAAAAAAGATGTTTCTGGCTGTGTCGCGACTGCTTTCAAATGATGTTTCTAATGCGCGTGACGGCTTGGAAGCACTCGGCAGCCCTCGTGCTTTGCTTAGACCGGCACACAACGCACGTTCAATAGTTTCATAGACATATTTGTATTCAAAACATACCGCAAAGCGAGCTATGCGGAAGGTCACATTTCACTTTTTTTTTTAATTTGGTTACCTGAAAGAGCTTTAGAAAAGTACCCCCATAACGCAGTTATTAGTTGTCAAATCATTATAGTATTCAAAATATAACACTCAAAAGTTTCACTTTCCCGAACTCTGCAGCATACTAGCTTTGCTCCTAGATTTTTTTTTTCTCCAGAAAATTGCATTTAATGCAATCTGTATTGTGTGCAGGAAATACTGATTCAGTATGAGTGCGATTTATAAACAGGTGAGCGAGTAACTTAATTGAACTCTGAATTTAGTTGAAAATAGGGGTCAGACCCTGCAGGTGCAATAACAACCTACGAGATTAATCAAAGTCCCTTTAGGGCTGCAACCCGGAAACACATCTGTGCATACACAGCCCCCAGCTCAAATACCACAATTTTCAAAAGCATGTATTTGGCGGCCATTAGAGTGTGCTTGGGCACACCCTGTAAGCACGCAGAGCAGACTTGGGCGAGCGCGCATCCGGCTAGGTCGTGGCATCCGGCATGCGGCGGGCGAGAGCACACTCGGCCGAGGGCAAACACTCAGGCGGGCTGACGTCACCGCCTGCGCTTCCCGCGACCTTCAGGTGAGGCGCCAGTCTGCCTGCCTGCCTGCCAGCTATAGGCTATTCGCGGTAAAGTGAGCACTTTTTAAATCAAACCTTTTAAAAATCACTCCATGCACGACGTGTTTAGTTATTTCCCAAGTACGGCCTGCTTGTGTCACACGCGTTTTTAACCTCTGCAACATTAAAGTATCTTATTTTTCGTTAAATTGGAGTTTTACTTGTATTTTATTTATACATTATATTGCATTTATAATAACTATAAAATAAAAACGGCGAGGAAATACGTGTGTTTGTATAGCGCCTAGTAAGAAATAGTTCTCATACGAAATATTATAGGCTGTTCACGGTAAAATTAGCACTTTAGAAAGACCTACTTAAAATCTACGTTTTGTATACACGTTGTGTATTCTTCCGCTTTATGTAAAATTAACATTGCCATGTGCCTCCATAACTTTTTTCATGCGTCGGTCAAGTGAAACTGTGGCATCATTAGATAAGAAAATATTTTACAAATCTGCTAATTTCTACTTTTAGATACGTGTAAAAAAAAACCCCCCAGAACGAGAGAAATAATTTAAGCTGTCACAAATGTTTACCTAACATTTATAATTCGACGTTAAGACATGGAATTAATTACCCTCCATCGTTACCAACTTTACTGATCGCATTTCACTCAGTGCACCTGTTAAAATATATGCAGGTAGGAGCGGTGACTTTTTTCTAAGGTTGATTTCACAAGTGCTCACTTCATCGTGAACAGCCTGTATTGAACATTGTCTATATTCCACCACATTCAGAAGTTAGCGTGTGTAAGGCTAAAATAAAACATATTTATTGACCATTATTCCAAATGACAGGGCTTTCAAAAGTGCTCACTTTGCCGTGAATAACCCATACCAACTTTAACACATATTTTAAATAAGTGATTTAATATTCATTCAATTTAGGCATAAAAACGACACCTTTCGTTGCTGATATATGTGGGCGTAAAACGAATTATTAAAAGTATTTGTAAACAGTATTTTTTGTTTTTATTTGCATACACCCAAAGTAATTATAACCTTGCTTTGCAAAATGTGCTTTCTGAAGCACTTAGACTGGAAATTCTCATTAAAAGGAAAGTCGTACTGATTTTTCTTACATTCCAGTTTAACATTTTAGAGCTACAACATTCTCTGCATGCCGTAACAGTCGGGTGAAGGGTTCCATTGGAAGGCGCTATTTCTACCTTGAGATAGGGCCGCGGTGGTGCAGTGTTTAGACTACTCACCTGCCAGCTAGACGGATCGGGTTCGATTCCCGGATTTTAGCACGTGCGAATCGAGCCGGAAGATGCCGCTGGTCGGCGGGTTTTCTCGGGGATTTCCCCTTTCATTCCGGCACTGTTCCACCGCAGACAGTTAACAGTGAACCTCTCGGTCTTGTATTTTGTATTTTAACGCAGCGCTCTTAGGCTTGCGACCTTACCGCGCTTCGGCGGGGGAAGAGGAATCACGTCCTGTCAACGCAAAGCGACCGTTGGCCAGATACTAAGCCCAAGCCTTGCACGTGTGAACATCCTCGTCCTCTCTACCGCAGAGGTTCTGAGACCCTCGCCCTCGGAAACCAAGCGTGTGAGTGCCTCTCCAGGGCACAACCGGAGCAGGTTGCCTTGCTGTTCACCGCTAGGTCTGTCATCGAGAGTGGGAATCTCTCCAGACCTCCTCCAGGACAGAGGAAGGCGTAAAGAACGTCTGGAACGACGTCAGTGATTGCACAGCATCATTTCTCCGAACGACTCTCCGCAGAACAGAACACGCTCTGACGTGACTCGTGCATTCTCGCCGCGCGACGCAGTTTTCTCTACTCGTTTCAACAAACCTCAATTGTTCCTTGGCAATGGATGACGCAATGGCGTGCTGGGAACAACTACAATGACCCTGCAAACTGAGCCTGGTTACATTTTCCTATCTGCCAATTTATATCCTTCCGCCACTTCATAAAGCAAACTCTACTAAGCGAGTATAGGCTATTCACGGTAAAATTAACACTTTTGAGAGCCATCTCATTTGGAATACTAGTCAATAAATGTATTTTTCTTTAGCCTTAGACGTTAACATCAGAGTGCGGTGAAATATAAACACTGTGTTTATTACTTACATGAAGGGTCGCGGTGGCTGAGTGATTAGCACGCTCGCCTCCCATGAAGGCGAACCGAGTCACCGGATTTTCACTAGTGGGAATCGTGCCGGACGATGCCGTTGGTCGGCGGGTTTTCTCTGGGATCTCCCGTTTTCCCCGCCCCTTCATTCTGGCGCTGCTCCATGCTCACTTCAATCATCCTCACCGGCTCTCAAGATCTCGCTGTTAAGAGCCGTCCAAATCTCTTCACTGACTCACTGTTTTACTTACATGGCAAAATTGATTTTAAATGGTGGTTAAAGGATAAATCGTGGCTGAAAGGAGAAAGTAACTAGGGCCTCAAAAGTGCTCACTTTACCACGAACAGACTATAATAACAAAGTGTATACATTTAACCAAACTCAAAATCAAAAGTCCAGGACCACAATTAAATGTGTTAAATTGATTATTATGCCTGATGAGACTGGTCAGTTGACCACTGACAGCCTCGTATGCGGAGCGGGGGCCTGAAACATTACCGCCTGGAGGAAGAGAGGTTGCTGTGTCTCGCATCAGGCAGCGGCCATCAGGCAGCGGCCTTCAGGCCGGCCGGCGCGGTGACTCCATACTCTGGCTGCAACTTGTGGAGCGACACAGGAATTTCTCTCGCTTGGGCGCCGACCTGAACCGCCGAGTGCACTGCTTAGTTAGTCGCCAGCCTTCACGGCGCGCGCGCCCAGCCTGCGAGGTTACTTACGCCCGCCAGCAGGGCTACAGCGCCTGCCTGGTCGAGTCCAGACATTTCGTCGACTGGCAGCTGCGAACATTTTAAGGCTGTTCACGATCAAGTGAGCACTTTTAAAATCACCCTTAGAAAAAAAGACACTGATCCTACATGTGCCTAGTAAAGTTGTTAACGATGAAGAGAAAGTAGTTCCATGTCTTAGCGTCGAATTGAAAGTTTAAGGTAACCATTTACGACAACTGAAATTATTTCTTTCGCTTTCTGTTTTTTTAATACCCCGAAGTGTAAAAATTTGTAGATTTGTAACATATTTACTTTTCTAACAATTTCAAAGTTTCACATTACCGATGCATGTATAAAGTGATGAGACCCATAGCAACGTTAATTTTAAATAAGGCAGAAAAATACACAACGTGCATGCAAGAATATCTTACGCAGGGCTTTCAAAAGTGCTCATGATAGCGTGAACAGCCTTTAGTAAGAAATCCCATGTTAAGGGAATTTTGCCTCAGTGCATTAATTTTAAATACAGGCTTTCAAACAAATTCTTCACGAATTTTTTTTGAGCGTATATTTTCAATATAGATAGGCAGTATGTACTTTTTTGTAAAACATATATTTTAAAAATTCCTTGTAAATAGGCTATACATGTTATGCTAACTTCTCCTAATAAAATTCGTGAATACATTTAGTTTAAAATGCCTAAAATTAACGCACCGAGGGTAATTTTCCTTGACATAGGATTTCCTATTAAAATTTCGCAGCTGCCAGCCGGCAGGTAGTGCCCTTAACGAAGATGTCTTGAGAGCCGACGTTGGGTGAAATGAGGTGAGTATGGAGCGGCGTCGGAACGCAAGGACGGGGGAAACGGGAAGTACCCGAGAAAACCCACTGATCAGTGGCATCACCCAGCACGACTTCCACTTGCGAAAATCCGGGAGTGGACCTGGTTCGCCTTGGTGGGAGGCGAGCATCCTAACCGCTCAGTCATCGCGGTCTGTCCTCTATAGTTGTCATAAGGATCATTTTATAGTGTATTTTCGGTTTCTTCAAGCTTTTTTTATTTAAATAAAACGTTTAAAAAATCACCGCACGTAGGAAGTGTTTAATTGTTTCCAAAATATCATTTATGAAAAGTGCTCTCGACATAAAACTGTAGTATTTTTTGTTAAATTGAAATTTTATCTATTATATTTCATTTAGAACTTATGTAAATAAAATCAGTGAGAAATTATGTGTTAGTTATGCGTAGTACGAAATAGTTCTTATGCAAAAAATTATTACTCTAAGTGCGCACGAATGCGGTTATGTTGCCCCTTTCGTGTAATTTTATAGACTCTGTTAAGCTTTGTTTGCAGGAGGCGGAGGAATATCCTGAAAGTAACTTTAGCACGACTTCAGAAAATTTGAAAATAGCCGTGAATGGAGTATAAATAGTTGTGTCTATTACATTGTTAAAAAAAAAAAAAAAAAAAAACAAAAAAAACTATGGCATTTTTTCAATGGAAATCTTTTCTTCAGGACATACACACGGTTTTAAACTATAGCATTGTTGTACATCTGGTTTACGATTATTGCAATTTTCCTGTTTTTAATAGGCTATTATACGTAAAATGAGAGCTTTTGAAAGCCATGCTTAAGATCTAATTGCATATACGTTGTGTATTCTTCCGCCTTATGTAAGACTAACATAGACATAGTATAAGTTATAAGATTTCTAAGGTTTGATTTAAAAAGTGCTCACTTTATCGTGTACAGCCTACAACGTAGAAAATAGAGAAAATCTGGTACACATGTGACATTAGCGCTTACCTAGTGGCGATAATCTTCTCTTTGCCAAACTTTTACTATTGAGTTTCCCAACACGTAGCAGAAGTAACCTTGATCTGTGTGAACGGCGCTGCGGAAGTGCAGAATCGTCATCCGTAATTTCTAGATCGCTCCTGGAAATATGAGAAGGGAAGGTAAATGTCCTCCTCCCGCATTGAAGTCGCCCGCCCGGCCACCCAAGACGTCGCCTTCTGGACACGACGTTAACTTGGCGCGTGCGCGCAGGAAGACGCCCCCATGGCCCCACACACACCCGAAGTCGCCGTTGGGCGGGAACAGTTAGAGGCGCCGGTATCTGGCGCCGAGCCCGCTACACTCCATTCGCGGTTGCTCCACACTTTTGTATTCAAACCTTAGAAAAGTCAGCCTATGTACGACGCATTTGGCTGTTTTATACATATGTCGCAATCATACTATTACAAACGTTATAATCATGTACTAACTTAATAAAAAGTTCCCTGTTTTTAGTCAAACTGAAATTTCACTTACATCTGTAAATCATAATAATTCATTTATAATTAAAGGCTGTCCATGGCAATGTGAGCACTTTAGAAATGAACCTTAGAAAAAACGTCACTGCCTCTGAATGCATATATTTTAATGGGCGCACTGAGCCACATTCGCCCAGTAAAGTTGATAACGATGGATGGAAAGTAGTCCCATATCTTAACGTCGAATAAAAAGTGTTACGTAACCATTTGTGATAACGTAAATTATTTATTTCACTTTGTTTTTTTTAACGCATCAAAGTGTGAAAATGAACAGATGTGTATAATATTTACTTTCCTAAAAAAATTTCAGTTTACCCAGCATTAATAAAGTGATGAGACCCATGTCAAAGTTAATTTTATTTTAATTTTATTTAAGGCGGAAGAATACATAACGTATATATAAGTAGATCTTAACCAGAATTTTCAAAAGTGCTCATTTTATCGTGAACATTATATAACAAAAATAGGTCCAAATATTTACAATAAGGTCCGTATGACACGTTCCTACAGTCCCACATTAGTTCACTCTTTACAGTTTCCGCTGGTCCCGTATCGAACAGAAATATAGTTTGTGATTATTACTTTCGTGATAGTTTTCCGATTTACAAGAAAACAATGTTACGAAAAATGTATGCAGCCATCATTTTTGTAAAGTACGTGTATGGCTTTGTAGTGGTATACTATTACTAAAATATTAAAAGTTTTATAGAAAATTAAAAATTAGGCGTGTATGTTATAAACATAATGCCGTTGATTTGCTACATAAGTTTGTTTGAAAGGTTGTATATTTAAGTTTCCTTGTAGTGTAAGATAGTTTCATCCCGATTCGTCAGCTCGTTCCGTTTACTTATTCCGTGTCCCTTCTCTTATCCATCCGTGCATTGTAATGCACGTCTTAACAAGGTTTCAATAATGGAAAACTGAAGCAGTAAGCAGTAGGAGTTGACAATGAGCAATAAATTCGCACTAATTTAGTATAGTCTATTCACAGTTACTTCCGACTTTTCCAAAGCCCTGCTTATGTTCTGCTTCTAGACGGTATACTTCATCCCTAAGCAAACAAAGCTTAGCCGAGTCTAGAAAATCACACCAAAATGACTACGCACCACATTCATCCGTACTCAAGAGTAATAATTTGCATGAGAGCTATTTCTTATCAGGCGTTACCAACACACCTATTTTCTCGCTGTTTTTACCCATATTAATTATAAATAAAATATTTATACATAAAATATAAATAAAATTTCAATTTAACCAAAAATAAGGTGCCTTTATGTTATATATTACCGCAAGTATAAAATGCTCGTGATGTATAACATTAGGAAACAACTAAACACGCCATATGTGGGGTGATTTTTTTAAAGGTTTCATTATAAAAGTGTTAAGTAACTGCGAATAGATTATACACACAACGGCCACTTATTTACATTTGCCTGCTGCTAAAAACTATTGCAAAAACAAAAATTCAACTAAATGAACTTGAGTTGAGAGACTTGGGCAGCTCTTAACAACAAGGACTTGAGAAGAACCAATGAGGGTGGAATGAGGTGCGAATGGAGCAGCGCCGGAATGCAAAGGCGGGGGGAAACGGGGCCGACCAGCGGCATCGTCCGGCACGGTTTCATTTTCACACAATTTCTGTGAGGCGTTAGAGCCACCGCAGTTCCATTGTGGTGCCACCAGACAACTTACGATGAGCATGGTTCACACTCACATGTAGTCATAAGTGTGAAGTGTAATCCCGACGTAGGGACGGGTGCTAATTGTGTCTCAGGGCGGACCTCACACGCCTACAAGGGAAGGGAGACATGCATCGCGGCAGAGAGGGATTGGGCAGCCATGGCCAGTGATTCGAGCCACGACTACCTCCCTAAGTGTGCCATAGTTAACCTATAACTAAGAGAGGGGAAAACCGACATAGGCGCCGTAAAAAACAGTTCCGACAGAAAGGAATGCAAAATCGTTACGTGCATTAATAGAAATGCAACAGGTAGCGTAGAGGTTGGAACCACGCTCTTCATTAGCGGGGAAGAAAGACTAGTGGTAAAGGGGCGGACAATTTATTCTTTATTTAATTAATTGGCGATGGCTTAACCAGAGTGAAGTGGCGCCGAACACACCGGACTAGGCGGAAAGCTACAGCCAATCAGAACCAGTCATTTTTGTTTGGACGTGTCATGGCGGGAATCTGAACTTGCACCCAATTTTCGACTCGCGACAAGAGTAGATTTCGCTGCTGTCCCATACATGTTTTATAACACAAACTTTTTTTTTTGTTTATGTCTATTGGTGTAATGATTTATTAGACTACTTAAATGAACGTATTTTAAGAGTTGCATTTCACGAAGTCAAATACACACATAGGATTTGCCCCGGGGAATGTACCGACTATGTGCGACTCTTACAAATAAAATGAGAAACGAATATACGTAAGAGATGAAAGCATAACCCCCCCCCCCCCCCGTCACCTCTTTTTTTGCTCCTCCGGAGTATGGAGAGTTGGAGTCAAAGTGCCCCTAGACGAAAATAGCTGCTGAACACTTAATATAATGGAACACCTTTACGTGCTGTAATATATAAAAAGCAAATATAGCGGATATGGAAAAAAGCCATGTAGCAGATATCCTATGTTTGTCCGGCCACACTGACGGGTTAAATTGAAAATATAATCACGAAATTAACCAGCTTTTAAAAAATTCCTATAAAATACAAATTTATATGAAAAAGTAAAACTAAATGGTCATAATTTCTCAGTTTACCTGCACCCATGTAGTTTTACATTTTCATCAAAAACTTAATGATATTTAAATGTTTTCGTAACTAACATACGAAATATGAAAAAAATATTTCTGCACAGAATTGCATTTTTTTATTCCACACACAAGTTGCAACAGCTTTAGAAAACAATAAAATTGATTGTTATGAAATGTAGTATAATATATTGGCGAGAGCCGGGTCTGCTACTGTCTTCTTTAGAGAAAAGTGGGTTAATAAGAGAGCGCGATCATATCTATTATTTCCCGAGTCGAAGGCTCGGGCAGTTGAGCTGTTCATGTTGCCAGTGCGGCTCGGCTGCAGGTATCATCTGTGGGCATGTGTACAACCTGCCTCTACCGCGTCGACGCTCACAGCTGTCGAAACACTGCGAGGTGTATAACCATCACTATTACCGTACATAGCGCAGTACCTGACTTACTCAGCAACTTGTTAAAGGCTGTTCACGATCAAGTGAGCAATTTTGAAATCAACCTCAGAAAAAGTCACTGCCCTACCTTGCACATATTTAACGGGCGCTCTGAGTGACATCCGCCCAGTAAAGTTGGTAACGAGATGGAAAATAGTTCCATATATTAACGTCGGATAAAAAGTGTTAGGTTACAATCTGTGATATCTTAAAAATCATTTCTTTCGTATTTTTTTTGTGCATCGAAGTGTAAAAATGAGCAGATTTGTAAAGTATTTACTTTCTTAATAATTTCAGTTTCACCGACGCATGAATAAAGTGACGAGGCCCGTGGAAATGTTAATTGCACGCAAGGTGGAAGAATACACGTGTATACAAGTAAATATTAAGCAGGGCTTTTAAGTGCTCATCTTACCGTGAATGGACTATAATGATGGATGAGAAGTAGTTCCGTATCTTGACGTCGAATCAAAATTGTTAGGCAACCATTTATGATAACATAAATTATTTATTTCGCTTTTTTTTTTTAATGCAACGAAGTCTAGAAATGAGCAGTTTTGTAAAATATTTACTTTAAGGATCACATCTATGAATTTATTGAAAAATCAATCCGTGGCTAGTTGGAATACCCTCTGGTATAAAAAAAAATGCGATAAAAAAAATCAGTACTTCTAAACGCAGTAACCTCTTACATACATTCTATTTTCGAAAACACAAACACTCCGCTCCATATAGCCTTAGCGTCTTGCCGCAAACTACGACTGAATTCTAGTACCCAATATAAATATATCATGAGCATGCATTTCCTTCCTGTAACCACAAAACACAAGTTAATAATGGCTTACTGCACATGTTGTACGAGTGAGTCTTGTTACAAACCGCAGTAGAACACTTACACCGATACATTCGTAACCAAGGAGTGTGTAAATACGGCGTGAAAAATAACAGACAGTGGTTTTTTTTTATAAATCTATGATTAGTATTATTTAAAATATGACAAATAAAATAAGGTCATGGGTTTCGTAAAAAATTACTTTGAATATTTTCCAGTCTGGCTGCACTTTATAATAAAATTTAATGCATTGAAAATACACAAAACACTATACAGAGTGTATATGAAAGTATGTTACAAACTTTATGAGGCGATTTCTTGTCGAAAATGAGTTGCAGTTACATAATGCGACTTGTAGCCTAGCGGAAATCGTAAGGGAGAAATTCGCCCTTGGAAATAGAAATTAAAAAACGAATTTTGGCAAAATATCGTAAACTACTTAGAAACAAAGTACGATTACCTGTATACTGTTTTACGCTAACAAGATCTGCAATATGTGAATAAATCGTTTAGAATACCTACCCTACCGCCTACATTAAAGTAATGGGGGCGGCGCACCCTTTTTTGGCTTAATTTTCTCTTCCATAAGATTTGTAGATGTTTTATGCCATAACTGGTATCAAGAGGGGCCCAATCGTCTTGTCGCAACACCCTCAGGCGAACCGTTTTCGAGTAAAATTGAATAGAATCTTTGTTGCCTAAGGGGTAGGCACCCATGATACACAGGAAGTGTGACTGAACGATATGCTATTTAGCCAGAAACGAATAGTGCACACTGTAACGTAAACGTACAAAGCTACGTGTGATGAGTTATGAACAGGTAACGAGCGATACCTGGGTGCTTATTCTAAGTTATTCGTTTCGTTCTTCTCGACAAAATTATTCGTTATTACTAGAATTCTCGTTTACTAACGAAAGGAGCTACTGTAAGCGCATTCTAGTGTTCGTTAGACGTCACTATGTTCGACAAGAAACTCGAAACGAAGCCCTTCGAGCCTTCATTACCAAGTTGTATTATAAAAACTCGGCTGGTGTGTGTAACATATTGATTTTTAGGACTGCGAAAGAAGAGAATCGAGATGTAATGTGCCTTCATGCATTACAGTTGTTTATAATGAAATAAGATATCATAGACACCGTTGTCTTCAAAAAATATACTTTGAACGATGTAGTTTGTAAATCACGTGATAGGTAGCGCTAAACTGTAAACAATTTTTGGTGGTTTACAACCAAAATACTTTCTCTTGAAAATAACTGAGAGAAAATGCATATACTGATATTAATACAAACCACAAGAAACACGATAACGTTTAGTTTCTTCATCGCTTATTATAATTCATGATCTTGGTATTCATAAATAGCATGCAGCCAAACAGAAAAATGGCCATTGTGAAAAATCTTCGGGCGTGTAACAACCAAAGTTCTATCTGCTTTCTCGTATCGGCATACATGGAAGTCTATTTGAACTCAGTGCAAACGAAACTAAAGCATATAGTTATGTGTATTAAATTACACGTCAAGCCGTGTTACAAAATAGTACGATATCGTCAGCAAATTTGATACACTTGAACGAAATATACCTTTTTCCTATAACACATTATGTATTTAATACTAATAATTAAAACACGCCAAAAGCAAACAAAATATTTTAAGCACTTTACTGGTTTGGTTTAGTAATGTTTTTAATCTTAATTACTCATAATTTACAAACAAAGTGACATAAAACAGTTGGAAGTTCATGTGCACAGTGTTGCCACCCTGCATTAGCTAACTAAAAGCCGAACATTGCCGAAGTGTTGGGAGGGCTGTAACGAATAATGACTTCGAATACCACATTGCCCTTCTCGAAGATTGCCTTCGTTTCGAGAGCTTTCGAAACGAAACGAATACGAAGAATTCACGAATAAGTTAGAATAAGCCCCCTGGTGTATTCTAACGAAGAAGTCGGAAAATGTTGAGGCAATGCTGGAAGGTTCTACCATGGGGTTGCAATTCACTTTCTGTCGAGGAAATGCACCACACCACACAATGTTGCAGATACCATGCCCTTATGAAAAGAGTATTTGAATTTACGTGCGGTTAAACAACAAACGTTAATTTTGTTTTATCTTTCTATAACTGTACATATCAGTGTATAGACTAACAAATTTGTAAAATATTTACTACCATAATAACAACACAGAAAGTGCTCAGGTCCATAGAAATGTTAATTTGACACATGGTAGAAGAACACACGAGACGTGAGTTTTCAAAAGTGCGTATCTTATAACCGCCACTGCGGTAAAGCACTACTGAGTCGGGCCGGGAAGGTTGGCGGTTAGAGCCGAGCCGAGCCGAGGGCGTGGTGAATCAGACGCGGACAGGAAAGGACACAGGCCGGCTCCCACACGGCCCGGCCTCCCGTCGCACCATCAAACACCGCAATATCTATGAGCGCCTGTTCACAATAAAGTGAGCACTTCTGATATCCACCTAAAAGTCGCTGCTCCTACTTGCATTATATTTTAACGGCCGCACCGAATGACCCGCGCCCAGTAAAGTTGGTAACGATGGATGGAAAATAACTCATTTTAACGTCGAATAAAAAGTGTTAGGTAACCATTTGTGACATCTTCAATTATTCCTTTCGCTTTCTGTTTTTCGTTAATGCATCGAAGTATAAAAATGACCAGATTTGTAAAACATTTTCTTGCCCAGTAATTTACGTGACTGGCACATGGATAGAGTGATGAGGTGCATGGAAATGTTAATTTTACATACGGCAGAAAAACGCACAACGTGCTCGTTTTACCGTGAACAGCTTATACAGTGTGGCGCGCACGAGGGTAGTGGCAGTCTGAACGCAAGCGACCTTGTCGTTACTGACCTCGTCAACCTCCCAGTCAGTCAGTCACATGTCGAGTTTCTTTTTCGTCTGTCTTAATTTATTTACTATTTCACTGCGAGATTCGTCGACAGATTTTTAGTCTGTGCTATTCTCGGTTCACCTTGGTAGGGAGCGAATAATCTGACTACTTGCTACACCAACGCGACTCCCGAGTCCTGGTTTGGAATATATGAAGCACATCCATTGCTACTTCGCATTTTCCCGAAGCATATTTCTTCGCCTCATGCAAACAAAGCTTAACCGAGTCTAGAATATTACATCAAAGGGACAACGCACCAAATCCCCACACACTCAGTGTAGTAATATTTTGAACGAGGACTATTTGTTACTAGTGTTTACGGACACACTTGTTGTTCCCCAGTTATATTTATTTGCATTAATTATAAATTAAATATAATTTATATATATAAATATAAATAAAAGTTTTGTTCCACCACAAATAAGGTACTTTTGTACTAACAGAAATAAGTATGAAATGCTTGGTCAAACATGTCATTCATGGTGTGATTTATTAAAGGTTAGAAGAAATCGCGTATAGACAGTATTTCTAGTTTGTTCTGGTGGTGTACGGTAAAGTGGTCTGCAGGCGCCGACTGCTGGGAGACTAAAGCGAAGGTAGACATATCTTCTTCCGAGCATGTAACCAACATCGAGTCGCCCCTCGCCAGTTGCCAGTCACACGGTCAACGACGATCAATGCTTACGTTTGCATTTTCAACACACTGATCCTTTTATAAAATTTAAATACTTGCATCAATTTGAACGTGTTCTAGATGCATTAAAGCTACGTCAGAGGAAGTGTACAACAAACACATCACATAAACAATGTTCTAACCTCAAATGCAATCCACGTTTATGACAGTGTTATTGGTAGAAAATCAGTAAAATGTTGGGACGCCGAGGCCTTCGTTGACAATCTTACCTTGTCCTGGAATACTGATAAGCTGTGCCGAAACTCTTATAAAAACGTTTCGTAATACCTGCCAACGAACGGCTACTGCGTACGGTGCCCCATGTTCAACGGATGTAGCCAGGGCGAGAACATCATCGGCGGATCCTTAGTGGATTGAGGGGGGGGGGGGGGAGAGGCACATGTGGTATAACCCCCCCCCCCCTCTTTTTTTAAATTCACATTTACATGGAACTATCCTGTGAATATTTCAAAACTGAAATGAAGCACCAAAATTGTTCAAAATACTGATTTAAATTTAATATCGTTTCCTAAAAATATGAGAGCCCCGTCGTCCCTTACTATTCCCCAAATCGAAAGTCTAGACCTATACCCGATGATGAACGGGAAAAATTACGCGCATCCCCCCCCCCCCCCCCCACCAGCTAAATTCCGTTTTCCGTGGGCGTGAAGTCGGAACTCGAGGCAGACGTACGCACGAGCCAGATTGCCCTCTGTGTGCTCAGCCCCGTGCGGTGTGGTAACCCTGCCTGATGGTGCCTGATGGTGGCGACACTGGCGTACAGCTGGGCATTCCTGCCCCCTCCCCCTACTACCAACGCCTTTCAGCACTTCTCAAAGCCCTGCTCAGTTCCTCCTTTTGTCGCGTGCTACAGGTATAATCGCTGATATAGGCTGCTCACGGCAAAGTAAGCACTTTTTAAGGCCCTTCTAAATTTTTCCTTTCATCCAATTTCCATCGTCCATTTCACCACCCTCAAAATTTAATGCCTGAGTCTGCAATAACATATATTTATTAGTGGTTAATGCCTGTTAGGAGGGCCTAAAAAGTGCTCACTTTGCCGTGAACAGCTTATATGGGGCGTAACAAGATATAATAGTGAAATCCAAAATGAGAAAATAATGCACGGAAGTCGAAAATGCACCGGGCGGGGCAGGGAGTTCACTGCTGCTGCACGTAGGGGCGAGGTTGTTCAGTAGAGACAGCGGCCGAACTTGGTTGGGCGAGAGCTGCTCCGCCTTTGCGTATTACCTGTCGAAAAAACTAAAGTCGT
Organism: Dryococelus australis; assembly: GCA_029891345.1. Taxonomy (NCBI): domain Eukaryota; kingdom Metazoa; phylum Arthropoda; class Insecta; order Phasmatodea; family Phasmatidae; genus Dryococelus; species Dryococelus australis. The sequence goes on along the minus strand of CM057004.1, from coordinate 110,540,546 downwards.
GCAGTGCGACATTTAACAGCGCCGTTACAGAGAGCGATTTATCAATTTGGCGTGTAAAATGCCAGCAGTGTCACGTGCTTTCCCCTCCTCCAGCGGCGAGCTTTCGGGAAAGCTGTCTCCTACATGCCCTCCCTTGCAGCTGCGAGATAAAAACATGTTTTTCATTAAATAACCATAATTCAGAAATAGATAATTGAGGCACCCTTTGACGTGCTTGAGAATGACGAAGAACCCTACATTTTTATTTAATTGCAATCTTTTACAATAACTCTTCAAAGGTGCGTGCTCCTGCTTCAAATAAGCACGTGTCATGAGGTCGCAAGAATGAGCAGACCATGCCATGGGTCCACAGTAGCCACTCCATTACGCACCGAACCTGCGGTTGAAATGCTCTCGGACGGCAGAGGAGAGATGTGAGCGAGGTCTCGAGAGCCGATGAGGGTGAAATAAGGTGAGCGTAGAGCAGCGCCGGAATCAAAGAGCATGGGGAAACAGAAGATCCCAGAGAAAATCCGGGAGTGACCCGGCTCGGGGACTAAACCCGGTTCGCCTTGGTGGGAGGCGAGCAGTCTAACCGCTCAGCCACCGTGGCCCCTGGTAGGTCAATGTTGGATACCCAGGCTACCTCGTGGCCACGCCTATGTTCCACACGTGTCCGCCAAGAATGCCAACTGTGGAGAAAGCACGCGCGCAGCTATCTGCAGTTTCGCAAGCCACATCCTTTCATTTTTCTGCGGCATGATTCAGCTCGCTGGCTTAAACTGAACAAGAAACTATTCTGCACACCCGTATTTTCAGCACTAGCATAAACATAGTTCTTTACAACTCCGTTGTGGGTCCCTCACTTTATATTGCATCAACTTAGTTGGTCAACCAGTTGCGTTTGCGAGTAAAATTTGGGAACCACTATTTAATTTATGAAGGGAAAAGTTTTCATAAGTTTAAAATATTAGTATAAGCTGTTCACGGTAAAGTGAGCACTCTTGAGGCACTAGTTACTTTTTCCTTTCAGCCATTTTTATCCTTAAACATATTTTTCAATACATATTGCAATGTAAGTAATAAAAAAAAGTGTGTATATTCCACCGCACTTGAAAGTTAACGTCTTACGATAAAATAAAATACATTTACTGACTATAATTCTAAATGAGGTTTTTAAAAGTGCTCACTTTACCGTGAATTGCCTATATCAACTAAGTTGCAGACCCACTCTGATCTACGGTTTCAGGCGTTGTAAACAAACATTTTATGATACGTGCTGTACTTAACTCGACATAATTGTTTCATTCGCATAACCAATGAGCAGTAGACTATGTTATTATCTAGTAAAATGAACCAATTATGACCTAGACCAGTGGGGCGGTTTGTGAATCGTTTACCCACAGCTAAGATAGTTGGTCATTGAGTTTCGCAGTGTGTAGTTAAAACCAAAAATTACTTACGCATGTGTAATCTACACAAAAGTGTACGCTAGGTCTGAATGGGCTATTCTCGCGTATTTTATAATATATTAAAATTCATTAGATTACCTCTGGCTTTAAAAGCCCATACCTTTCTCGGTGATCACGTTAGGCCATAACTCGCATTGTGTTCTGCATCTCATTTCGCAACAGGAATCGCCTTACAACGTTTGTAACATACTGTTACCTCCTTGTTGCTCTGCCTCTCTCCTCTTGCCCCCGCCCTGCGCGAACAAATCAGCGTGTCGACAGCAAACTGTATCGCGAAGAGTGCGCGGAGATTCGCGAAATGTATGACGCTACAACCGCGATAAGCCTATCGGGATTCGTGCTCTCCCCCGTCCTTGGGAGGATTGTATTTACGGGGTTATCGTTGAAAGAATGTTCTGGTCATCGCCCTAGCCGCTCAGCGAGACTTGGGTAAGCTGCGATAGACCTCTCAGTCGCCAGTCTAAAGAGTTTGGAGGCGCGCGAAAATAACGAACATACGATTCAGCAACCAGTCTGCGGACTGTACGTATTGTTAGTGTAAGAGGGGGGGAGGTAAAGAGAGAGACGCAAGCACGCACATACATACACAATCTCTCTCTCTCTCTCTCTCTCTCTCTGGCGGGCGGTACTAATAAACTAGATGCGTGAGCGACAGACATTTCGAATTATGGCATTAGAAGGTTGCATCTGTGTAAATGTGACAATGAAATCACTGTGATCGAAATAAACAGTGATAAGGACTAATTAAAATTGAGATAGATAAAATATTGCACTCACTGAGAATTACAAAAGTAATAGTAGATTATATATATATATAGTTTAATTTTGTAAATAATAGATTATAGCATTATGAATAAATCAAAAAAATTCAGTGTTATTTTATTTTTATTACGACCATCTCTCACGAACTCTGATACGCCCCACTTGACAAGTTGTATAGTGTAGATCGTTGCCAACTATAGGCTGTTCACAGTAAACTGAACACTTTTGAGACACTAGTTACTTTTCCCTTTCAGCCATATTTAATTCTTTAACCACCTTTTTAAAATAATTATTGCCATGTAAGCAATAAACACAGTGTGGTTTATTCCAAAGCACTCGGAAGTTGACATCTAAAGCTAAAATAAAATATATTTCTTGACTATTATTCCGAATGAGATGGCTTTCAAAAGGGCTCACTTTGCCGTGAACAGCTTATAAGAAAGATTTACGCTACATACCAGCAACATCAAAACATGCAACAAGGACACTTGGTGTTCCAGAATTTCTTGGGTTTAAGGTTCTCGCGCGAATTCCACGTAACTCTTCAGCTTCAACCAACACGCCATTCGACCGTACTTCCGTCTCTTGTTAACAAACGTCGCACAAGGTGACTGGGTGACACATTCGCAATTGTTTCCCAGTCCCACGGCTCTCATCGAGCAACTGCTGCTGGCACCAGAACGCGCATAGCTTATTTATTCTTACATATCGCGTTAACATTACTTCCATAGGCTGTTCACACTTAACTGACCACTTAAAAAAAAATTTAAGACGGGTACATGGACTAGTGTACGGCCAGTTAAGTTGGAAACAACGTAGGCAAAATGGTCACATATCTCAACGCTGAATTAAAAACATCAGATAAACATCTAGGAGCACTGAAATAATGAAGTCATTATCACATTCTTCAAACTAGTTACAGTAAGAGTGCACGGCCCCGATATTTCTTTTTCGCTTCCGAGGCACAGCGATACGGGCGACAATAACATGCGCGACCAACGTCTCGTCGCTCCTACGCGCAAGACGCTGAACCTGCGTGCAGTGCCTCTGCTGGTAGGCAATCCTGTGCAAATGAGATCTGTAATAGTGGGACTTCATTACAAGCGATGAAAGCCCATGCATTACACTACGTCTGCGCAGCTCTAAAAATGCGATTTCTGACCATTTTCACAATATTTTTCTCTTAAAATAAACTTAATATTAAAAAAAAGAAAGCCGCACGGGCTTATAAAACTGTTTTCGTTTAATCTTTCCTGGCAAATTTTGTATTCCCAGGACATTTATTTGCCGAGATACGCATAAACGCGCAAACAACGAGAGCACAGATAATATTACGGACTATTAACGCTTAATAGTTACACTTATACAATCAGAATGTCCACTGCCATTCATCAACATAATTCTAAATGTGTCTTGTTATTCCACATCCAGTCGCTCTTTCTCCACAGTCTCAGCTCCTCATTCTCATAAATTACACACGCCAGTCAGTCCGTCGTACCGATAGTTCCCCACACAGAGGCCATACCGTGGCTTATATAGCTGAGCTCACCCGACCCAGAAGATTCTTCGCAACTCGATCCGCGCCGAGAGTGATGACCAAGCAATTACCGCATCTACTAAGGCATCTAATCTTCCTGGGCCGGGGGGGGGGGGGGCTGTGGTATCAGCTTATCGCAGTACGTGTCAGTGTTATCGCGACCCTTTGTAACTGTTCTCTCCGGTTACCGGTGATGTCAATACCACTCCTGACATGCGAGCGCCGCGCGTGCCAGGTTAAAGTGCCTATATTATGGGGGACCAGGGCGGGGTGGGTTAGCTGCCCCTATCCCTGGTCCAATCAAATGATTACCGCTTGGGAAGACAATGGCCTCGGTCTGTACTTCCCCCGCGCTGAGAGGCATAGCCTCAGTGATGCCAATGCGCCCAACGAGGAGGAGAGGGAGGGGGTGGGCTAGAGGAGAGGAAGGGCAAATAGACTCGCGTACACGATTGCTGTAAACTAAGTTGCGTTTCATTATATCGTAAAGCAAATTTTTATCTTGGCATTTGTCATTAAGTAACACTTGAGTCAGCCTTGCTTACTCTTAACTCTGGTTTAACTTCCCTCCCTTCCCTGCAGTCCACGAACTCTCACCCCCTCCCCCTTTTCCGTTTGGACACGTTCCTGGCTACGCCACTGTTACACAGCCTCATCCAAGACAGGTGATCCGTCGGTGAAGGCAACAGAAAAATAGCTTGGAATCCGGGATTGTGTGGCGTGGCGGCGCCCGGCAAGTCCAAACAATGACGGCTAATTCCCAGGAAAAAAAAAAAAGATACGCGGCGAGATAACGCAACCTGCGACAAACAATAGCGACGACGATACAAGAGACTGCATGAGGAGCAGCATCGTGATGTGATGTGCTTCCTCCACAATGTCTGTACGATCCGCTCGCTTCAGCGACGAAATCACGTCTCCAACTTACTGGGGGACAACATAGAGGTGGCTACTGCGACATATCCTCCCACCTCCGAAATGAAAATAAAATATTCGAACATTAAAATTAAAACATTGCGGCATTTTTTTATTAATATAAGAAAAGTGTGACCCTCCTTGAACATAAGTGATGCTTATAACATTTAGTGGTTCTTTATATTAGCCCATCGGTTGTAAATAACTTTTGGACTAATAATTTTTACCATTATAACCTTCATATTTTTTCCAAACACAAAATTTGAACACCCCTCCCCCCAAGTAAATTCCTGGCTGCGCCCCTGGGCGGCTCCTTGAAGAGGGGGAGGGCGTGCAAGCATTCAGGTGCTTGTTCTTAAAAAAAATTTTGCTTCACTTACAAACGTCATTTTGGTGCGATCCAAAGCTAATTTATATGTTTCATAAAAGTTAGCTCATAGTGCAGAACCTAGAAACGAAGATGTAATTTTGCCCCTTCCACGAATTTGTTACACCCCTGCTTCCAGCAAACTGTATCAGACCGTCTGAGAAGTCCACAGAAACCTGAACGATTTATATATTTTTTTCAGTCCGCCTCCCCTCAAATGAAAAAAAAAAAAAGTACAAGTTTACAAGTCGCAGACCTTAAGATGGATTCACAGCCTCCATGTAGCGTACATGCGCATGTAACACTTCATAAATACATACGTGCGTTCACACTTGGCGTTAGTACATGCAAACGAGAAGCAGAGCAGTTCAACTAACCAGTTGTACGTACGGCTAAACTCTCAACCAATAATAATGCCCGTTTTAATAATACATTTGTTATTTGAACAGAAACTGTTACGGTGAAGACATAAATGCACCTACGTACGTTACTAAGATATTGTAAATCCGCTCTAGGCAGGAGCCTTGCTCGTACTTGAGACAAAAAAAAACGACCTCAAATGTTTCTACCCTGAATTCGACGTGCAAAGTTAAAAGCTGTTCACGATTAAGTGAGCACTTTTGAAATCAACCTTAGAAAAAAGTCACTGCCCTTACCTGTGTATATTTCAAAGGGCGCCCTGAGTGACATGCGGCCAGTAAAGTTATTAATCGATGGATGGAAAGTAGTTCGGTATCTTAACATTGAATAAAAAGTGCTAGGTAAGAATTTCTGATAGTTTAAATTTGTGTTTATTTTTAATGCATCGAACTGTAAAAATAAGCAGATTTGTTAGAGTGCGAGTGAGTGAAGAGATTTGGGCGGCTCTTAACAGCGAGCTCTTCAGGCGGATGAGGGCGATTGAGGTGGGTATGGAGCACGCGCCGGAACGAAGGAGCAGGGGGAAACGGGATATCCGCGAGAAAACGCGCCGACCAACGGCATCGTCCGGCACGATTCCCACGTGCGAAAACCCGGCGACCCGGCCGGGGATCTAAGTTCACAGTTTCATTTGACCGACGCATGAATAAAGTGATGAGGCCCAAGACAATGTTAATCTTGCAAAAGGCGGACCAATACACAACGTGCATACAAGTAGATTTTAAGCAAGGCTTCCAAAAGTGCTCACTTTACCGTGAACAGCCTATAACTTCCCACGCGCAGTGGTAACACGTCTCCAGGGTAAAACCAGAACTACTACAGGATGTCCAATGAAATTCCCAAATATTTCCCTGACCTGTTTTCAGACACGGAAACTTCAATTACTATATTCTACAACCACCGACAGAAAAAAATTGTGCTATTAGTGAAGGTTAATTAAATTACACTGTAACAGGCGAAGCCGGCAGTGGCAACATTCAGGTCGTCAACGTTTCTCGCGATACACGCTATTGATTTTACGGGAGTGCCCACTACAAACACGCAAACTCTCTATTTTTTACGTATAGGTCCTATGACACTTGGGAAATATATATTATTGCCGGTTCACAAACTCAAAAATTGAAATTTCAAAACACACATGCTCATAATTATATCATCCTGTATTCACACAGCGAACAACTTTGGCAGAATAGCAATTATTTGCATTTTCCTGTCACATGAAATCCGCTGACTTTCTCACGTAGGTGAACAAACACAACTTACTACCGGAGAATATGGACCAGCCAGTGGCAGGACTGACAACGTAGGTGAACAAACACCGTGCACCAACTTACTACCGGAGAATATGGACCAGCCAGTGGCAGGACTGACAACGTAGGTGAACAAACACCGTGTACCAACTTACTACCGGAGAATATGGACCAGCCAGTGGCAGGACTGACAACGTAGATGAACAAACACCGTGCACCAACTTACTACCGGAGAATATGGACCAGCCAGTGGCAGGACTGACAACGTAGGTGAACAAACACCGTGCACCAACTTACTACCGGAGAATATGGACCAGCCAGTGGCAGGACTGACAACGTAGGTGAACAAACACCGTGTACCAACTTACTACCGGAGAATATGGACCAGCCAGTGGCAGGACTGACAACGTAGGTGAACAAACACCGTGCACCAACTTACTACCGGAGAATATGGACCAGCCAGTGGCAGGACTGACAACGTAGGTGAACAAACACCGTGTACCAACTTACTACCGGAGAATATGGACCAGCCAGTGGCAGGACTGACAACGTAGATGAACAAACACCGTGCACCAACTTACTACCGGAGAATATGGGCCAGCCAGTGGCAGGACTGACAACGTAGGTGAACAAACACAACTTACTACCGGAGAATATGGACCAGCCAGTGGCAGGACTGACAAAGTACCGGTACACTATGCGTACCGGAGTACAGGGGCAGTCCCCTCGCGGAGTTCAACAAAGATTAACATTCTCCTTCATGCCGTACCTTCCCCAGCCATCCATCCGAACTACACACATACGTGCACTTTAGTGCATCATGTTGCATTTACGATCTCAATTAATTATATTATAATAATTTAAAAAAACAATTTAATGTAGGCAACAGTCATCCTCATTTTCACAGCGATCGGGTAGCGTAGTGGTTAGCGCTCTAGACTCACGATCCAAGGGAATAATAAAAATACGGCGACGATCTATCGGAATGGCGGCGAACCGATGGATTGACAAGCCATCTGATGCTCGAATGATGGGGACGACTTCGAGTTTGTCCAAACTTTTACGAGATCGTTACCACAGAAAATCGTAAGACGAGACAAACGTCAAACGAGTTTGTTCGTTTGACGGGTTTTCACAGCGTGTATAAGGTCGAAAATCGTAACTCTTGGATCTCTGTTAAGAGTGACAAAAGGGCTAAATTCCCACAGAAACAATCACTTATTGAATAAGTGAGGACCCACTGCAGTGGCGAATTAAATATTGTTCCTATTGAACGTAGTCAAATAACTACGTGAAATAATCATATTTACGACAGTTTACCGTTCATATTGAGCAATTTTCCGTAATTAAAAAAAGTTGTACAGGTGGCCGAGAATAAACTCCTACACCCCTCCCTACGAAGTGAAGTTAAACATTTAGAGGAAAATATGTAACATAGTTACTAACGAAATAGTGAAGATTTAGATTTTATGCTCTTACTTTTCGTTTTTGGTTTAATTGGTACCGTTAGAATTGTTAAAACAAATAGTATATATTAGCGCACTCTCTTTACCACAGTATTAAACTTTCAAACAGAGCGCTGTGATGATTACATGAAAACGAAACGGAAGATGAAAAATTGAATATAAGGCTGAGTGTTCATAGTACCTCGTGAAATAATGTTTTCAGAGACGAAACACATTTTAGAAAGTATTTTGTGTTTAACTGATCAATCAGTCAAAAATAAACCAACGAAAAGCAGTGAAAAAGAATGACTGAAGAATCAGTGGAAAATGTCACTGAATCAATAGGTGAAGGAAATCTGGAATTTTTTCACCGATTCATCAGTTAAATTAAGTAGTCAGGTGTCGTTGACAGATAAACCAGTGAAATTCTCGCAGATTCAGATTTAGAGTGCGCACTCCACTTCGCACCAGAGGCGTGCCTAGACATTTCCATCGCGGGGCGGGGGGTGAGTGAGCGAAAAGGTCTGGTCTTGAGAGCCGATGAGGGTGAAGCACTGGAATGAGGGGGCGGGGGAAACGGGAGATCCCCGCCGAGAGAATCTGACGACCAGCGGCATCGTCCGGCACGATTCTTATATACGAAAAGCCGGAGTAACCCGGCTAGGGATTGGACGCGGTTTGCCTTGGTGGGAGGCGAGCACGCTAGCCGCTCAGCCACCGCGGCCCCTGGCTCCGCACGAGCGAACACACCTAAGCTGTAATCCGATGTATCCCTGATGATCGGCTTGGCCGATCGCGCGGGGAGTCAAGAGGGGGGGGGGCAGGACTTTGAGCACTGCCGTCGCATTAATTATGCGACTTTCATTGGCAGAGCGTGCAGCTGCTTATACTCTCTACAGCTCATGCCAGAGGTCTTTGAACGTGTACAGTAGGCAGTGACTTGTATAGGCTGTTCATGGTAAAGTGGACACTTTCGAGGCCCTAAGTTACTTTTACCTTTCGGCCATTTTAATCCTTTAAACTCCTTCGTAAATAAATATTGTTATTCAGGCAATGACCACAACGTGTGTATTCCACCGCACTCGGAAGTTAACGTCTATGAGCTAAAATAAAATACATTTACTGACTATTATTCCAAACGAGAGGGCTGTGCTCACTTTACCGTGAATAGCCCACATGTTCTGAAGCCCTAAGCACCGTTCGACTGACTGACCGCGCTTGATGTCTGGAAGCGGGGCGATAAGGACGACACATACACATGTATCAAGTGCGCCATCGCCGCTTAAGTGCAAGGCTCTGTCTGAACCGGCGTGCAATGTTCTCGCCCATCTGCGTCGTGCGTGTACCTGTCGGACTTCCAACGAAGACCCTAGATTTGTATTGATGGGAAGTCAGTAGGAAGGTTTGATGCTGAGCGCTTGGGTAGTTGTGTGTGTATAAGCTATTCATAGTAAAGTGAGCACTTTTGAAAGCTCTCTCATTTGGAGTAATAGCCGATAAATGTGTTTTATTTGGGCCTTAGACATTAAATTACGAGTGCAGAGGAATCGACACACTGTGTTTAGTGCTTAAGTGGCAATATTTAATTAAGGTGGATAAAGGATAAGAAATGGCTGAAATAAAAAAGTAACTAGGGCCTCAAAAGTGCTCACTTTACCATGAACAGCCCATACCTGATGTGTATAATCTGAGATACAGCGATTTGGAAAAACCGTTTTTAATCTTTGATCGACTGCTCTGAAAAGGTGTCATTACTCTGCTTGTCTTATCTTTGTCATTATCTTGACCTTTAGAGCAGTGGAAATAAATTTAACGTACAATCATTCGCATTATTGCACATTTATTAAGAAAATTTGTTTGTTTCAAAAACTGGAAGATGGAAATGAAGGTGACAACAGATGACTGCAAAGCTATGTGGGGATTTAGTGTGCTACTTCACCTGGCTACACCACATCATCTTCTTTGTCATTTAGTACAAGGCAAATTTTAAATAACTGCCAACCAGAGATATTTAGCCCCAAATTTAGCAAAAATCTGAAAAACTACATTTTCATGATCCTGTAGAAAAAAGTATAAAAGTGTAAAACTCAAAACAATTAGTGTATCAAATAATGGTACATAGGCAATCCCGAAATTTCTTTTTTTGGGAGGGGGGGGGGGGCAAATAAGCAAATTTTATGCACAACTTTGACCTTTATAATTTTTATGAAAAAATGATTTTAAAAAGAAGGTTTGTAAACAGAATTGTACCATGTAATATACTTGACTTGCTTTTTTTTTTACTGTGCTATGGTTTTCGGGAGCTAAGATATGGCTTTCTCTAACAACACTTACAAATGTCAAAAATGGCATACACCAGGAAACAAAAATGGCCATCATGATCAAATCAGTAAAAATAAAAATAAATAATAATGTTTTTAAACTGCCAACACATTATATCAACAATGTACAAAATATAATTTTTTTAAATGGTTCAGCAGCCAGTGCTGGACCACTTGGGTATAGATCGACCCACTAATATTTGTGTATCTGATGTGCCTGAGTACAACTCGCAGTTAACATTCAGGTAGGCATTACTTTCTTTGAGATGTTGGTGCAACTGTGAATACCTTGCAGTGTTGATGTTCTATAGCAGCACTGCCCAAGATGAGAATGACCTTGCCAGAGTTGCCAAACAAGTCCGAGACACTGCTGCCATATTAGGCGGCCACCACCCTCAACTAGTTAGCTGCTGTGTGTTGGTGATAATTACTTAACATGGGACGTGAGAATGAAGCATGCAAACAGCACGCATTTCACATGACCTTGTTCGCAAACTGGTGCAAGAATGCACGAGCTAACAACATCTCAAGTTCATCACTTTACATGCAGTCCTCCTCAAAATGGAACATTAATTTATGTCATTCCATTAATACCTTATGCTGCATTTACTTTAAATATGGAACAAAAATTAATTACCAACAAAGGACTGTTTATGCCAACCGTTCTCTAGAACACACAGCAAACTGAGAAATACTGTCATACATGTATTAGTGCAACTGAAATATAAAATTTTAGTATTTCATTTCTACAATTGTAGTTTGTTGTTAATTACAATAAGGGCAACAATTAAACACTATATTAAAAGTTTTAAAAAAAGTTGGTTTGGTATATGTAAATTTGACACTGCCATCTGTAAAACACTTACAAAAATCTAACCCACTGCATCATACAAAAGACTATTTCCCATCACTTCAAATGAGTAATTAATGAATGGAAGTCACACAGACCACACCTGTGTTTGTGAAAGATCCGAAGAGGTTACTACCAGCACCATACCGTTCAGGATGCACTAACATACATTAGGTACACTAACATACACTAGCTAGTGTGAATACTTTGTTAGCAGACCTGATTAAAAAAACAGTAGTAATTATAAGAAAATAATTTATCCATAGTAATAAAAAAAAAGCCACTTTTCTAGAATTCCTAGCTGAAAACTTACTAAAACCACAACAGAAACAACTTTTCACAGGGTTGCCACCTTTTTTTTACATTTTCTCTTTGACCTTTTGTTTAATTTTATTTTTCTGTAAGGATGGATGCCTTTGAAGTATAGCACACTTTCACACCAAAATAATTCTCTGATCTTACAAAATTACTCCCTATAGGTAATTCAAGGTAAAGAGAGCACTTTTAAAGACCTAGTTACTTTTTCCTTTCAGCCAGGATTTATCCTTTAACCACCTTTTTAAATAAATATTGCCAAGTAAATAATGAACACAGTGTGCATGTCCCACTGCTTTCTGCAGTTAATGCCCAAGGCTAAAATAAAATCTCTTTGTTGACTATATTCCAAATGAGAGGGCTTTCAAAATTGCTTACTTTACTGTGAACAGCCTATAGTATATAAATAAATATATATATAGCCTAATCACTTTGTCTGGCCATAAAAATCTTTTTATGATTCCGGTAGTGATGCAGGATTAATGACAGAACTGCCAAATATAGCATGCATATAATAGAATTCCCCAACAGTTAGCTAAGGTATTCAAAATTCCATAATTTCCCAGACAGTTTTCAAATTTCCTGACACTTCCCAGTTTTACAGGTTTCCTGGAAGAGAGGCAACCATGTTTCATGATACATTTCTCACTAGTGTTCAAAATTCCACAACAATCAAGTTTACACATGTAAAAAAAAATACTTCATGACAACAGAATATTACAAGTTTTTAAAGTGGATACAT